>OZ010634.1:0-1200000 GCA_963932165.1 Pimpla rufipes | reverse complement strand
AGAGAGCGCAGAAAAAACACAGAAAATTCCATTAACATTGGTGTCGGCGGGAATCGAACCCGGACCCACTGCGTATGAGCACGAGCACTCAACCACTGTGCCACTGCTCCTCGACGTTTTTAATAATTTTTAGCAAATATAAGGGATCGTTTGTCTCGCGAAAATTACATATGCACGGTGCTACTGAACGTGCCATTGACACTTTGCGTACAATAAACTGTCTAGATTTATCATATCTGCGTGAATGTATTTACTGCGCAAAATGATGCTTTCTGTTACAGTAATATATTCTGTAACCCATCCAGGTACTGACTTCTATCGTCAAGCAGACATTTTAGTATGGACCCTGAATGTTGAAATTTCGTTCATACAACAAAAGTTTTTCTTTAAACACACAAGAAATCTAGTAGTACTAAATATAATATTTTATCTCTTGCTGTTATCATACAAAAGTTGCTTTAAATAAATAATTCTATTTGTGACAAATATACTGAATAATTGAAACAAATAAATATTAATTTAAGCGAACGATAAATCTAGTTGATTTGAATAAAAAAAATCAAATACTTAAATTACGTCAATTCAAATAGACCTTTATTCGTATGAACAAAATATGTAGTCACAACAAATATATTATTTATTAAGTTGAAGTTATTTCATTAAGGTCAATTCGAAGAAATAAATATATACAAATCAAATACAACTTGTAATGAAACGAAATATATATATATTTACCAGAAAGAAAATTTTAGTTACTCCAACGAAAAGAAAATCAACTAAAGGAATTTATTTGATTTAACTTGACCTTTTTTCTGGGTGCGTATTAGCATTTTATCAAAAATTCCGGATACAAAATCACTGAATAAGAAAAAATAAAAATGAAATAATCTGATTTTAATGAAAAAACAATTTTCGGCTATTTTGAGTGATACTGATTTAAACTTAAAATGGTACTGATTTTAAATTCTCACATATAAAAAAAAAAATAGCGGGAACGTCTAGCTCGGCTACAAAAATAAAGCAAAAGTCTGCCTAAGAAAATTCCGTTTGTTTGTTTAAAGATTCACGTGAATCGAATTTCCAGCGCAATATATTCGAAACGTGGTAAACAAAAACATTTGTCAGTCGATATCCAAATGCATTTGTCTGTTCTGCAAATAAATCGTTCAAATCCCGTGCGCTCCCCGCATGCAAATGCATCTCCCACACTTAGATCCATCTCGCGCGCGGAGTTCGCATGTATATACATACACGCGAGTGGAAAAAGAAGCCGAGCGGAAGCAGACGTCAGTTTCGCGTCCAGGGCCATAAATAGCGCTGCTATCTCCCTAAGTAAATCTTGATAAGCGTCGTGTGTCCGTACATGTGTACAAGAATACACGATAACCCCACGTATACCCCCGCGCGATGTGTGCTCAATTTAGAGAGCGCCTCCGAAAGTGTCCAACCAACGCGGTGTGCCCTCGGCCTGTGCAAGCGGTCAATTTTCCTTTCCGTGTATTAAAAGCACACAACGCATTTTCGAGTCTCTCCGCGGGAAACCTTATGGCAAAAATTTTTCACAAAGAAATATAAAGATGAAACGGATATGCACACTGAGAAAAATAATTGGTAAGACCAACCGAATGTGTGTTTGCGGGCAGCGAAATAAATATTTCGTTCCGTGAACGAAATAATAGTTATTGTGAATTAAAGAAAATTATGACGTTGAAGTTTGCATCGTTGCAACGCAACGAAATGAAAAGCAACAAAATATTAATGAACCCAAATGATTATACCGGCTATAAAAAGTTATTATAACGACTAAGAGCATGACAAAAAAAATAATTTCAGCCCCTAATGGGGGTGAATTATTTGAATTTTTATGGAATTAATATTTTGCTGTTTAATTTCGTTGCGTTGCAACGATGCAAACTTCAACGTCATAGAAAATTACTAGCAAAATGTTCACAAAGAAATTACTGGGAAAAATTCTTCACAAAGAAATATAAAGATAAAACGGATATGCACACTGAGAAAAATAATTGGTAAGACCAACCGAATGTGTGTTCGCGGGCAGCGAAATAAATATTTCGTTCCGTGAACGAAATAATAGTTATTGTGAATTAAAGAAAATTATGACGTTGAAGTTTGCATCGTTGCAATGCAACGAAATGAAAAGCAACGAAATATTAATGAACCCAAATGATTATACCGGCTATAAAAAGTTATTATAACGACTAAGAGCATGACAAAAAAATAATTTCAGCCCCTAATGGGGGTGAATTATTTGAATTTTTATGGAATTAATATTTTGTTGTTTAATTTCGTTGCATTGCAACGATACAAACTTCAACGTCATGGAAAATTTGATTCAACCAAGCGTTGGTTAGTTTAATCAAATATAATGAACCAAATATTTATTTCGCCGCCCGCAAACGCACATTCGGTTGGTCTTACCAATTTTTTTTTCTCAGTGCACCGTCGGCGATAACATATATCTTGCTAGATTTTATTGTAATATCCAGTATGGCAATGAGAAAAAACGAGGGGGGTGGGGAGAGAAAAACGTTGGGGTCGCATTTGAGACGGGTGGATAGGGGGGGCTGGAGGGAGGGGGAGGGGGGGGGGGGGAATCCTCGAAGCGAAAACGTGACGCGTCTACGTGCGATGCTTTGGTCCCGGTGTACATACTACCGTACACGCGATATGCATTCTTTATTTGCAGGGCTCTCTCTGGGGCGTCGAACAGCACTAACAGAGCCGCGCGTTGCTTATGCCGCTGCCGCCGTCGTCGTTCACCCACACCCACATTCTATGCATATAACTCGCCCTCTACGTATGCGAGAGAGAGAGAGAGAGACACATACGCGCCCAGCTAGATTTTACGTGAGGAATCATACCAGAGGGGAAAAATAACACCCCGTGAAGGAGTCCCGGGTGCGTGACGACCGGGGATCCCCGCGTTTTCTCCCCGTTATGGGGGCACAAACGTATATACGTATATTATGTATATTGTGTTCTATAACCATTGCCGACGTACCGAGAGTTTGAGGCGAAGCTCAACGACTTTCTCTGATTGTATATTCTGTATTTAATACTTTTTTTTTTTTTTATGTTAAATCACGAGTTTTATGTAACTTTGCGTTATACAAATCATTCTCCATTTCTGCTTTTTGATGCGTGAAACTTTCTTACGCCTTTCAGTCACCGGAAAGGTGACAAGAAAAAATTCGTGTTAATGATGAGCGTTAATGAAACTACGATTTTATCGGTTGAAATTGATTTTAGTTTGCGAACACGCGAAAGCAGAAAATATTTGCAATGATTTAAGTCTGTATGAGCGATTGTAAAAAAAAGAATCTACTCTATAAACAATCATCATGAAGCTACAATTTTGTCGATTTTAATTTCATAAGAAAATAACGATTTTACATTTTATTATTAACTTTTAACTTTTTTTTTACATTTTTTTTTGTTTGAAAATGTTAAATCACGAGTTTTATATAACTTTGCTTTATACAAATCATTCTCCATTTCTGCTTTTTGATGCGTGAAACTTTCTTACGCCTTTCAGTCACCGTAAAGGTGACAAGAAAAAATTTGTGTTAATGATGAGCGTTAATGAAACTACGATTTTATCGGTTGAAATTGATTTTAGTTTTCGAACAGGCGAAAGCAGCAAAGTTTTGCAACGATTTAAGTCTGTATGAGCGATTGTAAAAAAAAAATCTACTATATAAATAATAATCATCAAGCTACAATTTTGTCGAATTTAATTTCATAAGAAAATAACGATTTTACATTTTATTATTAATCACCTCTTTTATCTGCTGCGAATAATAAATAATAATGAAAGTGGTTCGCGACAGCCCAAATTTATTTCTAAAACACAATTTTCTCGAATCCAATAACAATCAGTGATTGACACAGTTGACGAAATTAATCGAGAAAGTTAAATCAGTTGCACCGACCGATGATTTAATTCAATATTCAATCAAATCTTAACATCGATGTTAACATTTTTTGCTTCTTCATAGAGGAAGCTTTGCTTTCGTGGATTTTTTTTTTCGAGAGATTTTCATGTCAGGTCACTTCAAATTGTCTAAAATGTCGAGAAAAATGGTTTATAAAGAATGTCTGGATGTGCGTGATCGACACTCAAAAATCAAGCCTTTATATCTCAAGAACGGTTTTATCAATCCAGCTGATATTTGGCCCACACGTGTGGCAGGTGAATATCTTTGTTTGTGATAATTTGCAAAAAAATCAACCTGTTCAAATATGATCAATTTTTAATTTTTCGAAAAATGCCTATTCTCGCTCTAATTATCGCGATTTGTTGGCAATAGAGCTAAATATTTTTTGCACAACTCAGGTTATCTTAAACGAGGACTCGTGTTGAATTCGGAACGAATCTTCTGTAAGAAGATTGATTGTCATGCGTTTTTGAATTTTTCGAAAAATGTGCGTTTTGCACTAATTCATATCAAATCTCCCCAAATCGACTGAAATTCTCTACAGATGCAAAATAACATTCATCGCTGTTGTGTACCAAATTTGGCAATGATCGGCAAAATGGTTCAGGTTTTATGGTATTTCGAGAGCTAAAGTTTTCCCATAACTCAGGTCAACCGATTAAAATGTGACTGTAATCGACTCAATCGATTAAAATGTGAAAAGAGAACAAGAAATGATACATAAACGTAACATTTAGCTACGTATATAAAACAGAGATGAAAAGAATAGCTTTGCACTCCGCTTCCTCGTTATTTTTTAACGCTCACAAAGCTTCCTCCACGAGGAAGCCAGAATAGACAAACGCACTTCCTCATAGTGAAAGCTTTGCAAACATTCAAAAATAATACGGAAGGAACGCACAAAGCTCCACCTTACGTGGCTGTTTACTCAGCTCACGCGCTGGAAAATAATACGCGCGTGTGTTACACCGAGAGAAAAAGTTTCCTTGAGTCAATGAAATTTCCATGAAATCTTCAACCTATGAAACATTTCGTTGACGTCAATGAAACAGTATCCTTAAGTTAATATTATATTTTCTTTGAATGATCTCATCATTCAAATTATAGGGTATGTCAATACAAAAATTATAGTGCTTAGATATGTTAACCAATAACTTGAATGATTTAACCAATGATTATCTTCTTGATTTTACTTGACTTGACCATAACATAACAGACCAGCTCGCCCGAGAAACACCAATACGACTTATCGCGAATGAGCCAAACGTTGACAGACCAGGTGCCGTCAAGTGTATCCTTTCTTTGAATCAAGTAGACCGTTTCTTTGAAATTCAAAGAAATATTTCATTGAAATCAATGAGCAAAAAAATGAATCCACCCATTTCTTTGAAATCATGAGGTTTAAGATATCTGCATATTAAAAAAAAAATACTTTGGCAAGCTATATCTTTTAAGTGAAAGCTCCGCGGAAGAATCTGAAAAGTAGCAAATGTTCATTGTCGGATTCTGCGATGGACGATTTTTTTACTTTTTTTTTTAAGTCTAAAATTAAGGGAGTTGTACGTTGGTTAATACTTTGGCAAGCTATATCTTTTAAGTGAAAGCTCCGCGGAAGAATATCTGAAAAGAAGAAAAAGTTCGTTGTCGAATTCTGTGATGGACGATTTTTTTATTTTTTTTTAAGTCCAAAATTAAGGAAGTTGTACTGGTTTTAGTTCAAATTAAGGAAGTTGTTCTGATATAGCACTTTGGCAAGCCATATCTTTTAAGTGAAAGCTCCGCGGAAGAATCTGAAAAGAAGAAAAAGTTCGTTGTCGAATTCTGCGATGGACGATTTTTTTTTTTTTAAGTCCAAAATTAAGGACGTGAGTTTAGTATGATGTTGAAGTTTGCATCGTTGGAATGCAACGAAATTCAGAAAAAAAAATTCCAAGTAACCCAAATGATGAAATTAGGTATAAAAAGGAATCATATCAATTAGTTCCTATAATGATTTTTTATATCTAATTACATCATTTGGGTTAATTAGAATTATTATTTTTTTCTGAATTTCGTTGGATTCCAACGATGCAAACTTCAACATCATAGTTTAGTTGAGTCTCTAAAGCCCTCAACCCGGACCATAAATCAACTGTCCGTCCCTGGACATCTACCTGATGCATTGGAACGTTCGTTAAGGCGATCGATGCTCGCTGGTTACTCGCTCGCTCTGTCCTCTCTCTACCTGACCAGCACGCGCCCATCCGGCAGCAGCACCAGCAGCCGCATCGGGCCACGTAGCCACGATGCGCTCTCGAGATAATCTCTATACGCGAGTTTCCTGGATAATTGCGAACTATAGAATGTACAAGGAGGGTAGAGACGTGGAAGGGCTCGTTTGCTCGAAGAGGAGAACAAAGAGATCGAGAGCCTTTCTCTCTCTCTCTCTCGGTATCTCGCTCTATTCCCTCCTATGATGTACGTCAGGGAAAGAAAGGTCGTCGTACTTTCGTGAATTAGGGGAGGGAGCACCGGCGCACAGTCGACCCCCCCCCCTTCACCTCTCCCTGAACCGAACCTCACCCCCCCCCCCTCCTACTCCTCCTCGTCCTACTCCTGTAGTATATCTGAATCGAGAGAGAGACTGCGCCGCGTTCCACCGCCGCCTCCTCCCCTCCCCTCCACACTCGCGTCACTCGCCTCTTCGGAGTTTCGTCACGAGAGAGAGGTGACAGAACTCTCGGCCGCGTGTGACGCACGGAATATATTCAGTATCAAAACAAAAGGTATTATCCGCTGTAATAGTTGTGTATACGCGTTCCAGCTCCCGCGGAAGCGCGGCGTGGAAGATAACTTTCTCATAATTCAGATCCCGGTTGCCAGTTTCTTTTTTTTTTTTTTTTTTTTTATGACGCTGAAGTTTGCATCGTTGGAATGCAACGAAATTCAGAAAAAAGAATTAACTCTAATTAACCCAAATGATGAAATTAGGTATAAAAAATCATCATAGCAACTAATCGCTCTGACAACTTTTCGTACCTGATTTCATAATTTGGTTTAATTATGACGTTGAAGTTTGCATCGTTGCAATGCATCGAAATTAAAAACAGGAAAATATGAATGAACCGAAATTATTATACCGGCTATAAAAAGTTATTGTAACGACTGAGAGCACGACAAAACAACATTATTTTACGCCCTAATGGGGGTGAATTATTTTTATTTTTATGAAATTAATATTTTGTTTTTAATTTCGTTGCATCGCAACGATGCAAACTTCAACGTCATGTTTAATTAGAATTAATTTATTTTTCTGAATTTCGTTGCATTCGAACGATGCAAACTTCAGCATCATGTTTTTTTTTCCCCTCTGATACGCGTTTGGGAATGCGTTACACCGTCGGTTTGGACTGTTTTATGGGAAATTCTGCAACGTAAAATAGATAATTAGTGGATTTAAAATGTCGCGGAAGTGTGACGAATTTATTCGGGCTTTAATTCTAGAGTGTATTTATTGCTTTGTGTTATTTTGCTCGCGCACAGAGGGAATAAAATCCGGAGTTATTTTTACTCGCATTATTCAAAGCTTTGATACTTTCAGACTCGATAATTGCAATCGAATAGATTTTCTCGGTAACGGTTGCAAGGTTGAAACGAAAATACACGGAGTTGATTTAATAATTATTTGTTTTCGAAAGTTTAAACGAGGAAAAAAAAAGTGTGGCCGTCCGACCCCGTGAAGGTCACGAGAAATATATTTTGTGGTCGAGTCTTATGGTTCGACAATCGGTCGAATTATTTACGGAAAATAATCGCAGCGATATTTATTTTGCTCCGAGGAATTCCAATGATGTTGAAGTTTGCATCGTTGGAATGCAACGAAATTCAGAAAAAAAATTAATTCCAAGTAACCCAAACGATGAAATTAGGTATAAAAAAAAATCATATCAATTAGTTCCTATAATGATTTGTTATACCTAATTAAATCATTTGGGTTAATTAGAATTATGATTTTTTTCTGAATTTCGTTGCATTCCAACGATGCAAACTTCAACATCATGAATTCCAACGTTTTACGACGATACGAATGAACTAATACTATACACAAAAAATGGTCATAAGCAATGCTTATTCAATAATGATTATCCAAACATCAATTAACACCTCCGAAGTCATTCTGAATGATTACTAATTACACTTGTCCCTGAATTTGGCGTCAAAACGCTTCGACATCTCCGTACTTAAGTTTCATGTATTTAAAAAATGTCAATAATACAAAGAATGCACAGAACCTGCTTGTAAACTGCATTAAAATCTTAACAGAAAGGGTAATACACATTTTTCTACTATTTACCAAAAAATAACAAAAAATGAATATATAAATAAATTTAAAATCCACCGTAAAAAAACGACAAAACCGTAGCCTCACCTTTTCCTGATTCGGATCCTCGTTCAGCGAGTGAGTCCTTAGCTTGTGCGTTAAAAACTTCAGCATAGTTCGTCAATCTTTTTGTTTCTTTCCCCACTTAAATCCCACTTTCGCACAAGATTATTTTTCCTTCGATTCACTGACCCCGCCGTTCCGTTTCCTCTCTCACTACAAGAACAAAAAAAAAGGAAGAAAACTTAGAAAATCGCACAAACGACGAAAAAAAAAAAAACCGATAAAAACCGCACGTCCAACCTCAAGCGTTCCGAAAAACTCGAGCCTCGATCCTCACGGCGGTCTCTTGGATTCCATGTGTGGGTCGATAGCGCGGAAAATTCTCGCACAAATTTTCTCGTTATATTAAAACAAAAGGAAACAATAATAGAAGAAGAAAAAAATGTTAAGCCGTTTTTTCTCTCTCTCACATAAAAACCACAGCCCGCGTAACTGCCGCCTCAGTCACACTTTTATCGGAGCTTATTTGCCCCGGAATCGAGGCGGATATTTCGCCAAAACAAGTTCCCGAAGGATCGCCCCGCAGGAAGAATCGAAGAATGAGAGACGACCGCGGTAGGTGCGACGAGTGCGGCGGCCGGGGCGGCGAAGAGGAGAGAGAGGAAGCGTTGCGATCGTGACCGAGTGGAGGAGCAGCCGGGTCTAGTAGTCACGGTCGTTGTTGGCCAGACCGGCGCCGGAACCTTGTCTCGTAATAACGACGAACGTGCCAGCAGTTGCGCAGCTCGGCCGCCACCTCGTCGTCGTCGTCGTCGTCGCCGTAGTTTTTCGCGTGGTAGTTGGCTCACGGTCGTGCCGCCGCCGCTGCTGCCGCTGCCGCTGTGCCTCGTGGCAGGCTCGCCGTGTTCCTGGAAGAACGAGCGGCCGTCGTCCGCCTCTGTCCTGTATCCCCTCATGCGCGCTTTCGCGCTCGAGACTTCGCCCTATCGCCCGCACGCCGCCCTGGCGAACGCGCGTCCTGCGTCGCCGACTCGCACCCCGCGGCTTTGTATATACGTGATGATAAATAATACCGCGCATTCGTGATGCGTAACACGCATAGACACACACGACACGGTGAGAGAGAAAGAGACTAACCCCTTCCCGCGGGCACGAGGAGCGATTAAAATCACGACGGTAGTTTCACGCTACCCGACGACTTCCCTCCCGCCCCCCCTCGCCTTCTCACTCTCACTCTCTCTCTCTCTTTAGCTCGCGCGCATAGCACACGCACACACACCGCACCGCACACCACACACGTACACCAGGTTTTCTTTCACTTCCCGTTTCCTGTGTGTATCCCCCGTCGCGATTAAACGTGCCGCCGTTCTCGTGCCTCTCGGCTTCTCTATTTCTTATTCCTTTCTATTTCTTTCTCTCTCTCTCACTCTCTCTCTTACACAGGTTGCAGCGGCGCCAAGGGGCCACCGAAAAACTCGCGACAACGAAGGATCGAGATCCCCTCGAGAAGACAAAACTCCGTCATTGCCTCGGCGCTCGACGCCTGCTCGATCCGCTCGTCGAGGTGCGACGTTTCATTTGAGGCAACTGTCGAACGTCGTGCCCGACGACGGGGACCACCTGGTGCCGCAGCCGCGCGACGTTCTCACACCCGCGCGAAGCATCGCTCCTCGCCGTTTTTTTCCTTTGTCGCGAGAATTATTATTCCTGCGCCCGGCACGAGCGCCTCGGTTTCGCGCGAGCTTCCGGCCCGCCGCCGTTGCACCCACTATTACTGCCACCTTCCGTGTCGGTGCTGCCCGATGGCTCCTGACGTTTCCCGAATCCCGCGGAGCTCGCTGCGCGACGATGGTGGGCTCTGGACGCGGCGCGACGATCCTCCCGACAGCGACGATGGCTCGCTGGCCGCACAATCCTCATCACGCTCTCCACTCACTCACTCACTATCTCTCCTGCTGCTGATGCTGCTGCTGTCGCTGCTGCTGCACGCGCGTCACGAGACTCCCCGCGACTCTTCGACCACTGCGAATGTTGCAACACGCAATTTTTAGTTGTTGTTATATATATAATGTAATAACATACATTTTTTTTGTATTTTCTCTCCGCACTCGCGAGAAATCACTTGACACGAGAAAAATTCGCGCGGCGCTCCCGGCACGCGAGACGCAATTTTTAGTTGTTGTTATATATATAATGTAATAACATATATATATTTTTTATGTATTTTCTCTCCGCACTCGCGAGAAATCACTTGACACGAGAAAAATTCGCGCGGCGCTCCCGACACGCGAGACGCAATTTTTAGTCGTTGTTATATATATAATGTAATAACATATATATATTTTTTATGTATTTTCTCTCCGCACTCGCGAGAAATCACTTGACACGAGAAAAACTCGCGCGGCGCTCCCGGCACGCGAGAATCTGACGGAGAAACCGCGAGAATTCAGCGCGAGCGAGAGACTGCTCTCGCGTAAAAGGCGAGGGTTCGATTTTCACGTCCCAGGCCGGCTAAGTCGCTCGTGAAACTCGTTGGGCAGACTGCGGCGGCTCTCCGCTCACCGGCTCGCTCGACTGGCTCTCGCACACGGCTCGGCCGTCTGGCGCGTCAGACGTTTGTCAGACGCACTAGCTCGCCGCCGCTGCTGCCGCTGCTGGCCGTCCACCAAGGATCCTCCGCCACTACCACCGACCGCCGCTTCCTCGCCGAATCTCGTAATCCGCCCACGCGATCATCCATCGCCTCCGGTTGACCGGAGGTCCGAGGTGTCGTCGGCGACGGGCATGAATTCGCGGTGACTACACGCCGAGAGAGAGCGGGACGCGAAAATCGCACTCTGAAAACGAGTGGACGAACACGACGCGCCCTTCCGCATCCGCAGTGGTAAACGTCGCGACGCTCTCCTACTCCGCCTCCTCTTTCATTATTGTGTTTCGTGCGCTCTCGAGCTGGCTGGCTTTTCCCCGACGCTCGAGAGGCGCCTCCGATTCTCCTTTCCCTCGCTAATGTCACCCGACTCCGGCGCTTTTCGAGGCTCCGTCGCCGCACTCGCACTCGTTCCACACGGCTCTCTCTCGTCGCACTTATCTCTCTCTCTCGCGCGCGCGCGACTCTCCGTTCTCTCTCTCTGTGTCTCGCTCCCGTTACCGGCTCCCGTGAAAGACACACAGAGCTCGTGCCACTGCCACTGCCACTTCGCGACTGCTGTGATGCTGCTGCGCCAGTGAACACGGGCCGTGCTTCGCTCGGACCTTCTCCCCTACCTTTAGCCACCGCCGCCGCCAACGACGCCGACGCCGTGCTGCCACCTTCACCGTGTCTCCGATTCCTCGCCGTATACCGCGAATCCCCCCGCGATCCTGGATATTCTCCTAGTCTGGCGCGGACGCGCCGACGTCGAGATGGAGGAGCCGAGGTGATCCTAATATTGACCGGCCGAGGTGGTTTTCATGGATTACTCGAGGGTACGCGGGAATGGAACTATTTACGCGCTTTTAATTGGCATTTGGTGGCCGCTGTGAGACGCGATTTTCGGCTCTTTTTATTCGGATTTAAGCAGAAATAAGCGAAAATATGTGAGAATGTAGGGTAGTGTCTCAATTTTTGGATCCGGAATGAGATTTCGATCATTATTTTTTTTGCGAAAACACGACAATTATTTGATATTTTATTTTTTAAGAACTTGTGTTGTTAGATGTATATTTTATAACAACTGTTTTTCAATTTTTGTGTGGCATTTTTAAAAAAGCGATGTTTTTTAAAGTCTGCCATTCATAAAAATTCTACTGCTATACTATCTATTCATAGCTATACTAACTATGTGTGTATAACTATGTGATGACATAGTTTTTGCATTTGATAAATCGGGCCTTAAATGCGCCGACACGTGTTTTCTCGCGACTTCTCAACGAGATCATTGGTTTTGAATTCACTATTTCAATCGATTATCACAAATTCTATTTCTGCGATGTCTATTTCGTGACTTTGTCCGACTATGCATGATTACGGACCCGGTTTAACAGACTCTTCACCTTGCCAAAAATGTTAATCCCTCCACTAGTTTCACGACGATCATTATTGGATTCACTCGAGCCATTGCTGAGCAAAGTGTAAAGTAATATTCTACAGTAGATTATCAAAAGCGAAAATCTATTTCAAAAATATTTTCGAGACTCACAACGATCGCAAAATATATGTAATCTTCATTCAAATTACTGAAAACCACTCGATTTTTCTACAAGTCGCAAATTCGCTTTACCAGCTAATATCTTAATAATTAATAATTAATTAATAATAATTAATAATTAATCATAAAAAATTGTGTTTCTTGAGGAACCGATGTTTTTTTTTAATTCAAAGATTTATCGTTGCCTTCTATCGTCCCATTGACTTGCCGTAACAAATATTTTTATACATCGAATATTCCCGAATACAGAACTGAGGAATGTTACTAAAAACAATAACGCGCAGTGTGCATGTCTCAAGGCACGTAGAAAAGCACCAACGCGAGCTCGCGCACTGGACAAGCTCACGGCGATTGGAGCTCGTCGCCTGTGCGATGCACGGGCAGTCGGCTAAGCTCGATTTCTCCCAGAATTTAAGCGAATGTGAAACATGTACCACGTGACACGTGAGTGCGAGAGTGATAGCTGCAATTTTAGAAACAACGCCATTCGATTGTTTTTTCGAAAATCAAAATTCTGACTAATTCATTCCCTCGGTGCACATTACTGGCGTCTGTATTTCAATTTTCACGTCGATCCGTTCATAATTCGCGTCAGAATCTACTCCCGAAATTTTGAGGTGCGCGACCGAGTGTTTCACATGCCCTTAAACCATAGACAACATAACCTCCACGCGCGGCGATAATCTCCGTGGTCGCCGCTCCATGCGACGAGACGAACGTTGTTGTCTGCCGCGTAACTCGATTGTATTCGCCGTGCAGCCGCGTGTCACTCGTTACTCGTTGGCTCAAAAATGGATCCGGACTTCGAGCAACTTTCCAACGACGTCGATCTCATCGCGAGGATCAAACAGTTTCGCGGGGCCACCGAAAAAATTGCCGACACGCTGAAACTCGTGGATAACCCCGAATTGTATGAGAAACTATCGAATCCCGACAAAATTAAATACAACTTGCTGATGTCCTTCAGCATGAACACACTCTTCTGGATGTACCTCCGCGCCGAAGGTAAGCGACACGAAATTCACTCGACGGAACAAACGACTAAACGATTTGTAACTTGCAAACAGGAATCGACCCCTCGACGCATCAGATCAAGGCTGAAAATGAACGTTTGAAAAGATCGATGCTCAGAGCGCAGGAGATCAAAGACAAGTTGACAAAAATGCCAAGGCTGAATAAGAACGTCGCCCAGAGGTTTATACGAAGCGGTTTGTGGACACCGGGAAGCAACGACCCTGCGGATGACTCGGGACAGAATAACGCGCCAGAGGAAGACTGGGACAAGCCTGATGATAATGAGACTCCATCGCCTGTAGTAAATAGCATAGAGAAATCTTAGACTTACTGATTATTACTTAATTATTAAGCAATCACAAACTCGTTAATGAATAAATGACTGTATTTTTACTTATTAATTGAATTGATATTTTTTTTAGTCATTTATGAGTGTACAGATTTTATCCATTTTTAATGTGAATATTGAATGATTCATTGAAGATTTTTAATCGCGACTTCTAGCTCGGGAAACTTTTCACCAACAAACTACTTCAGTGTACAGCGATAGAATTTGTTACTGGCAACAAGTTATTTTTGTGAGAATATCTTCGACCGCATCGCCAATTCGATTACATCAGAAAATAATACTAATTTCGAATTACCCTGTATATATTTTTATATTATATACATTATACATATTTCTGCACATCTTTTCTCGCGCGCGAATCTCATTCCTTTAATTACCGAGGTGGACCAACTTCTCATCAAGATTTACAGAATTCTTTATTTGTTTTTATTGTCAAATAATATTTTTCAACAAACGTATTATAATATCGAGGGCCACGCCTCGTAGAGATAGAATTTCCAAATAAATCGAATGTACGCGTAAACAATTATGAATAATACGAATAGTAGATAGCAATACAACTATTCTAATTAACAATGGAGAGACTACTACTGTAGGGTAGCGGATGTGGTAAATGCCGACTATAAGAAACATGGAAACTGCTGGTACAATGTGAAAAAAAAATTGTGTCATTTCTCTGCGTTGCATGGTGGTGGGAATAGCACGAACACGTGCCTCCCGTATTTACACGAGACGCGCGAGAGAGCGATTTTACGCCACAGCTCGTGCCTCCGGCAAAAAGCTCTCCCAATGCTTGATCAGCTGATTCTGATGCTGCAGCATCGCTTCCAGATATTCGGTCAATTGTTTCTTAAAGTCCTCCACTCTGACGAGCTCGAATCGCTCGACTTCTTTCTTAATCATCTTGGAAATATTGTCAAATTCCTCCTGACCTCTCTCCACCTTAGACTCCCACTCGATCACTTCGGTGCTCGCTTGGCCGGTCTTGTCGCTGCGACCCGATTGCTCTAGACGTGCCTTCTGCTCGCGTTTCTTGTTCAGCATCATCTGGGCGTGTTGCCAATTCTGAAAGACCTTGACACGCTCGTGGAATACATCCTGGAAATGGTTGCATAATATAAAAATTGTAACGAAACAAAGATCATTTTATTACATTTCTGATAGAAATGTAATCATTATTTTGTGTCGCAAAATTGTGCATCGCATTATCTTAAATGAATGTGATTAACGAAAACCCGTTAAGAACTCGTCGTTTCTTAAGAAAAAAAAAACAATTTATCGATAGTTAACATAGATAAACAAAAAATGTATTAAGACATTTTTTATTTTTTATATGATCAAAAAAGTTATATTTTATGCCGCAAGCATTTAACGATACCGTACCTTGATAGCGCCTATCAGAGCCACGTACTCTCTGAGCATCTCGCCAAATTGATAGAGATCGCTATTGCTTTGTGCCCGTCGAACAGCCTCAACTTTCTCCAAAGTTTCCGCCAATTGAGCCAAAGCTCTGCCGAGCGAGACTCCGACTTCTCCGTGTCCGAGAACAGCGATAGATCTTGCACTGGCGCCAGTGCAGTTTGCCAGTTCCCTTCGTTGATTCGTCAGAGTCTCCACCGCCGAGTGCAAAGCTCGCAATTGGCAATCGAGCGAATCTATTTGCAGAGTTTTCTCCTCGAACCACTGCAAATAAGCATCGATAATTGTAAATAATCAAGCACTGAATGCATAGGCAATTAGGCGCTCAAAACCCCGCATTCGAACGCCTCGTAAACAACACCGATTATCACAACTCGACACCTACCTTACCCTCCTAACGCAAGCAACAAAAAATCATCTCACAATCTTTTGTAACGAGTGAGTACATCAACATCTTCCCAATCAAAGTTCTGATCAAAAATACCCTCGAGAATACTCAGCGATAAAGAAAAAGCGCGAGTGAATTCTTACCGAATCAGTTTCATCCATTTTATACGTTATTTTATTAACCGTTTCGCCAACTTTGTTGAACAGCCTCATCACGCCCGCGCCACTGAGAGCAGATGTACTTGTAGCTCTAGGCAATTCCTCATCTGCAACGACAAAAAAATTAAAACCGCTGATCAAGCGTTTGGTCAACGAAAAACATCTCCGCCGCTGCGAATAACGACGAACCAGCTTCGAGGAATTCTCGGAAGTCGGGATCCACACTCAGGACAGGATGAGCAGCGGTTCTGTTCAAGTAACGTTCCAACGCTGCTCTTCGTCTTTCGAGAAACTCCGTGGAACTAGAATTTTGCTCCTGAGTTTTATCTCCGGAAATTTTGATCTTCGTCATACCTAAGGATTATAAAATCGTCTGGTTGCAAAGATTTCATGTCGAAGCGATCAGGGAGATGAGCAACTCTCAATATGGTTTTTATCTTAAAAATTTTTAACAAAAAAGAAGAGATGCACAAAACATAATGACGAAAAAAATATTGGTTTTGTAAATATTAACGAGAGCTGTTCGTCTGTGGAGAATAGTTTACAAGACGTGAAAATTTCACGCCGCAATACCGATGACGCTTTTCTCGGGTGCTGGTGGAATGATTCTGCCGTTTCTGAGATACTTCTCCGTTAGTTTGTCATGAAGACCGAGAAAGTCGCTGAAACGTCTCGCGACAGTTAAGTGCCTCTTTCTGAAGACTGGCATATTAGTTTTAGTCTCCACTTTGTACGTCACATACGCTCCCATCCCGTCGCCTATTTTTTGCGGAGATGTTACGCTTATCTTGAGCGATACGTCGCTCGTCTCCGTTGAAACCTAAAAATGTTTTCAGACATAAAAATCTAATGTGCTACATTTACGTAATATAATGTGATTGGAGTTAATCCGGCGTCAAGTGAATAAATTAAGTAATACACATAATACAAATTGACTTTTGGATCTTGAGAGATGCAAGAAAAGTGTGCTTGGTGTGCAAGCTCCTCTATTAGAATATTTTTTTCATCAAACTATAACATTTAATAGTTTTCACAAATAACAAAAATCAGCACTAAACAAAAAGGATGTTCAAAAATGATTTCTCGTCTGCAGATCTATGGAAATGACTTCCCTGAGTTGAATGACATCTTGCATTTGCTTATTGCATCCAAAGATTCTCAGAACCTAATCAGATTAACGATGGTATCTTGCCAGTAATTACATTCGTTACAGACCAATTAGTAACAAAAAAAAAAAAAAGATATGCTATTTGGAGCGCAACCAGAGCTGATTTTCACAATCTGCATTGTCAATTTTTCATGTGCTCAGGAGATTGGAACAAATTAAGCAACTCGTAACAAGCTGAATCCGTGTACCTCGTCCATAGAGCGTGCGGAAGAAATATGCGAACTCGGAAGCTCGGCGCTATCGTTAATAGGCACTTCGTCCAAGTATCCCTCATCCGGCAAGGCCGAATCTCTCTGACGGCTCAACGGCCCCTGCGCCGGTGGACTCGACACGGTCGACTGAGAACCCTCGTTGTTCGCGTCTCGCAGCGTCAATTTTGGCAGAAGGTTCGTCGCGCCGGACACGCCGTTGTAAGAATTGCCCAGATCGAGGGTGCTCTGTTCCTACGATCGAAACCCCATCGAAACCTCTGATTATTGATAGAAGCACGGAAATCGAAACGCCTAACGAGAGTGAAATGATTTAGGTTTTACCTGCACGGCGGACGCGAAGATATCGTCGTCGTCGTCGTCCTCGTCCCGCTGACGGCTGTGCCGATGCCCGATCTGCTCCTCATCCTCGGGCTCGTCGTCCTCCAGCCCGATGTCATCGGTTTTGTTGATCTCGACGCTGTCGAAGAGCGGCGGGGTCGACTCGTTCTCAGCCATCTTTGCTCGAACCTTCGTTAAAAACTCGCCGCAATGTCCGTCAAACGGCCTCTCCGGGGACGGGATAAACGACCAAGTGACAAGTGGCAACCGGTGGTGATGAATAATCAGTAAACGCCCGCCGAACGTCTCGTCGTCTCTCTCCCTCTCGCTCTCCGCGGCCGTGTCTACATATATATATGTTTACCGCTCTCTATCGCGACGGGTAATCGAGTCCAAGGGGTGTCGCTCTACGACTTCCCCGCCCGTCAATTATTCGCTGCCGCGAATGTCTACCGACAATTTCCCGACCCCGACTCGCTAGTGGCACATTCGTCGCGAGTCGCGCATTATCAACCGACGTTAATCGTTATCGCCGAGCAATACTGCGGGTATCGCGCGCGGTCCAAATGGGCGGCTGTGAATTTGAATCATCGAGCTGCGTTGTGGTTCACTCGACGACTCGAACGTTTTCGCACCTGGGAATTTTTTTATTTTTGTTCGCTCGCTGGCGAACAAAATTGTTTGCTTCGATGGAAGGAAAAAATGATAGCACATTGTATAGAGTGTTTTTGGAATTACAAAATAGTTGTCCTATTGGTGGATAGTTGTTTTGAAAATGCCGGATTCCTGGCCTCGAATGAGGCTTTAAGGCGATGTGAAACCTACTCAGTCGGTAACAAAAACTGTAATCAATCGTATGGAGATGCCGAAAATATTCTGAGGCAAAGAAAAACATCAACTGAAGCGTATTTTAATTCTCCGTCCGATAATATTTTGCTTTTATCCAGAATAAGAATAGTTTTTAAATGGCGTTCATTAAAAAATTGCGTCTATCTCTCTCGCACTCACGTGTCACGTGGTACGTGTTTCACATGCCCTTAAGGGAATGTGAAACATGTTTTTATTATCGACTGCGATAATAAAAACTGTAATGAACGTTTTTTTACACATATTTGCATTTACAGGTAAAAGAAGAAATTCATTCCCTGCACTCGTGAACTCCGCAGGGAATGAATTTCTTCTTTTCGCTGTAAACGCAAATATCTGTCAAAAACGTTCATTACAGTTTTTGATACCGACTGGGTTCGACGTGGATGTTTCACATCGCCTTAAGGCGGATTTCGAACGCGCTAGCGAATGTCACACGTGGCTCGTCGAACGATTGGAGAACAGTGGATGCGCGCGGTAAGTAAACAATGCCGTGGTCAACGTCGTATTTTGTTTGATCACAGAATCATAATTTTTTAAGGTGTCTCACCTGATTTGGTAGGCATTGTACGGCAGTTTTAACAAATATTTCCGGTAATTTGTCATTTATAATTACAAATGGATTTTACAACATTCCACGATAAGTCGACGAAAAATGCGGTTATTTTGTAGTAACTTTCCATTTTTTTGCATGACTTCAAGTGGTATCCAACGGAAAGCACCAATGAACTGACGGGATAGTGTGACATGTCAATTTATTGGTCCTTTCCGTTCGATGTTACGATAGGTCTGCACCCGTCGTCACAGTTCACTGTAAACGCGCCTTGAACATATTGTGGATACGTTGGAATGCAGCCGCGGCGATGTTCTCACAATCACCGCTGACAGCGTGTCAAATAAATAGTGGATACTTCTTCTCACCGCCTGTGTATAACCGCGTTTATCCGGCAGTACAATTGCGAGCTATTCGCTGCAATTAAGCAACAATCACGATTGCGACTGTCCGATAAAGACGACCCGGAGCAATCAAGGTACTTTTATGATTTCTTGCTGGAAATTCACTTTTTTTTCGAGCTTTATCGCTCGTTCGATCGTTAACTCTGATGATGTTGAAGTTTGCATCGTTGGAACGCAACGAAATTCAGAAAAAAAAATTAATTATAATTAACCCAAATGATGAAATTAGGTACAAAAAGTCATCATATCAATTAGTTCATACGATGATTGTTTATACGTAATTTCGTCATTTGGGTTAATTAGAATCAATTTTTTTTTCTGAATTTCGTTGCATTCCAACGATGCAAACTTCAACATCATTAACTCTGTTGCTCGCTTGTAGATGATCACCGACGTTCAGCTAGCGGTGTTCTCCAACATCCTAGGAGTGACGCTGTTCTTCCTGGTCTTTCTCTTTCATTACATCAATGCCAATTACTCCAAATGAAGAGCGATGATGTCTGACAATGTTGAAAGCTATGAGAGCGTCACTGGGACTCACCGGTACATTGGTACATCCGCGCTTCGGTCAGCCGAAGAGTCGGTTACTCACCGTACACTGTATGATTTATGAACAATATTTTTAAATAAAATTTAACTGTCACGAAACCTATGGTTTACTTTTTATCAAGATCATTTAGTTGCATAGCGATATAGCGTGATTTCAATGTAGTTTTAATTCATTTTGGGTCGATAGATGATAGCGAGCAATAATGTGAGTAAAAGTATAATAAATCTTACAGTTTGCTATTGTGTTAAAAACGCTATTTTTTACAACGTCTGTTCACAATAATTTTATGCAACCAAGATAACTTGATTGCTCTGAATTATCGGAAACCAACAAAGTTGTTATTTAATATGTATTACCACATAAATTAGCAAAATTGTTTATTTTTTCTTCAATCTTTTATAACTGTTCTGCAATGATTAAAAAAAGTATATGTATGCTTTGCTACTAATGCAATCAGGGTCATAGTATTTGCATACGCATCTAGAAAGAAAATATACTCAAGGCATTTTAGAGTCAAAATACTTATTTCCAAATTATTCATTTTTTTTTTCTACGATTCATAATTTATACATAATCTTTTTGCACACATCACAAGAGCTTCATAAAATACAAGAATTACAGTAACGATTTTTCAAAATGACCTATATTGCCTCTATTGAAGTGATTCGTCGTAAAATCGAGCGTCGCGAACGTAGCCGGCGCACGATCGTTAAATTACTGATAATCGGAGATATTTTGTACATTTAAGGCGGCCCTAGGCCCTATAGGGGCTGTGCGGTACTATTTATATTCTGCAATATGTACATACAGTAGACTCCATTTTTTTCTTCTTTTCCTTTCATTTTGCATGTACAGATAGGTAATTGCAATAGAAGCGTGAGCTGGACGGGCGGCGGTATATAGGGAGAGTGGAGATCGGGAGAACGAGAGTCTTATCCAATAATCAAAGCACATTACGCGCCTAAAATTTTCTTCACCGAATAACCGGGAATAGCGTAGAAGAATAGCAAAAAGAGAAACGCGAGTGCGATAACGATCGTGGCTTTCAATATGGCCCACTTGTAGTTATGCCAGATAATGTACTTGATAGACTTGATTGGATTTAATAGCCAGACGAAGGATGCGTCCGGGCGACTGAAAGAAATTTACAACAAAATTGATATTAATAATCACATATGCGAAAAATTACGAATTATTTTGTCGCGATAATTGCAGATACCTGGGTTTGTCCAGAGGGTCTGGCTCGCTCCTTCCGTGGCCAGCTGGATTAGACTCGGCTTCCTCTTTCGTGAGCAAATGTATTTCAGCCTCGACCTTTCCCTGCAATATCGATTATTAAATTTTCAAATAATGCAAAAATCAAATAATTCTCGTCTGGCGCAGTTTTGAGTACGTACCGTCAATTCCATATCCTCGTTTTCTTTCTTCACGTAGAATGGCCACCAGCCTTTCACGCGTTTCTGCTTAAAAATATTAATCGCAGGTACGGTGCCGTCTGTTTTGAGCATACCAAGAGTACAAAGCTTGCTGCTCTTCGCGCCACGAGGAAATCGATTCAGATCGAGAGTTATAGCCCCGAGAAAATCGTCAGCCGAAAAGTGATCAGCATCCCAGACCTGCGAGCAATAAGTAGTATTTTTTAAATTGTTGTATGACTCGACATATTTACTTATGGGCGAATATCGTCTACCTGTAATTCCAAACGCGCCGGTATTTTAAATTCCGTCTCATCCCAACTGAACAGACTCTCCTTGCGGTTGATGACGATTCTCTCCTCTGCCACGAGATAATCGAAGGGGTAAATGAAGCGCCAATTAAAATTGCCTTCACCGGTGAGCGAACGGTAGTGAATGTCGGTACATTGACAGTCCTCAGATCCTTTTAACCACCTATTTTGCGCAATGGGTTAAAAAACAACTTGTATAATTGAATGAAATTGTTCAAACGTTGAACCAATTTGTTCAAAACTGAGTAATGAGGCCTTCGACGAGTCTAATAGTATAAAAATAAAATATATAAAAATAACAAAATCGACCTCAGAAATATTTTTTTCAAAATATCAACTTGTAACCTATACCATTGTTCTTAAGTCATATATTCTACCCCCGAAAACACTGGTTACCAATACTTTTTACTCGATTTTGAAAAAAATATTTTTTGGCGACGATTTTTTTGTCAGAAATCATAAAACCGGCTCCGGACAAAAAATCGTCAAAATCGACCTAAATTTTTTTCTTTTGAAAATATCCCGCGAGATTAAAAACCACGCGTCAATTTCACAGCGCGAACAGCTTGGTAATAATACAAATCTCGAACTTCGATATGAAAACTCGAAAGTCGATAAATCTCGCTACCAACTTTTGAAGGGAAGATATAGTTATTTACCCCTTTACGTAAATATCACTCATCTTCTCGCCAGTGAAGAAAGCATCGTCCTCCAAAACGACGTCCTCGGTATTCCAAATAATAACGCGAAGCTCATAGCCCTTTGGTTTTCGCGGCGAAATATCTATAGGCGGGCCCGGTATTGGCATATCCATTGGAAACATGTCGACCCACATGTCCAGTCTGCCTTGTTCGATACCAGGCTTTTCCGGATTATACAACGGACGACTCTCGACGTGTTCGGGTATCAGGCAGGTGCCGACGCGAGACAAGGTGCTCCATCGATTCAGCACTCCGAGTGCCAAGTGTTCCTCGATTCCTGCAGAGAATACAGACGTCACGCTTATATTACAGAACGACTACACTGTTCAAAATATTTGTGAAATTTCTCTACTGTATAGGAAGTTTTTTTTTTACAAATACCGAGTTTTAAATTCCATTTAATAGCAAAATTTAAATAATTAGGTATTTAACACGATTTTGCTTCCTCATTGAGACAGTTTTGTTTTCATAAACTTTTTTTTCGGGATTTTCATAACAGCATAGAAGAAAAATCCATTGTCTTATTCATATCTACCTTCCTTTTCATTATAATCGCTTTAACAAAATTCTCTGTTAACTTCAACGTTTACTTGAAGTATCTCGCATCTTTCACAATAACTGCTATATCGTTGACATATTTTAGTAGAAAAATATTATCCTTTCCCCCCAGTTAAAAATTAATTATAACCTTTGGTATGTACGTAATACTGCATCTCCTCGTTGGACAGGGTGAAGGTCTTTTTTCCTACGATAACGCGCCCGTGCGAATACGTCGGAGCGTCGAGTTTCGCTTCCTTACAAAGCTTTGACAATATTTGCGTCGGCTTCATTGGGTCCCTCCACTTGTTGTAACCAGACCTGCAACGCACACGCGAGTATAAATAACGCATTATGTCGAACCTTTCACGCATCGCGCGTTGTACAGGAATGCATAAACTCTGTACTCGTCGTATCGCTGCGATATTCCACAGGTGGCTCGGTGCTTGCTGTAAAATCGGTTTTCCAGGTCGATTCTCGTTTCGCCGATGACGTCGTCGCTTCCCACCAGATCCCAGTCGAGTATCTGAACGGTTAGCAGAGAATCTTGAGGAAAAGTAGCCTCGATTTCGAAACATCTGACGGCAAGAGAAAAAAATACAATAATAAATTACACTATTTTGACTGCAAAAAATGGCAGTCAGGAAAATCAATAGCTTCACGCACTTTCCAAATACAGGATTCAATTGTTTCGAGACATAATTATCCTTGTCGCTTATTCTCTTCTCTCCCAGATGCAGAACGACGTACGGATCGGCTTTGCCGTTGGGATCGCAGGGATGCAAGTCGTTCGCCTTGACAATGTACACCCTGACGAGCACGTGAATCGGCTCGTTCGAGGCGATCGGTAGACTCTGAAAGAAGCCGAGCTGAGGATCGAAGCTGAGTGCTCCACCGGTTGGCCATTTGTAGACTTTCAAAGCTCCTTTAAAGCTTCCGACGATCCTCGACGTGTCTTTCACGTCCTCGCCGCTGTTTTTTCCTCTGTACAGCTCGAAAGTGTGAAGCCACTCGCGAAAACCGTCGAATTCCGGTTGGGCCTCCAGTTCGTGGCGATAAATTTTCATGAGAGCCGCGCTTTTCTTCTCTCTGCCCATTGCCAGTAAACCGTCGTTGTGAATTCCACCGCTCGTGTTATTTTTATGACTCTTCGCGTTGAGCCTCGCGACGAATTTTACGGCTTGTCCAGCCGACCCGAACAGCAACGACTTCTTGGCGGACGAGTGGCCGGGACTTTTGTCCGATAGCGGACGGCCCACTGGGTCAGTCGGTCCTCGGTCACCGAACGTTTCTGCTTTAGCACTGTTTCGCGACAATGCGGAGCCCATGTGATTCGCATCGTTACACACGACTCGATTCTCCAGGAAACTCGTGGTGCATTTGTCGTTATGAGAGTCCTGGCTTTCGCTCTCGATCATCGCCTCGACTGAGGCGAAGTACTTGGTCCACCAGTCTTTCGAGCCATTGTCGTCACTATCCAAGTCACCTACGACAAATTCGATTATTTAAAATATAGTTCTTAATTAACAGCGGTGTTCGACAAAGTCATTTAGCTAGAAATATCTTACTAAATTACTACATAAATAGCATAATTATATTTTATGGCAGTTGCGTTCATTTAAAATGCTTGTACAAAATCTGAGTCAATAATTTAGAATAATTACCCGCGTCGCTATTGACGACGCTCTCTTTACGTCGAAGATTCGTCTGCATTTTTTCTCTCTTGATATCGGCCCCCGGTTGGATCGGAAGTACCAATCCCAACGAAATAATCGTCGTGCTTTCGAAGCCAAATTCCTCGAAGAGATCATTTTCGAACGACGAGTCCGCTGTAGCCGTAATAAAAAAATTAAATTCACGTTATCTTCAATAATGAAAAATGTAGGGAGCATGTGTCGCGCTTCGATTACCTCCAACTTGGGGATGTCGAGGATGTGACGTTGGCTCGTTATGCATATATTTTTGTATAGAGCTTATCGTGTGCGTGCCGACCAGCGTGTAACGCCCAAAGCTTCGACAATCCACCGCTCTTATCGTCACAGGCGGCCGATAGAGCTCCTGATCCGGCAACTCGAGGTCCATGAATTTGATGGGCGTCGAGAAATTTGGATTCTTCTTTGCGTTCGTGATCACCGAGGAGTGGAGAATGTGGCCGGCACACTCGACGTCCACTCGCGGTCTGTCCACGCTCAGCAGGTGAATCCTTCTGAGATCCCGGAGTCCCCAAAAAAGCACCTCGATCCTGATACCACAATGAAATAATATCAAATATAATGCAATGCAAACAAAAATTACAATAAAACAAACAAATATTAAAACATGCTCGACCGATGAATTTTTAAATAGTACACTAAAGGAAAAACCAGGTATACAACTAATCCACAATTATCGGCGCGCCAGTCAATTACCTGTATCTGGATAAAGTTGGCCGGATGCCAACGGGTACCGGAAATATCGGTCCTTGATCGGAGCCGCCAGCGCCTCCGGCGTGGCCGTTTCCCGCACTCTCGAAATCTTGATAAAACTTGGGCTCCGGCAATTTCGGCGACATCGCTTGCTTGTCGTTCGGCGACGAGTACTCGAAAAGCTCGAAGACCGCCAAAAGCTCGCCCGCGTACTCCAGACCTCTGGTGGCTTGGTGCCACTCCAACATGGGCGGAAATTCCGGCGGCCCGTATACTTCCGACGCCAGTTTCACGTGACTCCGAGCTTCCGTTCGACCTATGTACTCGGATTTGCCCTAAAGTAAATTTACAAAGAATGTCGTACATTAATTAATATATAATCCTCGATCATTTATTTAAAAAAAATACATATTTTAAATGCCTTTCGATTTGCACCGCTTCTGAATAATACGACCAATCTGTAATTATAGTTTTGCAATTTTTGCCGAATACTCACAACTTTGTCCCGGTCGAACAGCTCAATCACCACAGTCGGTGGATCTTTTTTTATTACGCTACTCGTGCCGTAAATAATTATATTGTCGATAATGAGGAGCTCGTCCCAAGTTGGGCTCAGTGTCTGATCGATGACCTGTGTCGTTTTGCTGTATTCCCCACAGATAACTCGGGCGAACGGATCCGACAAACCGGAAGCGTCGCTCCCTATGAGCGACCTCGCTTGGTACATGTGCGCGCGTAGCTGAAATTTCTACAATTTGGGTTAGTAACGTCGCTGCTAATACCATTTCCCCCTCGTTTGCCAGGGACAGAGAATGTTCCAAGAAAAATACTTCTCGGATTGAATAATTATAAATAATTCTTAACTATTAATAGCTATTAATAATAGAATGAACAAAAATGTCGTAATAGTAGAATGAACAAAAATGTCGTTCCCTTAATTTTTTCAGTAAATAAATGTCAACAATCTCGATTTTCTGGCATAATTATTTATAGTTTTTTCAGCTGGAAACAATTCTGAATGCATTTTTCTCTGAATACACTGCCCATCCCTGTTGCCCGGCAGTTTAATTAATGGGTATCAACTCACGTGCTTCTCGACGTAATGGATTGTCGAGGGTGGCAGCGCACGTGGTCTCTCAATATTTCTCAACTCATTACTCATCTCGTATCCCAGGGGCAAACCCTGAATGAGGTATTTCTTGTGTTTTAGTATACCGAGCCACATGTAGATTTGAAGCTTCGCCTGTATCGTCCAGCCGCTCGTCCCTTGCCCTTTTTTACCAGGAAGCTATAAAAATATATATAAAAAAACCAACAAAACTTTTCTTCATAAAATAGATATTCCATGAGAATGTAATTGCATTTTTCGTTCACATTTCCCTGGTGAGAAATTTACCTTGAGAAACATGTTCTGCACAGTCGCGCAATAACGACCGCACTCTTCGTCGACGATGGAATACACAAGATCTCGAGCCGACATTCGATGATAGGCGACTCGTCTGCCCGAACTTATCAGCCACACAAAAACGTCGGGCAGTGACTGCTGAGGCTGTAGTAAAAATTGACAGTAATTTAACGAGTGGAACAAATGAAGCTGGTAATTTTACGAGTGTATAAAATCATGTATTACGTCTTCCAAAAGAAACTTCAGCTTATCCACACAAGTGCGAGCCGTTTTCAGCCTCTCTTTGAACGTATTTCTCGTCACGATTGCCTTCAAGTTTCTCGCGACTCCGCCGATGTTCTCCAACTCCCGTTGGCACAATTTTATTCTCTCCTTGTCGAGCTTCGTTTTGCCCAATCCTGGACCACCGGTTGCACTCGATTTGCTCAAACTCACGTACCTATTGCATCCGGAGTGCAATTCCTCGAGCACGGATTTCAACAGCTTCTCGCACTTTTGCGCGTCGTCCTCGTGAGCCTGGACCTCGGCCAATCCCTCCTCCTGCACGGAAATAAATTTCAATAAAGCTCACAACCCGGTAGACAATTTACAGCGTTAGATTCGGCCAAAATTAAAAACTATCCATGCCCTAAGAGGGTCAATGTGGCCCCGATCAGGGCCTGAGCAGAGTAAATCGCTGCAGCAGAAACAATAAAAAAATATATTCCTGGCGATACTTACCAGTTTATCGACAATTTTTCCGATAATATTGCTATTGTACATTCGACGTCTATAGTCGGGCCACACGCTGCGAATGTGTAAACACGGTTTGTCGTCCCAATAGGGAAGAAAATAGTACAATCGGTCGTGAGTCATGGGTTTTGCCGAATTAGTCGTGCTCTGCCAGGAACCACCACCGGCGGGCAGCATTCCAGTCGCCTCATCCGGCGTTTCCGGCGCGAGCAAACCGGACTCCGCGCTGATGCCCTTTATCATTCTCGTCACCTCCGTGCTGCGCACCTCCAATACCAAATTCAAGGGAAAAGGCTAATTAATATCGACGCCGACGCTCATCAGGCACCCGCGTGTGCACCACCCTCACCTACACCGCTACCACAACACAACATGACAGTCGGAATATAGATATATTATTTATAAGGAAACTACGGTAAGAGCTCTTCGTACTTTTAAACAAATTTTCTTTCCTTTTTTACACCGTAATGTAATCAACACTAGGCTACACACGAACAAATAATTTGCTATAAGGTCCACAATAACGAGATTTAAAAAGACAGGAATTAATTTGTTTGCTATCAGTAACAATATATGACTGAATATTATTTTACGATCAAATTTCATACTGAAAAATATTCTCGTCATACCAAAACTAGGGGGGGTTTTAAGTACTACGTTTGAAATTCAAGTTTCAACAGAATCAAGCCACTAATGTTTTTACCGGATTTGTAGATAAAAAATAAATTCAAATCTACACGTGTAGTAAAGAAATGCAAGTCTGTTTTTTTGATAAGATATTAGAATTAGATTGTAGAATGTAATAAACCAATTTCTACTTAGAAGTATCGAAAGATACCGATGTCGATTGCATATCAATAGGCAGTGCACGTGCATCAGGGTGCAGTAGTCAATAAAATTGCGGACGATATTTACAAAATCGCGCAGGTAGACGGTGTACGGAATGTGTGGATGGTGCACGAACATACAGGATATATACGTGATGTAATAATTATTATTACTATTAATTATTATGTATTGAACCTTGGAACTCTCGTTGTGACCATCCAAAGTGTTTCCCGCGTTACCGATGGATATCTCGAAATACATGGGCTTCTCACCGAGTTTCTTGTCGATCATAGTCGCGTCCATCACGGTAGCGAAGAGAAAGAATTCCTCGTTTGTCGCGTATGCCGTCTCGTTCGCGGGAATCGTCTGCGTTACCTCGACGTCCGACGTGGCCACCACACCACCCACATCGGCGTTATCGCTCATTTCAGTTCTTATTGCAACTAAAAGTCTGAAAAAACGTCGTACAAATGAATATAAAAAAAGTCAGATGCAAGGGGTGTAAAAAATTATTATTAGTGATCCGATTTATAATTAAAGGTTTTGTAAGCGAATTTGAGGGTGTAGTCATCCCTCGTTTCGAATCCACACTTAATCTGAAGCGTAACTTGATTAATAGGAGATCCGTAGGGACAAACCGACGTTCGAATATAGCGATTTCAGTTAATTAAATTAGGGGCTAAATAACGATAGGGGTTCTTCTTTGAAAATAACTTCTGGGCTTCAGGGGTCCCTAAGAAAACTGGTACACGAAGCAGTTTATATTAGACCAATTGCGGCTGTGGATCGACTTTGTTCTCACAAAACCATTCATAGAAAGTCTACGTGTAGTTTTCATATAGGATTCTAGAAAAGCGCTTTGAGTGAACGATTTAATTTTTACAGGCGCAATTCTAAGATTATCAGTTAATAACGAATCCTTTTTTGGACATCATAAGCGTGAAAATGAAAGCCGAGGTAGTGCACTAAATGCTCACTAATGGAACCCTTCGGTGCTATCGGGGGATGCCTTAGAATAGATGTAAGAGAGAAGAGAACAGGTGAAGATAATAATAGATAGGTTACCTGGCGCGGTAAGAAATTCCCTCGCCGAGTCCCGTGTTGAGGGTAGAGTGCCGATCAACCAGGCTGTAATCTCTTATGCTGCCGTACAGGTGAATAAAGGCAGGACCGAAAGTCGGGAGAAATCCTTTCTCCCCATCATTGCTTATTTCCTTAAGATCTATGAAGTGCGTGCCGATGACGCTTCCGTTGACCGGATCGTCGTCGCACAATTGTATTTTGATCCTCTGACAGAGAGGCGGAAACATTTCTGTGAATATAACTTGCTCGTTCCAAACGGGTGCGTAACTGTTTCTCTTTACGCTCGTTTTACCCTAAAAAATAAATACGACATCACCTTATACTACAATTTTATATATTTTATAAATACGACATCACCATATACTACAATTTTATATATTCACAGTTGCGACACGTAATAAATATTACTACGTAATAAATTATCAAATGTGATATTCGCTTACAGTTAATCCAGCGAAGGACACTCTGACGTAGGGATCCACGAGATCTTTGAGCTGTCCAGTGAAAGCCTTTTTCACGTTGGCCATGACGCTGCTGTTCATTTTCGGTAATCCATCGGCGCGAAAAATCTTGACGATGAAGCGCGCTCGCTGCCTCTCGATCGATCCGCCACCCGGCAACAAGAGATTACCCTCGATGTCGTCTTCGTCCCTCTCGTTGCTCTTCGCTGGAATTTTCACGGAGTCTCCCTTCCCAATTACGCTTATGTCACATTTGAGATAGCCCTTGGGTCCACCGGCTACGTCGTCCGGATCAGTCAACAGAGCCCATTTGTGATAAAATTGATGATCTGCGAAAAATGCAAGAATTTTGAATTCAATTGGTTTCAAAAGTATATTGAGTCTTTTATTATTATTTTATTTTATGTTCATTCTTAATAAGCCAGACAGATACAATACGCGATATTTCAACAGTTTAATTTCTTCTCCGTTAGGAGTTCGAAACGACATTTTTAAATTTATTTTGACATTTAAATTGACTGCATGGATATTTACCAGGTTGTGCCCAAACCGTTGCTATGTCTAACTTAAAACTGCCCAGCGTCAAATTGGCCCGCAATAAATTTCGCGACTGTTGCACCTGTGAATATTGAAGGAACGGATAAATTAATAATTCATAAATGTCCTAATAGTAACGAGTTAATATTGATTTTGCCCTTTTTGCGACTCTACGCCAAAATAACGCATGGAAATTCTGCGCATGGAAAATAGATGTATGCTAAACTTATCTGCACTTTATCTCGCGTGAATATCGACATACACTTATTTCCCTCGCGAGCTTTCCGTTTCTCATTGAAATTCTCTGCAGCTTCGGCAACTGTTATTATTTATTTACGCGCACGTGGACGTATTGATTTGTGCTACTCACCGAGAGCGTGATAATTTTGTCGAGAAGCATTACCGGCGGCATATGCAGGTCAAAGACAAAATACTAAAAATATAAAAATGCAGTTACTGTTTTTATTTTTAAATAACCATAATTATTTTAATAAACAAACATCTATTGATTTGATTGATTGATGTCTAAATGGTCATCAATAATCATTGATATTGATTTATTCTTTAAAGAATTTTGCTAACCTCGTTGTAGTATGGACAATTCGTCGATTCCTTGACACTCGTATATTTGCGTTGGTCGCCAATTTGAACGCAGACGACGGGATCCATGTTGAGACCGGCGAGCTGACGAGCTTCGATTATCGTAATGCAAACTTGATAGTGCTGAGCCTTTAGGGAAAAGTCCGAGCCGGTTGGAATTTTCCCCCCACTGTGCTGATGACTCTAGATTCAAAAAAATGATATCCGTTAAACACGCAACGCCCTTTTTTTACTGTGGCTGTGAATTACTTCTGATTAAAAGCTACCCTGACTAGGTTCATTTAACGATTCGTTTCAACGAGCTTCGTAGCGAACGTTTTCGAGGGGGAATATACAAGCAGTTGAACTTGTAACACCCGCGAAAATGAATTACTCCAGATTAAGATCTACCCTTTATATTCACATTAAGTATATTCGTTGACTCATAAAAAGTGCTCGATATTAACTTCTGTGCTTAACACGAAATCTGGATAAACTTTAATTCACATCGATGATTTTAATATCCAAATATCCGCAATATTTGGGGGACACCAAACTCAAAGGAACGCATAATTTTTATAGATAAACATCGGCAGTTATGAAACGTTGAAAAATCAATGTAGTTAAATCTTGTAACGACTTAATTTAGTTTTTACTGTAAATTAATGTTATGGATAAAAATTTCAACTACTCGACTCTATTCGCTGTGTTTGCTTTACTCAACTTGTAATGAAATCCTATCCTGAATGGACTCCCTACTATTAATAATGATACTCTGTGATTCATTAAAAATTCTCGAGTTTTGCACAGGAAGTTTTCAAGGCTATGAACGGAAGTTTTCAAACGTACCCAAGCGTCGCAACTTCCAACACTCGGTGGGTGAGTTGCGCTTCGCTTCAACTCTACTCAGAGTTGCATTTAACTTGGAATCTCGACCCAAACTTTCGCGAGTTCCATCTGCTATTGCGGTAATAACGGCGAGACTCAAATTAACGCATATTTCAAGTTAAACAAAACTTAAATGAAAGCGCGATATTTCTGTAAATATTTCGACAGACATCAAAGTTACAATCCTAGCAATATCCTCATAAAACGATATAGGGTAGAAGTACCGTTTGTGGCCACCTTAGTACCGTATGTGGCCATCAATTTGATCCATTTGTGGCCATACCTATTGCATGTAAATGACGGTGATGGCCACAAACGGTGCAAACGACTTTAAACATAATTTGTGATACAATTAGGTGATTTTAAGCATTGCATATTCAATGTAAAGTTTACTTTGAATCATGGTAAATAATCTCATTTAGTCATCGGAATAGATTGAAGTAATGGTGAATTGATATATATATTTTTTTGCATGGCCACTAATGGTACGTCTACCCTAATCCTATTTCCATTAAAAAAAATAAAAATAAAAAAACAGCGAAGCAGTTCACGAAAAAAATGGTCAATATTAAAAAAAAAATATACGATGCCTTGGAAACAGGAGTCGAGTGGCGTTCAGTTTTTCTCTCGAGTCCACGACTCGTGTCGGGAGCGTCCTCGTTCCAATCGGTAAGATTCACCGACTCGTGATCGTCGATCGAGCAGACATCCTTTTCCGAGGACAATTCCGAGTCGAGTGACGTCATGGACCCGACTCTGGAGTCATTGGAACCGCAGCTCGAGGCGCGATCGCAGCTGGTGTCGATGAGTCCGCGTGTCTCGCTGCAATCGCTGCTCTCGCAGGATTTCGTACGCGGTGGTCGCTCCTTTCCCAGTCGCATCAGAGACCTCATTGTCTTCAGGGTCGACGAACTCCTGCAGGTTCCAACAATTACCGTCGTACACAGAGTCATTATGCCGTCTCATTGTTTCGTCCCACAGACGGGCAAACTATGGTTTGCCGATATTTACTTTCTCTCGGGCGTCACGTCCGCCGATTTGCCATTGCGGTTGGACAGAGTCGAGCGCGAGGCATTCGCGGACGTCCGTCGATGCTGCTGCACCAGATTCTTCAGCCTGCTCGACGTCTTATCGGAACTTCCGGCCGACGCGCCTCGATTCCTGCTACGGCTCTGCTTTGCCTCGCGATTCGCCAGGCTTCTCTCGAGATTCGCGATATTCTCCTCGATGTCGATGAGCATCTGACGCTCGTCCTGAAGAATCTCCGTCGTCGCGTACGAGGAATTGCAACTTCCGTCCGGCGGCTCGTAGCGTATTTCGAAGGAAATAATCGCCTTCCGCGGACACAATTTAAAATTACAAAATTAATTCATTGACGAGATTGTGTAAGACGATAGTTTGTGGTATTTTTTCCGCGATTGATTCTTTCAATTGGCGGAAATGGCAATTTAAACGGAGGGAGATGACAAATAAATTAAAAAAAAAAATAATCGCCTTTCGCGGACACAATTGAAAATGACAAAATTAATTCATTGACGAGATCGTGTAAGACGATAGTTTGTGGTATTTTTTTCCGCGATTGATTCTTTCAATTGGCGGAAATTGCAATTTAAACGGAGGGAGATGACAAATAAATTTAAAAAAAAAATAATCGCCTTTCGCGGACACAATTGAAAATTACAAAATTAATTCATTGACGAGATCGTGTAAGACGATAGTTCATGGTATTTTTTTCCGCGATTGATTCTTTCGATTGGTGGAAATGGCAATTTAAACGGAGGGAGATGACAATTAAATATAAAAAAAAATAATCGCCTTTCGCGGACACAATTGAAAATGACAAAATTAATTCATTGACGAGATCGTGTAAGACGATAGTTTGTGGTATTTTTTTCCGCGATTGATTCTTTCGATTGGTGGAAATGGCAATTTAAACGGAGGGAGATGACAAATAAATATAAAAAAAAATAATCGCCTTTCGCGGACACAATTGAAAATTACAAAATTAATTCATTGACGAGATCATGTAAGACGATAGTTTGTGGTATTTTTTTCCGCGATTGATTCTTTCAATTGGCGGAAATTGCAATTTAAACGGAGGGAGATGACAATTAAATAACGCGCGAGATCGCAGTTGTCGTAATATAGTTTAATTGAATTTTATTTTTCACTGCTGTTTCTTTTTGTTGACGGAAATTGCGATTTAAAGGGATAACAATCGTAAATGAAAAATGAATTAGTGCACGAGAGCGGAATCGTGCGGCCGCAGTACAAGTGAAAAGAAAAAAAAAGCAGTGGCTTTCGCTTCACTATTGATTTTTTAATTGGAGCAAGATAACAAGTGCAAATGAAAAAATAAATTGACCCACGTGAGCGCAATCATAGTGGGGAAACTATATAATGGAAAAAAAAAAGATTTCGCTTCACCATTGATTTTTTCGTTAGAAAAAAATACAAGTTAGCTGGAGTATCTGTCTCGCTTGAAAATAAATGGATCAGGAAGCGTCGTTGCACCTCGACTCTAACAGTTAAACAAATTTAAAAGCATTAATTCCTTCTCAAGTTCAAACTTTTTTTTTCATTTATGAGAATAAAAACTGCGTTAAATATACCTCAATTCGTCTGAAATAAATTTGTATGAACTTAAAAAAACGTATTCTGGCGTTTTCACTAAACATTGATTACAATCACGCCTGACTGCGCAGGAAGTCAGCTAACGTAATTAAAAAGGTGATGTATTGTACATTTTCTTGGAAAATCGTGAAATACAACGAGAATAAGAAATAAAATCAAATGTAGTCGAATAAATTTAAGTAAAGAAGATCAGATTAGGCCGCATGAAATAAATTTAAAAAACCGTGATATGATAAAAAAAATATACGCACCTCGAGAGGTTTATTATTAAGGTCGACGAGTGCATCCGTAATAGCGACTCTGCCGTCCCTCACGACTGACTGCAAAACGAGACCGTACTGGGCGACAATTTTTTCATTTCTCAGGACATTCCTCGTCACGACCGCCAACTGCAGAGTCTCAACCTCATCAACCGGTCTCCCGAAATTCCACGTGAAGCTCTGAAAATTCATTTCCCCCGTTATTATCACACGGAACGCGCGGATATCTCGGTGTATGGGAGTGTCCGGCGGTGCCGGGGCTGCACTCTCAACTTCCCATCATCATAAATTACCGCGCGCAGTGGCTTTTCCACCCCTAGAACGCGATATATTACCCAGCGCCGCTGCACAATGAGCGTGTAAGGGTCGTTTAATATAATATGCGAGACACGTATGGGGGGCTGAAACGAGCAGACAAAGTTAGCAGACGGTATGCTTGCGTTAGCGCTGCGTCTGCCCGTTTCAGCCTCAAGAGTCACGTTGACCCAGTAAATTGCAATCTTCCCCGATAAGCGCGCGCGCGCCCGCGAATTGTATGCGGTCAGGTATGTGCGGCGTAAAACACACTTACCTGATTCACCTCGATTAAATCTCCGGCCTCTTCGAGAATACTCGAGTAATGCGAGACCCCTGGAATATTCGACAGATTAAATAGTACACAGCTTTGCACAATTGGTCCAGATAATATAGGTACGAGTAAAGTTAACACGATAAGGAACGAGCATGAACAACTTATTTCGATACTCCCGTTGTGTTCGGGACTGCACGCAATTCAGCGTTAAAATCAGAATCAAATTGTGATTTCATTTAGCGTCGTTAGTTTCATGTAAATACCTCGAGCATCGATTTGCAATAAATGGGCCTTCAATTGGCTACTCGATTTTTTGTTCAATGAAGTTCATCAAAACATTCATTTAAATGTATTTATGGCCCATCGATATAATTATAACAATTTGCAGAAGTTTCCATTTTTCTCGTGTCATTATTATTTGCGTTTTTTACTTAATCAAAACACTGAGCAATGAAGCGCGTGGGATTTTATTTCTAGTACCGAAAAAAGGCGACATGGTTATTTTCTGAAAACGATGGCGTTCCCCTTCAGGGGTTTTCCGGTCGCTCCCCTAGAGAGACCAGAATAAAGAATAAATCTTATTCAATCTTACGACAACCAAAAAAATAACAAATTATAGATAAACCCACTTCAATGACAAATTTATTACAATTAATTACAAAGTGACGCTATGGAATCGTAATTGAATACATAGTTTACAGTAAACATAAAACAACTAAGTGGATTTAAAAAAAAAACAGAACTTCGCAGTACATCCTGCAATCTCTAATTCATAGGCGCGCTGATTGTAGATAAAAACAACCGCGTTGTAAAAGTAATTATACTCCCGGAAGTCTGATTGAAACCGCGATATAAATTGCACTCCAAACCTCAAACAGCTAATTACCCTTCAACTGCACCTCCACAAAGTACAAAGCACACAGCAATATATATAAAAGAAAAAAGGGACGTGTAGCAAGGTGAGAGATACGACGCGACGATATAGTGACAAGCAGTAAAACCGAGCGCCGCGGGTCGTCCTTTACCTCGAAAGTCGATCTTGACAAATTTGTCGCCCTTCCCACACTTGAAGCCCTTCAAGTTTTTCACAATCACGACAATCGCCATGATGTAGTTTTCGAAGAAAAAAGAATCGTGCTTCGATTTCCGTAGATCAGGTGTCGCGATATCAGGTGGATCCCGCAATCGTCGAGTTTACAAGCCCTTTTTTCCGTAACCCCTCGTCAGGATACGCTCGTCGAGCTCGCAGGACCTTTAACTGTTACGACGCGTCGTGGGTGGGCTCGATCTTTCCCGTACATTAGGTACCCAACGCCTTTCTTTTCGCGTGAGTAAATAACGACCTTGGTACCACCAAGGCAATCGCAAAATCAGTGCCACTAATCGAGTCACCGGATCGCCTCAACGCGGCGTTTATTCAAATATCGTGCGCGGAAGAAGAGGAGGAAGAAAGAAGAAATTCGGCCGGAATCATTTGACTAAAAACTCAAGAGCTCTCGACACTTTTGCAATCGCCACGATCAAGCGAACGGGGCTCATTGTGCCGCACGAGATTTACAATCGACGCGAGGAAAAGAAAAGCGCGCGCGCGTTTCACCCGGCGCTCAAGCTCCGACTGCCCGAGTCGGCGGCTTATCATTCTATTCAGCCTCGCTCGCTCGCTACGACAGATACGCGCTGCTAGTGTATCCTGGAGCTTGCCGTGAACGGACGCACGCGCAACCCGACGGGAGGCGCGTACCGCGCGTCTCTTTCAGTGATAAATTGTTGATGAGCTTTCGCGAGCGCGGTACAAAGGGGGCCACGGAAAAAGGCAAATGAGAGGAGAGGAGAGGCGGAAAACGAGCCGAGGCTGGGCGGAAAGTGACTCGAGTTGACTATAATGGCTCGGCGAAACAAAGGATTAACGAAAGAAATTTCGTTCAAAGGTCAACCAGTCGGTCAACAGGTCAGTCCAGTCTCGAGTAGCGCAGATCGCGGTGGAAAAGCGGAAGAGAAAGAGAGGGAGAGACACAAAGAGAGAGAGAGAGGGGGAGAGAGAAGAGGGAGGGAGGCAGGATAAGCGCGTCGCTCCGAGCGGCCGACTGTTGCTCCGTCGTTCCACTTCCCCGCTGGTAGCTGGAGCTTTTATCGTTGGGGAGGTCGGACCCGAGCGGATCAATAAATGAAATGTACCCGGGGCGGGAGGGTTTTCCTTAACGCTTTCACCACCCCGCTCGCGTATTTTCCTCCAGCGTCTTGGCGGACCCGGCTTTCGAAGGACTCCTCGAGTTCCACAGCTGCGTCCGGATTCTTTCCCTCGCCGCCTTTTCAGCCGTCGACGACGTAGCCGGAATCCTGGGGGGGAAGGGCGGCACGGTTTAATAATTGAAATAACACCGGCGCCGGTTGAACTTTCTTTATTACGGAGCCGCTGAGATAATCCTAAAGATAACATACGCCTGTGTGACGGAGGCTACGTAGGAAAAATAAAAATTAAAGCTGGCACTGGCCATCTATCTTTAGGGTTATCCAGAACAGTTTCTTTTTAACTTTCACTTTGTTGCTGTTGTCGTTGTTGTGTTTCGCATATTTTTTTTTTTTTTGTTCGCTCGTTCGTTAAGATAGTCGAGAATGTAGATTTCGATTGTGTAAAGTTTATTTATACCTTCACTACGACAAACGAGGGACGTGTCAATAAATGAGCCCGTGGCTATAGCTATAGATGCGCCTTGTCCAAGACGCCGCCGACTATCGGAAGAGCCTTTATCTTGTCGCTTACGAGATCCAGGCAGAAACGAGCGACCTCGAAGTGCTTGTAGATGAAGTAGAATATACCGAAGTAGAACGAGTAGACGGCGATGAGATGTATGACGTAGAGCCTGTGGAAATTAAAAGAAAATAGACGACGATGGAATGACAGTCCTTGAAACGCGATTGCTATTTATCGGCTGTAAACACCACAGATGGAGTACATGCTCTTTTTGTTGTCAATGCTCGCCTCCAGACGCACATTGGAATGTAATTACGATGATGCGATAGGGTATAAGGTGAATATTTTTCTCGCGGGTTCTCATCGATTTCAGTGCAAAAAAGCAGGGTTTCTTTGTTGCCGGTAAAAAAAATGATACAGGTCCATGATTGATTATTCGCAGCGGCGTTCTAACGATGTAAACAAAATTGTAAGATCTTTTTTCCTTTTTTTTTTTTACTAGAAAATTATGTAGCAAAAGGCGTAGTTTCTTCTACAATTTGTTGTACTCACGCCTGGGGAGCTTTTTCAATCATTTAAGTAGGAAATTTCCTCTGTGGTGTTAACACCTCTGTGGTGTTAAATTTTTACGAAGCCAACTAAGATTATTACATTTTTTGGTGAAGTCGCGCCCTCGGCAAAGTCTCCAATTTTTCCTTCATGCAGTACTGACGGGCACCGAGTATTATGTCCTTCAGGTATGCCATAATATCAATGACGAGAAAATCGATGGGAAATAGTTCCTTGTCCCGCGGACTCATCTCGCCCCACAGAATCAACAGATTCGTGTTGTGAAACACCCACTCCCGAGTGGTAAAGTATTGCAAGACATCGAGGCCGTCTGTTATTTTTTTCTGTATACGAACCATGCTGAGAATCAAAAAAATAATGAGACGATAAATCAACAACCGATCGAGAAAGCGTAGTAAACATAAGCATTGTTTTGCTGCATCGATTCATCCGACTTATTTTGTCTCCATTATTTCGCAAACTAAACGAATAAAAATAAACGAAATTGAATAACGTGTTATCACGCTCGATTATCGAGTTATACCGAAGACTTTTTTTTGTAAAATAATACTTGTTGATAAATAATCATTCCCGTCATATGTCTTCTCGTATTTCAAAGAAAAGAGAGATGCTATTTTCGATAATACAGTACAGGAATAGCGCAGCTTTGTCATTGAAATATATCGTTGTACTTACAATCGTTTCTGCCGGAAGACGAACATGAGAAAATCGATGAAATAGGCGGGCAGCATGTGGAAAAAGAAAACAAACAGATAGTGTATAAATTTACTGCTCCTGATGTCGCCGTCGGGAAACCATATAGCGCCCTCGAAGGGATATTCGTAGGCAACTTTCTTGCCCTTTTCCAATACTTCGCCCCACGTTATCGGCAAAACACCGCTCTGCGTTATATTGTACACTGGCATGCTCTTTGTCCTGCACGCGTAGCGACAGAGATTGCGTGTACACAAACGGGCGCCGCGGCGGCAGAGGACCATAATGAAAGAATGAAATAACGAATAAATGGATAATGGTGTAGGCGTAAGGGTTTCACGTCACACGTGACAAACGGATGTCTACGAAAAAAAAAACAACTTACCGCGCGGTGGTCGTGGCGGTCTTGTGCGAAATTGATATCAAAGCGTTGATCGCGAGATCGACGGGTATCACTTCGGCATGATAATCGGCGTTACAGTGCATGGATCGAATCACGCCTTTCCCGGCACCGACGATCAGACCGACCGGTCCGTTTAGATTGTCCACCCAACCGGGCAGTGGCTCTTGCCAGGCCGGTGTAACTGCGCGAACAGACGAAATTTCGTCATCAGAATTGTAGCGAAAAGTTAGGCGTCTGAGGCGAATAAGGTTTCGAATTAAAGAGTTTCGAATTCGAATTAAGAAGTTTTTTTGTGGATGAAAATGATTCCTTCGTTGGGTCACTTGGGCCACCGAAATATTTGTTAAACAATTTTGTTTTAATCAATTTGTTAATAACATTTTAGAATTATTATTATTCAAAATTAATCTTTTCAGTACCTTTAATGTGCATGAATTTTTTCATATTTTTATACCATCGAGAAGTGTTCGCAATTCTCTCGCACTTTTCTCGAATTTATACGAATTGAATACTCCGCCAGACGACCTCCTTAACTATTCACTTTTGTACAACTACCACGGAGGAAGTGCGTAAAAAGGAAATGCTTGAGATGATGTGAAACATGCGTCTCTGGACCTATCTCGATATTTATCGGATAATTTCAATGTCAAGATCGGAGCGAGAGCGACAGAAATAGTGATTCTCTCGTGCAAGTGAGATGGGAATATTGAAGATATCTTTCACGTCGTCTTAAAGTTGCGTTCCGCATTCGTTTCGAACCGATAAAATAAATTCGATTAGACTTTTCAAGTAGGAACGTTAATTATGTATGATAATTATGAAAAATATTATTGATTATTACAGGTAACAGTTCAATTTTTAATTTTATCTTTGGTCTCGGAGTTTCCTGCGAAACTATCAATGTGGTAGGTCAGTTGCATAATTATGACTTACCGATCGACGGTCTCGCGATTACGCACGGCAAGTTTGGATATTCGTTCGACACGAGAGTCTCGGCTAATCTCTTGGAATAAGTGTATGTGTTTGGATGCGGTTCCAATAGTCTGGAAGAAAAAAATATAGAGCATGAAATTACACGCAGCGCGGGTTTACTTGGAATACTAACCCGATGGAATACTAACTTTGGGGTGATAAGGTCGATCGCGCTTTCGTCCAACCATTTGACCAATCTCATTACATCCTTGGGATCGTCCGGCGCGTCGTACACGCGTTCCCCGAGCTCCTCTTGGTCCACGTGGCAAAAGGCCGTACTCACGTGTATAAAGGCTTGGAGATTCTTCATACCTTTCGCCAGTTCCAGCATCGATGCAGTTCCAATCTTTAATGACAATTAAGAAATTTGCTAAGTACAACATTGAAAAATTATCTTCGGCAATATTTATTTTTTGCCTTCAGCTTTCGGGCCACTTAAGGTAGTCCTTGCGACCGATATTCATTTCGCATAAATTCGAGTAATTTGAGAGAGAATTACGAACATTTCTCGATGGTATAAAAATCGGAAATAATTCATGCACATTAAAGGTACTGAAAAGATTAATTTTGTATAACAATAATTCTAAAACGTTATTAACAAATTGATGGAAAAAATATTGTTTAACAAATTTGTCGATGACCCAACTTTTTTTTTATGAAAATGATTCGTTCATTTTTTTGAATACGTATGAATTTTTTCAGATTTTAGAGTTCACTTTGAAATTCGTGTGTTTTTATAGGGAAAATATGTGAAAATTCAAAGTGAACTCTAAAATCTGAAAAAATTCATACGTATTCAGAAAAATGAACGAATCATTTTCATTAAAAAAAAAGTTGGGTCATCGAAATATTTGTTAAACAATGTTTTTTTTCATCAATTTGTTAATAACATTTTCGAATTATTTTTATGCAAAATTAATCCTTTCAGTGCCTTTAATTTGCATGATTTTTTTCAGGTTTTTATATTATCGAGAAATGGTTGCAATTGTCTCTCAATTTTCGAAAACTTATGCGAACTCGACACCAGGCGCAAGGACTACCTTAAGCTGGTGTGATTGAATTAATTAAAAGGTTTCGTTTTTTTTTTTAGGTTGTTGGTTTCCGAGAAATAGCTAAACATGGAATTGACTCATGAGAAGGCTAATTAATAGCTTTTGTCTGCAGACACGCGTCAGTTTTGAGAAAAAACTAATTAGCCTGTTCCTGATATCTCTCTGGGCTTTGTGGTCCTTGTGTAGGTGTTTCGATTCGTTAAAGATGATCGGATAGACGATTAAACATTTTGCTAGATAACCTGCATCGCGTGCGTGGGCAAGTGTGCCAACGGCGCCTCTTAAAGAGCGCGAAAGATAATTTTATAATTTAGCGTGCACCGTCTCGCCTTAATGGATCGGCGATTTTTCTTTTTAGACTTTCTGAATTCTTCTTTGCCTTGTTTTAGCGCGCTTAATGGTTTGAAAAAAAGGAGTAAAAGGTACGATGTCGTGGAAGGATCGTAAAACTCACCGTGTTCATCTCCACAGCATCCTTCAGCTTGGCCTCGAGTCTCAAAGTCGCGGCAACGTGAAAGACAATATTAACTTCGTTCTTCAGACACTCCCTGTGTTCGTCGGAAAGGCCCATGTTCTCCAAGGATACGTCACCCGGTACTGCCGTCAATTTCTTCATAACCGCCGGTTTTTCCTTACGAATTCTGTTGAACATCTGTGGCAGCAGATTCCAAGTATTGTAAGAACGAAAATAATATCGTGCAAATAAAAAGGCCTGATTAATTCTGGCAAATCTTCAAAGATTTCATTATGATTTGTTATGAATGATAAAACTTGGACAACGATTTACGTTCTTTGTTTTGCCTCATCGAAAAAGTGATTGCAACAACAACGTTCGATTCAAAGTTCTTGTTGTTAAAATGCAGTCTAAAAAAATAAGACCATTTTTCAATACTGAATTATCCTAAATTTAATTGACATTCAAACGCAACGTGAAACATGTTCGCTCGCTGCTCACCGGTAACTTGAACATATCGTCAACGCGGATATCCGGTGTACGACCGCGTTTTGGTCGTAGCAATACATAGATCCGCTTAAGTTCGCTGCAGCTGTACAATAATTTCTCGATGAGGACTTTGCCCATTAGTCCAGTGCCACCAGTGATGAAGACAGTTTTTCCCCTGTAGAACAACTGTATCTCGCTTAGCTCGCCCATCTCGTTATCTTTTCGTTATCTCGGCAGGAAATCTGCAATGTCACAAACAACAGCGTCATTAGTATCGTTTCGCGTCGACTCATTAGCAGAGTATTTAATTGATAGTTAATGCATCAGTGGAATCAGCAGTGGAATTATGATGTTGAAGTTTGCATCGTTGGAATGCAACGAAATTCAGAAAAAAAAAGTAATTCCAAGTAACCCAAATGATGAAATTAGGTATAAAAAGAAATCATATCAATTGGTTCCTATAATGATTTTTTATACCTAATTTCATCATTTGGGTTAATTAGAATTATTTTTTTCTTCTGAATTTCGTTGGATTCCAACGATGCAAACTTCAACATCATGTGGAATTGATGTGATCGCCTCGCCTGGAATATTTTGCAGTCCCGAAACCGCCGAAGGATCGAAAACCACAAGAGATACTAAAAATTCTTCTCGATGGAGTATTCCGTAATCACCTCAATCGCACCAATCTCTTCTCCCTCTTTGAGTCCTATGGGACTTGTCCTTATAACACGAACCACCCATGGAGACGCGTGCAGTGCGTGCGAGGTGACCATAAAACCAGTCGAGAAAAATAAAACTTTTGGTATTTTTACTACTGTCTCGAAACACTGCAGAGCAAAATGACTATAATTCTCTTTTTATTTCGTGTCATTATGTCGAACTTGTGGATCGAGCGTGCAGTATGAATTCGTGTCTCGATATACCTCGTGCATTGTGAAATATTGCAAAAAGAAAAAAATCCAGTTGGGTCGTCGAAATTTATGCATCCTTTTTATTTATGACACCAATGATTATTTTGGTATTTAATATTTCTGCGCAGCCTCTTCCGCTCGTTCGCGCGAATTAATAAATAAATAAAATAATTGGCTCCATGACCTAAAATTCGAGGCAACGATATTCATATACGGAGCCGGTTCAATGCGTTCAATGCCAACTAGGTACTTACGCATGCGAACAATGTATGAGTGCGTACAATGTGCTCAACAACAAAAAAACGCCCCAAGGAGAACCAATTTTTTTTTGTCTGGACGAGAAGAAAAAGATTGATACGAATAGTGATGCGGAGAAAAAAAAATCGATAATGCATTTCGCTTTTAGTGCCTCGGCGATGAAATATACGAAAAGTAAGATAATTGCAGGTCTGATGTTCGAAACGGGAAAGTTGATAAACGTGATATACTTAGGTGTGTTAATTTGATGCACCGTCACTTATAATGTGTTCTATAATTATACCATGCGCGGAAGTTATGAAATGCAGGTGGTGCCTCAGGACAATATACTACATAATCGAAGAAGATTATGCAGTACATTGACTATTCAGTTTATTCTCGATAATTTCGAGACGAAAATAAATCGAACGCGTTTATTTCTCATTTCCCAACGACGATGAATTCAACAGCTTTAGTTCCACGTATCGATATCGAAACACACAAAATTCGCGATTTCACTTATAAATCGAATAAATCACGTAATAAAAAGAAACATAAAAATAAAACAAAAATAAAACTAACGATGCTATTAAGGGGGTGTGAAACATGTACCACGTGATACGTGAGTGCGAGAGAGATAGCTGCAATGTTTTAAACAATGCCATTCGAAGGCTATTGTTATTCTGGAAGAAAGTAAAGTATCGTTCGACAGAGCATTAAATTGCGCTTCGGACGACGTTTTTCTTTATCTCAGAATATTTACGGTGTCTCCATAAGGCTGATTACAGTTTCTGTTACCGACTGAGTAAGTTTCACATCGCCTTAAGGTAGTATGAGCGTACAGATGAACGTCGCGTAAATTCGAGGGAGTTTGAGAGAGAATTACGAAGAGTTCTCGATGAGATAAAAATCTGAAAAAAATCAAGCATATGAAAGGCGGTAAAGAGATTATTTTAGACAATAATAATTTAAAAAATGTTATTAACAAATTACTTAAATAAATAATTGTTCAACTAAATATCCGTCAACCTAACTTTTTTTTGTTATTAAAGTGATCTTCTTATTTTTCTACATACGTATGAATTTTGTCAGCATTTTCTCTGATTTTTAATTTTAACATAATAAAAAAACGTAATTTTCAAACGTCACACAAAATTCGGAAAAAATTCTCACGTATGTAGAAAAATAAGAAGATCACTTTAATAACAAAAAAGAGTTAGGTTGCCGGATATTTAGTTGAACAATGATTTATTTAAGTAATTTGTTAATAACATTTTTTAAATTATTATTGTCTAAATTAATCCCTTTACCGCCTCTCATATGCTTGATTTTTTTCAGATTTTTATCTCATCGAGAACTCTTCGTAATTCTCTCTCAAACTCCCTCGAATTTACGCGACGTTCATCTGTACGCTCATTACTACCTTAAATCAGAAAACTAACTACTTTCAGATTTGTGATTGAAATTTTCTCCTCTGATGGGATTATTAGGTGTTGCATTCGGCGCTTCGCGTGTTGCCGTGAATTCTGATTGTGCATCGTGGCCAGTGCTGCAAGTGGAGCACGGATCAAGCGCGATAGAAGCGAGACGGAGCGTCTCTCGTTTCCACTCATCGAATTCGCGGGCGGCCAGATCGCTGCCAGCGAGGGTCCAGCCCCACAGTGTAGCGGTTTCTCGCGCAGCCTTTCAAAGCGCGTCTGTTTGCGTTGCACAATCGACCCGGGTATATACATACACATCGCTTCATCGCTTTTGCGTAATCCCCGTGTCCGAAACTTCGACTAGTGCCGCGAACTTCGCGAAACTGGTCGAAAGTCGTACGTGCGGGTCTCCAAGGTGCGCCGCCGAGTCAACCGAAAACAGTTATAGTTTACAGCGGGGGGGAAAAAAAAACGAAGAGTCGCGCGTTCGAGAAACCAGTCCCATTGAGCATCCCGATACGTGACGTCACGCTGCGCTTGATCAAAGGCCTTGTTGCATATCGTTTACCCACTGACCGAACAACAACAACGCGTTGGATCAACGACACCACTAATCATCTAACGGCATTTGCATAAACTGGAATGACAATGGAGTTTGAGGAGGCGAGAATATTTAACATGACCAAATAACGGGAAAATGTTTGACGTGAATAAAATTACGTGGCTCCGGAATATCGCAGTGGAACATGTTGCCAATTTACTGGTGACGAAATTAACGCGTTTTTACTGCAATATACTGGAGTACAATATGATGTTTGTAAAATAATAATAATAACATTTTCACTGCAATATACTGGAGTACAATATGATGTTTGTAAAATAATAACAATAACATTTTCACTGCAATATACTGGAGTACAATATGATGTTTGTAAAATAATAATAATAACATTTTCACTGCAATACACTGGAGTACAATATGATGTTTGTAAAATAATAATAATAACATTTTCACTGCAATATACTGGAGTACAATATGATGTTTGTAAAATAATAATAATAACATGATTATTATTTTACAAACATCAGATAATAATAATAAAAATGAGTCCAACACCGCATGACTCATTTTTTTAACGTATGGAGGTATCTAGTCGCTTAGGGTGCGTTTGATATGCGTTGTAGGGGTAAATAACAGTAGGTAGCGTCTCGTCAATCAAACGTCGTCCGGAGGCTGAATTACTTTCATTTATTACTTGGCGTCGAGACGCGGTGGCTCTTGATAAATATATTTTCAGAGTGGCTGTTTTGACAATGTTTTTAGAGCCTTGAAACGACGATAATTGACCTTGGCTTAATTCCGATTACAATAAACTATAATTAATATGAGTAAAATATAAACTTTTACCTGCTACTTCGTTGTATGAAAAAATGGTTTGAAGTGATATTCATAAAAAATGTCCAACTTGGTATACAAATAATTGTTATACTTTTTGTTTTTGTTTTTTATGTTTGTTGTATTTTTTGGCAATAAATCCCCAAGTCCTTCATGAAGGACAGGAAGTACGATTTCATCCGATTTCAAGCTAGAATGCCAATGCTATTCCGACGGTATTTAACATAGTTGTTGACTACCGGTTTATAGCATAACCGGATTCCAGGCTGCAAGGTTGACGTGAATATTTGTAATGCACAAAATATCCGCCTCTTTAAATAAATAAACGAATAAATAGTGAGCAGCTTATTTTAAGTGATTGTTAAGAGTTTACTATATTTTAATAATCGCTGCCTCCTAAGGAAAGCGATTTAACCCGCTAATTGGAAATCGTGAGGCAGCTATTACGTGCATTATGGCTCGCGATCTAATGCGATGCGGAATCTGTCGGTGCACAAATGACAATTTACGATCCTGCAGAGCGCAGCTCGCTGCATATATTACGTGCGACACACGGCCACATGTTTCTCGGAATTAAACGTAGGGCATCGTCTTACCGATCGGCAAAGCGGTGGAAGAAAAAAAAAAAATATCGTTCTAAAAAAAGAGCGCGAAAAAAGACAGACGGTAAATATTGGAAATACCTGTGGGTAATTTGTTAAACACACTCAAACGCACACTTTGAAAGTCTTTTTTCATCGGCGCATGCGCGACGTTGTGTAAATTTGGCTAAGCTATGTTCATAGCCGTATGGTCACACCTACTGCATTGTAGAAACTAGAAACACCCACTAATCAAGGGAAGAAGAAGATGAAAAAGTTCGTTAAGCGAGATAAAATATTTATATTCCGCTTCACCTTACGAATTCCCATTATTTGCTCCCAAAAATGGCACAAAAGATATTACAAAAAAATGTCGATACTTCGCTTGCAACAATTCATAAGACTTTGAACGATTTTCTAAAATCCCTCTTTTAAATGTTGGATAAAAAAATCTGAAAAAATTCACTCAGTGTACTTTTTAGTGGTACTTTGATATGTCCAATTATGGTGCTGATCGGAGAGGGTCGAAAAAAGCGTGGCTGAATTGACAGAGAATGCTTCATAAATGGGATGTTGAAAACTACCTCCTCGTGGTACATTCTGGATAACGCTAAAATGGTCTTCAAAAAATGAATTATGGACTTTATCGAAAAAAGTTTTCTACAAAAGTTGTTAGTTTTAACATGCCAAACATTTTGGTCGAAAAGAAAAGTCATGGTTCCATTTAAAAAAAACATGTCGGCCATCGTATCTCCGCCATTTTGAACGTTGGACGATATTTCTTTTTTTAGAAAAACGTCCCCCTTCGAACCCTACAACTTTCATATAACTCATTTTACGATCGGAGCCCTATTTTTCGAGATAAAGCGGGTGTAAGATTAAAATGGGACACCCTGTATATCTCCACCGGTTGCGGCTTTCGTGAAGGTTACTTTACGTCACGACCGGACGGCATTGTGGACGAGACGAAGAATAACAAAAGCAGCGGCTCAGAGGTCACTCCCAGTGTTCATGCTATCGCGCTGCAATGCCTATAATTAGGGGTGGGTGGTGTTTGTCGATTAATCGATCGCCGATGTTTTTTTTTTTCGAGAAATCGATGTTTTTTTCCGATTTTTTTTTAAACCGATTAATCGATGTTCGATGTTTATTTATGAAACATCGACAAAAAAAAATCGAAGACGGTCTGTGCGGTGTTACAAGTATATTTTAACACTTTTAAAGAAATATCGACTCTCGATAATTTTGCATCACTAAAGTTCGTGATATATTTAATTCTTGTGTAACGTGTGTCATATGGTGTAAAATATGACGTTCAATAGAAGACAGATTATCCGATCTATTTTCTTCTATTTACAATTCTGCGTGAATCACAACCCTTATCCTTATGCAAATTGTATGTGCCACTTATATTATACGTATATTGAATTTTTTAGAAGTAGAAACAAATTTCACCAACAACGGCTACAAGTCATGATTTCACGAATTGTGGTTATTCAATGCCGATTCAAAAATCACTATGTTTTGAATGTGCCTTGAGACCTTGGTTGACTTTATTTATTTGAATAAAATAATTTCGCTGATTTTGTTTTGATTTTTCAACGTTTTCTACTTTACCGATGTAAAACAATCGATGTTCCGATGTTTTTTTTTAGAAACATCGATTGTTCATAATCGATTTATTTAATAATCGATTCTTTTAACATCGATTTTTTTTCTCGCCCATCCCCACCCATAATTCCCATCGTCTCGTTTCCCGCCCTCTCTCCAAGCGCGCCCAGCGAGTGGGCGCGCAAGATCGAACCGCCCAAACATTTCCCTCGACATACGGTGCAGCGGCGAACGCTCGCCGGTCGTCGAGGCATCGTAAACGCGTTCGCACGGCGACAGTGCGCGAGATACGCGGGAGAAAGGCCCGCAACGAGATTTGCCAAATATTCCCCGAAGCTCGCCCAACGTGATCGCAACTCGCTCTCGATGTTTACGTTTTTACGCGCGCCAACGACAAAAGCGCGGGCCCGCGTTGCGAAAGACCACGGGACACGATGAGACAAATCGCGTCTCGTAATCTCATTACGTCTCACCTAGAATCTCGTTCACTTCGCCTCTGTCTCCGGCCCGCGGTTGTCGGGTGCTAAAAATTGCGCGTCCACCAATCCCGTCGCTTCTCACCGACGACGAGGCCCCTCGCACTTGTTTTTTTTTTTTTTTTTACTTGCCCGTAAACAAAGGAAAAAACAGCAACATCAACAAAAACAACAAACTGCTTCGACTCGTCTCCGGCGCGGTGCGGCCAAACGACGTTTTGATGTATATCTAGAGATAGACGACCCGGACAGCACGCGCCGAGTCACTGAGCCGCGAGCCTCCTCGTCCGTAGAGTATGTACTACTCTCAAACCGTTGTAACGTCTACTAGCAGCATCTCCCTCCACCGGTGGACTCGTCGGCGATCCACGTTCGGTGAACGGGCCCTCACCTTTGCTTTCCTCTTTCGCTCGGACGGCGCTCGATCGACACGGCGGACGACTGCGGAGCGAGTCAGAGAGAGAGAAATATAGAGAGGGAGGGATACTAGTGCGGACGCTCGCCGCGGTTGCGACGCGTTGCATTAAATGCGCGCGAGACGGACAAGAACAAAACGTAGATTCTAATGAGTATTTTTTTCAAATTTTTTATCGAAATACAACTGGCGAATAATATTTAATATTAAGAAAAGAACGTAACATGATTGTTAAAAAGTCTTAAAAGAACATGCTGGTTTAGCTTTAAGGTAGTCCTTGCGCCTGGTGTCGAGTTCGCATAAGTTTTCGAAAATTGAGAGACAATTGCAACCATTTCTCGATAATATAAAAATCTGAAAAAAATCATGCAAATTAAAGGCACTGAAAAGATTAATTTTGCATAATAATAATTCGAAAATGTTATTAACAAATTGATGAATAAAAACATTGTTTAACAAATATTTCGATGGCCCAAGTTTTTTTGTGGATGAAAATGATTCCTTCGTTTTTCTGAATACGTATGAATTTTTTCAGATTTTAGAGTTCACTTTGAATTTTCACATATTTTCCCTATAAAAACACACGAATTTCAAAGTGAACTCTAAAATCTGAAAAAATTCATACGTATTCAGAAAAATGAACGAATCATTTTCATACAAAAAAAAGTTGGGTCATCGACAAATTTGTTAAACAATATTTTTTTTTCATCAATTTGTTAATAACATTTTAGAATTATTATTATACAAAATTAATCTTTTCAGTACCTTTAATGTGCATGAATTATTTCCGATTTTTATACCATCGAGAAATGTTCGTAATTCTCTCTCAAATTATTCGAATTTATGCGAAATGAATATCGGTCGCAAGGACTACCTTAAGTGAGCAGGGACAGCGCTACCAAAAGACAAAGATAATTATAATTAAGTTACCTATGTATAATATACCCTGAGTGAAAAATAAAGATATTTAGAAATGAGAAATGAAAAGAACAAAACGTAGACGCATATTGAGACCGCGCAGCAACGTCCGCCGGGCTATTACACCGCGCGAGTTGTTTGCAGTCAAACAAGTCGCGCACAGACGACCGGTTATCGCGAACTGACTCCAGGCCGCCGCCACACGGCGCTCGATTCACTCGATCGCCGCCTCTCGGCGTTTCCCATTATCCAACTTCTATCGGCCGCCCTCCTTCCGCCAACCAGGCATAAATACGAACTCGCCGTCTGGCTTCCTGTTTCCGCGTGGATTCACTCGGCGCTCCTCTGGTTACCGAGCTAGCCGGGAGCTCCGACCCCGGGAGCCGGGCGCTCTTGCGCTCGGTGCTCGATGAGTCCAAACGGGAGGGAAAGTACACGCTCCGCGCTGCTAGAGATACATTGAGGTAGGCCTGACCGACTTTTCGACGAGACTCAGTCGTTGGTCCAGCGGACTATGTTTGTATTTAGGCTTGCAGATGTCAGTAATGAACAGTTAGCAATGAAAAAAAAATTCAATTAAAATAAATTAAAAAATTAATTCTCGGAAATGAGCATCCCAAGTAACAATTTTTATGTTGTTACGAAAAAGTTATCCGAATGGGATACATATGTCCGCCAAAATGTTTTATTGTTTTATTTTATTTTATTGTTTTATTTCATTTATTATTTATACGGGCCGTATCCCATTTGTTGCTTCGTTGCACCCACAAATACCATGTTACCAATACCAATACCAATGTTATCTGAAAGCTGTCCTATGTCCTAAAGTTAATTTTCGGACATCGAATATCTTACAGATAACATTTTGGTGGACGTATGTAAGCCATTCGGATAACTGTCTCGTGGCAACACAAAAATTGTTACTTGGGATTGATAGGTAAATAATTTTGCTAAACCATCAAGTGAAATCGCAATACTATCAGTCGTGCGTTCGACTCCGCGTCTGGCAAAAAATACCCAAAGGCCGCGAGGTGGACAAAAAAGGTTTATCATCATTTCTACGAGGCTCAGCGCGCTCGCACTCAGTTCTCGCCTCTCGACTGACCTTAATGACTGTAACTGCGTCGGTATTAAGTTTTTTTTTTAATGAAATAACGACAGGACGATAATGATTTATAGCGCGTTTACCGTGGCCGTTTAGCTGGCTCTGTCGTACGAAACGATTTTCCTGTGAACCCGTGTGAACGTCGTGACGAGCCTCACCGCATAACGTTTTGTTCTAACGATGCTACTAATTGTTTCCTAACCTTGACGACACTCGCGCTCGTGCTTTCCGCGTGTACGAGCGTCCTGTATATACATACGGCATATGTATTATTCTTCGCACGTAGCCATTATATTCTGTCGTTGCAGCGGCCCGGTAGCCGCGGGGACGTTTATAACCAAAGTGGACGTGGTACAAAGTATAACAGTTTCGTTACCAGACGATGAGTGCGGACTATTCGTCTAGCACGGATTCAGTTTCGCACTAGTCAAATCAGTGGTAAATTTTTAAAAGCGTTTTTACAATTCCTGATTGTTTAATAAATTGTTCCGAGGTGTTACTGACGTTGTAGTATTAGTTCTTAATAGATAAATACATTCAAAGCCATGATTCGAATAGAAAGACGACTAATATAAGCAAATTCCCAATATCATGTTTTTTTCGCGCAGTCTTTTAAAAGAATAAACCGTAATAATAGTTCAATTATGACGGGCAATAGCTCATTTTTATTACTGGAAGACCCTTTATCGATTAACCATCCAGATTTTTTATAGTATCAGTAATTCAAAAGATACAGCTATTTGTATGTCGCCTTTTAGGTTAGGACACGATAATCAAACGGTTGTATCTTTTAAACTACTGATCCTATCAAAAATCTGGGCGGTCAATCGATAAAGGGTTTTTCAGTAATAAAAATGAGCCATTGCCCGTCATAATTGAATTATTATTACGGTTTACGTCTGTATACATACACGGCGTATGTATTATTCTTCGCACGTAGCCATTATATTCTCTCGTTGCAGCGGCCCGGTAGCCGCGGGGACGCTTATAACCAATAAGTGGACGTGGTACAAAGTAAGCAGTTTCGTTACAGACGATGAGTGCGGACTATTCGTCTCGCGGTCGTTAGTCGCGTCACGTGTTACGCGGCGGTTCGGAAAGGCAACGGACTTTGTTCAAGGGATATCTCAACGATGCACCGCTCGAGCGTCGAGCCTCTGACTCTCTATCCATAGACGCCATTTTCTCCCGTGTATATAATTTTCGCCGGATCGTATAGGAAGAGAGCGGCGCTGTCGTCACGATCGACAAGGCAAAAAGTAAATTAATCGAACTGCGAGCTACGCGCGCCGCGCTCGGGTTCCGAGCTCTCCTTCCCCGCGAACGAGTGAGAAATCGCATTGCGCCCGCGACGTTGCAAAACGCTGAAAAGTGAAATCACGTGTAGTGTAGGTAATAACGGCGGCGGCGCAGTTCGCACTCCATGCGCGTGTCCACGAAACGTGAGCGCCGTGTATTTAGTCGCGATCTGTGGTAAAATAATTATGTTAAATGGTGACAAGTCTGTCATTCGATTGCGATGTATATATTATTATCCCTCCGGTAGAATTAGTTTCCTCGGCGTTTGGCTACCTACTGGAATCAGTCAGGTTGATGCAACATTGTGTGCTGTTTGTCGACAGCTGGTTGGTGTAAAACCGACTCGTCGAGCGCGTGTCGCGCATCCGCACGTGGAGCGAACGTCACAAACGGTTGATTGCAAAAAAGCAAAACGTTATTACGCGCCACAATCTCAGTGAATTCGATGGAAAAACACCGATAATACTACAGCGGGAGCAACAGCGCCGCAGGCGGCACGAGGGTTCACTGTGTGTCCCGGGGAAGCAATCGGAGATCCTGTACTTTTACAATACAAATACAGAAACCCGTGCACCCGTTGCGCAATGATTGGATTCGTTTCGCCGGTGCAGATGCGAAATATTTTGGATTGTAAAGAGAGTGGAAGTTTGCCCGTTGCTTCCTGATTGATTTCCATTTTTCACAAAGCCGCCTCTATTAGGAATCCTGTTTGTTTACTTCGGAGTGTCTAGACGCCCCGATACCGTACAAATTGTGTTATGTTATTTGTCCGGAAAGTCGGCAAACTTCATGTCACGAGCTCGATTGAACACTTCGTATGTTTCGTGAAGTAGAAGCTGAACATTTTCGCTTTAGTATTATATGTATACGTATAATGTTTTAAAAAGAAGGCTGTGGCTAGCTGTCCGGATACCGGACGAAAATGTGTAGCTTATTCGTTCGGAAAGTGGCCAAATTATCGGTAATACGGGTTTTCTTCAAGTTAAACCGCTAAATCTATTGCAAATGTATCAAGATGAATAATATATGATTATTCATCCATCAGAACTTGAATGTTAATAAAAAAATGTATCTGAACGAATAATATAAGGTTATTCGTTCACATCAGAAATGGAAAATGGATGAAAAAAAAAAAATTATCTGGACGAATAAGACACGAAAATTCGTCCACAAAAACTTACTAAAGCGACAATTTTCCCCTTTAGTAAGAAATTTTTACGGTTTTCTCTTTAAAAACACTACATACAGTATTAAAGCGGACAGTTTTCACTTTAGTAAGGAATTTGAACGGGTTTTCCTTTTTGAAACATTATATGTATACATATAATAATAAAGCGGAAATTTTCAGCTTCTACTTCACGAATTGAATTTTTCTGACTTTTCGGACGAATAATATAACACAATTCGTACGGTATCCGGGCGTCTAGACACTCCGATTAAATTTTTGCATTACGGCTCTTCGGATTTCGAAAAGCGTCTATTTTGTGAAACGTCAGTTCTTTTTCAGTCGTTAATTGAAAACAAACAAAAAATCACAGTCATTTCGCGGTCGTCTGTGAGGTGAATTTTTCAGCACCAAACGACTAATCGTTTTATAGGGTCATTACGTTTGCTGAGGTCGAGTCGTGCTTCGAGTGTTCCGGTGTAATTAATTAATTTTGGAATGCTCCCAGAAATACGTTAGTCCGTTACTTCCGATAGAAGGGCGTCGATAAGCAATTAGTGTACGTGCTGCGGAACCCTTCATCAATAATAGGGACATGAAACCGAAAACCTGTTGCCTCGCCTGACGAACAGTAAAGAAAACATCAAGGACCATCGAGGTGACGTAGAGAGCCGCGAACCGCATTAGCCAAGCGGTCAGCTGGTTGAATGTGACCTGCGGTCGGCGGACACGATAAATTATTTGTACACACACAGACGGGTCTTCTGTGTGTACAAATAAAACACGGGTCTGTCTATATGAGTAAAGGGGGAACGATAAATAAAAAGGACGAAAGAACGAGCCGACAGTGTAGCTACTGTGGCGAAAGTGCAAGGCGCGGAAAGTTTTACGTTAGAGTTGTCTCGATTAGAGAACGCGCATTCAATGCGTGGCGTTGCGTTATTGCATATAGAAATTGAATGCAGCGTAGCCCGATTAAGGTAGTATGAGCGTACAGATGAACGTCGCGTAAATTCGAGGGAGTTTGAGAGAGAATTACGAAGAGTTCTCGATGAGATAAAAATCTAAAAAAAATCAAGCATATGAAAGGCGGTAAAGAGATTATTTTAGACAATAATAATTTAAAAAATATTATTAACAAATTACTTAAATAAATAATTGTTCAACTAAATATCCGGCAACCTAACTTTTTTTGTTATTAAAGTGATCTTCTTATTTTTCTACATACGTATGAATTTTTTCAGAATTTTCTCTGATTTTTAATTTTTAAATAATAAAAAAACGTAATTTTCAAACGTCACACAAAATTCGGAAAAAATTCATACGTATGTAGAAAAATAAAAAGATCACTTTAATAACAAAAAAGAGTTAGGTTGCCGGATATTTAGTTGAACAATGATTTATTTAAGTAATTTGTTAATAACATTTTTTAACTTATTATTGTCTAAATTAATCTCTTTACCGCCTTTCATATGCTTGATTTTTTTCAGATTTTTATCTCATCGAGAACTCTTCGTAATTCTCTCTCAAACTCCCTCGAATTTACGCGACGTTCATCTGTACACTCATACTACCTTAACTGAGTTCGGTTTAGCAAGGGAGCGAATTTACATACATACATATGCTTATATATGCTTCCTGTTTTTTAAGTCACGATTTTTTTTTCTTTAAAGAACAAACTGATTTTAGACCAAGATGCAGATAGAATATCGATGAAACCTACGTTATTTCTTGATTTTTTTACAGGATCGGTAAATCAGCATCCACGACATCCACATCATTGTAATTGAGCGGTGCAACATGCTCTACGAACAGCAAATTGTTGTTCAGAGTGTTGCACACTAATAAGTACATGCACGCCTGTTATTTCCTTCATTATGTAAAATGTAATTTTTTTTTGGAATACCACTGCTCAATACGACTCTGTAATGAGAGCAAAAAGAAGGTAAATATCTGTTTTGATCACTGGAAAATTTTCGCGAATATCGCTGACGTTACTGAAACTCGCGCAATAGCGACAAAAAAACCTTTCAATTATTAACAATCACGTTGACGTCGAAAAATGATTAATTATTCTATCAAAACATATGTTTCTCGCACTTATATAAGTGCGACGACGAGCAAGAAGGAGAGAGAAGTATCCGCAGCGGCGAAAGTGCAACGCGTGGAAAGTTGACGTTATAGTTGTCGCGCGTCTATAAACGATCTCTCGCGCGTGGAGATCGTGGCGTGTTTATACCGCGCAGAAATTGAATAACCGCGATTTTTGCGTTTTTTACAGACTGCGCGATATTAACCCCCATGCAAAAAAAGTATACTTGAAAGTATAGTTTTTAAACATCCATTATATATCTCGGATATATAAAAAATTCATATTATATTGTTTATATATCTTATTATATATCCGAGATATAGAACTTTCTGCCGCTTTATATATTACGTATTTATATGAAAAATATATACAGAATATATACAGCATATATCTTTTTTGAATACCAAATATATAATAAAAATATGATGAGCACATTTTTATATATAACCATATACATGATTTATACTCAGCATAAATATGAGATACATATTAGGTACTTAATTCGTGTCTAATTCATATCATGCGTAATTCATGTCATGTGTGTTCATGTGTGCTCATGTGTGTTCATGTGTGGATATATTCTCTATGTATTTCTTGTCTATAGAAATTGTATCTTTCATACATCTGTTATATACAGGGCTTCTTTGATTCATAGACGCGGAATATATCGAGAATATATTCTTCACAAATTCGCTACATATATCAAATACATGTATGTTACATCCATTATATATCCGTCGGATGTATATCAGATATATAGAGGATATAGAACTTTTTGCCGCTATATATATAGTGGCCAAACATTATATATCCGTTATATATCTGAAGTATACTTTATTTCCATGGGGGAACCGTCGGTCGAGGACGCGCAACGGTCTATGGGGCGCTGGAAACGCCGGATAACAAGCCAAGTCGTTGCGAGTGCAGCCTCACGTCGGTTTAGCAATATTCATTGGCGAAGGCGAGCGCGCGCCACACGACGTTCGATATAATTACTTACCGGCAACTAGTCACGGGAAAGTGCTTCGGATAACTTCCGTCGACTCCCGAGCGAGCGATTCGTGTCGTTGACTCCGAACGATTACAGTACATCAATGATGATATACCTCTCACCACCGGCAAACTCGCCACCTATATACATTGCCAATGACGCGTACACGCTAAATGGCCTATTTCTCAATTTATGAAAGTATACACAGTTATTACTGTTCCTTGCTAAATCGATTATGCAGACTTCGAAGGAGGAACGAAAAAGAAAAAAAAAGATGGACTATTTATAAAATCTCTGATGGTATACAAAGTCGTTACTTTTCCTTGGTATATCGATTATGCAGACTTCGAAGGAGGAACGAAAAAAAAAAAAAAAAAATTAAAAAAAACGATGGACTATTTATAAAATCTCTGAAGGTATGCTCAGTCGTTACTGTTCCTGGCTACATCGATTATGCAGACTTCGAAGGAGGAATGGAAAAATAAATAAATAAATAAAATAAAATAAGATAAACAAATTTAAAAAACGATGGACTATTTATAAAATTTCTGAAGGTATGCTCAGTCGTTACTGTTTCTGGCTACATCGATTATGTAGATTTCGAAAGAGGAATGGAAAAAATAAATAAATAAATAAAATAAAATAAAATAAATAAATTTAAAAAAACGATGGACTATTTATAAAATCTCTGAAGGTATGCTCAGTCGTTACTGTTCCTGGCTACATCGATTATGCAGATTTCGAAAGAGGAATGGAAAAAATAAATCAATAAATAAAATAAAATAAATAAATTTAAAAAACGATGGACTACTTATAAAATCTCTGAAGGTATGCTCAGTCGTTACTGTTTCTGGCTACATCGATTATGCAGACTTCGAAGGAGGAATGGAAAAAATAAATAAATAAATAAAATAAAATAAATAAATTTAAAAAACGATGGACTATTTATAAAATTTCTGAAGGTATGCTCAGTCGTCACTGTTCTTGGCTACATCGATTATTCGGAGTTCGAAGGAGGAAAAAAATCGATGGTACTATTTATAAAATCTCCGAAAGTATGCACGATCGTTACCGATCCTTGCTACATCGATTATTCGTGCTACGCAGGAGGAACAAAAAAAAAACGATGGACCTATTTATAAAATCTCTGTTTTATTCATGATGTCGACACACGGGCTTTTTCGACACACCCACACGCACACTTACACACACGCGCACGCAGTCACACTCAATTCGTATAGTATACACGTTTATATCGCTGCTGGGTGAACAAACATATTTATAATAAATTATAAAGTGCGATAATAATGATGATTATGATTCACAATGATTCGGCTTTCTTAGTAATCGTGTATTTTGTGTACGTGTATGCGTATTATATCTTGGGAGATAAATTTGAGGACGCAGGTAGGTAGGTTTAGTTTTTTTTTTTTTTGGAAGCTGAGAATTGGGAAAGTAAGAAGAAATCGAAGTGTAGAAGTTACAAAGACCTGTAAACACCACACTGGAGTCATTTTGAGCTTCGAAGAACAGTTTTTTTATAGTGAAGCTCAACAATAATTTGCCGTGGTAACTGGTTTGAGAGAAAAATCATATTTAGGAGCGAATACATGAAGAATCAGGACCATTTTTAGCGAGACATATTTTAGCGAGAAAAATGTGCATATAGATCAGACTACAATTTATCTACCTCTATATGTATATTTATCGCTTGCAATTCATGTCTATCGGATCTTGTCCTTAGGACACATTCCCTTTATTAGGGAATTAGGACACATTCCCTTTATTAGGGAATTGGGACACATTCCCTTTATTAGGAAATTAGGACACATTCCCTTTATTAGGAAATTAGGACACATTCCCTTTATTAGGGAATGTATCCTCCAAATTTAAAATCAGAGGTGAATTTGTTTCGTAATGCATCACACAAGCAATTAATTTCTCAACGCGCAAACTTACGTTTTTACCATACTTCGTCTCGAAAATTTCCACTAAAACGGCCAGGCCAGGTTGCACAGAAAAAAAAAAAACTTTCCAAGGGCCCCAAACCAGTGGAATTCCCCGGCTCCCCAGTCTGGTGTTTGGCTAGGAAATGTTTAGTCTCTCGCCGAGATTCTCGCGCGACGCAAAAGAAATGAATATATACTATACGAGGAGTGTAAACGGAAAGTTTCGTGCCAACCGATATACTTCGACTAATCATTAGGTAAATTCAGTATACGCGAATCCAAGATTCGTAAAAGGCAATCGAGGATTCTGCTACCAATGTAACGCGTTGCACTATGATGAAAGAATCATCGGTGCTCGGAGGAACAGAGAGAATTGTGCAGGGAGCGACACGTTACGTATCACGACGGGTGATATGCGTTTATAAACATACAGTGTGGTGTGTGTTTTTCTTTCTCTTTTTCTTTTGCTTCTGATAGAGGAATATTTTTCGGTGTATTTCGCACGTGCAACTGATGCAAACATGCTTCATCGCAATCGCATTTGCTTGTATACGCGTTGCATTTACGTAGGGCGTATACAATTTATATACATGAGACGCATACACGAGACTCTGTACGATCGATTATCGTACAAGCTGACTTGAAACATACCGACACAAATATATAGTTTACCTATAGTATGTATATATACATATTTATATTGTGGACAATGCATTTGGGAGGCGCGCGCTGGGACAGGTGGACGATATCGGTATAGTTCATAGGTAGGATAGACTCTTCTAATAGACTTTGCAGACGGACATAATAGAAATAGTTCATTTAGCATCATATATATCATATAATATTTCGTAATAATATAATATTATCTATCGTTCATTCGTTTTAATGTTTATCTCACCCAATCATTTTTCTATATCATATCTCTTCCTCTTCGTCATCTTTTTTTTCACGTTTCGTCATAATTACTCTTCTCTTTTATACTCAAGGATTGAATCCATTGTATGATGAATATCATGCAATATAAGAACATGTATTTATAATTAACTTCAGCCTTTTAACCCGCTGGTCTCTCGCTCTGCGGACCCTATTTGTCATCGTCTTAGTCGTCGTAGTCGTGTACGTCGTAAATAGTATTATATTATTCTGCGATGCCTGTGTCGCGATAAACGGCCGGCACGCAAGATTCTTACGCGGGTGAAATAGATGCAAAGAATATAGATCGCGTATATTTTCCATATGAAAATACGTGGTATGATTTTCGCATACATTTTTTATTTTACGTGGAAAATACACGTGACCATATATTTTACGCGCGAAAATCTTTTATATTGCAAATATATTTCACTCGCAGAAATTTCCGCGCGGCTTCGTTCGTTTGTCATCGTAGTCATTTCATTTTCTTTTTATTGCTCTACTCTTGTTCGCGGCGAAATTGTCGTCATGAATTATCACAATTACAATATGCACGGTACTCGGCCAGGGAAGAGGAAAGGAAAAAGTTATTAGCTCTTGTTGGAGAAAAAGCGCACGGGCCGACGAGGGGACAGAGACTACTCGCTGCGACACATTGCGATAGTTAGTACAGGGGAACGATAATCTTGTCCGCGGCGCAGTTAGACAAGCGACATAGAACAGTGAGGTTCGTGAGATTGTTTTTTTTTCCTTCTCTCGCCGTTTTTTTATACTTAAAAATCAAGTGCATTTCACGTAAGCGACCGCGTTTAACACGCTCATAGTGGGGAAAACGGAGCTCGGAAGTTGGGTGCTTTTTCACTTACTTACTAACATATTCAACTACCATATTCATGACCGATGACTAACATCTCGAGCGCAGAATCATTCATACGTGTGTTTTTTCTTCTTTGCTTTGTTATTCATTACATTTAATTACCTAGTTCACCATTTTTTTTATTACAATACCAGCACGTACTCGTATTGATTTTTAATTGTTTATGTGCTTTTCCCGGTACATCTTAAATTTGCGTACGTTATTTCTACAGTTTGGAGAAAATAAAGCTTGTAAAAAAATTGACCATGGCCGATTGCTTTGAAGTCCTCTTTTCCGTACTTGTTTCTTTTGTTCTTCGTCGATCCTACGTTCAGCATCTTTTTTTCCTTTCTGCTCGCCTGTAATTCTAGTAATTTTAGGGCCGATGGACGCTGGTGGGCAGGGAGAAAAGATGCAGGGCACTTGGCCCGGATCATTCGTCAGAGAAATTGCTTTTCATCGCATTTTGGTCGCGAATTATCGGTCTTTTTTAAATAGGAAGCCCAGCTCAGCGTATCGACTCTTTTTAGATATGTCATGTGACCAAATATATTCTACATATCCCCGAGTTATTGACCAGGTATTTACTCGACCGGGATGCAACGATTTACTTCCGCCAGAGGTCAATTTTCAGTTCGCCAATAGTACGAGGGATTTTCTTAGATTCTCGTAATAGTCCCTTTAGTGGCGCGTAGAGAAGACCTTCTCAAATGTCGTCTGCATCCAGACATTTTTTGCTAAAAGATCTTCGAATGTTCTAAATGACGAATAAAAAACAAAGCAATCTCCTCAGGACTGAATATAACACGTTTTGTAGGATTTCGATTTAAAAAAAATGTACAACACGAAAAAAAAAGATATTGAAAACATTTGACTACTGCTCTGTGTCAGCAAGACTTTTCGACGTCTATTCTAAATCTCCCAATGAATCTGGCATTGACGAACTCAAATTTTGTTCCCAGCAGATACGCCATCGGGGCATAGTCCGTACTATTATCGCGTCTTGCCACGCATACGCGAGACACGTGTGTAATTAAAACACGTACAGATATCGGACGTAGCATTTAACAGCAGCAGTCGGTAGGTGCAATGCAGTTGAAGCTCTAACAATGTAATCTAACTTTGTGAATCGCGTGCATTTTGCTCGGAATCTACACAGTATATACATACGGTCAGTAGTACAACAGTCTTCCACGAGATTCGAAGGGCGGAAAGTCGCGGTAAAAATTGACGTGCGTGTCAGTCGTAGTCGTTACGTTTCGCGCTTTTTTTCCTTCCTGTGCTTTTTCGCTACAACGCTGGAAGCCGTTGCGCCAAAATCAGGAAACTTTGCGAGTAATTCTGTCGGCTGACACTCACACGCTTCATCTTTCAGTAATTTCACTAGGAAATCGATCAACTTTGTGCTCGATAAATAAATTTGATTAAATTCGGACGATTCACGGACGCGCCTGAAACATTTGTCTTGTTTTTTTTTCTCCGTTTTTTTTTGTCATGCGCGCATTGTTGTACATTCGTATAACAATATCGGTGATAAAAAGTGGTGAAAAATGCTACTTAAATGTATTATAAAAAGTGCGAACGACGATAGACTCGCGGCGTCGGTGCCTGGTCGATACGAACGACGAAATTGCGAGAACCAATCTTTCTGAAGCTTTGTCGAGCCGCTTTCGGGTGTGGATAGGCAGAGGGATAATCAGACGTAAGTCTTATAGTGTCGGTGACTTTTGTTGCAATATGTACGATCGTAATGGGCGGCTACGTGTCAATTGGCCGGGTCGGAGCTTTTTTTTGTAATGAAAATTGACGCTGAGGGCTTATTTCCTATTCTCAATAAATACTAAAAAAAAAAAGAAAACAAATAATCAATATTGCAAATTTATCCAATGTATTCGGAAAAATACTTCGCTCCTAAATTCTTAAAAATCTCATATGATTCCTCCGCACGATTTACCTCATTTTCGATGAAACTCAGAGCACAGAAACACGGAAAAAAAAACTCAATTTTTGTTTGTTAACGACAAGAAACCTCTTTAAAATATTTATATATATATTTTTAGTTCTCTTGATCCTCACGTAAGCTTCTTAGGCTCAAGCCTAGGCGTTAAATTTCATCGGGTTCAGTGACAATCGGCAACGGCCACGTGAACACGTAGATCTCGCTGATGCAGCTCCTCCTTCGTATCATCTCGATATGATAATAATGTACGTACTAGGTTGGTTGTATTTACAATAAGCTGACTAGATCGATCGGAGTGTTCGGCGTCGTTCGCGTTTGGTACGACGAGGTAATGTTCCAATTTCACGGGTTTACGAAGTGTGGTGTTGCGATACGATAAACAAAACCCATGTACCAGATGTTGTACGCTGTTGCGTTTTTGCTAATTACCACGATGATCGATTGTCCCGAGGATCGTTGGGCGTCTCGAGATCGCCGTTCTACGCTCCCGCGAGCGCTCAAGGGATACAGGAGTGCGTGTTGGTCGATTGTTCGGGTGACGACAGAGTCACCGAAAAATCCGAGTCTAAAACGAGGTCGCTAATGCAGCCGACTATACCTCGCATGTATCTCCCTCCCGTTGTCCTTACGATGTCGGGAGCGCCGCCTGAAAATTACATTTGACATTTCATTGAATAAATTATCATTATTATTATTATCATTATTAAAATTTCATCGATGAAATGTTAATACTACGATAAATAACGCAACGACTTACCGACATAGAGCCCCGCATCGGTATTTAGCTGTCCCAATTGGCCAGGCGACGATGCTGTAACCGCTACTCCGCTATCGACGACCAGCGATGCCCATTGCTTGTTCCTGAGGTCAAAAGTTGTTAGCCGAAAAGACACAAACATCGTTTTTTTTTTTACGATTAGTTCGTCGTTTTCTTGTCGACTGACCTTAGTGCTCGGACACGATGCCACAAATCGTCGTCGAGTTTGGAGATGTTGTATCTGAGAGTGGCCTGACCTGAGCCGAGATTATAAGCAAGGGTGAGGTACCCGTCGTTCAGCCCCAGCGACAAAAAGTCGTCGTTCGCGCTCGGCTGCTCCGGCGGATCGGCGTGTCTTCCGCTCCAGAGTAACAGCCCGGTACTGCTGCTCGCTCGAAATCTCATGTTTATGTCCACTCGATAACTTATTATCCTGAAACAACAAACATGGCATGAAATTCGTGCTTGATTAGTTACCGATTTTTTCGAATCGAATTGAATCATCAATTTTTTCAATTGAGAATAGAGTATTTTAATTGAAAAAAAATAAGTCTGGTATGGACGTCACAATCTGCGGAATGAAATAAAGATTCGAAGCAAAGTTGGATAGAGCGATATTCAAGCAACGAACCTCTTCATGGTATCGGCGTCACTGTAGTGAAGGTAGCTCTCGCTACCGGTGAAGCTCGGCACGCGAGTTTTCGGCTGATGTACGATCGGTAGACGCAGATGTGAGGTTGAGGAGAGCCCTTGCTCGGGGCTTTGAACGAACGCAGTGATGGTGGGATCCGCCGCGAAGGGGCTCGACCGGAGAACGTACGGCTGCTGCAGCTCATAGGGTTGCTGCGACGCTGGGGCTGGACACGGATGCGGCACGCCGGGACGACAGCGGCAAGTGAATCGCTCGCGCAGCGGACGGCACTCGGCGTCGCCGCAGGGACGAGCCTCGCACGCGTGTCCGCAGTTTCCAACGTTCACGCCTCCGAGTGCTTCGGCTAGAATTCCCACCTGAAACATTGACATTTCCAATTTCCAATTATCAGTATTAACGGAAAATACATTTTGCTAGAGTTCGCGTTTACGAAACTACAGAGTCGTTGTCGAAAAAAATAACTAAGGTAAAGGTACCGGTTTTGACCACCTTTGGCCTAGTTTCGGTCACCAAGTTTGAAAACATAGAATTATTTGTATTATTAAAAATAAATAAAATTGTGTCGATAAACTTGTTAATTTATATATTATAATTTTTATAATTATACAGTTTTCAATTATCACTATTGACGGAAAATACATTTCGCTAGAGTTCGCGTCTACGAAACTAAAACATCGTTGTCGAAAAAAATAACTAAGGTAAAGGTACCGGTTTTGACCACCTTTGGCCTAGATTCGGTCACCAAGTTTGAAAACAGAATTATTTGTATTATTAAAATTAAATAAAATTGTGTCGATAAACTTGTTAATTTATATCGATACTTTAGAAGTATCAATATAAAAATACAGAAAACAGTGATTTGAAACAAAAATATAGTGAAAATTGCCGAAACTGGTACCTTTACCTTAATGTTTTTTTTGTTTTTTTTTTTCGCAAAAACTCGACGTTAGAAAAATCAATTTCCAAGAGAAATCCGCTTTACAAAAACCACTTTTCTCACCTCGCGATGGTTCAGGAGAACCGTTTGTATGCAACCGACGAAACTCGCGGTGGTCTTCATTTTCGGTGTGTACATGTCCGCCGTCGGTGCACCCCCGAGATACAGATTGAGGGGCAGCGACAGCTGTGTGAAAGCCCCCGGAGCGAGAATTTCTTGCGGCGGACCGTCCTCGACCTCGAGCGAAGCCAATCTGCCGGTCCTGGACACGCGAATCTCGACCCACTCGCCGAGTCGCACTGGCAATTCGCTTCTGCAATTTTGTTTTGCCGTTTTTCACACATACCTCGCACATCCGCGTAACTATTATTCGCGTGCGAAACAAAGCTGCAAAAGCACGAGTATCAAACGTAGTTACCTCAAGGTTGCTGGCCCGGTGCCCAGATCGAACGTAAATTGTACGTGACCGGCGGACAGATAGAGAGCGATAAAATCACCGGTGGCGTCGCTATGGTGGCCGTTGTATAGTATCACGCCATCGAGAGACGCCGGTTTGAGGGTGACAGATAATTCCAGCCACGAGAGTGAAGTCTCCCCGAGCCCGGGATATCGCAGATACGACGAACCATTGAAAGACGGCACCTGAAGATAAAGAAGAAGCTTAACTCCAATTTTTATTTAGCTTTTATCACAATAAACTCTGTTACAAAGAATTTGTTCTAATTCTATTAGAATTGTTTTTAATGCTATTCGAATTTTTTGATGCTATTAGAATTTTTTGATGCTATTAGAATTTTTTAATGCTATTAGAATTCTTTAAATGCTATTCGAATTTTTTAATGCTATTCGAATTTTTTAAATGCTATTCGAATTTTTTAATGCCATCCGGTTTTTTTTATGTCGTTCGATTTTTTGATGCCTTTCGAATTTTTTTGAATGCTATTAGAATTTCTTATTGATCAAATTAAGTATTTATATTTTATTAATAGTAATGAAACAATTACAGATAAATGAACGAATGCGTCTCGATGAATCAATAATTTTGTTTAGCTTCATTATGCTGTAAGGATATGAAAGAATATTAGAAATAAGTTCTCTCCGCAGTTTTGACTATTCAAACAGGTTGTTATCTGCATTAAACGTCGGTACTGAAGGTTAAAGGGCTTCTAATCAATATGCAATGTCTTACCTGAAGATCAACCCTCGTTTCGCATAGATCGCCCGTGTATCCGAGAGGACACAGGCAAACCGCGGTGTCTCCGCCGGTGGCGAGACACTTTCCGCCATGGGAACACGGCACCTTACTACATCTGTCCGCCGTGCATTCCTCTGGAATCGCAGGAAATAATTTATTCACGTGTCGTAGCAATGTTGGCTGTGAATGAGCCGAAACCAACAGGATTTTCGGGGCCGCGAGTGCGACCGCGTAAAATCAAAGAGGTGCTCACCAACGTCAAAGCCATTAGCCGCATCGCCCTGCGGAGCAAGTGGAAACCGATATCGATGCTCGTTCGCTTCTAGGTGACGGACACATCCCCGAAATCCCACTGCCACCGGAAGCCGCTCCAATCCGGTAGTGTTTCCCGGACCCCCCACAAACAACGGCTCTCGGAACGTGATCCTCGAGAATAAACCCTTGAGGAAAGATAGAAGAGGAGAAAATATAAACAGTGTGAGCGGGAAAAGGCTGGCGATTAAGATGTCACTGTTGAATTACGAGAGTCGAGTATTTGGTACGTTTCCGCTGTATCGTGTGCACTACGCAAAACGATTCTCGATATTGAACTTACAGTTACGAGAATAGACGGGATTTTTCGTTGCACAGATATTTTTTTCATGCGAATGTTTTCTGATTTCTCATTTTTCTGTTAAGTGGATATACAGTTCAAACTTCGACAAAACGGTTCTCGATATTGAACTTACAGTTACGAGAATAGACGGGATTTTTCGTTGCAAAGATATTTTTTTCATGCGAATGTTTTCTGATTTCTCATTTTTATGTTAAGTGGATATACAGTTCAAACTTCGACAAAACGATTCTCGATATCGAACTTACAGTTACGAGAATAGACGGGATTTTTTCGTTGCAGAGATATTTTTTTCATGCGAATGTTTTCTGATTTCTCATTTTTATATTAAGCGAGTATACAGTTTAAACTTCCTGCCACAAGTTCGTGAGTTCGTCAAATTCTTCCGCGTCACTCTACTCGCTTTGCTGAAAATTTGCGAGCGAAAGATGACTTCCCTTTGATTTACAAGCGAACCCGTAACCTCGTTGGCGAAACTATTTTTACAAAAACTTGGCCGGCCGGCTCGACAAAGTTATTTTTTTACGGTTCACGACATGAAGAACACTCGACTGGAGTGAAAATCGAGGAGGAGCTCGGTCGATATCGTCAGCCGAGTGTAATGGAACTTTTCGATATGCCGTACTTTATCTCGCGACGAAACAGAAAAATACGAGCCCCCTAGTGTTAAAGCCGAGGGTGTGGCAGGCAAGGTGAAAGGTGAAAGGTGTGGCGGATGACTTGCGTGGGTTGGCTACATATTGTTGGACGGTGGCACGTAAAACTAAATGGCAAGTGGCCACGTGAAGGTGGGCGAAGCGGCTGTGTTGACGAAAGTTAAGTAAGAGGGTTCGAGACTCGACGCTCGATTGTCGGCGAATAAATACATAAAATTCGCCGCAAAAACGAAGCTACGTCAATTAGATTGGCCTGCGAGATATTGAGAGCGCGCCCATTAGCTACCGAACGACGCAACGACTCGCGGGACCGAGTGCTGCGCTGTTTATGCAATATCGATTTTGCTCCCGATGGCCGATTACCATCTTAGAGGCTTCGTTCCTTTTTCTTTCTTTTTTTTTTCTCTCCGCTTAACTTTTTTTCGCCAAGCCACCGTTATGCTACAACACACCTTTGATCGGCCCTGCACGCGCTTTGCCTGATTCAGCTGGATCCAAGCGTCCCATCGGTGTCTGTAAACGCTCAGAGTATTCCAATTATTGAGCTTTACCGTCTCGGTACTTCTAACGACCCCCACACCACTGCCGCAATCGAATCTGTAATGATCAGAAGAAGGCAATGCTTTACTACAGAATTTTGAGTAGCAGCCCAGAAGTTTTTTCTCAGTCATATTACTCTTCATCTTTTATAATCAATATAATAGATAATACTCAATTATCTCCAACAAGCAAAAACAGAAAGCGCGTATTTTCGTTCAGCAAAGCATCATCGAAGATTTCTCCCGGCTTTCGTCACCCAATATTATTGTTATTTTTTTAATTGTAAATATCTTATTTCATGTTTCTTTTTTAGTGTGTTCCACTTCGGCTTTTGTACCACCGACGTTAAAATAGACACCTGAGAAAGGCGAAACTGGAGCACCTACCTGAATTCTATGAAGCCATGATATAATATCAAGGCCATAAAATCGCCCTGAAGATCGTCACGCTCGCCGGCGAGGAGGAGAATCCCGTCCCACGCCTCTGGACGAAACTCGAGATCCAATTGTACGTGTTTGTAAGCCGCTCGGAGGGCAGGAAAGGCGAGCCAACCTGAACCGGTGAAGCGAGGTGACTTCACGTCCGTCTCTGAAAGAATAAGACGGAAACTGTTCTTTAGATCCGTCGAAAATAATAATAATCACCGTGAGTAAAAACTGCACGCAATCGCAAAAATGTTGCATATTTCTCGTCGAGAATTCGACCTAAATCGTGAAACATTGATCGACTTTACGTACAGCAACATTGTGACAAAGTACAGAGAGTAGGCAACGTTTATTTTCGTTACTGCTACGAATATATCCACCGCAAACTGTAATGTCAATTCACTCCCCCCCCCCCCCCCCCCCATTCTTCGATGGTTGTTACGTTTGGTTGACTATGAAAACTCGATCTTCGCCAATCACCCCTTCAATACTAGTGAAACGTTCAAAGTCCCAATTCCCATTCATACCTCCCAGCAATTCTTGAATAAATATCTCCAACAAGTGGGTTGAAATGCGTGGTTTGACGCGGGGTTTGGGCAATCATATGTCGACCATTAGGGTCGGATGAATGGAGGATATCCCTCAAAGGGCTTCAACTCTTTTTTTTTCTCATTATACGTTTCCCTTCAACCCCCAATCAACCCCCTTCGTTTTTGCGTACATCGCAGGCTCGCAATTTATATTCTGATATTCTCCTGGGCTTCGGTTAAAAGTTGGAACCCGAGTGGCCGGGCTACGGTCAATTTAATCTTGTAAATTGTAGCATGAATTTTCAAGAGCGTCCTACAATCTCGTGTAACACGGTGCTGGTGGAAAAACAGCGCAAACGTTTCAACTGATTCGGTCGGTTTAGTATGATAAAGACGGAATAAAATATGTTGCATGAATAAGTCATTCGTTCATCCGAACTTCACGATTAGCAGCTTGTTTTACTCAGTCAGGGATTCAGCGCGTTCGCCGTATGAATATTGATCATTTTAGTTGGGCGGAAGGCAGAGGCGAAAAAAAAAATTAGTTCGTGCAATAAACCGAAATTTTACTGCTACGTAGAAGATAATATAATAATACAATCCAGTGATTTTATGATCTACCTTTCTATATTCCAAACTATCCACAATTCGCAAAATTAAAATCGATGAGCGCGGTTTTATTTTGAAAGAGGAAAAATTCAGTCGTAGGATTTTTCACCATCAATTGGCTTTTCAAATTAGAAATTTCTCTCAGCCAGCAGACGTGACTGCTGGCTAAATTGAAGACCAACTTTTCTCGCTAGTTTGAAATTACTATTTTTTTTGTTTGTCTCACAGCGGAGATAGCCGAGGGGCGGGCGTTAACGAATGATAGGAATTACGGAAACTTACCGAGCTCGCATCGATCGCCGCTTCTTCCGAGGGGACATTGACACCGCTGTCGGAGGTTCGAGGATATTCGATCTACCTTTCGTTCGCTCGAGGGTCTGTCCTTCTCTTCAAAGTCTTCGCCGTCTCCACTTCTCATTTGTTCGAGGTAACAATTACCGGCGGGTCCGCAGTCCAATGTACAAGTTGGCTCGGTGTTGGTGACGTAATGTTCCGTAATTCCAATCGCGGGCTTTCCATCCCCGCTCGTTGTCTATATACATAGAATCACGAAAATATCATTATTATGTCCTCTGAACTATTTCAAGTCTTGGTCGGCAAAGCGCCTGAGGACATCAAGGGTTATCAAATATATATATATATGGTTTTCAACGCTTTTTACGAATCGTCGTTCGCAATGAAACTTTTCATTTCCTGTGCATTATCAGCGCCTTCACATTCCAACCGGGGGTTTCCATTGGCCTACTTGCCACGACAGTTCGACAAACTCCGGGATGGGCATCTCGCGCTACACTAAAATCAGCCGTCTATATTTGTCCCATGATCATTTCGAGCATTGATTATTTTTTTATTTGACTTAAAAACAATGCTTTTATTTACAAATTTGTAAACGTCATAAAAATTATTGTTTGTTTCCGGTAAATATTAATATGGTTTCCAAGAATTAATTACCTTTTTCATTGAAAACTAGTGAATAATTATTTTATGGACCAGAATTTTGAATGAATATCGTCTATCTCTGAAATTACGTAATATTCAGACAACGTTTAGCGCTCTCGGCGTTTGTCTGTGATATTAACCATCTCCGGCATGATTCTGGAAAGCGAAATTATTGCCATCCGAGCTTGTTTCAAAGCAGCTCGCCGAGGTGCTCATTCCGGATATTTTCAAAGCGCAATGTCCGCTCGTTTCTCAGCAATTCATGAGATAAGTGGAAACACGAGGGGCTGGGGAAAGAGTGAAACAACAATGCACGTACAAATGCCGGGTACGCCGGAGTTCAAGTGCACGTCAGTGCAGAGGTCCAATATTTGCGTTACTACCTGAGACGCGGTGTCGAGTGTCGAAAGATCCGCCTGAGGTATTTCATTAGACTCTTTATTCCTGTTGCGCGAATTTACTATAAAATGTTTCTCATCGCCTGATTTTTTTCGTTTATTTGCATGATACTGAAGTTTACATCGTTGGAATGCAACGAAATTCAGACAAAAAAACAACGCTTATTAACCCAAATAATCGAATAATAATCTAATCACTAAATCATTATTTAATTATGAAATAGTGATTTAGTTAATAATTTCATCATTTGGGTTAAATAGAAATAATTTTTTTTTCTGAATTTCGTTGCATTCCAACGATACAAACTTCAACATGATTTATTTACATAAATCTCAACATAGCAATAAAACGAAGCAATCGAAAAACTGTTTGTTTTTGCACGCAGAATATTTTTGCCCACATTTTTTTTTTTTAGATATTGGTTAAATTATTTGTGGCATTCATGTGATATAAATAAAATTGAATGCAATGCGAGGTGCACGTACTCGATCTATTTAAATCGTAAAACGCTTCCGCTTGTTAACCTGTCATCCACAAGTGGAAATGCGAATACAACGGGAAGTATCAAATTGCAATGCACCTGCCACTGTAGGACAACTTTAAGCGGGAGGCTCACATGTATGACAGTGCAGGGGGTCAATATTTGCATTTCTACCTGAGACGTCGCGTCGAGTGTCGAGATATCCGCCCAAGGGATTTCATTAGACTCTTTACTCCTGTTGCTCGAATTTAGCGTTGAATTTTCCGAGCTCTGATCCAAATGTATTGTAAAGGATGCTCCCCGCATGTATAATATATCCTCGATGGCCGTCTCGTCCTCGTTCTCGGTCTCGGCGTTCAATTCATCGTTTTCGATGTCATTCATGAGCTGCCCGAGCTCGCTGGTCGGCGCCGAGGTTGAATTGAGTTCTGAAATCAGAGGGAGAGAAAAATGAACGACATGAATACCAATTGGCCTGACAATATCGGTAGCTTCGACCGTATAATAATAGACAATTTTTCTATATTAGCTTTGTCGGATTTTTTTTTTTCGTGACTCACGGCCAACGAATTTTGCTTCGTTTGATCAGATTACAGTTCGAATGAAATTTAGTTGAATTGAAAGCTTTTTTTTTGTCAACCAATTATTTCGCTCGCCGCCATCCGTAACTGCTGATTCAGTTGACTCGAGCTGTTAGTTTCGCAGTGTTGGTATTTCAGAGTCAAACAAAGTTTAAAAATGTTCTGGACTTTGAACGAAAATCGGTCTTACTTCTCGCACAATTCAATGGGCAATAAGTTAAAAATGTAGACGTCAAATTTGTATAAGTTGAAATGATGAAGGCGAAACTCGTTAACGCTAGGTTTGTGCGCAAAGTTATTAGAGTACAATATAAAAAATAATTAACTCCTCAGTTGTAACGCGGGCTCTCCAATCGCTCCCTCGTAAAAAAATGGATAGACCGTCAGAAATTTAATGTTCGTACGTATTTAAGTCAAATATTAAACGACGGACTACCCAAGGGTATAAAACTTCACTCCCAAAAACTGTATAAAATTCACATTCGCGGCGCCGAGGCGAATAAAAATTACAAACGTAGAATATAAAATGAAAATTCGTACACACTGCATGAGATTCATTAATAACGAAACAGTTTTCCACACATCGACGTTGAATTTAATGTATAAGACTGAATACGGAATAATTTATTGAACGGTAGCTGCAAATTCAGGTCTTGCAAAATATCAATTTTCGTCGCAGTTTTTTTTCACCGACTTCCCCGTTTCGCCGCAAGAGAAACCGAATTCTCGGATTGCCCGGCACGGCAATTTAGGCTCACCCGAGGCCCTAAATTCTCGCCCGGGTCGCCCCGAAAATCGTATATCACGTCGCGCGGTTTATTAGCTTAATTGAATTCACCCCCAGCGAAATATCCCAAAACCATAACCAAGTAAGGTTTATTAAACGGAAATTTCGTAAATTTAATGAATACCATGAATCAAACGGCGCGACCGGAAGAGACGAGATTTCAACGGTGCAGTGAACGACCGCATTTCACCCCGCGCGTGCATCTAGCGCGGCCGGCGCACGAGCTAACGTGTTAATTATTCAACATTGTATATTATCGATAATGAGTACAATATCGTCGATGCATGGAAAACAAACAGCCCCTCATCAACCGACGAACCGATAGCGCGCGCGTGGCTCTCTGTGTTAACGCGCGGCAGCTTCGATAAAACGAGATCCATTAGGTCAATTAAATTGTAACCGGTCGGAGGAGCCAACCGAATTCAGCGTATATATTGCGTAAATAGATACATACGCCGTACAAATTTGTAACTGGGGGCAAAATTTATCGCTTCCAATATACGAAGCAATTATCGAAATAACGGGTGCAGTCGGGGCGAAACGGAGCAAGAAATTGTCGCGGAAGTGCGGCGGAGTCGATGGAGAAATTCAGTTGGAGGCGAAAGTGGGGGTCGTTTGGAGCTCTCTCTCTCTCTCTCTCTCTCTGTCCTATCGTATCGGAAACGATACCCCCAATCATCGTGGATAGCCATTCGCTCTAGGATACTACGCTACATAGAATACATATATAAGGGAGGTGCGGGCAAAATGGGACGCGCGGGCAAAATGGGACAGCTATTTTTTCAGTTCCGGATATTTGTGCGGGCAAAATGGGACGGACCCCCATTTCGTGAAAATCGCGTCTATACGACACAATTCAACGCATGTGAGCGGAATATAAAGATTTTTAACAATTTTGAGTGTTTTAAGGTAGTCCTTGCGCCTGGTGTCGAGTTCCCATAAGTTTTCGAAAATTGAGAGACAATTGCAACCATTTCTCGATAATATAAAAATCTGAAAAAATCATGCAAATTAAAGGCACTGAAAAGATTAATTTTGCATAATAATAATTCGAAAATGTTATTAACAAATTGATGAAAAAAAACATTGTTTAACAGATATTTCGATGACCCAAGTTTTTTTGTGGATGAAAATGATTCCTTCATTTTTCTGAATACGTATGAATTTTTTCAGATTTTAGAGTTCACTATGAATTTTCACATATTTTCCCTATAAAAACACGAATTTCAAAGTGAACTCTAAAATCTGAAAAAATTCATAAATCAAAAATTCATCTATCTATTACCTTAATCGTCCGCAAATGAATTAAATAAATTTGAGATAAGAATTTCGGAAATTCATGTATTTTTCAGTTGCCTACTGACACGTGGACCCCTAAGCAGCAATTGGCGCCGTCGTTATTCGGATGGGTGCATAATAATAATTCGAAAATGTTATTAACAAATTGATGAAAAAAACATTGTTTAACAGATATTTCGATGACCCAAGTTTTTTTGTGGATGAAAATGATTCCTTCATTTTTCTGAATACGTATGAATTTTTTCAGATTTTAGAGTTCACTATGAATTTTCACATATTTTCCCTATAAAAACACGAATTTCAAAGTGAACTCTAAAATCTGAAAAAATTCATACGTATTCAGAAAAATGAACGAATCATTTTCATTAAAAAAAAAAGTTGGGTCATCGACAAATTTGTTAAACAATATTTTTTTCATGAATTTGTTTATAACATTTTAGAATTATTACTATACAAAATTAATCTTTTCAGTACCTTTAATGTGCATGAATTATTTCCGATTTTTATACCATCGAGAAATGTTCGTAATTCTCTCTCAAATTACTCGAATTTATGCGAAATGAATATCGGTCGCAAGGACTACCTTAAGCAATCCGGCTTTTGAAAAGTCACTTTGAAAAAAATTTTTTTTGCGAAATAAGCATTAAGGAGTATCACCGAGAACAAAAAAACACGAATTTCCGATTTTCGGGGTCCGTCCCATTTTGCCCGGACTTTTTTTTTTGCCGACACTCAAAATTGATGGTTGGAATCGAATTTTTGGATCAAAAGCAATCGAAGTACACTTTTGTTTTCGTCATAAAACCATTTTTCGCTTAGGCGTCCCATTTTGCCCGCACCTCCCTTATATATATATATATATATATATATATATATATATATATATATATATATATATATATAAAATACATGTAACTGCTTCGTCGTATTGGCCTATTGTTTCCAAGGGTCGCAGGGGCCACGCGACTATCCCTGTTCTTTATCGATCGCCACGGAAGCTGCCCCCCTGTGCGCCTCGGCGACTTGGCATTTATACCTATAGGTTCCCATGTATAGTACAACTCCACTCGATTATTCCGACAAGTTTTGGCCCCCATGGGAGAGCGAGTGTGCGTTCTGAAGCATGCGGACGCCGGGCATGCGCCCATCGGACGAGACTCCCTGCCTGGCCATACGCTGGCCGTACCTACTCCACACGGCTCTCTCTTGTATGTCATCGCGCTCGATATAACTACTGGAGCGTTATGCCGCCAAATTAATGACTGATCGATGCCGCGAGAATGAGAGACACGCTCAACATCCGACTGTGAAATGTTTGTAGTTCGTTAGTTGAAAAAAAAAAAAATTTATGCGGGATCGGTGTAATTTTTTGAGGGTTGGAGGGATGAGGGGTGAGCGGTGATTCGAACTTTTTGATGAGATATTTATGATCGTCATAAATATGTTATCGAAATGTTCGAGTATATCGTATATCGGAACGTTTTTCCTTGTTTATATCATGATGTATAAACAACGGGTTTTTTGCTGTGTGAAATGACCCATATACATTTTGTAGACATTTTTTCTCAACCATTTTTCCAACGTTTTGGACAATTCTCTCAGTGTACTGGCATACAAAGCTTCTTCTCTGAGGAAGCAAAATAAAGCAAAACAAAATATCGGCCGTAGTTTTGTCGCCAGCATTAAGTAACCTTTTCAAATCTGTAGTCAACAAATGATTACGAAAAAATGAGCAGAATACAATTTATTCTAGATTAAAACCTTAAGGCGAGGCGAAACCGCCGTGAGTGCGAGAGAGATAGAAAATAATTTTCGGAACAATAATATACGGAAACTAGACACATGCCGGCAGACATAAAAGTTTCACATCATGCAGAATTGAAAGAGGAATGATGTAAAACTTTTCTTTTGTTCCGGAAACGTTAGGTGTACGTCATGTGAAACATCCCCATCGAGCCCAGTCGGTATCAAAAACTGTAATGAACGTTTTTGACGGATATTTGCGTTTACAGCTAAAAGAAGAAATTCATTCCCTGCGGATTACACCAGTGCAGGGAATGAACAGTCCTTCGTTGCCATCCCAACAAAGAATTCATGCAAAAAAAGCGATTTTATCAGCAGCATTTTAATTAAAAAATGCATTAGTACTTTGAATGTCGCTGGCAAACCGAATTTCCGTGAAGCTGTTATTCCGTGGTTCATGATTTCCAGTCACGAGATAAAAGACAGTCCTTTTGACATTGTATTTAGGTCACGTGACAACGTTTCCGTACTAAAGTAGCGGTTTAATAATTCATGACTTGGCTGCAGAGGTGGAAACCCATATTTCCAGAAACCTATAAACGTTCAGATGAGCCAATATTGATATTTTATGATACGCTATTCCCGGAAGCGGTTCATGGGTTTTATTCTGGGCTCTAAAGTGAAATTTCTGTACGGTTCTTATGGTTGATATTAAAAATGCACGCAGTTGTTTGTGACTTTATTTGACGCCGTTTGAAAAATTGAGTTAATGAAAGACGTCGTGATCGTGATAGTATTTTTCTTCATTCACTTATCATCGCCTGAAGTCCGTTGACGGCTCACTCACGTCGTTTGGTAAATTTATTACTCACGTGGAACATCGACAGAACTCTTTTTCCGTTTTTTTTTACCGAGGACCAGTAGAAACCATTAATCTTTCCTATAAAAGTGTCGGATCGCGACTGCCAAAACATCACACGAGCCATAAATCTGTAGAATCGACTAATAATAAATAGCTGTCACTTTCAAACTTGAAGCACCGAAAGAAGAGTTTTTGTCAGAATTAATAGTTACGTTAATAAATTGATTACAATTACGCTATATTTTGTTAGTCCTCGTTAAATCTATCAAACTTTAATCAAGATATACGAATAATTTTTTTAAATATTTCGATTTATTTGTTTAGGTATGATATTTACTGCATAAAGTTTATAGATGTTCATCATTATTTTTTAATATTACCTTAATCGTCCGCAAATGAATTAAATAAATTTGAGATAAGAATTTCGGAAATTCATGTATTTTTCAGTTGCCTACTGACACGTGGACCCCTAAGCAGCAATTGGCGCCGTCGTTATTCGGATGGGTGACCGCTTAGCCGTGCGTTTGCTGGCACATTGAATCATGAAGCGGAAGGTAATTTTTCCGGAAACTGGATATTCCCCCCCGAGCACACGGCGCTGATGGAAGGGCTGCGACTACTGTAATGGCTTAGGTTTTCCACAATTTGCCAGTGTCCACGTGCGAACAGCAGGGGTGTAACTTGGCTGCCTGCTCAATTAAGGGGTGACTCCTGGCTCGTAAAAGGGAAGGACCGCGTGAAGCGAACCGAATATATAAAAAGAAACTACTTCCACAAATTAACTGTAATTTGGTTGATGGAATGAAATTTCTGTCGAATGAAATTTAAATTCAATAAATCAATTTATTTCGGGTAAGCTCGATAAGTTAAGACTGACCAATAATTTTTCATATTAATCATTGACAGACATAGAAAAATAATATTATCATCGAAACTTCGTCGAATATTAAATATCAAAGTCGAAACTTTATCGATGAAAGCAATTGTATCGTTAATAAATGAAATATATTTCTTTTTGTAATTCTCTTTGTAATTTTTTGTAATTTCTTGTAATTTTTGTAATTTTTTTGTAATTTTTTGTAATTCCTTTTTTTGTTTTGTAATTCTCTTGTTTCGACTTCTTGTCTGCCATGTGATATTGTTTTCAAAGGGCTTGTCCCGTCCATTGTAAAAAAATAAATAAATAAATAAATAAATAAATATAAATTCTGTTGTTTTGCAATTATTTGAATCTTCACCATAGAAATGTTTTCCCAAAACAGCAAGCAAAACGGATGGTCGTAATCTTAACAGTTTCGCGATATTGATTTGGCAATGTGTGCCAAAAGTTAGCCCTAGGTGATGTCGATGTGGATCGAGTCCAGTTGACTCAGGGCCTAACTAAGCGTCGTTGTACAGTTATATCGATCTACCTTATTGGGCTAGTGGTACATTGGACACAAATGCGTTCACCGAACTGGAAGATTGTTGGCTATAGCAGGTGGTGCGCGAACATCTTATCACACACTGGGTTCTGAGGGCACAAGAGTCGGTGGCGTCGAAGGCTCTCCAAATGGTTAATCGATATTGAATGAAAGCGAGTGAACTCGTAACAACAAGTCAGTCTCTGGCTGCGCGTGTATTTGAGAACAGTCAATCGGTCGGTAACCTACGACTGCGCCTGGCTCCGTGTGGTCCGTGGTGGGAACGCCAGTGTATCGCTACCTCTATCACGTACAGAGTCTGGTCCGGAGCTTTGGCTTCCGTGTCTGTGACGTAACATGCCGCAAAGCAACGGCAGAGAGCTCGGCTTTACTCGCATTACGACTCAATACATACACACAGGCGCTGCAATAGCGGGAATACATGTGTACAGTGTATGGGACAAATATGGTAATGGGGCTCTACATTACAAACAGATCTTGCCGCGCTGACTGCGCCACGTCAAGATTCCAGGGGGCTTGACATAATAATAGGATCATCTCCTGTGTCCCCTGACTCTTCGTCAAAAACATATCAGGAAGAAAACAATATCGAGTTATCGATTTTCGTGATTTTCCACCGACAGTCGAGACTACGAATTCCGACATCGGAATCCTCGAAAAGAAAATTACTTTCTTGAATATCACTTCGTAAGTTTCGGAATCAGTGCTTCTTGGAGGAACAATATACGACTTCATATAAACTGTAAAAAAAAGTTCTTAAATTTACTACACTAAGAACTCTGAAATTTACAAATCGAGTGTATGAAATTACGAATCCACATACAATGTATATTAAAATTAATAAGTGGACATTGATTTCTATAAATGTATGACAGCATTAATATACGTCGATTTTTCAATATAGCTTCTTATTTGAATATTACAATTCGCAATTTAAAATTAATATACTTATCTATGAATTCATCAATGATAGATACGTGTATAGAAATTAATGTACGGTTAGGAATATTCATGGACGGATATAAAAATGCATAAACATTAGTTCAAATATTGCTACGGAGATTTATCTATTAAATGGAGAATTTTTTATTTTTTTAAAACGTGCGTATTTTAAAATTCAAACACGCGCGAACATTGAATTCGCTTCATAGATTGTAAGAAATTTAATATACCTAAATTAAATGTCATATACCTTAGGATAGAAACATTAATAGAACTTGACATTTATTTCTACAAAACCGTTATTTTACGTTTAAGAGAAATAAGTTTATGCATAAAAACTTCCTACACAGGTATACTAATTTTCATTCAGACATTTTTTATAGTGTGTGTGTTTTTTTAAATAATGAGCAATAATATTTTGTAATGACTATGAAGACTGATTGTTAAAGAAATGTACTGGAGATGCTGTATTATTTCCATGGTTGCCATAGCGGTGAGTATATTCGCTTTAATAGCAAAGCTCCGTGTTTCCATTGTCATCAGTAGTTGCATGCAGTATAATTCGTGAGCACCGTGAGAGTCTCCGACGCTTCTTCAGCAGGCGAGCACACCAACGAGCTCTTTCAAGTGACTGACGTTCCTTTCTTCAATCAACTATAAAAGCTCCGCTCACAGCGTGTCACATCAGACTCCCTCACGTCGAGAGCTTTAATTATGCATTATCCGGCGTCAAGGAGGTATGCTAAACTGACGGGGTAAGCTAATTAAGCGAGCCATCCACCTTCGTACTATCTACATGGGCTGCGTTTTGAATGCGACACCTTGGCTTTGCTATACAACGAGACACTTGTGTCGCCGCTATCTACAAAATGATTTACATACAGGTACAATTACGTTACACAATGCCGGATTGAATCTTTATAATAGTTGTGCTTTGAGAAAGTCGCGATGCATTTCAACTTCAACTTTAACCTGTGTACAGGGTAGATCAAAGGTGAACGTGAATCACACATTTTTCAGTAGTATCGTCAAACGCGGATTTTAAGTTCGGTCTTAAAATTCTTTGGAAATTATCAGTAGTAACCCCCATGGAAATAAAGTATACTTCAGATATATAACGGATATATAATTTTTGGCCACTATATATAGCGACAAAAAGTTCTATATCCTCTATATATCTGATATATATCCGACGGATATATAATGGATGTAACATATATGTATTTGATATATGTAGCGAATTTGTGAAGAATATATTCTCGATATATTCCGCGTCTATGAATCAAAGAAGCCCTGTATATAACAGATGTATGAAAGATACAATTTCTATAGACAAGAAGTACATAGAGAATATATCCACACATGACATGAATTAAACATGAATTAAGTACCTAATATGTATCTCATATTTATGCTGAGTATAAATCATGTATATAGTTATATATGAAAAAATGTGCTCAACATATTTTTATTATATATTTGGTATTCAAAAAAGATATATGCGGTATATATTGTGTATATATTTTTCATATAAATACGTAATATATAAAGCGGCAGAAAGTTCTATATCTCGGATATATAATAAGATATATAAACAATATATAATATGAACTTTTATATATCCGAGATATATAATGGATATTTAAAAACTATACTTTCAAGTATACTTTTTTTCCATGGGGGAATATCCCGAGACCTCAAAAATTATCGGAATATTTCCCGATTGTTTTATTGCTGAGCAACGAGAGGGAAAAACTTAGCATATTAAAATCCCGAGCGCGCAGCGCGAGGGATTTTTCTGCGACATTTATCCCGATCGTTGCTCAGCAGGAAAACTGGAGGGAAACTTTGCGATTAATTTTGGAGGTCGAGGGGTATTCGTCGGATTACTTTTCGGGTTTGGATTTCGACTAAGCACAGAGCAGTATTCGAGAAAACAAGACATATTGACTGATAAAATATGTCCATAAGAATATTATATTGGTTGAAAACAAGTGAAGAGCTATTGTGCAATATCCGGATGCAATTTCCGATCAAATTTTTAACAAACGAACTCGATTACTGAGGATTTTTACGCTGTGATTGGTCGAAATCCAGGCCCGAAAATTAATCATTCGAATTATTTCACATCAGAACATCTAATATGAAATTTGACATTTAAGCATCGTAACATGCAGAAGTCATATCAGGCGTGACTAAAACGCGTCTGATAGGACACTTATATGCTAAATTGTGTCGCATGCTAAACTCCCGGGGCAAGTGGATCGAGCGAGCTGTCCATCTTAATACAATCTATACGAACTACTCTGTGACTACTAAAACTTGGCTTGCTATACAACGAGACACTTGTCTCTCAGCTGTCTCCAAAGTGACTTTAATGTAAGGTCCCATTAGGTAATAAAATCAAGGTTGAATCTGTGTAATCGTCCTACGTTGGAAAAGTCATCCACTGAGAAAATTGTTTGTTATCTGTAAACAAACATTTTGTTCGACATGGCGCGATGAATATTTATTTATTATTACCAAATTTAAGTTGCGCCAAGTAATACTTAACTGACCCAAGTTAAACATTAAATCCATTAGTAACAACTACAAAACAGGACACGGCCAAACTTTAATTCCATAATAACAAATATAAATACATTTCGTCATATCTAACAAAAGATTTTTTGTACAATTAACAAACTCTTCTTCAGTGTTCATTTCAGCCATGAAGTTCTTTCACCTTGCCCAACAGCCCTTCGTTACCATCCCAACAGTAGGTCAAAGTTCAACGTGTGAATGGAAAAATTCATGCCGGACAATATTGGCATTTTTTATGATGTTGAAGTTTGCATCGTTGGAATGCAACGAAATTCCGAAAAAAATAATGATTCTGATTAATCCAAATTATGAAATTAGGTATAAGAAATCATCACAGCGATTCGATGGTATGATAATTTTTATACCTAATTTCATAATTTGCGTTAATAAGAATTAATGTTTTTTTTTCTGAATTTCGTTGCATTCCAACGATGCAAACTTCAGCATCGTAATTTGTTTGAAAAACCTAGATGGCTTTAAAGTACGTTTTACTTTAAATGCTCGTCACGTTGTACACGTAAACATTGGAGTGTAGTGGGGAATCCGGCCTAGGGGAGTCTGCAATGCAGCTGGACTCTTCGTAGGTTTTCTGTGATTTTCCGCGGCCATAACCACGGCGCACGAGGCACAACGAAGTACCAAAAGGGATTCGATCCGGATATCAATAAATAATCGAGTTATTTGGGAAATATCTCCGCACGAAATCAATATACGAGAAAGTAATTATTTCTTACCGGCGCAGCTATATCCATTTTTGTGGAGTACGTAGCCTTCGTTGCAGTCGCACTCGTACATCCCATCGTGAAGCTCGTAACACAGCTGTTCGCATGGCGAACCGTGACCGCATCTTCCTGCAAAATATCAATTGATACTCAAAATTAATTGCAATTACATACAGCGACAGGTTTTCAATTTCAGGATTTAAAAAAAGGCGCAAAGTATGCGAACTTGCAGGTAATGGCGGGAGACTTCCGAAAATGGCCATTTATAGGCTGATATTGCAAAAATTTAATGGGATAGAAGTGAATTTCCTCAAAAGTCAAACCTATTAGCAGACCGGTGATCTAATTGATATTTGACAGTTCGCTCTATGTAATGTCACTCACTCTTAGAATACACCCTCGCTCGGTCCTCATTAATTAATCGGCAGCACTGGGAGAAATCTAATATTGGCTTGTTTATAAATAGTGGGGCTAGAAAGCATCGAGTTTTTTCCTTTCATTTTTAATTTGCCCTAAGTAGTTGCCGTAGCTATGTGATGGACAAAACAATATGTAGGGTGACTTTTAGTTTATTTAAGGGCATGTGAAATACCGACTGCGGTAATAAAAACTGTAATGAACGTTTTTGACGGATATTTGCATTTACAGCTAAAAGAAGAAATTCATTCCTTGCACTGGTGTAATCCGCAGGGAATGAATTTCTTCTTTTAGCTGTAAACGCAAATATCCGTCAAAAAGGTTCATTACAGTTTTTGATACCGACTGGGCTCGATGTGGATGTTTCACATTACGACGCCTACCGTTTCCGAAACAAAAGAAAAGTTTTACATCATTCCTCTTTGAATTCTGCATGGTGTGAAACTTTTATGTCTGCAGGCGTGTGTCTAGTTTCCGTATATTATTGTTCCGAAAATTATTTTCTATCTCTCCCGCACTCATGGCGGTTTCGCCTCGCCTTAAGGTTTTAATCTAGAATAAATTGTATTCTGCTCATTTTTCGTAATCATTTGTTGACTACAGATTTGAAAAGGTTACTTAATGCTGGCGACAAAACTACGGCCGATATTTTGTTTTGCTTTATTTTGCTTCCTCAGAGAAGAAGCTTTCTATGCCAGTACACTGAGAGAATGGTCCAAAACGTTGAAAAAATGGTTTAGAAAAAATGTCTACAAAATGTATATGGGTCATTTCACACAGCAAAAAACCCGAGCGATTCCAATCTTCTCCTAATTTTTTTCATATTTTTTTCATATTTGTTCGATCCAAAAAAAAACATGAAAAAGATGAAAAAAATCTAACATGTTGGAAAATCACATCGACAAAAATAACTAGGCCAATATTTTCGTAATTCAACACAGTTTACGAAAAAAATTATTCAAATAAAAAAATGGTATTTTATTTATGCCTTTTATCTAAAAAAAAGTACCATTTCACTCATTTGGACCTCTCCGACCTCATTACAAAAAACCATGAAAACACTACGTTGAATAGCGAGAATTTCAAGCATGAGCCCAAGATGGAAATATTGTTCCTTTTAATTAATTGAGCCCTAAACTGACCTGTAAATATTTCGATCAATAATAATAGGATCTATAGACTAATCAATAATACCGACGTCCCTTAATAGTTAATAGGTCTAATCCTAGTTCTCTAAATGCACAGATTGGGGTCGAAAGTTCACGAACACGAATACTGCAGTCAAAGTCACTATTGCCATCCACATGATGTCGTTTCTTCCTGAAAATTCAACCAGCAGTTTATTTAAGCTCATCTGATCATAACCTACATATACACGATTATTACACTCGCCGCAGTGGCGCCACCGTAGTGAATACATTTTCCTAAAATGTTAACCTTTTAAACGGCCACCAGACGGATTTGTTTTTTTACGGTATTGATTCTGTCGCCGTCAAAGGAAACAATGACCATGTCAATCTTTAAAAGTGATCCATTCATGAACACTGTTTCAGTTCATTGACTGACACATTCACCGCAAGATTTTTTTCAAAATCTAAACCGCCGAAAGGTCATGACACCGTCGGCAGTCGCGCCGCTATCGGATATCTGTTTTTCCAGCAGGTGCTGTAGAAAAAAAATACAGCTTTCCAATTGTACTTACGCTCGCAGTGTAAGCATTATTGGAAACCTATTTTTTTTCTGGCTATGAGAGACACGCCCTTCAGTGAATGATTCTCACAGCCAGATGAAAAAAAAAAAGCTCAGGAAGAGTATAGGAATATTACACTTATTCGGTGTTCTCGACTAGAAAACAGCATTGACCTTTAAATCCGTCTATACGATGCCGGACGATGGAGAAGGGCAGAACAAAGAGTCGGGGGGTTTAAACGAGCTGGCTTGCTCGTTAATATATGTATGTATATATACGCCGTTATTATATAGCTCTTTTAGCCCGAGTCGCTCGATGAGTTGTACGAATAAACTCGCCAATCCCAGTCTCCGACAACTCTGCACACTACGTAGCTACCACCCTGCTCTCTCAGCCTCGCCTTTGACACTTCTCAGCTTGACTCCTAGTCTAAACCGCACTAGACCCACTGGACCTCGTTTCGCCTCATCTATAGCTTTGGCTACCAGAGAAAACTCATCAGCATACCAGCGTCGTAAATTTGTTTAAAAAAAAACGCTAGACGTGGAAAAAATATACGAATACCCCGAGTATTTATTCACGAGCTTCAAATATCAACGTCGGACAATTGGAATTCTACAACAATTTAATTAAGTTTCTGTTTGAGTTGAGAAGCCCGGAAAAAACGTGGAAGAAGAAAAGTTTATCTTGGATTGTTAATTAGATTTTTTTGCTTTCTCATAAAGGAAGGTTTGGCTTCGAGAAAAAATTTTCTCTCTCGTGACGTTCATGTTGTATATAGTGCCAATCGATTGAGTAATTCAAATTTTACAGCTTTTAGAAAATTTTGAAAAAAAAAAGCATTTTTATACAATAACTTTTGTGTTTACGAGACATCAGGCTGGAATTTCGCACATAACTGTACTTTCAGAATTCAATAGCCAAATTTAAAAAACTGTACTTTCAGACATCAATAGCCAAATTAGAAAACAATCGCCAAATTTGATGAGAATCGATAGAGTGATTCGAATTTTATTGCGGTTTAATTTTTTTTATCGGTCTGTACTCTACTTTAATCCCTGAAAATTATGAGATATCGGGCTGCTGTTTTCCACGTGAATTCACGATTATCGAATATCAATGATGAATTTAGTCAAAGCAATGGCCGCTGTGTTGGTGAATTTCGATTTTGCATGATAAAAAAGAGAAAATGCTGTCCTGAAAAAAAAAGCTTGATTTTTTTACGACCAGCTCATTTCTGCTTCCCATATGGACGACCATGAAACAAAGTTTAAGTACGAATTTGACACAAATCGGTCAAGCAGTTGAAATTTGATTACACTTTGAACTTCTTGAAAAATTTATTTCGAGCACAATCAAGCCTGCAAAGTAGAACGTTGTAAATTGCTTCCTCATTATTTCACACCTTTGGTGAAGGTCAAAGGTGTAAAATAATGAGGATGCAGTTTGTACGGTTCCACTTTTTTGTTTCACTACACTGCACACAATATCGGCTCGTCCATAACTTTACGTACGAAAGAAGCTTTACCAGCTAAATATAAAAATGAAGTTTAGGAAAAACATGGATGTTGTTAATTTATTGGCAGTTTTTTCTTTTATTTAAATAAATAATTGCGACGGATAAGTGATATTTCACAATAATATAATTAATTTCAAGTTCGAAGCTCCAGGAAAATTAACAATATAACTTGGATCATTAGTCATATTTCTTTCACAGGTAAATTTAACCGTACTGTACACAGCTACAATATGTATAACTGTACATGCAACAGAAAAGGTACGCCTTTATCCTCGTAAATATGAAACATCGAGATTCGAACTTTTTACATTTTTCCGTTAGCCTTTCTTTTATTGTTTAATAACAACGGCGGAGAACTCGAACAAAAAATTTAATTAGCTCTAGTTTTCAGTTTAAGCTTCAGGAAGAAAAGTTTGACTTCACGTACATTGTAGAAATTCTCTACTAGAGAAATGTACTATAACTGTATACGTGTAACAGAAACCTCAGCCGCAAAGGATCTCGCATACCACCTTTGTGTGTATTTTTTTTAACGATACCAGGCCAATCACACGCGCTGGCGCGAGTGCCCCTGAAAAACTTTTGCGCTGCTGCCCACTTATAAAAAAAGGTTACGGGCGCTGCCACGCCCATCGTCTTATGTCAAATTTCACATCAAATTGATTTTGTTTACCACGGACTTTCCTGGCAATCAATCACGGCTCGGATAGTTTGCTAACAATGCTTTCCGTTACTCATGAACTTTTTAAAAGAGGGACTAGGGTTTCGTAGCTCTGGCCTCTACAGCGCCCGTGCATACAATCGAATTAAACCTACCTCTTAATATATTTTCTTTGAGATAACGACTGTCGGCATATTCTACCGACATATTCTCAAGTCGTATATTCTACCCCTGAAAACAATGGTTTCAATAATTCTTAAGCAATATCGAAAAAAAAAAAAAGTTTTTTTTTCAGAGCTCATAGATCCGACTATCATACTCTTCAAGATACGTTTAGCGCCCGGGTCCCTCTTATGTCAGTTTTGACATTTGACATAAACAACAAAATGCAATGCATGTTATTACCGACGACCAATCAGTGGCCGTATAAATCGACAGAAATGCCCGTGTTTACTTAATTAAAAACATTTGACACGAAACTTTTTTTTATTCAATTCCAAGCAATACTCAATTAACAATGAAATAACAATATAGTTCATTAAATTACAATATACAATTAATAATAAATGCGTCATTTATTATTAATTGGATATTTTCGCATGTGACGAATTTACACAGGCATTTTGGTCGGACGTTATTCCGCTTCCAGTTTCACGTTACTCGAGCCGTTGACCCTACGACCGTTTTGTGGTGTGTACGACACCCGAGCGCTGCGCTTTTTTTCTATGCCGCTACGTGCAGCGCATACCCGTCTACGGGTTAAGTAACAGCATAAAGAGGCTTTCTTCGCGATCATTTTTCTAAGGGAATTGCATAGGAGGAAGTACCTTTTGAAGTGTGCATTTCTAATGACGCAATACCGGTATTAAGTTTCGTGGCATAAAGGTCAAGATGAGAACAACATGCCGTTCTGCATTTTCTTCTGTGGTGTAGAAAATAGAAGGAAAATAGTTTGCAATTAAATTTATGACGTTGAAGTTTGCATCGTTGCAATGCAACGAAATGAAAAGCAACAAAATATTAATGAACCCAAATGATTATACCGGCTATAAAAAGTTATTATAACGACTAAGAGCATGACAAAAAAATAATTTCAGCCCCTAATGGGGGTGAATTATTTGAATTTTTATGGAATTAATATTTTGTTGTTTAATTTCGTTGCATTGCAACGATGCAAACTTCAACGTCATTTAAATTTCTGTTTACAATGTCATGGCAGCCGAGTCCACAATGAAGTCAGGTCGCAGGTGGTTCCTAGCAGAAAGAGGCTTTCTTCGCGATAATTTTCCTAAGGGAATTGCATAGGAGGAAGTACCTTTTGAAGTGTGCATTTCTAATGACGCAATACCGGTATTAAGTTTCATGGCAGAAAGGTCAAGATGAGAACAACATGCCGTTCTGCATTTTCTTCTGTGGTGTAGAAAATAGGAGGAAAATAGTTTGCAATTAAATTTCTCTTTACAATGTCATGGCAGCCGAGTCCACAATGAAGTCAGGTCGCAGATGGTTCCTAGCAGAAAGATGCTTTCTTCGCGATAATTTTCCTAAGGGAATTGCATAGGAGGAAGTACCTTTTGAAGTGTGCATTTCTAATGACGCAATACCGGTATTAAGTTTCATGGCAGAAAGGTCAAGATGAGAACAACATGCCGTTCTGCATTTTCTTCTGTGGTGTGGAAAATAGAAGGAAAATAGTTTGCAATTAAATTTCTGTTTACAACGTGATGGCAGCCGAGTCCACAATGAAGTCAGGTCGCAGGTGGTTCCTAGCAGAAAGATGCTTTCTTCGCGATAATTTTCCTAAGGGAATTGCGTAGGTGGATCTACCTTTTGAATTGTGCATTTCTATTGACGTAATACCGGTATTACTTGGATTTCAAGTCACAGAGGTCAAGACGAAAACAACACGGCGTCGTGTATTTTCTTCAGCGTTGAAGAAAACACGACAACAATTCGCAATTAAATTTTCATTTGCAATACCAGCGCGACTGTGTGCACAGTGAGGTCAAGTCCCAGGTTTCCAGCGAGCTCTCGCGCTCGCGACTTTTCTTTCCGTCTCTTTCTTTGTCCCTTTTGAATCATATTGTTTTTTTTTCTGTTCAAAGCATTTCGCGTAATAAAACGGAAGTTTTGACGGCATCGCAATAGAGATTTTTTCTTTCCCAGTAGCGACGAATAATCAAGACAAGGTGGAGCCAAAGTGTTCGCAAGAATGTTGGTCGTTACTTCAGCATATTTATGGAAATTTAGTTGGCGAACACTCCGCCAGATGTTTTGCGGACATTTTAACGGCTAGACTGTCGGAAGCTCGAGGGGGAAAGTGACTGTAGCTGACTGACGCTTAAACTTTTTACGTCCGTTGAGAAATATTCACAAAAATTTCGCGGTACTCTGAGGTGGCTTAACATTAAAATCGCGCAAATTTCCGAGCATTTTGTCCTAACGTACGTTAAGACGAAACTTTTTTAAGCGTTCCCTTTTTTCATGAACCTTTTGATGAATCATACTTTTTGTGTAAAGGTACTTTTTGATGAAATATTTTTAAGTTTCGGTGGAATGTGCAAAAACTCGATTATTAAGAAATGTTATTATCCGATTCCGGGAATTCAAAACGACGGCAAAGACATTAACAACCTTCGAAGTATATGGAGGAAAAAACACCACAAGGCAAAGTCTATAAACAAGAAAGGTTGTGAAACCCAAACTAACAAAAAAAAAATTAAAGCAGTGGCTTTAATTTAATTTAACACTTAATTTAACACTAGTGGCTGCCTAACTAAGTCGGCTGCGAACGCCACGGAATTTAGCTTATCGAAATGCGGATACGCAATGATAGGACGAAGGTTTGGAAAGGGTCACGCATACCTCAAAACGCGCTACGTCGGAAAAAGGAAACAAGTATAATAAATTAAAAGCTCGTAAATTCAGACGTTTATTTTATCACACCAAACACAAAGTCGTGTAAAACTTTCTTGAAAGTAGCCCAACAAGTCTAAAAAACACCTTTCTATCCTCTTCATTAAACTTAAGTGACTTTTAACGTTCAGTTATACCAGTTTTTTTTTGTGCGGTTTTTATAGGGAAAATATCTGAAAATTCAATGTGAACTCCAAGATCTGAAAAAATTCATACGTATTCGGAAAAACGAAGGAATCATTTTCATGAAAAAAAAATCTTGGGTCATCGAAATATTTGTTAAACAATTGTTTCTTTCATTAATTTGTTAATTACATTTTTGAATTATTATTATGCAAAATTAATCTTTTCAGTACCTTTAATGTGCATGAATTTTTCCCGATTTTTATACCACCGAGAAGTGTTTGCAATTCTCTCCCAAATTCCTCGAATTTAGGCGAAATGAATATTATCCGCAAGGCCTACCTTAAGGTAGTCCTTGCGACCGATATTCATTTCGCATAAATTCGAGCAATTTGAGAGACAATTACGAACATTTCTCGATGGTATAAAAATCGGAAATGATTCATGCACATTAAAGGTACTGAAAAGATTAATTTTGTATAATAATAATTCTAAAATGTTATTAACAAATTGATGAAAAAAGATATTGTTTAACAAATTTGTCGATGACCCAACTTTTTTTTTATGAAAATGATTCGTTCATTTTTCTGAACACGTATGAATTTTTTCAGATTTTAGAGTTCACTTTGAAATTCGTGTGTTTTTATAGGGAAAATATGTGAAAATTCAAAGTGAACTCTAAAATCTGAAAAAATTCATGCGCATTCAGAAAAACGAAGGAATCATTTTCATCCACAAAAAACTTGGGTCATCGAAATATTTGTTAAACAATGTTTTTTTCATCAATTTGTTAATAACATTTTCGAATTATTATTATGCAAAATTAATCTTTTCAGTGCCTTTAATTTGCATGATTTTTTCAGATTTTTATATTATCGAGAAATGGTTGCAATTGTCTCTCAATTTTCGAAAACTTATGCGAACTCGACACCAGGCGCAAGGTCTACGTTAAATTCTTCGCGAAGCAATGCCGAAAACGCAGCAACAGGGTGTACAACGCTGCACGCGAGACGAAGTGGTGTACGTGGCGGCGCTCGTGGGAAAGTCAGGCGGGTATATAGGAGTCGGGTGGAGTGGACCGCGCTGCACACGACGCTCGTTTAACGTCTAGTAATCATTATTGCGGAAACCCGCGTCGCAGCAGCGGGACGCATATACTGAGTTCCACGAGGAACGCGCACAAACACACGGTTTCCGACGAAAACTTCAATATACACCGGCCGCAAGTGTAAGGGTCGCCACTTTTCGTTCCTATAGCAACGACCGCGTTGCCGAAGCCGGCTAGACGGGCGCGGCTTTATCGCGTCTCGTGTGTGTACCTCGACTCTCGGACTGGAAGCTTTATACCGCGCAAACAATTAAACAAAAACTAACATCGACGGTTTTCTGCGGAAAAAAAACGTAGTGACTTCGCTCGCAGCCGCGCGCGCGGCTTATTTACCAACACTAGATCGGGCCATGCGTACCCGACGTTGCCTCTCGCTTTGCGACAGTGACCTCTGGGCGCTCTGTGGAAAATTCAAGACTTGTTTATAGCCACTTGAGCGACGATCAATCACAGCGCGAACGCCGGCGCAACGGAGGGTTTGGATTTTTTGTTTTTTTTTTTGCGGTTTTGTTTGTTTGTCGTTTTTAACAACCTGTGAGAATACTTTTTTTTTCCCTGTACATCGATTATTCGGCGAATGGTAGATTGGAAGATTGGGAATTTATACTTTTGTGCCGGCGAGACGAAAGTTAAAGTCAGACGAATTTCCACGGCGCTTTTGTTACGGTCAAACGAAAATTAAAGTCAGACGAATTTTTATGCAAGCGAATCAACGAATGTAAAAGAGATTAAGGTAGTCCTTGCGGATAATATTCATTTCGCCTAAATTCGAGGAATTTGGGAGAGAATTGCAAACACTTCTCGGTGGTATAAAAATCGAAAAAAATGCATGCACATCAAAGGTACTGAAAAAATTAATTTTGCATAATAATAATTCAAAAATGTAATTAAGAAATTGATGAAAAAAACAATTGTTTAACAAATATTTCGATGACCCAAGATATTTTTTTTCATGAAAATGATTCCTTCGTTTTTCCGAATACGTATGAATTTTTTCAGATTTTAGAGTTCACGTTGTATTTTGTGCGTTTTTTTATAGGGAAAATATGTGAAAATTCAATGTGAACTCTAAAATCTGAAAAAATTCATACGTATTCGGAAAAACTAAGGAATCATTTTCATGAAAAAAAATCTTGGGTCATCGAAATATTTGTTAAACAATTGTTTTTTTCATCAATTTGTTAATAACATTTTCGAATTATTATTATGCAAAATTAATCTTTTCAGTACCTTTAATGTGTATGAATTTTTTCAGATTTTTATACCACCGGGAAGTGTTTGCAATTCTCTCCCAAATTCTTCGAATTTAGGCGAAATGAATATTATCCGCAAGGACTACCTTAAATATTTCTGCCGTCTTACGTAAATCAATACATCTTTTGACTCGAAGCATTCGACTTCCAGTGAGCCCTTAGCAGAAAGGCTTGAAACGAGACGACCGTTGCGTCTCCGGGCGCGTTGCATTCCTCCCCCAAACGCATTATTTCATTTATACGATGAAATATTTTAAAAGCCGGATCCGCGACATTTAAATAGCAATCCCTCGTGTACGTGGCTAAATATGAAATTGCATGAGACTGCGAAACTCGTGGACAAAGTTTCCAGACGCCGCGCGCCGCTGCGTCTGGCAACTCTTGCGTCCAGCCTTTTGCACCCAGCGCACCGGCTTCTGTCTGCCTGTTACAGCTTCATGTTAAACTAAATTAGAGGAGCGTAAATACATAAGGTCGACGTGACCTGTTCACCTTTTGGACAATGTGAAAAGAAATGCCACCGAAGGGTTTTCACGTATTACCGCTTGCCTCTGTAAGAATAAACCGGCTGCATAGATCAATACCATGGCGGAGGACGAAAAAACTCTTAGGTCATCTATTGTGTTTGTCCTCTCGCTCTCTCTTTCCTTTTAAGGTCATAACGGATTATTTATGCGTCAGGCGTCCCTTTGTTCTCATATTTACCGCAACAACTCGGTGCGCAAGAAGCTCTCCACTTTTTGGACACATATTTTAAGCTTGAATTTGAATTTTTTACGCAGCTTTTTTCATTGAATCGTCGCTGTGCAGCTTATGAATAATAAAAAAATAGCGGCACATAGGTTTGCCTGTTGTGTTGTATGCATATACCAACGACAATTTCCCAGAGCAGTGCATCATGCACTTAAGTTTCTTTCTTTTTTTTTGCTCATAACTGTCCACGAGCGGGAACGGGAATTATTTAAAGCTGTCTTATTATACAACGGCGCGGCAAAAATGGTCGAGTTTTGCGCCCGGTATGATTAAAAATGTATTCATTTACCTTTTCGGCAAGTTACGGATAATCCGGGACTCAGCGCTCCTAACGGCGTTACGCGTAACGATCTGTTATTAATTTATCTAAAAAAAAATATCTATATCTCTTCCGCGATTGAATTTCGAAAATATTGAAAAGCTAGAAAAATCCTACGGCGATGTTGATGATGGGAACGGCATAAGAGGAACCATAAAAACCGAAAAATATTATAAAAACGATATTCGAAAAAATCGTACAATTTTTTGTATATCAGAATCTGGAAATTTGTCTTCCTCTTTAAAATACTGTTTAGAACAATTGCGCATGACATTCTTTACAAAACGTTCGTCGTCAACAAAAAAATGTTAATAAAACGGATTTATCCGATGATCAAAAAAAAAAAAAGAAATAAAACGAAACAAAAAAACGGGTTATACGCGACAATTTGAATGTCCACCATAAATACCGCTTGCGCATACAGATTGCCATTTCCATTTTAACTAAAAAATATTGCCCACCTCGTGGGGGTTCAAACATTTCAACGGCGAACAAATCTTTCAACGCCGCGAATTCCCGGTAACCATTATTACATAATAATCGGGATTTGCTCGTTGACCGAACAAATATGCCGGTTGCATGTTGAGCCGGGCGGTTTCGGTTGATTTCCATGGAAAAGCAATAATCGCACGGCGAAACGTGCGGGTGGCGTGGATATAGCGAAGAGAGCCGCGGTGGCAGCAATAACAGGGGGCAAGACGACAGAGCATGTAAGAGACCGTAATCTCGACGGCGAGAGGATGTCGCAACCGGCCCGGAGGGCCAGGCGTCATTAAGGTAAAGGTAACAGTTTCGGTCACTGTACCGCTTTCGGCCGTTTTCACTATATTTTTATTTCAAATTACTGTTTTCTGTATTTTTATGTTGATACTTCGAAAGTATCCACATAAATTAACAAGTTCATCGATACAATTTTATTTCATTTTAATAGTACAAATAATTCTGTGCTTCCGAAAGCACAGAACAAATAATTCTGTGCTTCCGAAAGCACTTCAACATCATTTTCGTGACCGAAAATGATGTTGAAGTTTGCATCGTTGGAATCCAACGAAATTCCGAAAAAAATAATAATTCTAATTAACCCAAATGGTGACGTTGAAGTTTGCATCGTTGGAATCCAACGAAATTCCGAAAAAAATAATAATTCTAATTAACCCAAATGGTAGCGTTGAAGTTTGCATCGTTGCAATGCAACGAAATTAAAAACAATAAAATATCAATGAACACAAATGATTATACCGGCTATAAAAAGTTATTATGACAACTTACAGCATGACAAAACAACATTATTTCACCCCCTAATGGGGGTGAATTATTTTTATTCTTATTAAATTAATATTTCGCTTTTGATTTCGTTGCATTGAAACGATACAAACTTCAATGTCATCCCAAATGATGAAATTAGGTATAAAAAATCATTATAGGAACTAATTGATATGATTTCTTTTTATACCTAGTTTCATCATTTGGGTTACTTGGAATTAAGTTTTTTTTTCTGAATTTCGTTGCATTCCAATGATGCAAACTTCAACATCGTTGACCGAAACTAAGCCAAAGGTGGCCGAAACTGGTACCTTTACCTTATGTGGAAGGAAGGAAACAGTGTTGTAGATCCCTCATTTTTATAGAAATAAAATTGATGGTACGATTGGCTTTGTAATTATGTTTTTATAATAATAACTTGTAATGATTATAATATTATGTGAAAACTTTTCAATAGAGGCAAGCAATATTAATTTCCCATAAAACTTCATGGTAATCTCATTGAAAAAATGGAGAAATACTGTTAATGCATTGCGAAAATAATGGAGGACTGTGCTTGTCCATTTTTCTCACAATTTCTCCCAAAATTTAATTAAAAATTCGGTTTTTATTGCGGCTACTGAAAACTTCATATATAATTTTATAATCGCTGCGGGTCATCGTTATAAAATTGCAAATACAAAATAATCTGTTGTGTAAACTTGAATTCTTAAAGTAATGGGGACTTACAACGCTGGAAGGAAGAATAAAGGACGATCGCGAAGTGATCGGCAGTTGTCGTCGTCGTCGTCCTCGCTCGTGGAGCTTCCATTCGTGCGTTGGCCCAAGCAAGTTGTAAGTTGTTGGTTAGAGGGAGGCGGAGCCTTGTGTTTGGTGGCTTGCTCGCGCCTCGCGATATCGATCCGAAAGGAAAGAGCCGTCGCGCGCGCGGGGCTACCACTATGACGGTGTGTCGCCCGAGAGCACCGACGTTAACCTGTAGGCTGCGGCACATTTTTTCCCCGTTTCTTTTTCTTTTTTTTTTCTCTCTCTTCTTTTTCGCCGCTCTCGCCACACATCGCTATTTATCGATCATACACTAAAAACATTCCACGACAATGAGACATAAATAATTCAGCGACGACAGTCTCGGTCGGCCGCCGTCACGCGTATATAGAATTTTCCCTTTAACGTCTTCCGGCGCGGGACTCGAGAGAGAGATCAATACCAGCGCAAATTACTACTGACTAATGGCAACCCACTCGTATTACATCCTCGAGCAATTATGCAGTCCCGACTTACGCTCGGCTGGCTGCGAATAAAAACGTCACGACACGAACTCGTTACGCGTTTCGTGTGACTCTTGAAAAAAAGAGGGGGAAAAAAAAGAACTACGTCTGCGCTAAATTCGTGGGATGTAAAAAAAACAGCATTTTAATGCATTAACATTTTTTTCGCGGTCTCTTGACATTAATGCAGTGGAAAAAAACAACTGCGCGGACAGATGATGTTGAAGTTTGCATCGTTGGAATGCAACGAAATTCAGAAAAAATAATAATTCCAAGTAACCCAAATGATGGAATTAGGTATAAAAAGAAATCATATCAATTAGTTCCTATAATGATTTTTTATGATGTTGAAGTTTGCATCGTTGGAATGCAACGAAATTCAGAAAAAAAAAGTAATTCCAAGTAATCCAAATGATGAAATTAGGTATAAAAAGAAATCATATCAATTGGTTCCTATAATGATTTTTTATACTTAATTTCACCATTTGGGTTAATTAGAATTTTTCTTTTTTTCTGAATTTCGTTGGATTCCAACGATGCAAACTTCAACATCATTTTTTTATATCTAATTTCATCATTTGGGTTAATTAGAATTATTATGTTTTTTCGGAATTTCGTTGGATTCCAACGATGCAAACTTCAACGTCATGCAGACAGGTATATCCTGTAATCTCATTTTCTCTCTCGAGAAATCTCGCTCGAACGAGCCGGACGCTTTTTGTGTACCATTGCGTGACGTACAATTGCAAGAGAGAGAGAGAGAGAGAGAGATTCGTCGAAGTTTCCACAGCGTTGGCAATCGTGTTATTCAAATCCCTCTCGATTACCCAGGACAAGTGGAACAGGACCCAGGTGTATAGCGAATCCAGACACGCGTCATTACCCCGGAATACCCAGCTTTTCTTAACATCGCAAACGTACAACGCGGGGGCGACGGGGGGATTGCAGTGAATAGAAGACGTGCGAGAATATGCATTTGGCGGTGTCGGGGATACAGCGAGATTAGAGTTGGGACTACGAGTTGACCCGGGTTCAATCGCGAAACCTCCGAACAGCCTCGCATTGACTTCGAACAGTAAAAGACGCCGCTGTCGAAGGTATTATCGAAGGGTCTGAAAGCCTCGTATACCCTTCTTCGGAACCCAATAGCGGGTCAGGGCATAAAAATGCCAAGCTGATGATTCACGCTTTCAATAATATATGTTCACGTGGACTCTCGGCGCCTCGAGTTCCAACCCTCGGTTTACCAATCCGGACTACTGCATTTTTAGGCTCTACGGAAGGATCTAAAATTTCACCGTCAAGTAAATTTACCACGCAAATATTAATAACAATAATAACAGCAGCAAGTGTTTAAAAAAAAAATGAGTTTTTCTTTCAATTTTGGTAATTGGCTAAAATTTCACCGTCAAGTAAATTTACCACGCAAATATTAATAACAATAATTACAGCAGCAACTGTCTTAGACGTAAAATGAGTTTTTCTTTCAATCTCGATAATTGTCTACAAATTATGTTGAAGTTTGCATCGTTGGAATGCAACGAAATTCAGAAAAAAAATTAATTCTGATTAATCCAAATTATGAAATTAGGTATACAAAATCATCATAATAATTAGTTGCTATGATGACTTTTTTTAACGAAATTTTATCATTTGGGTTAATTAGAATTCTTTTTTTCCCCGAATTTCGTTGCGTTTCAACGATGCAACCTTCCACATCATGGCTAAAATTCCACCGTCAAGTAAATTTACCACGCAAATATTAATAACAATAATAACAGCAGCAACTGTCTTAGACGTAAAAATGAGTTTTTCTTTCAATCTCGATAATTGGCTAAAATTCCACCGTCAAGTAAATTTACCACGCAAATATTAATAACAATAATAACAGCAGCAACTGTCTTGGACGTAAAAATGAGTTTTTCTTTCAATCTCGATAATTGGCTAAAATTCCACCGTCAAGTAAATTCACCACGGAACTATTAATAACAATAATAACAGCAGCAACTGTCTTGGACGTAAAAATGAGTTTTTCTTTCAATCTCGATAATTGGCTAAAATTCCACCGTCAAGTAAATTTACCACGCAAATATTAATAACAATAATAACAGCAGCAACTTTCTTAGACGTAAAAATGAGTTTTTCTTTCAATCTCGATAATTGGCTAAAATTCCACCGTCGAGTAAATTTACCACGCAAATATTAATAACAATAATAACAGCAGCAACTGTCTTGGACGTAAAAATGAGTTTTTCTTTCAATCTCGATAATTGGCTAAAATTCCACCGTCAAGTAAATTTACCACGCAAATATTAATAACAATAATAATAGCAGCAACTGTCTTAGACGTAAAAATGAGTTTTTCTTTCAATCTCGATAATTGGCTAAAATTCCACCGTCGAGTAAATTTACCACGCAAATATTAATAACAATAATAACAGCAGCAACTGTCTTGGACGCAAAAATGAGTTTTTCTTTCAATCTCGATAATTGGCTAAAATTCCACCGTCAAGTAAATTTACTACGCAAATGTTAATAACAATAATAACAGCAGCAACTGTCTTGGACGTAAAAATGAGTTTTTCTTTCAATCTCGATAATTGGCTAAAATTCCACCGTCAAGTAAATTTACCACGCAAATATTAATAACAATAATAACAGCAGCAACTATCTTGGACGTAAAAATGAGTTTTTCTTTCAATCTCGATAATTGGCTAAAATTCCACCGTCGAGTAAATTTACCACGCAAATATTAATAACAATAATAACAGCAGCAACTGTCTTAGACGTAAAAATGAGTTTTTCTTTCAAGCTCGATAATTGGCTAAAATTCCACTGTCAAGTAAATTTACCACGCAAATATTAATAACAATAATAACAGCAGCAACTGTCTTGGACGTAAAAATGAGTTTTTCTTTCAATCTCGATAATTGGCTAAAATTTCACCGTCAAGTAAATTTACCACGCAAATATTAATAACAATAATAACAGCAGCAACTGTCTTAGACGTAAAACTGAGTTTCTCTTTCAATCTCGATAATTGGCTAAAATTCGACCGTCAAGTAAATTCGCCACGCAAATATTAATAACAATAATAACAGCAGCAACTGTCTTAGATGTAAAAATGAGTTTTTCTTTCAATCTCGATAATTGACTAAAATTCCACCGTCAAGTAAATTTACCACGCAAATATTAATAACAATAATAACAGCAGCAACTGTCTTAGACGCAAAAATGAGTTTTTCTTTCAATCTCGATAATTGGCTTTATCGATACAACCGCAGACGCTGCCAATCTCAGACCGAGCGAGATTACGTCCTTGTGACAAAAAATTACGGACACTCCAAAATCGCCGTAACCACGAATCGTCACCCAAACCCGAATGGTCATCAGTGAGCAGTGATTTCACCCGAGTTGTGTTTCCGCAATTCGACTCCCCTTTTGCCCCCCCTCGCTTCCGGCAGAGCGCGACAAATGCCGCGAATCCGCGCAAAGAACGGCGTGTGACATAACGGCAACAGCGGTCGACGATTATCAGGCAAAATGAAGCGAGCTGTTTTGCGGGCGCCCGGGACATTTACGGCGTTAATCCCAGCATCGCTATTAGTAACGTCCCCGGCATCGCTGTCACGGCGCGTTTATGCGCGTCGAGAGAGCGAGCGAGAGAGAGAGAGACAGAGCGCACAACGCAGGGGTGAATGTGGAGTGACCAGCGTTGCGCGCATCTGCGAATCTAATAGCCCGAGCATAATGGGCCAACCAACGCGGCTTTTCGGGAGGCTCGTAGAGCGTCAGGCGGCAGCGAGCGCAGAGAGAGCACATGTCGGGGCAAATTAATTGCCGCGGGATTAAAAACACTCACCTTGGAAAGCAGCCTCGAAAATCGTTCTCTCCTCTACAGGATCCTGCGAAAGAGCTCCGAGAGCCCCCAGATAGACCAGAGTCACGGTAAACCAACAGCCTTGTCCAGCCATCGTTCCAATAATGACATGCGTATAACGCGGCACAAATACCCCAAAGGTATGCACAGGCCACTCGCGATATGCACTCGTCGGGCCCCCAACGCACGGCGGGGGGCGGCGGCAGGCACACGCACGCACGCACTGGACTAATATCCCTCTTGTCACTCGCGACGGCACTGCACACGGGCCACCCAACTCTTACGTATAACCGTTATTTACATCCGCGGCGGTGTCCCTCGGATTGCGAGCGCCCGCGACACAATCGCGAGAGAACTGCGCTACGATGATATTTTTATTATTATCGTTATTATTGTTACGTGGAAAATACGACCGCGGATGGTCGCGAGGAGGACGTGAGAGGCGCGAGGATTGAGCGTGACGTACGTCGAGGCTGCATATACGGGGGGATGCTCCACGGGGAATTGTGGATCGATTTGCCGGGACTGTGAGAATCAGAGGCTGACCGGTGAAGTCACGAGGGTCATAGTTACGATACGCGAGAGAGCTTCAGTCAGTGGGTCCCACCGTCGCCGAATATTTCGATGACTCCGTGGCGGCTGATGGACGGATTTTTTTTCTTTTTTTTTTTGTGTGATTTTATTCAAGTTTACGAGCAATCAATGGGGGGTTCGCCTTCCGTGCTTAAAAGCGTCGAGCCTGCGATCGGCGGGGGAGGAGAGGGAGGGGAGGGAGGGAAGGCGAGGATGCGTGAGAGACGTGATTGACCGGACGGAATGCTGCTGGCGTTTCGGGGACGTCGCGTGGTACTACATCGGGGTGGCTAGTGGTGTGTAGGGTAGTCACAAAGGTGCTGGGGGTGCCGACGAATAAGTGGTGCAACAATTTGCTGGCCCCGCTGACGGCTCGCCGAGGGCATCGGGCAACGGGGGAGGTGGTGGTGGCGGGACTCGCGCGACACACGGGGAATCGCGGATTCTCGGGCGTGTGATTGCGACAGGCCGGATTCCGCGGCGTGTTAAACTCACTGTGATATCCCGGTTGGCGGGCACACTGACACGGGTAGGTAGGAACTCGCGGCAGCCGCGGGAGCGAGGAACGTCGGAGCCGGCCGGTGTCTTGAATCGAACTGCGAGGGTTGCACGACGGTGGCGCCGCCGTAGAAGCCCCTCCGAGAGCTCGGCGAGCGTAGGACTCTCTCTCTCTCTCTCTCTCTCTCAGGCAAAGCTCGCGCGCAGTAGCAGCGCCGCTGTGTGTGGAGTCGCCGCGGCGGCGTTGGTGGTGGTGGTTGAGCTGCGAATCTCCGACGATGCCTACCGGCCCTACGTGTGGGTGCGTAAAAACTCGGGCAGTAGCAGTGGTGGCGGTACAGTGGGAGCTCTTGTAAGTTTTTATTTCCTAGCTGAGGTCCGCGAGGGGGAAGCATGTTTGAGCGTTTTTATTGGACTATGGGAGAATGAGATAGCAGATCGTTTTTTTTGTACCTCCTGGCCTTCGGTTCTTGATTCTTTTTTTTTTAGGCGATGTGAAACATCCACATCGAGCCCAGTCGGTATCGAAAACTGTAATGAAGGTTTTTGACGTATATTTGCCTTTACAGCTAAAAGAAGAAATTCATTCCCTGCGGATTTCACCAGTGCAGGGAATCAATTTCTTCTTTTAGCTGTAAATGCAAATATGCGTAAAAAACGTTCATTACAGTTTTTATTATCGCAGTCGGTATTTCACATGCCCTTAAGGGCATGTGAAATATGTACCACGTGACACGTGAGTGCGAGAGAGATAGCTGCTGCGAGACGTGAAAATTTCTCGTAGTTACCGACAATTCTTTCGGAAGTGCGTTTTGCTTATTTATTACTCCCAAATCGTAATCGGAATGCACGTATCATGTGTGATTTTTAATTATCTAGTGCGTGAATTAGTCGCTTTTCTCAGTTTTTGTCGAAAAATAGAAGAAAAAAAATTGAATTTTTCATTACAGATTTCTCTGCCGGTAATTGATCTGTAATTTTTTTTTTTTTTCGAAAATCAAAATTCTGACTAACTCACGCACGAAGTTCACATTACTAGCGTCTCTATTTCAATGTTCGCTTCGATCTGTTCATAATTCGCGAAAAACGGCACTTCCGAACTTTTGAGGTGCAAAGTCGGTATTTCACATTCCCTTAAAAAATTATATATGAGAAGTTCGACTGTAGTGGCGGTGGCGGTGCCTGAGTGGGGTATGTAACGATGTCCACTGCCTCTCGTGTGTGTTACGTAGTTTGTATATGTAAAAGCCCACGCGCGGTAGCAGTGCTGGTGGGACGGCTGAGTCGCGAGTCCAACGATGACTGCGAGCTTTATACACGTATAGGGTGTATCTGCGGGAAAGTTTGCGCGCTGGTGGTGGTAGCGGCTCAGCCGGGAGTCTGACGCCGCGTACTAGCTTACGCGAGCGCTAAGCAGTACGTGGGTGTATAAATACGTATGAGGGACTGGACTGTACGTGGCGCGCGCGGCGGTGGTGTGTTGGAACATCCCCCGTTACGATAATCGGTTCTCGCGAAACGCGGCGCGCGCCGGCTTCGATCGACCGCCATGTTATTCTTCCAGCCCCCTCCATTACTAACCCTGTGCAAAAACATTCTACTCTCACTTGGTCGACGACAACTGGCAGGGGATGACGGGTGCATGCAATAATCGCAGCCGTTGTACCTCGCACACGAGGTTCATCTCTCGCTCATTCAGGCAAGTTTTTTTTTTCTGAACACGGAAAGTACGACATATTTTACTGCCGAGAGTATTTTTTTTTTGCGACGAAAAAGAGGCGGAGGCGCGACGGATTTTTTTTTTTCGTCTGCAGTAGAATACGCCGTTCATCGAGGCGATCGTTTAAGGTAGTCTTCGAGAGAATTGCAAACACTTCTCGGTGGTATAAAAATCGGAAAAAATTCATGCACATTAAACGTACTGAAAAGATTAATTTTGCATAATAATAATTCGAAAATGTTATTAATAAATTGATGAAAAAAACAATTGTTTAACAAATATTTCGAAGACCCAAGATTTTTTTTTCATGAAAATGATTCCTTCGTTTTTCCGAATACGTATGAATTTTTTCAGATTTTAGAGTTCACATTGAATTTTGTGCGTTTTTTATAGGGAAAATATGTGAAAATTCAATGTGAACTCTAAAATCTGAAAAAATTCATGCGTATTCGGAAAAACGAAGGAATCATTTTCATGAAAAAAAAATCTTGGGTCATCGAAATATTTGTTGAACAATTGTTTTTTTCATTAATTTGTTAATAACATTTTCGAATTATTATTATGCATAATTAATCTTTTCAGTACCTTTAATGTGCATGAATTTTTTCAGATTTTTATACCACCGAGAAGTGTTTGCAATTCTCTCCCAAATTCCTCGAATTTATGCGAAGTTAATATTATCCGCAAGGACTACCTTAATCGGGTTTCGCGGTAACTAGAAAAATGACATCTTCACCGAGTATTTTTTGCAATGTAATTACGATCTTGTATTTACGCAGATGTAATATTTGAAATAATTATTGGCATGTTCGAAGACTGAGTGGGTTATGCGTAATAATGTTTATTAAATGATGCCAATAATCGGTGAAGGTAAATATTTAAAGCTCGTGTATTATTGATGTGATGTTCAAATATTACTGATTACTAATTCAGTTTCATAGGTGGCTGTCGACGCTGTGAGAAATCACCGCGAAAATCATCTTGACGACAAATGATGAATAAATTCTGGAAGGAAAGATTGTACATTTGAAATATTTCTGATCACTAGTTATTGCCGATTATTCTTCGGAAATAACGGCGAATAAACCCTCGTTACCCGCGTGAATTACGTTTCACGAAAAAGCCGCGGATTCCGGCGTACCCCTCATTATCCGCGTAAACTTGGCGCGTACAAGACTACCAATTAGCGTAAATACGTCAAACAACCGATGCGGATGGCTCTGGCTATCCGTGAAATCCACGGATAGCCAGAGACAGAGGGTACTTCAATCAAGTATTTGAATAATTGCGTTCATCGCGATAATAAAATTCTCCACACTCACATTTTCGTCTTAATTAATCACGAAATATTTGCGTTTATAACAATACCGTTGTTAATTAAAAGAAGATATCTGCAAACTGAATAAATATATGAATAATAATTAGAACGAACAAGTTCGATATTAAGCATTATTATTTATTAAAACTATATATTAACAATTGTGACAACAGCGCTGATTTCAACTTCGTGTTGTGTTTGTTTGTTACATTTCGTCGTGAGCGTGGATATCCGAAAACACGTACACGACTATTAAATTAATACTGCAAGCTTATCGAATACGGTTGTTATTATTACACGTAAAGTACAATGCGGTTTGTACGTATAATGCGGTAAGTACATGGGGTCGTATACTTCGATGCGCATACCGATCGAATTGCGCTGTGAAATTTGGACGGATAAAATTGACAAAATCTGTGAAACAGTCGAGACCGCGAATAAAAATCACGTTGACGTAAACACGATACAAATCAGGCGAACCTGACGCGTAACAAACTCGATACCGAGTCGCCTATCTGTGCAGTCGCGATAGACCAACGAGTCGCGCGCGAATGACGAACTATCGGTTACTGTGTAGCGCGGGTGAAACGAATCAAGCGCCGCATCCACTTTCACTGGCGCAGCAGTTCGTTAGCATTTAAATACCTATCGTAGATAAAAGTGGCAATCGCGGTTATGACAATTTGCCATTTACAAGTTAGCGATTTACGAATTTTCTCCCAACGCTTTGAATTGTGCGATTTATTAAATCGGATAAATAGTATGACGTTGAAGTTTGCATCGTTGGAATGCAACGAAATTCCGAAAAAATAATAATTCTAATTAACCCAAATGATGAAATTAGGTATAAAAAATCATTATAGGAACTAATTGATATGATTTCTTTTTATATCTAGTTTCATAATTTGGGTTACTTAGAATTAATTTTTTTTTCTGAAGTTCGTTGCATTTCGACGATGCAAACTTCAACATCATTAAATAGTCTGATTCTCTCAGTCTGCCGCTGTTCAATCTTTTCACGTGGCCGAGTCGGTATAAATCGTTTTCAACTGATAATTAACGATCGTGCGCTGAGGAAATAATCTCTCGAATCAACTGAATCAGCGGTTACGCTTGGCGGATGGAATGTTTGGTTGGTGGAACGAAATAATCGTCGACGGTGTAACAAGGACAAATACATTATGCAATCAATTCTTCGATGAACTAAGTATTTAATTTAAACTACCAAATAATCTCTTTGATGGAATAACATTCAATCAATCATTTAGTTGATTCAAGCGGATTTTTTTCTAGCTCGAGCTGCAATGAGGCACGCAAAATGAAGCTTACGTGATGTATGACCGCGACAAAAAAGAGAAGAAAACGCAAACATGAGAAAGTTTCTTTTAAGTGTTAGAAAACATATTAACGAGAAGTCAGAATTCGCTGAACGATAAATAAAAGCAGAATCTTTTGTACACATTGCCTCAAATTCCAAAATCTTTTTTTTTTACGATTGCACGAAATGTCTCGTGTTCCGTGTCTCTAAAGCGTGGCGAAAATCGCGTATTGTAGTAAGATGAACCGCACATCCTTTAGGGACTCGAGACGCGTGACTTTTCATTAATTCGTAATAGACATACTATTTTTTTAATACGTTCAAAAAATAGTATGTGAAACTAGTGCGGGAAAGCGTAAGTCCCGAGGCTGTGAGGAAGCAGGCGTTCGTCTTATCTCGCGCTACAAGTACCCAACACTCGGCTTCGCTTCGTGTCACTGTAGCATTCGATCTGGTTCGTTCGCTACATCCCAATCTTCGTACAACGACCGCTTTCCCGCACTATTATCACAATCTACTATTCTGCTACGTGAATTACACGATCCCAAATTTTTATCAAATCCCCGAACAAATAAAAAAATTGATCCAAGTCGTACAGTGAGAACGCGTAAGGTAACTGATAAAAATAAGAGATCGTTTAAGACATCAGATGTTAAATTACAAGAACGCCCACCGCGTCACAATTTGCACTGCACAGTTTATATTATTTCTCAGATTGGTATTTCCGTAACAAACTTTTATTTATTATTCAACGTACCAATAAAAGTTGTATATTATATTAGCAGAAATACCATAAATAGATAATAGAGAGACGCTGGATGTCCAACATTCAGCGGTTGTCCCTACTATTTCTTCTGTATTTACATCGCATGTTTAGACGGAACGATAAAATATGTAGAGCAAATAACAAACGTATACGACAGTACAAACACATTTCCGTATGCTGGTAAACTTGGTGCAACGGTAGCTTTTCAAGCCCCCGGGGCTACGTCGCTCGTGCGGCAAACTCTCGATTCAAGTCGGTCTCGACGTTATTCGCCACCTTTAGCGCCAGTGCCGGCGACAATACGATTCTCAACTCAGCCGGCACGATAGGTGGCGCCACGTCGTCTCAACGGACGGCTACTGAAAATTGATTTTCGTCTTTTCGCGGGAAAGCTACGACGCGGTGGTTCTGTTGATAATGTTGTTCCAGGTGTCCTCGATTGGCGCCAACACGGTAATGACGATAAGGACGATAGCAAATGCCGCGATACCGAAGACGTAAATTCCGAAGATGCTCCGCCTGAGACTCGAATGCTACAGAGACAAAATTTTCCTCGTTATTACAGAAATTTTGGAGGACAGGAGAGAAAATGATACGCGGACTTGACTACTTTCTTTCTGGATGAGAAACTACTCTACCTAATGTAGGTAAGAGTTAAGCAGTTCTTCCAACATGTTGATAAGCGTTCTTCGTTCATTACTTCAATTGTAATCTTACATCAATCACAGATCAGTTTTTATTTCGTACATGATGTTTGTTTTCGAGTGTTTAACTAACAAAATTTTAATTTTTCTTCGTGTCTTTAAAACAATGAGTTCTCAATAACTTTGGAAGTAAAACGAAAAATCGATAATGTGTTATCAATTTTTCGTTTTACTTATGATTTCACGTTATGACGTGAACGCGTGAATAATGAAAATAGCTATTTACGCGTAGCAAAAGCTTCCCGTGATTTGTGAGTCGCATATAATTAGCAAAACTCACCGGCGCGTCTCGCCTCGCATCCGGATGACCCATCGTCGTTCGACCATGCATGTCCTTCATGGGGAAGGCGCTGATTCTCTGACTGTCGTGCCTATCGGAAGCGCAGCCGGCAAACTGCGAAAAATAAGGAATTAACAGACGATATATCGGAAATGTACCATTGACCGGAATATATTATCGGTGTGAATAAATGGTTTACCGTAAGGACGAGATGTGTGAGCACGTAGAAAACTACGTAGGCGACGAGGACCCAGTCGAGCCATTCGGGTAGATTAGCTTTGGTCAAACGCACCGCGAAGAAAATAGCAATAACTGAAATTGAGAATAAATCATCGAAATTACAGCGAAGCAGATTACGAGAAAGTTACGGGGGGCGGAAGTAATTGAGTTAGCGTTGCAGTTGCGAGGATTACACTTACTCGCACAAATGTGAGCGGCGTTTCCGACGAACCAATGGGCCCAATTGAAAAGCGCTCGCTTCGGCGTTCCAGGATGAGGCCGAATGGCGGCCATAAATGGCTGAATAAAGCACAGAATGGTCGTTGCCAGACCGAGGGACGCGTGAATCGTTGCGGAGCTCCATTCGCCGAGCTCGACGAATATCACGACGAACGCGGCTATAGTCAATGACCATGTTAGCACCATGAAGAATCTGTGCCACTGCGGAACGGAATATGTAAACAGTAATTACATTAAACAAGTATTCGCGCTTCTGTTCAATCAATATTATCCCTAGCAAGTCTGTATGCCACAGTCTGCTAATTAATTTTGCTAGCTGCCTATATTTACTCGAATGTCAGAAGTTAAGAAAACATTTCCACCAACTATTAAATAGTTTATAAAAATACTCATTTTTTGCAACTAATAATTTGGTGACTTTCAGACATTATTATTACGCAGCATCTTTTATTCTCACTGTACTCATAATTGTTCATTTTTTTTATCGATCTGGATTTTATTGTCAGTTGCTCGAAATTCTCATCGGATTTCAATGTTGGTTTTGGATTTATGGATGGAAGATTTATGGATTAAGGTAAAAACGTCCCAGTAATTGACAGTGTACCAATAATCGACCGTTGTGTGCTTTGAATATAGATTTTGCTACAGTCACAGCACATATTGTCGATTACTGGTACACTGTTGATTACTATGACGCTGAAGTTTGCATCGTTGGAATGCAACGAAATTCAGAAAAAATAATTAACTCTAATTAACCCAAATGATGAAATTAGGTATAAAAAATCATCATAGCAACTAATCGCTGTGACAACTTTTTGTACCTGATTTCATAATTTGGGTTAATTAGAATTAATTTATTTTTCTGAATTTCGTCGCATTCCAACGATGCAAACTTCAGCATCATTGATTACTGGAACATTTACCGTATCCGATGTTGATACGAGAGTCTTCGTTATGCTAGATGTACGCGAAGGTAGACAATTAAAAAAAGAGGACTCACAGCGAACCATTGGTCCTTGCCGCAAATCGGAGAGTTGACCCAGGTCTGCTTGTAGTATCTCGCCAGGAGCATACCCACTGACGCTGTACCGATCCACGCGGCGAGCATAAGAGCGCCGTGAACGCGAATGAGAAGGTCGCTCGCAGCCGTGAACTCGGCGACGTCGGCGAGAACGCGAGCTTCGCCGGCCGCTATTTTCGCCATGTCGTGGTACGACACGCCTTGAGCTGTTGAAATAATCGATAATTCGTCTCACATATCCGTGTGCAGTCGTCCAAAAAAATGACAATTGTCTGAGTGGCGTACGAGAACGGATTAATCGTTCGAAGGTCAAGAGTTGACTCACATTTCAGGCGCGACCCGGCAACCAACAGCAGGACATACGGCTCTCTCGCGAGATCGTATTTCTGACCGTTCACGGTGGTTTCCTGTGCCCTCGTAAATTTACACCTGATAACGTCGTCACGAATCGAACCCTCCAGCAACTTGATGGCTCCCTCCGGCTACAAAAAACGCAGATGCATATTAACACCGTGGTACGGACAGCATGAAATTGGTTTAACGGTGACCGATCAAATGGAATTTCTTTGCTCGCGGGATTATGAAGAAAGCGAATGGCTTGGTGCGGCTCCGTTCGGGCAATGACCCGCGATGCAATAGATTTATTTTGAATTCAGTGATCTAACCACCGTTTGGGAATTGTTCGTCAAATCGTTGCGGTGCTTAAAAAAAAGCGAGAGCTTCGAACGCAAAGGCAGCTACGGTGTGCAAAACATTGACAAGCAAAACGTTTAGTCATTATCGTAACTAGAAAGTTTGTTACGTTTTTATGAATGTTTCTTTCCTTAGGCCGATCGGACAAACAATTTGTAAACTGAGGGAAAACCAGAGAATCTTAATGGTACGAATATTTCAGCGGAATGTTTTATTTCGAAACGAATAAAACGGATTCGTTGGAAATTTATTTCGTGAATTCGCCGCAGGCAGTCACGGATTTACATATTTTTTTGAGCTTTATAAAACGGATGAAGACGAAAAATAGCGAGGGTTGTACGTACTGTTTTCACTCTCGTGTTACTTTTTCCTTGGTTGTAGGACATATGAATTCTGACGGCACCGCCCTCGTCGGTGCACTCGACGACGCTGTCGTCGCCCTTTTATCGAGAAACACAATAGTAATGATCATAAATATAGAGTCGATACTTTGAATTATCACACCTGCGAAATGGAAAATCGATCGGCCATCGTACCATGTTTTTGTCGTGGGAAAGACCAACGGCGACGTATTTGCTGCCTCTCGCCATCATTTCGAAGAGATACTGATCCCCACGGACAGAAAGCGACATGGCGGCTTTGCAATTCCCCGACTGAATACACGTGATAGGATCGCCGAGACAATTTTTCGTCTGGCCGCAGCCCTCGAAGAATGCGTCGTCATTGCTTCTCGCACCCTTAAAATAGAAACGACGAAACAATGGATCAATGCGATTTTGTGCGCCAACTGAATTAAGGTAGTCCTTGCGGATAATATTCATTTCGCATAAATTCGAGAAATTTGGGAGAGAATTGCAGACACTTCTCGGTGGTATAAAAATCTGAAAAAATTCATGCACATTAAAGGTACTGAACAGATTAATTTTGCGTAATAATAATTCGAAAATGTTATTAACAAATTGATGAAAAAAACAATTGGTTAACAAATATTTCGATGACCCACGATTTATTTTCATGAAAATGATTCCTTCATTTTTCCGAATAGGTATGAATTTTTGCAGATTTTAGAGTTCACATTGAATTTCGTGCGTTTTTTATAGGGAAAATATGTGAAAATTCAATGTGAACTCTAAAATCTGAAAAAATTCATACGTATTCGAAAAAACGAAGGAATCATTTTCATGAAAAAAAAAAATCTTGGGTCATCGAAATATTTGTTAAACAATTGTTTTTTTCACCAATTTGTTAATAACACTTTCGAACTATTATTATGCTAAATTAATCTTTTCAGTACCTTTAATGAGTATGCATTTTTTCAGATTTTTATACCGCCGAGAAGTGTTTGCAATTCTCTCCCAAATTCCTCGAATTTATGCGAAATTAATATTATCCGCAAGGACTACCTTAAACGTTGCCTGGTGCAATTGATGTACTTACCGTATTATTAGTCAAAACCGGAGCCTCATAATAAGGTGGTGTGGTATATCTGGGCGTCGAGGAAATCGGTCGATCGAGTATCGTGCTCGAATCAATTGATCTCTTCAGAAGGCTTATTCTCGGCGACTCAACGCCAACCCAATAAGTCGCATAATCCTGGGCAAATGTCGAGCTGAAACGAAAATACATTACTTTATCGGCTACGCTTAAAGATTGCCACAGGCTTTTCCAGTTATAGATGTGACTATTGTCGCATAAAAAAGAAACGCAGTGCGAGAAACACTTAATTAAATCGACTAAAGCTGCGATTGTGGATGCGGCGAATTGAAGTGTAATCGACTCAAACGAATATCCAATCCATCAGACAAACTATTGACACTCGCAACCGCGGAATTGATTGAGTTATACATTGACATGCGATTAATACTCACTTGAATATAACAGTGCCCTCATAATCGGCCGGTGCTCTCCACTCGAACTGTAGATTATGTTTCTTGTCTTTGTTGGTGTGAGTCACTCCATTCTTTTCGAACAAACAATGAAATATTTCGATTAATATCAGTTACAGACAGACAGAACTTTCTTTTTTTCTTATCTCTTTCCTTATTTTTTCATTCAGTTTTTTTAAATGATGCGAGACAACATCGGGCGAAAGCGAAAAGTCGAAAGTAATGTCATAACGTGATACAACAAGGGAAAAACATTTTTTGATAATTTATATAAGGCTTTTTTTATGTGTCTGCCTTTATATGCGGGTAAAGCAGATGTAGACGAGGCAATAAAACGGGTTCGCCCGAACTTTCATATTTATTTCATTTAATCGTTTTAGGTGCCGATAACAGGCGAAAGGAAGGTGAAGTGAGAAGAAGCACGATACGATAGGTTGATAGGTTGATATTTGTTTATTTATGATGCTGAAGTTTGCATCGTTGGAATGCAACGAAATTCAGAAAAATAAATTAATTCTAATTAACCCAAATTATGAAATCAGGTACAAAAAGTTGTCACAGCGATTAGTTGCTATGATGATTTTTTATACCTAATTTCATCATTTGGGTTAATTAGAGTTAATTCTTTTTTCTGAATTTCGTTGCATTCCAACGATGCAAACTTCAGCGTCATGTTTATTTTCATGTTCTATGTTCTTCGTGTTTAATTTATCGATGGGTTTAATTTTCAAATATGTCTATTCCTTATTTATTTATCGATGGGTTTAATTTTCAAATATGTCTAAGATAGTTTTAAGTTGTACGTCGAACTCGAGAAGTGAAATGTAAAAAGCTGGACAAGCTGTACAATGGAAATAAAATCTACATCCAAAGAGAAGAAGCACGAGTGCCATACCTGTTGCCCGGGTGTACATTCCACGGGTTGGGCCAGCGGTGGCAAATCGTCGAATTCTCCGACGTATTCTCCGGTCTCGACGTCCCGGGCGACGATGATGAAGCCCTCGTACGGTAGACCCTGCGGGCTGCCGAGGGTTAGACGGATTCTTCCCTGGCCGAGCACCGCCAATATCTCGTACGGCGGATACGATTGTTGTATCGTACCGGCCTTGTGTCCCGGTACCAAACTGAAACACGCGCTTTCGGGAGCACCACTCCCGTAGCCGCTTACCAAATTGGTCAGCAGACACGCGCAGCTCGCGAGCACCAACGTTGCCCTCATTACCACCGAGTGACCTGCAATCATACAATTTACATTCGGAGCGTTATTATTCTGCACGTTTAAACACGGTGATAAGAAAAAATGTCCCCGAGTTTGCAGAGAGAAAAAAAAGTCTGGTATAAGTAACTGTAAAAAATAGGGTAAACCAGACTCGACAATATCTTCCAAACGATGATTTCATAGTTGAAACAATGTTAACGTGACTGAAAAATTAGTCGCACCGACAGTTCATTGTTTTTCTCTTATGGTTAACAATACTACCAGGATTTCTCATAGTGTACACGTGAAAATGTTGGTACATTTTTTACGCATTGAAAAAAAAATATAAGTTTGTTAAACTGTTTTTGTTAAATATGGCAAAATTAATATCAATTTGTTATCAACAAATTTACGTTGACCAAAATAAAATATTAAATCATTTTGTACCAATTATAGAATATGATTTGGCTCAACCTAAATTTTGTGATAATAAATTAATATTTATTGCACTATATTTAAGAAAAAAATTGTTAAAAGTTAACAAACTCTTTTTACCGTGTGTCTTGACGTTGATATAAATGACAAAAATTCCTGTGTGAATTGTAATTTAATTACCGTTTAATGGTATTTCAATATCAAATTTTGATAGTATACACTCTGTTTAGAGAGTCCACGTTCCAGGATTGGAAGTTAGAGATGAACTAATGAGTTCGTGAAGAGTCTTCGAGCCCGAAAATGTTGGTCTACCACGATAAGGCCAGACGGTCCTCATACGATGCTCTCCAGAGACGTCCGACATGTGGATCTCTGATTTGAAAGTCTGATAAGACTACGATAAAACAAATAGAGATGAAATACAGTTAAAAACACGACAAACTACTTACAGTGGTCTCGGTTTATATCAACGGATTCGACCAGGCTTGTCAAGGTGGCTTTGGTCATAAGCAAAGTCACGATAGGAACCATGCAACACATACGTTGCGATGGTTCGCGCGTGAACCGCTAAAGATTGTAAAATAACGTATCCGGACAAATGAGATACGATTATTCGTCAGTTTGCCGGATGAGGAACCACTTCCACATTAATGCGCCACACAGAATGAAGCATCTGACGTTCTCAAATATTTCTCATAATTCAGAATAATTTCTCAGAATAATTTCTGTTATTTTCATCATTCAGAATAATTTCTGTATCCTCATAATTCAGAATAATTTCTCAGAATAATTTCTGTTATTCTTATAATTCAGAATAATTTCTCAGAATAATTTCTGTTATTCTCATCATTCAGAATAATTTTTCAGAATAATTTCTGTATCCTCATAATTCAGAATAATTTCTCAGAATAATTTCTGTTATTCTTATAATTCAGAATAATTTCTCAGAATAATTTCTGTTATTCTCATCATTCAGAATAATTTCTCAGAATAATTTTTTATGTCTTCTGCGCGCTTCCGTCAGTTTTTTTATTTTACCAAAAATTTTGGTATCGCATGATTCACGTATGAGCATAGTGACCCATTGCCGGTAAATTATTCGCGACGCAACGCAATACTTACATCCTGTGTATGTGAAACGATTATAATTGAGTGCACGATAAAATGGGCGTGGAAACAATTATAAGTAATGTAAATAATTGCTTCTGCTACAACAAGAGCCGAAAAGAGAGGCAACGAATTCACGCTAGTTCAGTTCGAACACTTTTAATGGACTTTTTTTGTCACGAAAAAAAGTCGATTCAATTAAAAGTCTCAAGATCTCGTGAGTTTGCAAAAAAGATCTATTAAATCAATCAGTAATCCATCATGATAAAATCAAATGGTGTATCTTAAAGTTCATAATGGCTTGTGTGATTTCTATCAAATGGTGTAGATTTAGAGGAAATCACTCAAGCGTATCTGGATATCGTGAGCATCGCAGGTAAACTCGTAAGCCTTGAAGCTGCAACTCGAAATTCACGAATCATGGCAATGATGATGTTGAAGTTTGCATCGTTGGAATGCAACGAAATTCAGAAAAAAAAATTAATTCCAAGTAACCCAAATGATGAAATTAGGTATAAAAAGAAATCATATCAATTGGTTCCTATAATGATTTTTTAAGCCTAATTTCATCATTTGGGTTAATTAGAATCATTTTTTTTTCTGAATTTCGTTGGATTCCAACGATGCAAACTTCAACATCATTGGCAATGGATATGAGGCCTCGGCCAATCACCGATCGTGGCATAATTCAGCTGCACATTCTCACCTTCTCCTCGCGGTGAATTAGAAAAAAGTCTCGTCTCGATCGGATCTTCGTATCTTATCAATTTACAAATATGCTCATTCACGTCTCGTGTCCACAAGGTTTATTGATTCGGTAAGTGCGGCTTCATGTTGAGTTAGTGATTCCGCCATAAAAGCAAACGATAACCGACCCGCAGATCAAATCTTTATCCATCTTGCAGAACGTGTCTCGAGTGCTCCTTCCGGTTGGCGGCGACCTTCCCGCCACCATGAGTACCGCCTTTTGCAGTAAAATGCTATATTTACTCTCTCTCCTTATTTGCGCTACGTTTTCAGGTTAATGTAATAATCGATTGGCCATAGATGAACGACTGGTTAACATTTCTGGCACATGGCATAGTACACTCTCTCCTAAATGTTCGCTTTAGAAATTAACACGCAGCATTGTAACATTTTTTTATTACAGAATTCGTAGAATCGAAAAAGTCAATATCGAGACCTCGAATTTGTTCTTTTCAATAATATTGACTTTTGGCCTATACCGTTACTTTCAATTCGCACATTCTGACCCTGAAATCTCAGGTTTCAAGTAATTTTCGCTTGAAAAAAAAAAAAAAAAAAAAAAAAAAAAAAAATCGTTGTTTTCTTTACTTTTTTATATTTAGAATTCATCTCAGGTTTCAAGTAATTTTCGCTCATCTTTAGAATATACATAGAATTCATCTCAGGTTTCAAATAATTTTCGCTCATCTTTAGAATATACATAGAATTCATCTCAAGTTTCAAGTAATTTTCGCTTAAAAAAAAAAAAAAAAAAAAAAAAACGTTTTTAAATTTTTTTATATCAGAATTCATAGATCCTACTTCCGGTAAAAAAAAACTTACGGAATCGACCTCGCGAAATTTTTCTTTTCACGATTTCACGTTTGACCTGAAGCGCCGCTTTTTCTAACTAACATTAAAAAAAAAAAAAAAAAAATCGTTGTTTTCTTTACTTTTTTATATCAGAATTCATAGATCCGACTTCCGGTAAAAAAAAAACATACGGAAACGACCTCGCGAAATTTTTCTTTTTACGATTTCACGTTTGACCTGAACCGCCGCTTTTTCTAACTAACATTTGCCGAAATTATAAAGGTTGCACAGCAGATTTTTGCACGTGTTAAGCGAAGAGAAAAATAACGGAATGCGAAGGTGAAGGAACTTGTACGAAATTCGCGATGGTGGTCAAATAGGTGAGAGTGTACTGTACTTGCGCAGCGTGTGCGTGCACATAGGTATGCAAGCTGTAACTTAGACGTGATCGAGGTGAAAGCCGTTGTCCAGGCTAATCGTCCGCATGCGAGGTTCATCGTGCCGTTCGACACACGGTTTCTGTTTTCTCCATACCCGCAGCATTACAAACTGCCCCGGCGCTTGCCAATCAATATTTTCCCTTAATTAATCAATTATCTCCTGAATTTTTCGTTTGATTCGATACATCGAATTCATTTATCCGGAGGAACCGAAAGTCGATGATCTTGGAGAAAACAATGATGTTGAAGTTTGCATCGTTGGAATGCAACGAAATTCAGAAAAAAAAAATGCCAAGTAACCCAAATGATGAAATTAGGTATAAAAAGAAATCATATCAATTAGTTCCTATAATGATTTTTTATATCTAATTACATCATTTGGGTTAATTAGAATTATTATTTTTTTCCGAATTTCGTTGGATTCCAGCGATGCAAACTTCAACATCATAGAAAACAATTGTAGGATCCGCACTGTGTTGTTTCTTTACGACTGCAACACGGGATCTATGATTTCTGTGATCGGAAACCTTGAAAAAACTATGTATTTTTAAAAATCTCTTGAATAATATTTGGGTCGAGGAAAACTCTACTGCTTACAAAAAAAACAGTGTAGGCAAAAACCTTATATACACTGTAAAAAAATTCTGTACGAAAATTAATATACCTGTGTAGGAAGTTTTTATGCATAAACTTATTTCTCTTAAACGTAAAATAACGGTTTCAATGCACGTATATTAATGCTACCATAAATTTATAGAAATCAATGTCCACTTATTAATTTTAATATACAGTGTATGTGGATTCGTAATTTCATACACTTGATTTGTAAATTTCAGAGTTCTTAGTGTAGTAAATTTAAGAACTTTTTTTTACAGTGTATTGAAAATCGGAACTTCGTTCAATGAAAGTTAAAATCGCGTTCACGAGAAACGTCATCCGAAGGCCGAATTAATTTTTTTTTTTATACGTAGCGTCGAGACCCTAACCACGTGTCTCGATCTTGAGTCAGTTCGTCTATTATATAAACCTTCACTTTCTCGTTTCAATGAATATTTTGTTTCGATAATTAGCGCGACATGTTGTAAAGTTCGCGAGTCGTTTGCGAAGGCCACCTTGTCTTAACGACTCTGGGAATGAAATTAAAAAATTCTCGCGCGGCGCGTAAAAGAACACGTAAAGTTTCGTCGTGCCAATTGAAGGCGAGAGCTCCGCGTGTAGAAATCGGAAATTCTCAATCTAACATTTTATTCCGTCGTTTGCCTGGGCATTTATTCTCCTCCCTCGGTTCCCGTCATCTCGGCGAATATTTTCTCACAAGTTCGTGTAGAACAATGTCGCGAGACTCGCGGAACCTTGAAGTGTGAAAAATTTGCCGGCACGCACGTACTACTCTCATATCTGTGTCAACAGCCCGGAGCTACAGCGCGAAGGTGGGGCGAGCGGAAGTTGTGCAAAAAAAAAACGATCTATGTGCAGGTAATGCGTTACAAAAATGATGTTGAAGTTTGCATCGTTGGAATGCAACGAAATTCAGAAAAAAAATTAATTCCAAGTAACCCAAATGATGAAATTAGGTATAAAAAAAATCATATCAATTAGTTCCTATAATGATTTTTTATACCTAATTAAATCATTTGGGTTAATTAGAATTTTTTTTTCTTTCTGAATTTCGGTGGATTCCAACGATGCAAACTTCAACATCGTGTTAAAAAGTCGTTATGGCGCTAGTGAATATTGAGAATCGTTTTTGCCAACTCGAGTTTCCGAAAATCTATGGCACAGAAAGACGTTCCAACAGCAATTTATCGTGAAAAAGTACAAAGACGTTAGGTAATTTTGAAAGAAATTATTTTTTTAACAATGTTTCGGTTCGCCAATTTTTATACTCAATTGTTGAGAGACGAGATACACAGCAGTTTTAATAAACGACGAGAAGAATGTCTACATTCCTCTCGCCGTTCATGACATCATAGTTATATATACAGTAGCATCTCTATAAACGCTCGTTTCTTCAAACACAGCTGTCCGCAAATTTCCATTGAAAAACTAAGATTTAAGAGATGATGCTTCGCTCGAAACTTCGTCGCCCAATGTTAAACGCCTATAGGGTTATCTCTCTCGCACCTACCCACATGGAAATATTTATATGTGAAATATATGTCGATGAAAAGTTCTATATGTCGCACATATGTTGCATATATTTTTATATGCAAAATATATGTTACATAGACAACTTTTTGGTGACAAATATTTTACATATAAATATTTCCATGTGGGTAACGCTGTCCCCACATGGAAATATTTATATGTAAAATATATATCGCCGAAAAGTTCTATATGTCGCATATATGTTGCATATATTTTTATATTCAAGATATATGTTGCATGTAGAACTTTTTGGCGACATATATTTTACATACAAATATTTCCATGTGGGTCACTCTCGCACCTTTTTGTTTTTTGATTTTCCTGACCAAACGGCTACGAGTATCGAGGAGCCAGAAACTTAGCCCAATTCTGCAATACTTCCGCACATTCTCTCAAAATCTGAGCTCTGTCTGTCGAGTATTTTGGGAGAAAATAGGTTTCGAAATGTTTAGCGGAGAAGGGGGAAGTATCACTGCCTCTTAAGGCAAGGTGAAACCTGCTCAGTCGGTAATAAAAACTGTAACCAATTTTTCCGACGATGTCCAACGTTTCCGAAGAAAAGAAAAGTTTTACACCATTCCTCTTTCGATTCTGGTTGGTGTAAACCTTTGATTTTTCCTGGCATGTGTCTAGTTTCCGTGAATTGTTGGTCCGAAAATTATGTTCTATCTCTCTCGCACTCACGGTGGTTTCGCCTTGCCTTAAGGGCATGTGAAACATGTACCACGTGACACGTAAGTGCGAGAGAGATAGACGCAATTTTGTTTAATACAAACCATTTAAAAACTATTCTTATTGTGGATGAAAACGAAGTATCATCGGACAGAGAATTAAAACGCGCTTCCGTTCATGTTTTTCTTTGTCTCAGAATATCTTCGGTATCTTCATATGATTGATTACAGTTTTTCTTACCGACTGAGTAGGTTTCACATTCCCTTAAGGCGAGGTGACAACTAGTAAGTCGGTAATAAAAACTGTAAACAATTATTCCAACGATGCTTAACGTTTCCGAGAACAAGAAAAGTTTTACATCATTCCTCATTCAATTCTGCATGATGTAAAACTTTTATTTCTTCAGGCATGTGTCTAGTTTCCGTGAATTGTTGGTCCGAAAATTATTTTCTATCTCTCTCGCACTCACGGTGGTTTCGTCTTGCCTCAATACACACGAACCTGAATCACCGCAAGAATCGACATGCGATCATAAACAGCGAATAAATACTGCCAACACAGATACGCGCGCATCATCTGTAAACGCCAAGAGACGCGGAGAAGCTACTGTAAACAGAAACCCGTCCGTGCCAGGCGCACTTCGGAATAATTTCCGGTGGCCAATCGGGATTCTCCGTAAACTCGTCCGCCGAACGCGAGGGGGAGAGAAGAGAAAGAGAAGAGAGAGAGAAAGAAGGACAGAAAAGCAACGGAGAAAAACCCCTCCACGTGCTGCGCGTGTTGCATCACCAGCAGTAAACGCACAAGCGCGTTCTAATAAGGACGCGATTGTCGCGACTATCCGCAAATTAGAGTCAACGACGAGCGGCTCGTCGAAACCGGCGCAAAGTTTTAATCCACTAAAACCCGAGTGCGAGTCAGCGTTCGTAAAATAAACGCCAAGTCAGTGGCGGGTTCGGTTCATTGTCTACGGTGAAAACGCCGCGGCTTCCAAGGTTAACCCCGTCCTTCCCGACCAGTCGAGTGTCGAGCGAACTGCGCGAGTGGAACACTACTACGTTTACTACACGCGGTGCGATCAAACATGTTTGTCTCCTTAGTCACAGCGGTAACTACGCTCGCGCTGTATCGAAAGGATCTTGAACGTTCGTTTTTTTTTTATTACACTCTCTCGTTCCTCGCGTCTAGAAGGCTAATAGACGTGACTATACAGGGTGATCCAGAATCCTCGCGCCAAACGAGTCCAGAGAGTCCAGAATGGTTCCAGGAATGCGTGTGCAAAGTTTAAGATTTTTATTCCCAGTAGTTTTTTTTTAATGATAACGTTGAAGTTTGCATCGTTGGAATGCAACGAAATAAAAAAAATAATAATAATTCCTATTAACCCAAATGATGAAATTAGGTATAAAAAGGCATATCAATTGGTTCCTATGATGATGTTTTTATACCTAAATTCATCGTTTGGGTTAATTGGTATTAATTTTTTTTTCTGAATTTCGTTGCATTCCAACGATGCAAACTTCAGCATCATTCTGGATCACCCTATATATATATATAGCTTTGCCGTTTCTTTCCTTCTCTGTCGTCGCGCGCGCCACATATTGCGTACCACCTTCTGTCACCGCCGCCGCCGCAACCTTGGAACAATTTTAACCTTCGCCCGATTAGATTTGTGACTATAAACGCACAGGCGTTTTCTGTACCTGCCGCGAATACCAGACACGTCGTCGCTGCTGCCATTCTCTTTAGGCGTCAGTGCAATGCTCGAAAGGGTATCGAGTTCCTTTCGATATATACGTACAACGCGCCGGAGATGATGACGTTGAAGTTTGCATCGTTGGAATGCAACGAAATTCAGAAAAAAAAGTAATTTCAAGTAACCCAAATGATGAAATTAGGTATAAAAAGAAATCATATCAATTGGTTCCTATAATGATTTTTTATACATAATTTCATTAGGTATTTTACGCCCTAATGGGGGTGAGTTATTTTTATTTTTATGAAATTAATATTTTGTTTTTAATTTCGTTGCATTGCAACGATGGAAACTTCAACGTCATCCGGAGATGCGGTTTGTCGATAAGTCCACCGTGTGTTCGCCGCGTTGGAAAATTTATAGACATAGAAATTTCACGACTAGCCGCGCATTCCTTCTCGTGCCGGCCAACCACCAACTTCCCCCCCTTCCCTCCTGACCCCCGCGCCGTGTTCCCTTCGCCGACCTCGCTTCGCCGGCCGTAAGTAGTACGTTGAACTTGGTTGGCCACTGCGCGAACTCTTGAGTCTCGAACTTTTGACGTGTCTTAAACGAATAATTAGCGCGCGTAATATTCAGCCGAGCCGCGCGGATCGTCGACGACGCGAAATGTGGGTCAACCGATGGGGTATCGGCGCGGCAAACCCTGTGAAAATTTCATATGTCTCGGGGAATACGTTACACTGTGTGACGCGAGGATGAAATTTTGATTTTGGCCAGAAATAGCATCGAGAAAATGCATAATCGAGATGTTGTAATACGGCATTTGGTTTTGTCCTTTTTTTTTTAAACACTAAACTTTCTGTGGTTTGTGGCATACAAAATGTATCACTTTTATGTGATATGTAGTATTATGTAGTATACTACGATACGTATTAACGAAAAGTTTTTCCGACGAGTGTTGTACGAAATTTTACTTTACAAGGTGTGAAAATCGAAGTTATACGCATGCGCAGCGTGTGTAAAACGTAATTGCACACAAATTATTTTCGGTTGAAAATACTGAAATATTGAAAAAATTCACCCCCCATTGTCTTTATCTTTATAACTTATAAAGAAAGGTATCGTAAATTAATAATACATAAGTAATAATATTTCTCTGTATCTATCGTATAATTCACCTATGTTTGCATTTCCAAATTCAAAATAAAAATATACATTTTCGCGCGGATGTACAAAACGAAATTTCGTTTCGATCAAAAGCCACGGACATTACTATTCGTCACAAGCACCGTGAAATTTCGAACGGTAAAAAAAGAAATGAAAATTTACCGCTCAACATCGTGATGCAGTGATGATGACACCAGAGGGCGATCCTCGGCGCCGAGTACTACGCACGTTCGGTTGCGAAAAAAAAACGTGCGCGATCCGTACGCCGCCTGGTACGCCGAGCGTCGTTCCACGACCGCCCGATTTGCACGCTGCGCTCGTCCTTAGCGCCGCACACAGCAGATCGATCAACGGGCACGCGCGAGATCCGTCAGCATATTTTCCCCACTTCGATTCACCGATCACCGATAAAATCCCGGCATAACGCGGAAAATTCACAAGCGGAGCGACTGACTGTATATCGCACCTGAATCTCGAGACTCGCAGCGCGCACGGAGGTCGAAGCCAAAGTGTCACACGAGGCACACGCGTTCGGTTACGAAAATCGGCGGGCCGGCCGTAGCAGCGGGTGACGGACACCAACTGACGCTCGGGCGACGTCAGAAGTAACGCGAGAACTCGTGGAAAACACGAAGCAGCGATAACCGCGCACAGTTGTCAATGTTTTCGTTGCTTCTTCCTTCGATTTCACAAACGCTGGTCGTCGCGCCTCTTTCTACGCAAAGTGCACACGGTTAAGTTGCAAGCGACGAATATACACAACAACAGCGCGGTTCGAACGTTCGCCGAGTGTCGGGCGGGAGAGGCTGTCGAGAAAACCACACCTTGACAGGGACTACGGAGATCGGTGGATGCCGACGGGAATACGGAACACGCTTGTTCGAGTCGAAAGGCCCTCGCCCGTGAGACCAGCTCAGGGATGTTGGCGGTAGAAAGGCAGCGCGGCCTGATCCCCCCCCCCCCCCCCACCCCCCTCCTCCTACTCTTCCCGCATTCCCACACTGTGAATTCCCTCCACGCGACGACCGCTGCACCACCGCCGTCGCCGCCTCGACTGTCTTGTGTTATTAGCCACGACGTCCTACTCAATGAAAATATGCTTCAATCACTGCGAGCGTGCCAACGAATATATTTATTTTATTTATTTTTTGTACAATGGACGGGACGCTATGTGGGTCAAAATAGTGAATGATCTAAATAGCGAGTGGCTAAAATAGCGAATTTTATAATGATGGCCATTCTAGATTCAGACCGTTCGTTATTTTGAATTTTGCTATTTTAGCCAGTCACTATTTTGATCGTTAGCTATAAAGAAGCCCACCCGGACGGGACAAGCACTTGGAAAACAATAAATACAGATCGCGGAGTAACAAACCAGGTAATAAGAAAAATCAAATAAGAATATACAAAAAAAAGAAAAAAAATAAACAAAAAAAACACAAACACACAAAAAAAAATTTTTAATTACAAAAAAAAATCGCAAGATTCAAGTTGCGCATATTGCGTATTATTCAATATAATAATAATGATGCAAAGACCATACGCAATACGCAGGTTTTGTGGGCGCGTCTTTGGTTCACGTTTTATTGCGTGAAAATTCGTCGTTACGGCGGGAGAACGAATTTCAGCTGTTTCTGACTCATTCACGAGTTGCCGAGTGACGAGTCAGTGAGGGGAAATACCCACGGTGAGATACATTTCATGTATCTTTTTTTTTTACTTTAGTGTCCGCGTCATGCGAGTGATATTTTTCCTGATATTTATGCTCTGTGTATTTGGGATTCTCCGGAGCATCAGGAGTGTCAACCGAAATTTGGATTATGCGGGAATTTTTGGGGGTCGATTTTTTTTTACGTAGGCGAGAAATGATCGAATTTTTCTGTTGTTGAGGCACGAAGTGTATATGAGTTGTGATACACAACTTATTCCGGGTGTGTTGATGTATGAGAACCTTTCAGAAACGTTTTTTTTTGCCGCCGTTTGGCATTCAATGGGGTCTGTATTATTGATTCAATGGATAAGAAGTATGGTTGTGCTTTCCTGGGAAAATAAAGGCACGACTCACGTTGTCGGGTGTATTGATGTAAGAGAACCTTTGAGGATAGATTTTTTGTCACCGCTTCGTGTTTCATTGTTTCTCCGTTATTGATTCGCCGGATAAGAAACGTATGAATGTGGTTTCCTGGGAAAATACAGGAGGCTCACAGAGAATTGTTGAGCATATTGATGTGGGAGAATCTTTAAGGATCAATTTTTTTTTTTACTGTTTTATGTTTCTATGCTTCTGCATTATTGATTCGCCAGTTAAGAAGTACGAATGTGGTTTCGTGGGAAAATCGATGCACAGTGGATTGTTGAGTATATTGATGTGAGTGAATCTTTGAGGACCCATTTTTCGTCGCCGTTTGATACCGAATAATTTTCCTGATAATTTTCCTTTGAATATGAAGTGTGAATGAGATTTAATCAGAGTCGTAAATTTTCATTAGTTTAAAAAATAGAAATGTTACAGTACGGTTTGTTTTGTAGGTGTGATTCGATAATAACCTGCGGCGATTATAAAATGATGTGTGGACTTTTGAATAGCAGCACAGATACCTCATTTTCAATTTAAAATGACGAGCTGGCGCGAAAAAGATGGAAAAGAACGGTCCTTCATTACTTTTGTAATGCTCTCTTTCATATTTTTTCTCTCTTTTAGTTATTCTCTCTTTCATATTAATTCTCTCTTTTATTTATTCTCTCTTTCATATTTTTTCTCTCTTTTATTTATTCTCTCTTTTTCTCATTTCTCTCTTTTTCCAGGAAAATCACCCTGAAATTTAATTGAGAATCTTACTTTGGAGCTATTGAAAAATGTGAACGTTATATTATGCTTACTTCATGTTATTAACTATTATTAATGAATAATTACAAAGCCCATTGTGCCATAAACTTTGTTTCTAAAAGATTTAGGGATTTACAACTCTGATTTTAATAATAATTAACGAGCGAAGGCTAAGACAGGTGGTCGGGGGTTCTCGAAAATCGTAGCCGGCCCTGATAAACAGCGGTGTCGACGCGCCTTCTGCGCTGTACGAAGCAGAAGAGACGGCCCGAAGAGCTCCTACCGCTTCTGCACCTGAGCGCTCGAGTGCCTGGCATACAAAGTCGTGACCGACTACCGAAACTGGGCCTCTCACCCGCCGAGCTGCACGATTGTTTCGCCTCTTCGTCGGCAGACTCGCGAGGAGAGAACACGGAGCAACCGTACCGACGCAGTAAATTTCTATTATACGTCCGCCCGGTTATCATATCATAGGCTTCTCCGTAACTCCATAATTTCCCTGAAGAGAGAAATTTTTCTTCGCGAAACACAACAGCCCCCCGCTAATTTGTACGCAAAGCTTCCGCAGCCGGTTGAAGTCTGCGCGGTTAATCGAGATTAGGGAAACAGCAATTGCCGCTGGGGAGTTGCTACTGCAGTGCCTGTCAAGGATCCGAAGATACGGGGCGAACGTAAATATGCAGAGGAAGAGAGGAAAAACGAAAACAACATTATTTTGTACAAAAGTACAAGAAAAAGTTTTGTGGTCGACTAAATTTGTTAAGAATTGTGTCGATCGTACAACGAAAAAATATTATTAGTTAAAAAAAAAACAACAAAATCGTAAATGTCAAAATTACTCGATGATGTAATTAACGCATTCGTCGTTCAGTAAACAACTTTTCTTTTTTTTTTTCGACGCGTAGCAGCAAATAATGTGGAGCACTGTGGTTTTGCAAAATTATTTTCTACGGTATAAGCTTGATACAGCCATGACGTAAGCGTGGCCATCGGCCGACACCAGAGGCGACTGTAAGGATTTCAATTGCGGTTGACTGGCAATGTCCGGAAAACGCAAAAACCCGAAAACTGTTTTACCCCATGAGATTCAGTTGTTTGGTGTTGCGCCACAAGAGGGCAGTGTTAGGGAGAGGCCGAGATGAGCAGTGCTCAAAGAAATAAAATATTTGTTTGTAATGTTATTTATTGGGAAACAAAAATGCATAATTTGGCATTTGGTGTTTATGTACATCTATATGATCTCTGCTCCCCACTTTCTCTCTCTCTCACTTGCTGTCTCTCCTAGTCAAAAAGATGTCTTTAAGATGTCTTTTTTCGAAAAAAAAAAGACATCTTAAAGACATCTTTTTTTTCTGAAGAAAAGACGTCTTAAAGACATCTTTTTTCCGAAAAAAGACGTCCTAAAGACATATTTTTTTCCGAAAAAAGACGTTTTAAAGACATCTTTAAAAAAAAAGATGTCTTTAAGACGTCTTTTTTAATCAAGTTTAATTAATTATGTTATTATCTGTATGAACAAAGATAATAAAGCACATGGAGCGTCAACTAAAATCGCCGGTCCTGGTGCGACATACGATACCGCCAAGCAAACTGCGACGTGGTAGGTGAAACGTTGCGTCGGCGGTCGCAATATTGCATACGAAATCCATAATCGTATTCCGATTGGCTGAGAAGCTGCGCCTCGCGGAAAAAATCCACAACGTCGTGATAAGCGAGCAGACGTGAAAAACGCTGGTGTCAGTATAGTCGGTTAGTTGTCAGTAACCGGTCAGGCTGTCGCGTTAAAGTGTTCGGATATACAGTTTTCATTCGCCTACATTTGTAACGAAGTGTAATTGGAAACTAAATATTATATTCTTTATTTTCAATATATTTTAGAGCATCGTGCTGACGAATTTCTAATGATTGCAGAGTCAACGGCAAACACAACTATCACGGTCGCAAGAATTCAGGATGGAGCCACCGGAAATCTCGTGGGAGAATACACTAGGAGCGCCAGGAGGCGTGCCCTTCGACGAAGATACGAAGGAACTGCTGAAGAAATGCCTGGACACCGTAATACCGAGCCCGAGCACATTGGCCGACGTGATTAAGCGAAGCGAGGAATTTCCCATTCCGTTTCCCGTCAACACCGCGCGTTGTTCGGCCCTCATGGACCGAGGACTTCCTCCAGATATTCTCCAGGTCCGCTCCGCCCTTCAAAAAGTCAGATAACATTCGTCTCCACTTTCGTCACTACTCATGTCGCCGTTTGACCCCGTTATCATATTTTATAATTTATCATTTTCCAAATATAATATTTCAAAATGCATGCACTGATATTTTTTCCTTTAAATGCCTGCAGATGAACGCAAATTCGGCTTACCCGCTGATCCACGAAGCGATGCTGCCTCTCATTGCGGCGTGGCTGAAGTACAAACGTCTGCACGGCAGTAACGCCGAGAAAATGCTCTACGGGAACATGACCCTCGTGGAGTTCATACAGAGACTCCTCGATAAGAGAGCCGTTCAATTCGTCGGCATGCACGATCGCTACAAGCTCATCGACGGGAAAACCGGCAGGGGTGGATGGGAGATGGTTGGAACCGATGGGGAGAAAGAGCCTTTGGTAAAACGAATCTCGTTTTACGGTTAATTATTCGCGTTAAGGTCATGTCAAATACCGACTGCGGTAATAAAAACTGTAATGAATGTTTTTTAGGCGTATTTGCATATACAGCTAAAAGAAGAAATTCATTCCCTACACTGGTGAAGTCCGCAGGGAATGAATTTCTTCTTTTAGCTTTAAACGCTAAACATCCGTGAAAAACGTTCATTACAGTTTTTGATACCCACTGGGCTCGACGTGGATGTTTCACGTCGCCTTAAGAGCATGTGAAATACTGCAGTCGGTATAAAAAACTGTAATTAACTTTTTTTACGCACATTTTCATTTCCAGCTTCAAGAAGAAATTGATTCCTTGAACGGGTGATATCCGCAGTAAATTAATTTCTACTTGAATCTGTAAATGAAAATAAGCTTAAAAAAATTAATTACAGTTTTTGATACCAATTGAACTGGTTGGGGGGGTTACATACACAAAACAAATCATTGAAATTTTCTAATTGCGGGAAAAAATACCTACCGCAGGTTCTCGACAAATGTTTGTCGTACGACGAGATGAAGCTTTCGGCGATGATGGTCATGTCGTCCCACACTGAATTTATAAACGACGGAGCACGCAACAACAAAGGCGTCGTGAGTAATGATCCCGCATCCATTCAGCCGAGGGGCGTCATCCTGGGAGTTATAGGATCGAGGCAAGCATTGAAATAAAATTGCTATACTTTCGTTTGTAATAAGTGAGCGAACGCTGATTTGTCCTCGCAGGTTCAAAAAGGCTCGAATGATGGAGTATCAGGATATATTGATAACACGGTTGCAGAACAACATAGACAATGGGTGAGCAATAGCGCAGAGACATAACAACGACTGAAATATAAATGAAAGAGAAGCCAATGAAAAATTGAAAACTTCTCGACTGTGAAAACTTTGACGAAAATTCAAATTTGAAAATTGTATGCACACAGCTACGGTCCTGCACACGAAGACGGCAGCACATCGTCGGAGGAAGATAACCGAGGATTACGAGTGCTCTGGGCGCGTTTCTACGGCGCGGATTACCATCCGCTTTACGAGGAGGCGGTGAGGAGAGTCAAGTCGAAAGAAAACCGGCGATACCTCGCGCACAACAGTCAGACCATCTTCGACATCGAGAATTACATGAAACGGACCCTCCTAACCGCTGAAATAATACTTCTCGAGGCCAACACTCGGGCTGAGAAACAAAACACTACGGCGTTCTTGCATGTCGTTGGATTTGGTTTAGGTATTTATCCACCCGCGGACTTTACGGCTCATCTGCAATTAGGGATTACCGTTCGGAAATCCCTCATTTTTACCCAATAAAACCCTAATCATTTCTTTAGGAGTTTGGAGAATAATCGAGGACCAGGAGATATATTTTTTGAAGGCATTCGAAATTGCTCTGCGAAAGATGAACTCGCAATTGCGGTTCGTCTCGGACGTAATGTTCGCTTACTTTCGTCAAGACAAATGCGGAGGAGTGGCCAACGGCGATTATATCGGAGGTTCGTGCGATTTCTTCAATTTCGCACGGGCAATCAGCCAATTATTATCATAATTTTGCGTATGTAAATTTACTGCTTTCGTGGTTTTAGATATTCGAATACACTTTGCAAAGAGAGAACCGCACAGTAGGTTGACGCGAGATGCCGATGTTAACAAATTATTGGTCGTTACTTACGCTTGGGACGCCAACGCTTATCCAGGTAGGTAAAAACATTACCTGCAGCGTCGCTCGATGATTTGTATCGATTGACGCGGTTGCGCCTTGACGTCAAGGATTTTTTTTTCATTTGTTGAGCACAATACTTCCAGAAATAATTGACTTAATTGTCTAAATACATTTCATATATTTCTACTTTTTTTTTTTTTTCAAGTCCCTAGTACTATTCTAAGAGTATTGCTCAACGCCAGAGCGACTCGCAAAAGTGCACCAGGCACTTGTCCGCGACTCGGCTAACTTAATATCTAACTTATCCTATAAAAGAAATCAATTAAAAGTATAAAATATAGTATAAAAGAAAATAAAATATAGTATAAAAGAAATCAATTATGTCTCTCAAGACTTAATTACCCGAAGTCGGACCATTTTCCGTTATGCTATTTACGCTTATGCTATTTTGCAAAGGCAACGAGTACTGGAAAGGATCTTTGACGACCAGCGGAGATCCTGCGGCCGCTTGCAGTACTCAAATAGCGGAGCTGCACAATCCAAAAATCAATCCTCGAACCAGCGGTGCGAGTTTGCACGTCGCCTCGCCCAAACACGGGATTCTCCATATATCTGATTACGCCAAGCTGCAGCTCGTCGTTTAGGCATCGTGTTGATAAAACGAAACTGACGAAGTCATTGTATTTCATGTAATATTAATTTTATATACATTTTCGAAAGTTGTTTGTCTGTTTGTCTGTTTGTCCCAATCCGACGCTGAGCGTCCCGACCGATAGAACATTTTAGAAAAACTTTTAAAAAAATTTAAAAAGAAACAAAAAAAAAGTTCAAACAAATTTTTTCGATGTGGTTCACATTTTTCAGTATGTGAACTTTTGTAGTTGAGAAAAAAGCTGCAAAGTAGAATTTTACATGTTGTTGGTTTCAATTTGATCGATCCATGTTTTGGGCATGGTCAACTTTATGTAGGGTGCTCCATAGTAGGAATCGGAAAAAATGTTAAATATTTTAGCGGAGTCGGGAGAAAACATTATTTTCTACGCGCAGCAGTAAATAATACAGAGCACTGTGATTTTTCAACATTATTTTCTACAACATAAGCTTGATGCAGTCATTACATAAATGTGGACATCGGCTGGCACCAGAGGCGACTGTAAGGATTTCGATTGCACACAACAGTTGACACTTATCACCAGTCGGTAACAAAGAAACAACGCACGTGTCGACAAAGTAATTACCGCGCTTCCCTCCAGTAACGCAGTAACCAACGCGATGATAAATATGATAAACACGATACGTGTAGAATGAATGAGGGACTATTTATGAAACTTGATATCTTTTCACGAAATTCTACTGCCAGAGGCATCTCAAGTCTAGGTTTAAATATTTTGCTTTATCTCAGTCAGATCCTTATTTCTCATTATAGTAAAAATTAACTATCAACAGATGTTCTTTCTGTCAATATTATTAGATTTCCTTCCCAAAAATGTAAGACATTTTCCTCGTGACTACCAGGTGAATAGAACGAAAGAAAATGACGTCGAAAATACAAGACAGAATCTTTACATCTTCAACGTTCTTTCGAAAGCAATAGTAGTGTAGACGCCGGACGCAAACCTTTGAAAATTTGTTCGAAAATTAATAACATAGGCACAAATTAATAAAAAATTAATAAAAATTAATAAAAAATTAATAAAAAATTAATAAAAAAATTAATAAAAAATTAATAAAAAAACCTGCAAAGTAGAACCTTGCAAATTGCTTCCTCAGTATTTTACACTTTTGACGATGCTACCTCTATGAGGAAGTATGTTGATCAATTTTGGCTTCCTCATAGAGGAAGCATCGTCAAAAGTGTAGAATACTGAGGAAGCAATTTGCAAGGTTCTACTTTGCAGGTTTTTTCGGCTGTTTTTTTTAATAAATAAAAATGTAAGATTTTAACCACCGAACCGATTTCCCTCAAATTTGTACCCAACCCTTGGTTCATGATAGTGAATGTGTGGACCAAATTAGAAGCCGGTACCTTGTAATTTGCATGATCCAGCGTGATAACGAGATTTTTCAAAATGTTCTAAATGCCATAAAATTTGAACGGCTTTTCAGATCCGCGTGAAATTTGTACTCGAAACGTGGTCCATGCTTGTCCATACGTGAATCAAATTTGAGAAAATTCTGCAAAAATTTTTTTCCGATTTTTTTTTGGGTGCCGGCTTTTTTTTGTTTTTCATGCAGCAAAATCCAAATTTACCGACACAATGGCAGTTTCCTCGACGAAACTCATCGATAATAATCAATGAACGTAATGACATGTTCGAAATTGCAATCGGATGTCTCATAATTTACAGGAGCTATAGTACTTACAGACATTTGAAAAAATAATGAATTTGCAATAACATGAGAACTGCTTTACCGATTTTCGCCAAATTTGATACAAGTCATGGTTTTAAGGTGGTCTATTGTCGTACAGAATTTCATCCCGATATCTCTCAATTTGCGGAAGTTATATCGCGAAAACGATTTTTGCCAAATTTTCAAAATGCTGTAAAATCTGAATTTCCTAACCGATTCGCGCCAAATACAATCCCATACAGTATTTTATGATAGCGAACGTGCGTGCCAAATTTGAAGAACATTCTTAAAAAATTACAGCAGTTATCGTGTAAACAAAAAAACGTGCACATACATACACACACACACACATACACACACACACACACACACACACACACACATACAGACATTTCGCACAAACCACTTTTCTCGACGTTTTGGACCATGCTGAGTGTACTGACATGAAAATCTCGAAAAAAAATTTTTTCACGAAAACAAGGCTTCCTCTATGAGGAAGCAAAATTAATAAAAAATTAATAAAAAATTAATAAAAAAACCTGCAAAGTAGAACCTTGCAAATTGCTTCCTCAGTATTCTACACTTTTGACGATGCTACCTCTATGAGGAAGTATGTTGATCAATTTTGGCTTCCTCATAGAGGAAGCATCGTCAAAAGTGTAGAATACTGAGGAAGCAATTTGCAAGGTTCTACTTTGCAGGTTTTTTCGGCTGTTTTTTTTTAATAAATAAAAATGTAAGATTTTAACCACCGAACCGATTTCCCTCAAATTTGTACCCAACCCTTGGTTCATGATAGTGAATGTGTGGACCAAATTAGAAGCCGGTACCTTGTAATTTGCATGATCCAGCGTGATAACGAGATTTTTCAAAATGTTCTAAATGCCATAAAATTTGAACGGCTTTTCAGATCCGCGTCAAATTTGTACTCGAAACGTGGTCCATGCTTGTCCATACGTGAATCAAATTTGAGAAAATTCTGCAAAAATTTTTTTCCGATTTTTTTTTGGGTGCCGGCTTTTTTTTGTTTTTCATGCAGCAAAATCCAAATTTACCGACACAATGGCAGTTTCCTCGACGAAACTCATCGATAATAATCAATGAACGTAATGACATGTTCGAAATTGCAATCGGATGTCTCATAATTTAGAGGAGCTATAGTACTTACAGACATTTGAAAAAATAATGAATTTGCAATAACATGAGAACTGCTTTACCGATTTTCGCCAAATTTGATACAAGTCATGGTTTTAAGGTGGTCTATTGTCGTACAGAATTTCATCCCGATATCTCTCAATTTGCGGAAGTTATATCGCGAAAACGATTATTGCCAAATTTTCAAAATGCTGTAAAATCTGAATTTCCTAACCGATTCGCGCCAAATACAATCCCATACAGTATTTTATGATAGCGAACGTGCGTGCCAAATTTGAAGAACATTCTTAAAAAATTACAGCAGTTATCGTGTAAACAAAAAAACGTGTACATACACACATACACACACACACACATACACACACACACACACACACACACATACAGACATTTCGCACAAACCACTTTTCTCGACGTTTTGGACCATGCTGAGTGTACTGACATGAAAATCTCGAAAAAAAAAAATTTCACGAAAACAAGGCTTCCTCTATGAGGAAGCAAAATTAATAAAAAATTAATAAAAATTAATAAAAAATTAATAACATAGCAACAAATTATGAAAAATATCTGAAAGGGTCAGAAAACCCGGCTCGAATAAGCAGGGATAATCGGCGGATTTTTAACCCGACGAGCGTTTGTATCGAGTCGCGTGAAGAGCGCGAAGGACGCACGCGCGGCGATCCTCACTGTTCCACGGTGTTTAGTGCGGCAATGGCTCGAATGATCGTGGCAGTTTTAACGAGTGCGCGGCTAACATAAGAGAAGCGAGAGTCGAACGAAGGTATATCGCGAATGACCGAGATTGTTTACACGCCGCAGAGGTCGAAACTACGCGGATCCTTCGACGACACGCAGGCTGCGTAATATTTACGTATCGGATTTCACGGGCCAACACACACACAGCGCCCCACTTGTTGATATTTATAGCACGAGTCTTACCAGCGCAAGTGGTTTTCTTTGTTTTAACGCCCGGCTACTCGTGTAAGGAGGATTCGCGTATAACAAGTTCGTCATTTCGCACAGCCGACAATGTCCCTCTTCGCCTGTTGCCTTCGACGGGTGAGTCGATGTGTAACTATTGCAATATCGATGTTTCTGTAATACGTTCACTCGACGCTGCCGTTTACCTCGTTGTTGTCAGCGGATTAAGGGGGGGGGGGGGGGGGGTAGGGTCTGTACGGTGAAAAAAATGACCCTTTTTTACCAATTTTTTTTACAAGATACGGGCAGTGTATTCTGAATTTAATGATTACAGCATTGTAGAGCAACATTTCAAGAACATGTTCTGAAAATTTGAGCGAAAATTATGAATAACTAAGCCGTTGACAACAAATCTCCGGAGACGCCTCCGAAAAAAGTGGTTTCGCGGTGACCGTCATAACTGGTCACTCGATTATCCGAATTCAAAGAACCAAATTGATTTCATTAGTTTATGAGTTTCCTCAGGTAACGCTGTCGAGTTTTTATTTATTTTATTTTATTTTTTTCAATTTTTGGTAACGCTTGAACGTAAAAAACGCGATTTTCGCCGAAAAAATCGGCCAATTTGTTATTGTAAAAAAAAAATAAGAACAAATTTAAAAAAAACTCGACAGCGTTACCTGATGAATTATACTGAGAAAGAGTGTACCAAGTTTCAAAAGGATCGGTGCAATAGATTTTACGGTACGATGGTCACCGACTTTTAAAACATGAAGTGTGGGAAAATCGGTTTAAAGTGTTCGCTTATATACGAAATGAAAATTTCATATCTCCGTCAGTTTTGCTCCTATTGCTCTAAAAATTTGATACAATATTCTTGAGATGTTGAGCATTCATAACAAAATTAAACATAAAAATGGGAAAAAAATGTCAAGACCCTACCCCCCCCCCCCCCCCTTAAATAGTGTCATTGTTGCAGATAAAGATCTACGATAATTCGTTGTATGTTCTCCTTTATTCTTCTTCCCCCCCCCCTCCCCCCTCCCCTTTACCCGTTCGTGCTGCCCAGACAACAAAATTCCATGCAACAGTGACTTCTACGTCCATTCACAGTATTTGGTTACGCGATGGCCGCCTCTTTATTATAGTTTAATGTTTACGTGTTTATTTGTCGATACCGAAAAAAATCACTGGTTCTTCCAATCAATGTGCTTAACCCTTCCTAGTCACACTGTCGCAGAATTGCATGTTCAATTAGTACGATAAATTAGACCTGATGTAACCACGAAGGATTAAATTCATTATGCCGATCACGAATTGATCTCTCTCTCTCTCTCTCTCGTGCACGCAGCGTGGTCACGTGTGTATGAGTGTGAGTCAGAGTGATAGATAGATAGATAGATAGATTTGTTGCGCTAGGACCCATAAGTCAAACACAAAAATTCAAAAATTCAAAAAATTCCGGTCGAACACCACAGTCCGGCGCCGACCATCAAACACAAAAATAACAATAAAATAAAAATATAATAAACAAAGCAGTAATAATAATCCAAATAATAATAATAATAATAATAATAATAATAACAATAATAATAATGAACCATCATAATAATAATAACGCCACCACACGCCAGTGAGAGAGAGAACGAGAGGCACGGGGAGGAAAAAAAACAAAATTCAAGCCAAATAACAGGTAGTCATAATCATAATATCCCACACATCGATTCATCCGAGGAACATTTTAGTACGAGGAAAAGTCGTGACGCCACGAGGTTTACTACAAAAGAGGCAATCGTGTAATCGCCGATTGAGTATTATCGTTTAATACTCGTCCCTGGTCACATTGTATACACATACACGGCGCGCCGGGCACGGACGGGGTGGCCTTAATTAGAATGAAGTATCAGATGTGCTTGAAGACTGACCCCTATCGATCAAGTGGCAAAATCGGTAAACATGAGAGAATGAATTTCTCCCCGCATGCGCATGCGCGCCGCGAGTGACCTACGGGTGGTGGCGCGCGCGTCTCTCTCTCTGTCGTCGCGCCACCGCGTCGAGCGTTGTATGCGCACACATTTTCCGCTACTTGGAGCCGATTTCATGCTCAATTATCAAAGCATCGGACCAATGTCCTTGCCGCGCGATGCTCTAATCGGAAACTAGCGGCGTGACGTCTTCTCGCGTGGCTGCGAGGGAGACGGCGACAATGACGATCCCACCGGCTGAGAGGGAGAGAGAGAGAGAGAGACGACGGCTGAACACGTGTTTCGTGCAGTCATGCCCCGATTTTCCTTTACCTCGCTTACCTTCCATTCCGTTGTAATTTTGTACCGCCTATTTGTAGTCGAAAACTGGCAGCCAGCGCATGCAGGCAAAGCGGCGATTCGTGCGCACGTAGCCCCCATATGCACGGGAATCACACGGTGACCTCCAAGCAAAGAGATAGGTTTCGATCTTTTTTCACTGCCGTCCTATAGAAGAAAAATGTAGAGCTGTTGTGTGTCCCACTGAACTACTTGCCGTTCACCTACTTTTTGGCCTTGACTTCACTTTGATCGATGGCTAATTAATATTTATTTATTTATTTGTGAATAATATAATAATATTAATTTATTTATTTGTGAATAATATAATAATATTAATTTATTTATTTGTGAGTAATATAGTTGCGAATGTCGGTTGTCTGCATTTTAATTGTGTAGTAATCCGGGTTTAGTTTAATGTAAAAAAATGTCTGCCTGCGTCAATTATATCCATTTTAAAATGCATTTTACGCAATGTGCGTAAGAATCCATTTTCCGTAATGTGCATAAAAATCCGTTTTACGCAGTGTGCATAAAAATCCATTTTACTCACCAAAGGCAGTGCGTAAAATTGAATTTTACGCATACTACGTTCAAAATATACATTATATTCTTTATTATAATATATTTATAATGGTTGCAGAGTCAACGGCAAATGCAACTATCGCGGTCGCAAGCATTCATGATGGAGCCACCGGAAATCTCGTGGGAGAATACACTGGGAGCGCCGGGAGGTGTGCCCTTCGACGAAGATACGAGGGAGCTGCTGAAGAAATGCCTGGACATCGTAATACCGAGCCCGAGCACGTTGAACGACGTGATTAAGCGAAGCGAGGAATTTCCCATTCCGTTTCCGGTCAACACCGCGCGTTGTTCGGCCCTCAGGGACCGAGGACATCCTCCAGATATTCTCCAGGTCCGCTCCGCCCTTCAAAAAGTCAGATAACATTCGTCCCCACTTTCGTCACTACTCATGTCGCCGTTTCACCCCGTTGCCATATTTTATAATTTATCATTTTCCAAATATAATATTTCAAAATGCATGCACTGATATTTTTTCCTTTAAATGCCTGCAGATGAACGCAAATTCGGCTTATCCGCTGATCCACGAAGCGATGCTGCCTCTCATTGCGGCGTGGCTCAGGTACAAACGTCTGCACGGAAGTTACGCCGAGAGAATGCTCTACGGGAACATGACCCTCGTGCAGTTCATACAGAGACTCCTCGACAAGAGAGCCGTTCAATTCTTCGGCATGGACGATCGCTACAAGCTCATCGACAAGAAAACCGGCAGGGAGGGATGGGAGATGGTTGGAACCGATCGGGAGAAAGAACCTTTGGTAAAACCAGTCTCGTTTTATGATTAATTATTCACATCAACGAATCATTTAATTTGACTAATTGCGGAAAACAATACGTACCGCAGGTTCTCGCCAAATGTTTGTCGTACGACGAGATGAAACTGTCGTCGATGATGGTCGTGTCGTCCCACACTGAATTTATAAACGACGGAGCACGCGACAACAGAGGCGTCGTGACCAGCGATCCCGCATCCGTTCAGCCGAGGGGCGTCGTCCTGGGAGTCATAGGATCGAGGCAAGCATTGAAATAAAATCGCGATACTTTTGCTTGTAATCGTTGAGAACCAGTGTTGTAAGTCCCCGTTACTTTGAGAATTCGAGATTCCGCAACAGTTTATTTTCTAGTTATCATTTTATAACGATGACTCGTAGAGATTATAAAGTTATATGTAAACTTTTGAATCGCCATAAAAAAACATAACTTAAAATTAAATTTTCGAAGAAATTGGGAGAAAAATGGACAAGCGCAGTGATGCATTATTTTCGCAATGCATTAACAGTATTTCTCCATTTTTTTCAATAATATCACTATGAAGTTTTATGGGAAGTTAATATTTCTTGACTCTATTTAAAAGTTTACACATCGTATTATAATCATTACGAGTTATTTTTATAAAAACATCATTACAAAGTCAATCGCATCATGAATTTTATTTCTATAAAGATTAGGGATTTACAACTCTGTTGAGAACTGAGCGAACGCTGATTTGTTCTCGCAGGTTCGAAAGGGCGCGTGTGATGGAGTATCAAGATATATTGATAACACCGCTCCAGAACAACATGGACAATGGGTGAGCAATCGCGCAGAGGCATAACAACGACTGAAATATAAATGAGAGAGAAACCAACGAAAAATTGAAAACTTCTCGACCGTGAAAAATTTGGCGAAAATTCAAATTTGAAAATTGTATGCACACAGCTACGGTCCTGCACTCGAAGACGGCAGCACATCGTCGGAGGAAGATAAACGAGGATTACGAGTGCTCTGGGCGCGATTCTACGGCGCGGATTACCATCCGCTTTACGAGGAGGCGGTGAGGAGAGTCAAGTCAAAAGAAAACCGACGATACCTCGCGCTCACCAGTCAGACCATCTTCGACGTCGAGAATTACATGAAACGGACCCTCCTATCCGTTGAAATAATACTTCTCGAGGCCAACACTCGGGCTGAGAAACAAAACACCACGGCGTTCTTGCATGTCGTTGGATTTGGTTTGGGTATTTATCCATCCGCGAAATTTACGGCTCACCTGTAATTAAGGATCACCGTTCGGAAATTCCTCATTTTTATCCAATAAAACCCTGATCATTTTTTTAGGTGTTTGGAAAATAATCCAGGATCAGGAGGTATACTTTTTGAAGACATTCGAAATTGCTTTGCGAAAGATGAACAGAAAATTGCGGTACGTCTCGGACATAATGTTCGCTTACTTTCGGCAAGACAAGTGCGGAGGAGCGGGCAACGGCGATTATCTCGGAGGTTCGTGCGATTTCTTCAATTTCACACAGACAATCAGCCAATTATTATATCGGACAATTTACTAATTTTGCGTATGTAAATTTACTGCTTTCGTTGTTTTAGATATTCGAATACACTTTGCGCTGAGAGAACCACACAGCAGGTTGACGCGAGGTGCCGATGTTGACAAATTATTGGTCGTTACTTACGCTTGGGACGCGAACGCTTATCCTGGTGGGTAAAACACATTACGTGCAGCGTCGCTCGATAATTCGTATCAAGAGACGTGGTAGCGTCTCGACGCCAAGTATTAAGAGGCAGTGATACTTCGCTCGAAACTTAATCGTCCAATGTTAAACTCTCTCTCGCACCTTTTTGTTTTTCGATTCTCCTGAACAAACGGCTACGAGTATCGAGGAGCCAGAAGTTCAGCCCAATTCTGCAATACTTTCCCAGATTCTCTCAAAATCTGAGCTCTGTCTGCTGAGTATTTTTTGGGAGAAAATAGGTTTCAAAATTTGTATAGAATTTTTTTTTAATTTTTAAATTTTAAAAGAAATTTATGCGCCTCACGAGACTCCTCATATATCCTCATTCTTTTTCCTCTACTATGCTATTTACGCGTATGTAATTTTGCAAAGGCAACGAGTATTGGAACGGATATTTGGCGTCCAGCGGAGATCCCGCGGCCGCTTGCAGTACTCAAATAGCGGAGCTGCACAATCCAAAAATCAATCCTCGAACCAGTGGCGCGAGTTTGCACGTCGCCTCGCCCGAACACGGGATTCTCCATATAGCTGACTACGCCAAGCTGCAGCTCGTCGCTTAGGTATCGTATTGTTAAAGCGAAACTAACGAACTCGTATTTCATTTTAACGAATTTTGCTCTTGGCGCTTTTTACTTCCCTGCAAGCAAAATATTCAATGTTTTCCCACTAAAACCAATGAAAAATAACGAAAATTCATAAGTGAATTCAAATTCAATAGGTTTCAATGGGAATTAATGATAATTTCAGGATCGGTGTTGCCCATTGGGGGCCATAGCTCAGCGCCGAGCTTCGCGGTCTCCTCGTTGCCAGAGGAGTCGGAGTGCCGACGTGGATCGCCTCAAAAAATACACGGAGAGGCGAATCGAAGAACGAAGACACACAGACGGGGGTCCCGCTGGATCCTCCGCGTTCACCGTTGGATTCCTGATGACCAACTCGTCGTCCCCGTTCGTCGTTCCCCCGCCACCGTCGCCTCTGATGATTTCGAAGAATCTGTATCCACGTCGAGGACGAACGATTCCAGGCGGAACGAGTCAATCGACCGAAGTCAGCGAGGGCTCTTGTCGTCGAGCTTCCTCGAGCGTCAAGGTAGCCAGTTGCTCCGTGAAAAATTCACCAAAACGCACCGAGGACACGCAGGGAGATCGCACGGAAAATTCTTACGACGGGCAAGCGACGCGAAAATTCTCAACGGCTTCTTGGATACCCCCAACAGCCCCGACGTCGTCGAGGAGTCAATCGTTAACCACAGGAACGAGCGGCGTTCTCGGATCACCCAGATGGATGACTTTCATAAAGAATCCATCCCCTTGTCCGCCACCGCGAAGGAACAGCGTGGAAAAAAAGTCCCGAAACTCGATCGCCGAGTGCGGAATGCGAGAACGAAGGGTGGATTCGTCGCCGAAGAGAAAAGGATCCGCGGACGAAGCCGGCAGATGGCAAATGAGAAAATTCTCGTCGCCGATCCGAGCCGACCGCAAGGACAGCGTCGTCGGAAATTTGGAGCCTCTGAAGGACGACAAAAAACCCAATTCTTCACCGAGCAAACACGTCGACTCGGAGGAGAAGAGTCGCTACACATTGTCCACCGTGAGCGGATGCAAGGATTTGAAAAGCATCGAGCCCGTGTCGACGGATCGAACGCAACGGCTGAGCCAGCGAATACGAGAATTGTACGACTTCAAGACGGACAACGAGTGGACGCTGCAGCAGCGAAAACTCAGCAACCCTCTGCGCGCCGGCGACGCTTGGATAAGCAAAAGCAGCAGCGAAGAGGAGAAACCGGTTCAGCGGTCGAGTCGGGAGAAGGAAAATCGCGAGGAGCCACGCGCGGGCCGAAGAAATAGCCAGGATCTGGAATTCAACGACAGGTGCAATCCAGGAGGCGGTCGAAAGAGACCGGAAGAGCAGACTCCGTTAAAGGCGAATTGGTGGCGGGAAGAGAAGTCGAACGGTAGTAAAAGCCCAATTTCTGCAAGAACGAACGAATGCGAAGAGACCACCGAGGTTTTCAAGAGCCCGCAGCACAAGGACAAGCCAAAGCCGAGGGCGATTAGATCCCAGGAGGAGCATTTCACGGGAAACGTGTGGAACACGTTGTTTCGACAGAGACGAACTTATTCGGACGAGTACGACGACAGAAAGGGAAGAAAGTCGTCGGGTGAGATAAACTACAGTAGACTGACGGATTCGAGCGAGAGAGTCCGACTGGTGAGACGGGAGACCGAGGAAACGGTTCACAGCGAACCCACGTCGCGTCCCAGTTACGCGGAGATTGATTTGACTGACTCCCCGGTTTTCAAGAGAAATTCGCGAACGAGCGACGTCAGCTACGCGAGCATCGCTTGTCCGGGTCGCGCGAGCTTCGAGTCGAACACCTCGACGCGACTCGTGGAGCCACCCGAGCGACGAGCTTTCAGCCAGGACGAGGAACCAACTTTTTCGTTGATTCCCCGAAAAACGAGGATTCTCGCAGGATCGACCGCGGCGTCGAGTGACGCGCCAGCCGCGACTGCAACGAATATGGCCGGTAAATCGATCGTCGAGCGGAAGAAAAGAAACAGCACGAGATACAAGGTTTATCTGACGTGAGGATCCCTCTGTGTCTCCCGATTCTGAGCGCCTCCCATGGAAAAAAAGTATGCAAGAAAAGTGTATTTTTCGATATATCGAAAAATATATAAATAATGTACGTGGTATAATAATCACATATTTTTTTGTATACTTTTTATATATTTGGCAATATCACATATTTCGCGCGAACGTATATCCGGACGAATATACGTGCAGTATACTTTTTTTGTATATTCCTACGTATATCTGACGAACATACGTACGTTAGATTTTTTGTGTATTTTGTACATTTGTATACTTGAATATATATTTTTCATACATAAATGCATGTATAAGGAGTATATCAAATATATATATGTACAAGTATATTGCCATATATGCTTATAAAGTATACTGAAAGTTATATCCCAAATATACAATTTTTCGCGCAAGTATACATGGTGTAAAAAAATATACTTTTCAATATATTTTCGAATATACTTTTTTTCCATGGGGGGCAACAGCGTGGAAAAACGCGACGAGCTCGTCCCGTTTCATGTAATTCCTTTGCGAACCACGAAATGACGATAATCATCATAATCACCGCGGATACAAAATTGTCCATCGCTGTTGACTATAAACTTTGTGTACATAGTATAAGCCTTGCGCACGGAGAACGTAACTTGGTGGAGTTTGCATTTTTGTGATAAATCACGCGAACAGTATTATTTCGAATCGTTTGGTCGTTGGAGCGTAATCAGCCCTTTATAGGTCTTTTAGAAAAAAAGAAAGCAGTTCTGAGAGCAAAAATTATCTCTCAAGAAATAAACAGAGAAATCACAGTAGAAAGCACGCAACGCGCAACAACCGAATTGGACTATTTTGTGACGCAGATAATGTAAAAATTGTTGGAAGACATGAACCCCGACAATCGAAGTTTGTCGAATAAATGTTGGCTGTCGAATAAACACGGTGAGGTTGCATTTCAACGAAATTGCTTTTTGCTGGCAACAACCATCAGCGAAACGTCCCACGCGAAACGTAGGATAAAAAAAAACATGCAGAAATAACTGGCTACGCGCAACACGACGATTATGCTCATCACGAGTAATTATAATTGCAATATAGAACACTAGATATCTCCAAGTAGTGATACAGTTAGGAGAGATTCCCTCTGTACATTGTAGACGAAGAAACGCGCGCCAGCGGCGACGATGGCTAAGGAGGAGCGTCCGTGGGATTCGAGTCGTTGCGACATCGTTTCGCTCGCGGAGCTGACTCTCTCGCGTACGCCGTTCCGTATCTTCTTCTCGCGGTGCTGTTACCAACGCCCGCCAATCGTTTGCACCTGGGTATTCCATTATTCTCCGTGCCGATGTCCTGCTCGTCGTCCCTAATCTGCTCCAGTTTCAGGACTTTCGGTCCCAGACAATCGTTCGCCGCGTTGTTCCGCAAACTTTTGTCGTTAATCGCGCCCGAGGTGTCGTAATTCGCGGTGGAAATCGTTCGCGAGGCGCTTTGCGACGATTTCACTAGAGTCATTGAGAGCCGACTGCCGCCGACACTGACAACGCGATCACTCGTAAAACCGGCGACGCTGGGCCCAAAGTTACTTTGCGTCGAAGCCGGCGAGGTCGTCGAGGACGCGCCGATTCCATTGGTTCGTATTATCGGCGCGATCATGAGCAAATCGTTGCCGTTCTTGTCGCAAGACACCGCGATCTGTGAGGACGAACGATTGTGCTGCACGGCAGCCGTGTGATGAGACTGTTGGTACCGCTCGACGAAGCTCATCAGCCTTATTCCTCCGCGTTGATGCGGTTCGCTCGACACGGACGTCCGGACGATTTCGCCGCCGGGATTCCGCGATTTGTCCATCTCCTGCTTGAATTGTATTCGCGACTGGATGCAAGAATGTTTCTCGTGGCTCGGATTTGTGTCCGTCGGATGAGGCTCCATTTTCACACGAACGTTTGGCTGCTGTTGCTGCTGCTGCTGGATGCTCAGGTCTTGCGTCTTTTGCCATTCCAGAACGTTGCTCAGCAGCCTTATGTACCTGTATTGCAAATAGATTTCTCTAGTTAAGGTAGTCCTCGCGGATAATATTCATTTCGCATAAATTCGAGGAATTTGGGAGAGAATTGCAAACACTTCTCGATGGTATAAAAATCTGAAAAAATTCATACACATTAAAGGTACTGAAAAGATTAATTTTGCATAATAATAATTCGAAAATGTTATTAACAAATTGATGAAAAAAACAATTGTTTAACAAATATTTCGATGACCCAAGATTTTTTTTTTCATGAAAATGATTCCTTCGTTTTTCCGAATACGTATGAATTTTTTCAGATTTTAGAGTTCACATTGAATTTTGTGCGTTTTTTATAGGGTAAATATGTGAAAATTCAATGTGAACTCTAAAATCTGAAAAAATTCATACGTATTCGGAAAAACGAAGGAATCATTTTCATGAAAAAAAAATCTTGGGTCATCGAAATATTTGTTAAACAATTGTTTTTTTCATCAATTTGTTAATAACATTTTCGAATGATTATTATGCAAAATTAATCTTTTCAGTACCTTTAATGTGCATGAATTTTTTCAGATTTTTATACCACCGAGAAGTGTTTGCAATTCTCTCCCAAATTCCTTGAATTTATGCGAAATTAATATTATCCGCAAGGACTACCTTAATATATTTAGCCAGAAGTTAAGAAAAAAAATAACATGGCGAAGAATTTTAAAGCTGACCTGATAGCTATTCGCAGAATCTCGTTCTTCGATAGTTTCTTGTCGGGCGGATGCGTCGGCACGAGCTTTCGAAGCTCGGCGAAAGCTCCGCTCACGTTCTGCTGCCTCCATCGCTCGCGACTATTGGTGAAAAGTTTCCGCACGCCGGGATTAGAGCCCACCGGGGAAATCGATGACGGCGATCCCGGATGATTGTGCGTCGTCGGTGAGACGTCTTCCAGCTTGAGTAACGAGAAAAACAAAACGACCAGTTTCACGATAAGTTCGCTGCGAAAAACCTACCAAAGTAAATTAATGTTCAGCAGCACGTCGATTAATTTTCGAACAGCGACTATCAAAACATATCAAACATCATTTTTGGACGCGTGAAGCAATATAAAATTTAGTTTATGCCACCAGTAGGGATGGGCGATGTTTGTCGATTAATCGATCACCGATGTTTTTTTCTCGAGAAATCGATGTTTTTTTCCGATTTTTTTCAAAACCGATTAATCGATGTTCGATGTTTATTTATGAAACATCGACAAAAAAAAATCGAAGACGGTCTGTGCGGTGTTACAAGTATATTTTAACAGTTTTGAAGAAATATCAACTTTCGATAATTTTGCATCACTAAAGTTCGTGATATATTTTATTCCTGTATAACGTGTGTCATACGGTGTAAAATATGACGTTTAATAGAAGAAAGATTATCCGATCTATTTTTTTCTATTTACAGTTCTGCGTGAATCACAATCCTTATCCTTATGCAAATTCTATCTGTCATTTATATTATACGTATATTGAATGTTTAGGAGTACAAGCAAATTTCACCAACAACGGGTACAACTCATGATTTCACGAATCATGATTATTCGATGCTGATTCAAGCATCACTGTGTATTGAATGTGCCTTGAAACCTCGGTCGACTTTATTTATTTGAAAAAAAAAAAAAAAATAATAATTTCGCTGATTTTTGTTTTGATTTTTTCAACGTTTTCTACATTACCGGTGTAAAATACTCGATGTTCCGATGTTTTTTGAGAAACATCGATTGTTCATAATCGATTCTTTTAACATCGATTTTTTTTCTCAACATCGCCCATCCCTAGCCACCAGACGCACGAAGTGCCAACTTCGCGCACTTGTGAAATAAAATGTTGTACGGAACTCGTGCGGGGAAACTTTTTCTAAACTCGTGTGAAATTCACAGTTGTAAGAAAAGGTTTCATGCATTCCTATCGTAATATATACTATTTTTAACTGTAGAAAATCTGACGAAACGCTACGCGATTAAATATTATTTCGAATCTATTTAATTGAAAATCCAAATAGTGTATGAAGAGTCAGTCTCATTATTTAAAGAAGCGAATCCGTGCATGTGGGATAAATTACGAAGGCCGATTGACTGGTTACCAAATTTCCTGCGCGATCTCGTCGTTGCTTCTGCGTCGCGTTATCGCTCTGATTGTCGCGCTCGCCCTCGTCGTCGGTGTCGTGCGAGTAGAACTCGTCGGAGAACAAGCCGTCCTCCTCGGTGTCCCGTGTTGTTTCTGGCGAGTCGCCGGGATCTTCCCCGAGATCCGCCCCGTCGGATATGAGGGACTCAGCTGGCGAGCAGTCGTCGGCTTCCGAGGCTGTTGCGGCCGAATGCCCGTTGCCGATTCCACCGCCGCTCGCATTGTTGCTGTACGTCAGCATAAGCTACAACAGGACGCGTCCGGTATGATGATAAAAATACACAGTCGGTGTGAAGTACAGTAAAATAATACTAATAATAATAATAATAATAATAATAATAATAGTCATAAAGTGTTTTCGAATCACATATTGTAAAATTCTTGAAACGGAGAAATGCGTAAATAAATTAAATTAAATTAAAATTAAATTAAATAATGATAAAACGAAGAATAATCTTTGAGGGTTATAAACAATAATAATAATATAATATATTATATAATAATAATAATAATAATAATAATAAAGTGTTTTCGAATCACATATTGTAAAATACTTGAAACGGAGAAATGCGTAAATAAATTAAATTAAATTAAAATAAAATAAAATAATGATAAAACGAAGAATAATCTTTGAGGGTTATAAACAATAATAATAATATATTATATAATAGATGATATACGATCAAGTCTTATGTACATTTTGGAAAATTGTTTGTCTTTTGTATGTTCCAGCCTCCTTAATTCAAGTCTACCCCAAAATTACAATTTTATTTATTTATGTTATTTCGCGTTTATTTTACTCATAATCTGACTTTCGTTCGAGTGTTTTGCGAGTGCGCGAGCCACTATAATCTGCTAGCGTAATATTAAAAAAATGTATACGTTATTATTTTAATTATATAATATGTGATAAGAATAATAATGATGGAACGAAACGTAATCTTTGAGGGTTATAAACAACTGACAATGGTATAGAGCGGTGTACGTACTTCTGTGTAATACTACACGTGTGTATAGGCGCAATTATCACAAGAGGAAATACATATCGCATCTGGTATAATATGTCCAGTCTATTATTATAATTGAGGTCTTGTTGCGTTGGGCCTCCGGCTGAGTGGCCCTGACATTCGCAGTGTTAGATACAGCGTCGTTATCTATTGTACCTACTCCTGTCTCGTGGCAGGAACAAGTAAGCAGATCGCGATGAAATGTAGGCTCGATTCTAAACCGTGCAAAAAAAATGATGTTGAAGTTTGCATCGTTGGAATGCAACGAAATTTCGAAAAATAAATTAATTCTAATTAACCCAAATTATGAAATCAGGTACAAAAAGTTGTCACAGCGATTAGTTGCTATGATGATTTTTTACACCTAATTTCATCATTTGGGTTAATTAGAGTTAATTCTTTTTTCTGAATTTCGTTGCATTCCAACGATGCAAACTTCAGCGTCATCAAAAAAATGATCTACGACCGCAAACCTCAATGGCCTCTAAGTAGCTTTTTAAAGCTGTGCATACATAGTTCCTTTTTTATATTTTGTTAATTTACTTTACAGAATTAAATCGCTGAATTTTGTGAACAAGTGTGCATTTTTCGCGATCCTGAACTCGGGACAAAAGTGAGACATGTTCGAAAACATCAGCGATTGGCCTTTCGCATGAACAGAACAATTGATTGTTTGCATGTTGTGCTGTTATTAATATGAATAATAACTACTAGTGGGCTATAGAGGCTCGCGCGTTTCTCGCGTTCGTAAAATGCTCAGATCAGAATTAGTTTGTTAGCGAAATTAACGCGGAATAATTTTTTTTTATATCATTTTGAGACAGATTTGAATTCAGGGGACAGACAGACGAACAGGCAAAAAACTGTTCAAAATATGTATAAGATCGGTGTAACTCTTTGAATCATTGATGCTTTGCAAATTATTTTTTATCGCGAAGTATTTATTTATATTCATGATGTTGAAGGTTGCATCGTTGAAACGCAACGAAATTCGGGGAAAAAATGAATTCTAATTAACCCAAATGATAAAATTTCGTAAAAAAAGTCATCATAGCAACTAATTATTATGATGATTTTTTATACCTAATTTCATCATTTGGATTAATCAGAATTAATTTTTTTTCTGAATTTCGTTGCATTCCAACGATGCAAACTTCAACATCATTTATATTCTTTCAGAGCAACTTTCAGAGATTGTCGAAGAACTTTTCAGATATTTTCCGAGAAACATTTTCACGAGGGCTGCGCGACGGTTGTCACAACGAAAAATCACAATAAAAATACAACCGATTTCTCGAATCGGCATCTGACGCGCAGACGCAACGAAAGTTCACGTAGGTCACGACGGTTGATTCGTTGCGACGACAAAGGCCGTCACACTAAGATAGCCAGGAAAACTAGTAAACAATAAAAGAAAGTCTTACAACGACGAAAACGCGCTTCGGCGATCAGCCGGCTGGTTCAAGGTGACCCTCCGCCGCTGCCACACAACAAAGACGAAAGAAACACTCGGTATTTCGGCGACACTCGCGATCGGAAACCGTAGATATTCGCGACCCGTAAGATCGTTTTTTTCCCTCCTTGCCTGATTTTTTGTCACGTTTAACAGTGCTCTTTATTCATATTTTTCTTACATTTTGAATATACAAGTTGTGTTCATTTTTATCCCTACCCTGTTGAAGGGCTTTACTAATCTAGATTTTATTTTTAATTTTAGCTTTTAAATTATTTTTGTTTGAATTTTGAATATACAAGGTGTGTTCATTTTTATCCCTACCCTGTTGAAGGGCTTTACTAATCTAGATTTTATTTTTATTTTAGCTTTTAAATTATTTTTGTTTGAACTTGCTTTGCCTTTTTAATTTCGATATCGGGAATAAAAATGTGAAAAAATCCCATCAGTTTCTCTCCTCGCCCCGTGGCTCGATTCTCACCGTTAATTCACACGCGCACGAAGAACAAACTGTTTATCGAGCTGTCGACCGAGTTGTCGATCGACAGTTGACCGGTTTTATCGGCTCAAACAGCTCGATCGGTTTTAACGCGTCACAGTGACCCGAGGCCCGCGGGAGAAATGCTTTCTTTCGCGGCAAAGCGGGAAGAACGTCGGACGCGACGAGCGAGCGAGACTCTCGCGAGTAAACTACTCGCACACAGTTTCGCCTGCGTGTGGCCGAGGCGAATGGCGAGGGCCCTCCGGGTCCGGGGAGTCGACGCGCCGGCGGAGCCCCAGATAAATGAATTTTGTCAGGCAGGCGGAGCAAATCCGAGGCTGCTCGTGGGTGGAGCCTGGGGTCCTGTAGCGCCGATTCTCCTCCCCGTCTGCAGCCGTGGCGCGAGAACCTATACCGGCTACATCCTTGTTAGCTCGCGCTATACCTCCGGCTTCGCTATCAATACTCCTCGTACGTGTGCGAACGCGCCGTGGTGTCATCGACGCGCGGATATATTTCCCCACCCACACACGGGGCACCCCCGACGTCGTACGTGGTACGTATTATTGAGGGCATTATTAGATCCAGGACAATTTGGAATTGAGATTTCGCCGATATAGCTCGGCGGTGGCGCTCGGAAAACGTGCTATTATAATTCGAGTCTTGTCGAGTCTCTGAGTCCAGGTGGCGCCGTCGTTGGAAATTTACTTGCGATATCGGATCTCGCGAGCGATTCGATGGAAGACGAAAAAAACGACGTCTGTGGCTAGTCGTCCGTATCTGGATGAATAATATACATGATTATTCATCCATCAGAACTAGAAAATTAATTTTTTTGAATTTATCCGGACGAATAATATACGGTTATTCGTCCAGATGGATCTCGCAGGTAAGTGAAGTCTATCTGGATGAATAACACACGACTATTCGTCCACAGAAACTTACTGAAAGCGGAAATTTTCCGCTTTAGTAAGGAATTTTTTTTAACAGGTTTTCCTTTTTAAAACATACGTATACATAAGGTAAAGTCACCAGTAAATGAACAGATATTTTCAGACTGTTCGCAAAAATGCTAACGATTGACCACATCGTTGAATCATGTGATGAAGCGAACACAATCGCGTATTTTTATCGCGAAGTGTATCAAAATAAATATTAAAAGCCAAAGATCCAAAAACACCAGTGAATGAACGGGCTAATCTAACCTACACTTTTAGTCGAAAATGGGCTTCTGCGAGAAGATAATCACAGTAGATAGCTAAATAACAGACAAATTAAGAATCTATTGTTCATCCAAGTCGTCGTAATTTCTCATGAAACCTCAAAAAGCTCTTGTTCATTCACTGGTGGCTGTTCAATTACTGGTGCATTCACCCTATAATACTAAAGTGGATATTTTCAGCTTCTACGTCACGAAACACACGAAGCGTTCAGTCGAGATCGTGTCGTGAATTTTTCTCACTTTCCGGACGAATAATATAACACAATTGGTACGGTATATCCGGACGTCTAGACACTCCGAAAAAAAAAAGAAAGCAGTGGACACGTTTTCGTGGTCGCGCGTTCGTCGCTGGTGAGAACGAATCGACGGGGAATTTGCGTGAGGTGATAAAACTCGAATTAGCTGACGGGGATCCCTCGATCCGGGGGCCACAATGGGAAAAGATTAAAAAGGCGAGAGAGAGAGAGAGAGTCAGAGCTGCGAAGGGACTCGCGGCCGGCGCTCGCTCGAGTATATGCGTTAGGGTAGAAAATCGGATGACGGGTGTGACAGAGGAGGCGCGGAGCGAGCGTCAAGAGCGTCAAGAGCCACGGGGACCCCCCGTCGTCAAGTGGCCGCACCGCTCTCGGCGTTAGTTTTAGGTGATGCGTATACTTATTATTATGTATCACCGAGCTTTGTACTCCCCACGGGCGGCGGTCGCGTGCCGCTGAGCCACCGCCGGATTCCCCCCCTTACGTTATTGTGACACTTTGAATCTGTTTTAATCGGCCACGTACGATATCTATTACCCATCGATTATGCTCATTCGAGCGCAATTACCGGGCGACCCGCGTGAGAGTCGCTCGGATCTGTGTCACCAATGCTATGTGATTACGTCGAATATTACTGAATGTATACTGCAGTATTTATTAACAATAATAGACATGCTTTTATTGCTATAATTGTTGTTGTGGTGAGCGTTTATTTTTTATCACATTACTTGTATTTTAAATGGTATATTTTATTGCTATAATTGTTGTTGTGGTTAGCGTTCATTTTTTATCACATAACTTTCATTTGAAATGGTATATTTTTATTGCTATAATTGTTGTTGTTGTTAGCGTTAATTTTTTTCCGCATTGCTTTTATTGAAACGGTAAAGCATTTTAATCAAAGCAATCATAATATAGTGATTCCTGTTACAAAATTAAAATTAATGATGAGTGAAAGAACACTCATTATTTAAATTGAAAATGAATGATGAGTGGTAAAAAAATATATTATTCGAAATCGATATAAATAGTGCGTGGTAAAAAACTCGTAATTTATTTCTAGTTTAAATGGCGAGTGGAAAACCATTCATAATTTATTTCGAGTTTAAATAACGAGTCGATTTCCACTCACAATTTCAACTCGGAAACATAACAGGTTGAAAATCAACAATTATTTGAAGCGAAAATAAATAGTGAGAAGAAACTCATTCGGGATTTAAATATTGTATTTAAATACTTTTTCACTCGAATATGCCCATCCCTGTCCGACAGCCAATCAGAGAATGAATAACTCGACAACAATACTTATATCGAAAAAGCGAGATATTTCACCCACTTTTTTTAAAGAGGAAAACGAATTAACAGCCATTCGCTACTAGTACAATCTCTCCGGCTTTTATAAACTATAATATTTAAAAAAAACGTTGGGGATAAAAAAATAATATGTGTAGAGCCACAAACTATGAACATCTATGAACATATGTTTAGAACCACAACTATGAACACAAACTCACGGCAACGTCAACACATATTGTACATTAATTAATACACTGAGAAAAAGTAGCGGCTATGCCAACCAAATATCTGACTGCTAGAATTATATTGGAGTCTGCAAGCACAACAGTATTTCTTTCTAGTTCCAACAGCTGAATCCTTCCGCTTTACGTCGTCCGCTTGCAGGAGCGAATCGGTATAGCTGTGGGAACTGAATGATGCCTAACTGCAAACGGAATAAGAGCGGTCGTGCGATAGAGAAATTGTTAAGGTTAGGAAAGATAACTAGTGTCAATCGCAGTTCATTGATTTCTAATTCATTTATGACTTATAAAAACAACTTTGCCAGTACTGCAAACCCCATGCCTGCGGTTTACGCTTCACCCACTCAGCCACTAACGGAAAATTCGCTTATTAATCGTCGGATGTCACTTTCGAAAACAATGCTGCGATGTCGTGTCATGTATAGCTGCCACGGCTATACTGGGATTCTTACTGCACGACTACCGTAATTTATCATGCAACTATATTCGTGGCTACAATAAGAAATACGGATGTAGCAATAATTTGTTTTGTTGCCGGAGCTGTTAATTTTTTTCAGTGTAGTGTTCGACTTTACTTCAATCTAATTTTTTTATTTAGATTGAAGTAAAGTCGAACACTATTAATTTATCGCTATATTTTTTATCGCTGGTGTCGTAATGGAGCTATAAAAATGTCCTCGCGGCAGGTAATAAAAAAATAAATCATTATCGACTGATATATATATACACGTGAATACCTTTTCTACGATATTACAGGGCGCTCGATTTTGGGTCGGTTAATGCTGAACTCGTGAGCGAATGGAAAAAACGTAGCCCCCCTTTTGGGGGTCCTCGGGCAAGATATCGTGGGGTTGGAGGCTGCCACGTGGCCCCCAGTACAACCGGGCTATTATTGATATATTAGCAGGGTGCCGTTTTTTCACTTTCCGTGCCTTAAAGTTGTAGCTAGCCGGAGTTTCATTGCCCAATACTTAATATACAGTAATACACGGCGCGTATCGTAAAATCGTAGGAGTGCCACTGGTCACCCGTTACAGATTTGTAATACCGAAAACGGCGCGTTCCACCGCTTCGCGTATATCGATATAACCCCGCGGAGACCTTAATAGGTGAGGTAGAGCGACCCAAAATCCCACACGTCGTTTCGCCGACCCCTCGAAAATCTCGTGTGAGATTCTAGCGGTTTCCCACATCCCACACCGCGCACAACACCCGAACGTTCGTGACGATGAATAAGATATCGAGCTCTCGCTGGACTATAGAGAATATCTTCTTGCAGTTCGTCGCATACGCACCCGGTTGGACATGATGTTTGTGCAATTCAGACATAGCAAAAATTATGTACGACGAGCATTTTTTTAATGTGCAAATAAGATTTATTTATTTATTGATTTATTTATTTATTTATTTATTTATTTATTTATTTATTTATTTATTGCAAATAAATAAATAAATAAATTTTATTGATTTATTTATTGCAAATAAGATTATTATATTATTATTACTCTATTAAAAAGTGTATGAGCCACCATTGTTATCGATATAACTCGGCCTCTCATTGGTCGAGGGCCGACAGTTCGTTGTTTAACAGCGCGAAATTTGACAGTTTGTCGCAATTTGACATAAGCGCTGCAGCGCGGCTAAAATGTCCTCGCGCATGAGCGCGCGTTATTGTTCCCCTAGTTTGTAAAAAAATCCGTTGCACTTGTGGCATTACACTATTTATTAAAAACTGTAGATAACTCTTGTTCAATCATTTTTTATTTGGCTTCAGGGATCATTTGTAAAAAAAACGCGATTTTTGAAACAAGCTTGTAGTGCTGAGGATTTTTATAACTTTATACAAATTATTTTTAAAAATACGTACACATATTTGCAATATAACTGTCGTCAAAGATAAATTGTACGTTCTCGTGGTACCCTGGAATGGTCTCTCATATTTTTTTTACAATGTTGTTCCAGGCGGTTGCTCGCTCGCGACACTTGGCTGCTGCGTATGCGTGGGGCAAAGCTCGTTTCAACTGCCCGCGGCTCGACTCAAATCAATTTCCCTTATCGCACCTAGCCAGCATCACCACTGACGCCATTACGCTCGCTACATGAATTTCCGCGTACCATTATTTTTCGAAATTTCACCTTCGACTCTCCTCAACTTACATTCACATGTGGCCGTTAACCCGCAATAAAAAACGAAACATCCTACGTACAACTGAAATCCTTGTATTTACCTATTTCTTTTTATTAATTGTAAAAGACATAGAAAAACTTTTCTTCTGAATTATTAACGTTAGTTCTACAGTTTCCATTACAAATAAAAATGTTCCCTTGGAAATTAACGTTAATCAGTTAATGTTTTTGAACATCTTCTGACTAGCGAGACTCTAGTCTCCTTAATCCAAAATAATCAAGTCTCTCCAATTGGAGTAAAAAATAATAATAATGCACGAGCGATAAAAAAAACCGCGACTTGTGTATTAAAATTGCATTGAGCACGCCGAGTAATGACGTACGGGGATGAAAATGTTCGAGCGCTTCGTTACATTTTGATTGGTAAAAAATAAGTACACCCGCGAGAATGATTTAATAATAGTTTCTTAGGCGAGGAAGCGCAAATGCGCGTGCGTCGCCCTGGCTGCCTCGGGGCGCAAAGCCGCTACAGATATTGCCACGAATATTACGAACAAGAGGATTCCGCGGGAGAGCGAGAGTGTTTGGCGCTGATAAGGGAAGCTCCGCCCAGCAACCCCTGGAAGCGACCAACCCCCTTTGGCCTATCGCGGGGTCAACTTGTTGGCGGGTTTCTCTCGTGCCGCACCAGCACCCAGCGTCACTACAGTTCACGCCGCGCTCGAGATTTAATATTATGGATTAAAAGGACAAATCGACGCCGGTCCGAGGATTAATTTTCCAAGAGGTCCCAAAGTTTCTTATCTTCACGCAGCTTTTATTAGGCCATACCAGCACGAGACAACAGAGCACTAGATTACTAATACTGTATTAATAAAAGCCGCCTTTTCTCGTTTTATTTATCCGTAGGTCTCAGGCACTTTTGTTCGGTGACTACGAAATGCACTTTTTATATCACGGTCTTTAGGTACTAAAGTTTAAATTTATCATATGGAAATTATGACTCGATAGTTCTTATTACGTAAACTAAAATCATCCAACCAATTTTAATTTCAAACCGTAATTACTGTATTAATAAAAGCCGCCTTTTCTCGTTTTATTTATCCGTAGGTCTCAGGCACTTTTGTTCGGTGACTACGAAATGCACTTTTTTTATCACGGTCTTTAGGTACTAAAGTTTAAATTTATCATATGGAAATTATGACTCGATAGTTCTTATTACGTAAATTAAAATCATCCAACCAATTTTAATTTCAAACCGTAATGTTTTGCTTTCGGGAATCAATTGGACGAAAAAAATATATATTGATTTTGTGATATATCTAATCTCTATTAATCTCTAAACCAGCTTTAAAATTAGCAATAATCTCCGAAGAACGAGAGGACTGTGTGAATTCGTGTAGTGAATTTTATCAAATTTTTTCTCTTTCCACGAATGACAAAGTATTGATAGTCAATGAAAGGCGAATAACAATATGAGTAAGGGTACGGTGATGATGCAAATCAGATAGACTGCCGTTCTTGGCTCGCACGTGGAGACGACAACGTATTCCTCGTTCCACTGGGAGTCGTTGCCGTTTATCGGTAGCTCGAGAACCGTCCGTTCTTGACTGAAAAAATTGAACGGCAAGGCGCATTCTTTGGTGGTGTTTTTGCAAGCGTGCACGGGATCCGATGTGTCGTAAACATTTTTCAACAGATCGAATCGTATCCTCACGTAATTCGGCTGAATCTCATTTTCGGAATTGAAAACGAAGAAATAGTAGCCATCGGTTGGAACCCTAAAAAATACCAACATTGTAGAATATATTTATCACCTGTAATTAATACCATAGACCAAAAATGTAATTCGACTGAAAAACTAATATTCAAGGAGTTGATAGTTAAAAAAAAGTACTTTAAAAAATACCCGGGTCTCCTGCGAAATTCAAATTAAAAAATGAGTTTTAATTTTTTTAATACGTAAATCATACCTGTAGGTCACTGTATTAGGAATCGAGGCGCTGGTGTGCTCGTGCTCGTACCTCGGTGTACAGTGGATATGCGGTGTCAGAGGTAAATTCAGTATAAGCCCCTCGCACTGCAGCAATCGCTCCTCGGAGCTGCTGAACGAGCTCCAAAATTCCGAGTTGCTTCTGTCGTTGAGTGTCGTTTCGTTGACGGTTCCTCGATCCTCGGCTATTCCATCCGGATACAAGTCCTCCTTAAATTGTAGGCACAAAATGTTAAAATTAATTTTTTTTTAATTTGCCATCTTGGCCCACCCGAATTTCCTAATTAAATTGATAAAAAAAATTCCGTTAATTAAAAATAATTTTTCTAAAATTTAAAAATTTTGTTAAAATTAATTTTTTTAATTTGCCATCTTGACCCTCCCGAATTTCCTAATTAAATTGATAAAAAAATGCCGTTAATTAAACATTTTCAGTAATAATTTAATGGTTTCAATTTTTCAGTGTACCAGAATGGATTTGTTATTAATGCTTCGCGAAATGTTACAGATTGGCGAACCTTCTCGACAGCGGCGTCCTCGTCCGAATCGGCATCCTCGACCAACGAATTGTGAAGCGGCGAACCGACGACCAGTTGTCTCTTGAGTCGCTTCTTGTCGCTCGCCGATAATTTATCATCGGCCATGACTTCGGTGAGGATCTCCTTGAGACGCAACGACTCGGCGTCCTGACGATCAACCTCGTCGATGAGTCTCCGTAGCACCTGCTTGCCTCGCGCTCCGAGGGAATTTAATTTTCTCAAAACATCCTCAAAGACTTCGGACGACGTCGACGCCCCGGCCTTTGAATCGTGCGACGGTCTCACCGTTGTTAATCTCGAGACGTCTTGCCAAATATTCTCGACGGTTTTGAGTGAGGGAGCAGCACTCGTTGGGGTGACAGTCGTCGATTTCAACACCGCATCATCCGTCCTATTGTAGCTATTCGAGCCCCTTGAACCCATCGAGTCCTTCGAGCTTTTGATAGAACGCTCCGTGGTAGTTTTTAATTTATTTTTCTTTACAATTTTCGCTTGTGCGGTAATCGTTGGTTTCTGTACATCAGGCGTCGTCTGAGGTACCGATTTCTTCCTAGTCTCTTTATAATCATCTTTGGTGCTCCAAAAAGGATCATCGGGTGGTGGCAACAAGGGTGCCTGACCGACCGGTGGTTTATCGATATTCGCACTGTCCTTGTAAACCCCCTCGTAATGGTGATGAACGTTTTCCTTTTGCTTCTTCTTCGTGTCCAGCGTTTTGCTGAACAAACTCGTGAGGATTTTTCGCATTGCGTTGGCATCGAGCTCGTGACTCCCGTAATTGAAAGACGTCGAGCCCGAGGACGGTAGAGTTTCGTTGGGATGTCGGGGCGCGTTGCTTTTCTCGTGAAACCGAACTTCCTGCCGAGCCCTCTTCATCTTCTCCGGAACGTTGCTCGGTCCGCTGTCCTGTATTGGTTGGCACGAAAGACGCAGTGTTAATTAACTGTCGATTAATTGATAACAATGTAGTAAAATTAACACAAAATCTAGTCCCATGGCTTAACGATTAACAGTGCCTACGACTAATTCCCCTTCGTAAATAAAAATCTGTACTTCACTCGTGCTCTTAATTTATTGTATTGTTGATTGTCATTTACAGCCAACAAAATCTGGTGTGTTTGTTATCAGTGCAAAAAATTCCTATCAGATAAGAACTTATCAGAGCTTTAACGGCGAACATAAAATAAATGTTGAAACTCCGGTACCACTGAACTGGGTACGAATTTAAGTCGACGCATATATTCAATTGACCTAAATAAATTGATGTAATTAATTTAACGTCAACACGGGAATTAAATTTAACCAATCGATTTCCTTTGGCTCCAATTTAATTATAATTTCTCAGCGTATCGTGTAAGAAACAAATTCTCACAAACATCTACATACAAAAAGTGACTATCCTTAAAAAAAATATAACATACCTTGGAGAGTTGTAAGTGAAAATCGGCACCGGTGCCGTTGAGCAATCCTCGTTCCTGAGCTATTTCCATGAGTTCCTCGAGTTCCTCGCTACTGTCGTCACCGATGAACGCGCACTCGTGCAGATGCTTGTGTCCCCGAATTATCGTGAGCGACGCGCCGGGCCATCTATATACGCGATCGGTTAAGAACGGGAAAAGAGATATTTTCCATTAAGTCTCGAGCGACCAGAGCGAGGCTCAACTTTCCCAAATTCTACCTTACACAAGTCGAGACAGTGACGCTGCTACCTCTAAGCAAATAGAAGCCCCAGTATTCCTTCATGTCGTCCTCCAGAACGAGATGTCTCGTCATTGAAATTGGCACCAGTTTTCCTTCGATTTTTGGAGCGTTCTTCAATAAATAGGCATTGAATGTTGCATTCACCTTGACCACCTGACGCTGCGGAAAATACAATAATAATAATAATAACATAAACAACAACAACAACAACAACAATTATTATTATTATTATAAATAATATTGTACTTATTATTACAATATTCCAGACAAAACCATTTACTTTCTTATAGGAAAAAAATTACAAGTGTTCTCTTAAAAAAAAATAGAAGATTTCTAATCGTTAATTACAATAATAATAATAATAATAACATAAACGACAACAACAACAACAATTATTATTATTATTATTATAAATAATATTGTTCTTATTATTACAATATTCCAGACAAAACGATTTACTTTCTTATAGGAAAAAAAATGACAAGTGTTCTCTTAAAAAAAAATAGAAGATTTCTAATCGTTAATTACAATAATAATAATAATAATAACATAAACGATAACAACAACAACAACAATTATTATTATTATTATTATAAATAATATTGTTCTTATTATTACAATATTCTAGGCAAAACGATTTACTTTCATATAGGAAAAAAATTACAAGTGTTCTCTTTAGAAACATAGAAGATTTCTAATTGTTAATTATGATTATTTGTAGGAAAATCGGACGAATTCTTTTGGCATCGTACCTGGCACCAGGTCGTCGAGACTTTTCTGTCGATCAGTCTCATGTCGGAGGCCGCCAGTGGATAGACTTGTTCGGAAAAGACGCGATAGCGCAGGTAAATTGGACCAGCGACGAGCGCGGCCGGCAAGAAAGCTCCGAGGACGCACAGCCTGATCAGTCTCAGAGGACCTTTGTGAGGAGTTTTCCGCGGCAGCCAATCCCGCGGCCTGGCGTAAGCGGGATCCTCTGTGTGAAAAAACCTCGTCAATGCTATTCCAGAGTTGTAAACCCCTAATTTTTATAGAAATATAATTGATGGTACGATTGGCTCTGTAATTATGTTTTTATAAAAAATAACTCATAATGATTATAATATGACGCGTCGACTTTCAAACAAAGGCAAGAAATATTAATTTCTAATAAAACCTGATGGTAATCTTATTGAAAAAAATGGAGAAATGCCGTTAATGCATTGCGAAAATAATGGAGTACTATGCTTGTCCATTTTTCTCACAATTTCTCCGTAAATTTAATGAAAAATTTGCTTTTTCTTACGGCTATTCAAGAGTTTAGATATTATTTTATAATCGCTACGAGTCATCGTTCTAAAATCGTAACTAGAAAATAAACTGTTGTGTAAACTTTAATTCTTAAAGTGATGGGGATTTACAACACTGTGCTATTCAGGATTCATGATGCTGAAGTTTGCATCGTTGGAATGCAACGAAATTCAGAAAAATAAATTAATTCTAATTAACCCAAATTATGAAATCAGGTACAAAAAGTTGTCATATGCGATTAGTTGCTATGATGATTTTTTATACCTAATTTCATCATTTGGGTTAATCAGAGTTAATTCTTTTTTCTGAATTTCGTTGCATTCCAACGATGCAAACTTCAGCGTCATCAGGATTCGTTGGTTCATGTCAACAGTGGAAGGAAAAAAAATGTCCAATGACAATGATAATAATCCACGTGCAACGGGCGGACCGAGGTGGGAACTGCGGAAAATTCCTGCCCGGTCTTGCCGAGCTTTTCAGTGGGAATCATTAATTAATGCCGTGCGGAACGACTGCAATCAATGCAACATATGCGACTATGTGAATCTTCATCGCGGCTACCAGACGACGCGAGGCTGATGGCTGAGTTAGCCGAGTGTCGCGCAGACGGCGATCCTGCTCGGCGCATTAATTCACTGTGCCAGTCTGACTTAAGACACCAGTCGTATTTAGCATATGCAACATCTTTTATGCGCGTGATCCTGTCGAGCGAGCCTCTGTCGCACTGATTCCTTGTTATTGCTGCTCGCAGCCCACTTGCACGGATATACATAATTGAAGGAAAAAAAAAAATTGCGCAGTTACGATGAGCATTTTGTTGGTACGACAATGTACAGTTTAAGGTAGTCCTTGCGGATAATATTCATTTCGCATAGATTCGAGGAATTTGGGAGAGAATTGCAAACACTTCTCGGTGGTATAAAAATCGGAAAAAATTCATGCACATTAAAGGTACTGAAAGGATTAATTTTGCATAATAATAATTCGAAAATGTTATTAACAAATTGATGAAAAAAACAATTGTTTAACAAATATTTCGATGACCCAAGATTTTTTTTTCATGAAAATGATTCCTTCGTTTTTCCGAATACGTATGAATTTTTTCAGATTTTAGAGTTCACATTGAATTTTGTGCGTTTTTTATAGGGAAAATATGTGAAAATTCAATGTGAACTCTAAAATCTGAAAAAATTCATACGTTTTCGGAAAAACGAAGGAATCATTTTCATGAAAAAAAAAAATCTTGGGTCATCGAAATATTTGTTAAACAATTGTTTTTTTCATCAATTTGTTAATAACATTTTCGAATTATTATTATACAAAATTAATCTTTTCAGAACCTTTAATGTGCATGAATTTTTTCAGATTTTTATACCACCGAGAAGTGTTTGCAATTCTCTCCCAAATTCCTCGAGTTTATGCGAAATGAATATTATCCGCAAGGACTACCTTAATATCGGTTTATATAACGACAATTTTAATTCGCAATCCCGCAATGTTTTGACGATTTTTGTTTCCTTAGGGAAATAAACTGTTTCCGCGCTTTGGAGTCTCGTTTTATTTTTCCTCTTTAAACATTACGAATTTCGTCATGTTTGAATTGTTATTTCGTCGGAGTACGGAAAGCTGAATACCGAATGAAATCAATCGATTGGCATCGAAACTCGTGGATATAGTTTGTGTACCGCTGGCAAACCAAAGGGACCTCGAAAAATGACTACAAGACGACTATGAAACGACCAATTGTTTTGTGTAAAAAATTTAACGCTCAAACGATCGCAAAATGACAATCAATTTCGATACTACGGTCGTTTTGTTATTTTAGCGAACGCTCAGAGAAGCGTCGACGGGTTTTCTCTGTTGCTTGTGTAAAAAAAAAAAATAAAAAAAAAATAAAAACGGTCGTTCTTTGGAAAACGACCATGCTGACGAAATTCGACGTTATGCAGTCGGTTGTCAGGTGAATTTTCAACGCAAAACGACCACTCGTTTTTTAAGGTCGTCGTACAATCGTTACGTTCGATAGGGCAGGAATGTGTGCGCCATTAATACAGCTTTTCAAATAACTCTGAAGGCACGACGCGATTGGCTTCTGGCAGTTTGCCACTCGATCATATCATATTGGTACATTAGATATATTATTGTTTGTACGCCGATAAAGTGAATGACCGCGAGCCACGAGCGCGGAGCTTCCTCAGTTTCCAATAGATGCTTCTATCGGTAGAACGCGCGACGTGTACACAAAATATGCTACTATCGAATATTAATGTAATGGATAATTAAATGAACTTTCCGTACAAGTTGAAACTACCGAGACCAATCGGGTATAAAAAGTCATCAATATTATTCGCCGCGTCTTTTTTTATCTCGAGCAATTGACACAAATAAAAATTTACCACTTTCTGATTTAAACATTTTAAAAACCCGCCTCTCAGAAATGATAGTTTTTAAAAATCTTGTTAATAAATCGTGGAATTATTTTGAATTTCATTTTCCTTTTTTTTCTTCCCATTTGGCGTTAATGGTCCGCACCATTTATTTCAATATTTCGGCCGCTAATCTCTCGGCTTCCGATAATGTTCTCGTAAATCCAGTGTCTCCAAAAATTCTTATCTTCGGCCCACGATGCCCTTGCAGTCAATTAAATAACAGTCCGAAAAAAATGCAAATTGACACAAATAAAAATTGACCACTTTCTGATTTAAACATTTTAAAAACCCGCCTCTCAGAAATGATAGTTTTTAAAAATCTTGTTAATAAATCGTGGAATTATTTTGAATTTCATTTTCCTTTTTTTTCCTCCCATTTGGCGTTAATGGTCCGCACCATTTATTTCAATATTTCGGCCGCTAATCTCTCGGCTTCTGATAATGTTCTCGTAAATCCAGTGTCTCCAAAAATTCTTATCTTCGGCCCACGATGCCCTTGCAGTCAATTAAATAACAGTCCGAAAAAAAATGTCGCCGCGATAACGATGATAAAACGCTTTACAATAATTCGTCGCTACTTGTGTTTATCGAGAGCAGAAGGTGAAAAAAATAAAGCACAACAGCGAGTGCTGATAAGCGGAACGTACCGAGAATATCATGTCTGAGTGGAGTCGTTGACATGACGGCGGCCTCAACAATTGTCAGCTGCTAGACGAATCGCCGCTTCGCGAGTGAGATCGACAGATAATCCTGGAGCGGCTCCGTTAAATCCATCACACGGAATGTTCGATACAAACAAAAAAAAGTAGTTCCTCCACAGTACACAAGCGTCCCCTCTCTTCGTTGTTCACACAAAGCACATGGTACTTTTAACACAAAATATTACCAAGAACAGTGCGACTCCCAACAATCTTTACAGCGCCAATATACGACTTTTATGTATGCGAGTGGTGCGTCCTGATAACACGACATTATACAATCCAAGTCATCCGTCGTTACACGTCGATTAAATCAAACGTTCAACATTTTCCACCGAAAATTCGACGTCTTCCGACATTAAACAGATAACCGCGGCAATCAATCGAAAACTTTCCAACGACGCGAACAACAGCGAAGATAGTTGTAAAGCGATTCAGCGGGTCAGGCGTATTAAAAGCTTCTCGCTTCCCGAGACCGTCTGGTGAACTGTACACTTGCGGCAGGTATGTCCACACAAATACAGGCAAATTCAGTTTGTTAATCCGCGCGGTTGTCGAAGATAGAGACAACTTTACGATGTCTGATAACGGTGATAAAAAAAAATGATGCGCGCAGCTCGCAGCCAACAGATCAACTGGATCAAACGCTTCGCTGGTTGTGCCACGCGCGCTGCCACTCGGAGCTTCGACACTGCGGCCTACGCTTCGTCGTACTGTCACAGAGACCCCGGGTTTCTCAATGTTCCCGTGAGTCCGTCGTCGCGCAGATAGCGAGGAGAAAAGCACTTTCATGACGCTGTCTATACGACGACTTCTTCCACTATTTACAGTGAAAAAAAAAAAAAAAAAAAAAAAAAAAAAAAAAAAAAACAAGTAGCGATAATGAGAAGGCTCTTTGCCATAAAATACGAAGCTGATGGCGAGTATTTGCGATTCCGGAGCGGCAATCGTGCACCTTCCGTGCGGAGTTCAGAGTCTCGTTTGCAAAAAATTGAGATTACGTGTGATTGTGAAGCGACGCCCGATTAAATTACTATGGCACAAAATGTTCTTTTTTTTGTTTTTCGTTTTATTTGTACAGTAACCGGAACAGCCGTCCCGTTGCCTTTATCGCGGTGCGTCAACGTTATTTATTTTTCGAGCGTTGCGAGTGATTCTCGCCTCTGCGTCTTTTGTTGAGTGGGTTCCTGGGGTCATAGATTTCGAACCAATCGTCGTCTTTTGTACTCGCGTCTTTGGCCAGTACCGCGGCTTTGTCTTCGCAGCGCAACGCGTGAGTCATCCAGGACTCGTCGTTCGCGTCGTCGTTCCCGTCGAGTTCGCCTTCCTCCTCGTCCGATTTATCGTCTTTTCGATCGTCGCCGCCACTCGTCTCGGCTCTGTCGCCCGACGAATTTTCCTTGGCGGCCTGAAGCTTCTTTTGAAACTTTTTCAATAAAGTCAGAGCGAAATCTTCTCGCGATGCGCCTGGGATAAATAATTCGTTAATTGGGAATCATACATGGAGAGCAGGTCGAAAGAGTTGACAAGAAATCACCTTTTTTGGGCACTTTTGCTTTAGCTTCTTTGTATTTCTCCTGAGTTTCCATGTACTGTTTTATTAATTCGCTCTTCGCTTCTTTCTTTTCCTCCGCTTCGGTCGCCTCTTTGGCACTCGCTTCCTTAGATTTCTTTTCAGTCTGGACGCCGCGCTTGAAATCTCGGATTTCTTTTCGTATAGCTTCCCTGATGTTATCGAAGAATAAATTAAGTAAAGGATGTATTTGTGCACAAGCTGATAATACAGATTTTTTTTTGCACTTACGCAGCTTTTTTTCGCTCGTCGACTCGATCTTTGCCTAAATAATATTCCTCCTCTTCCTCTTCCTCCTTTTGTGGCTTTTCAATTTTATTACCGTCCACCTTAAGCTTGGATTTTGTGTCTTTTAATTTACTCTTTATGCGTTCTTTCGCATTTCTGAAATATCGACGTTTTTAATATATTAGAAAGAAATAATACAAAGTATAGAAAATACTGAGTTTTATGTTTTCTTCATATACTTCATTAAAAAAAATGAAAGTACCGAGCCTCTTCTGATGTGGCAGCGAATTCCTCGACTTTCTCTCTGTCGTCCTCGCTATCCGAATCTTCTCCTTGCTTTCGCTTTTGCGACCGACGAGGCGACGGTTCGATAGCAGAAACGGAGCTCAATTTTGGATCCGATAGGTTGTCGTGAGCCGACTTGCTTTTCCCGCTGTACTGCTTGCTCAAAACTACAGTCTCTTCCTCGTCCTCCTCTGCCTCTTCTCCAAACGACAATAATTTGAAGTTTCTGAAATGTTACAAAAACTGGGTGATTTAAGACGCGAATACGCGTAACGGGGTTAAAGTACTTTAATTTATTAAAAGGCTCTCACTTTACGCCTGACTTTTTACTCTTTTCCTCCTTCGTTGTCTCCTCGCCACTCTTTTTAACTACTCTTGGCTCAATGTCTTTGAATGGATTTGTTATTACATCCGTTTTTACTATTTTCTGAGGATACAATGGTCTGTCATTCTGCAAATAGTAGAGCAGAAATAAAAGTTAATCAGTTATCACAATTCTTTGAGCATTCTTTAATCATTCTTAATTGTTTTCCAGAATGTAATTTTTTATTATTCATTGTAATATTCATCTATTTGCTGTCCAAGCATACCTCGTCCACAAGAGCATCTTCCAGTTTAAGCATATTGTAAATAGTTTCTCCCGTGACTTTCCCAAATATCGTGTGTTTGTTCTGCAACTCCGGAGTTGCACCGAGTGTGAAAAAGAACTGTGATGCATTGTCGTCTTTTCCTGCGTTAGCCATGGCGAGTAAGCCACGTCTGCAGAAACGAAGTCGCGTGTGAAATTCATCCTAAAATCAGTGAAAATAATTAGTTAAGTGTGAAAACATTTTGCAGCACAAATACCCAGATTAAGTTCAAACTACTTTAATACATTTTCAACGTATTTTTATATTGACTCTGAAAAATTCAGGATCCATTGATATATCGAGACGAACCTTGAAAGGCTGTCCATAAACACTTTGTCCACCTTCTCCAGTGCCTGTTGGATCGCCTCCCTGAACTATAAAACCTTTGACGACCCTGTGAAATATTGTGTTGTCGTAGTATCCTTCCATGCATAATTGAATAAAGTTTCTGCAGGCTTTGGGCGCTTCCTTGGTCCACAATTCCAAATCTATATCACCCACCGACGTCTTTATCACCACCTGATCGAGACACAATAAAATCAGCTTATTAATCGTCTAATTTTTTTCATTTACGATATCATAACAATCGGATTCGTTGAGTTTTATAGGTTAGAATCCTTCGGCACGGTATTATCGATGTAAAGCGGAATGAATGATTTTCTCTTACTTTGCCCGACGTCGGCGGCTCCTGAATATAAATATTACTCATTTTGCTTTGGCTGCTACCGCACGAGGAGCTTTTAATAGGTTTTCATGCGTTTTCTATCCGGAACAATTCAACCTGCGCTATTGAGCGTTTGACAGAAGTCACGTGATCGCGCGGGACTAACTGGCGCGTTTTGTAGTTCCTTTCATTGGGTGTTTTCTTTCTCTCTCTCTCTTTCTCAGTCCCCTCAAACTCATTAGCCGCTTCTGAAATGCTTTTGATCTTATTGAATAAAGTGCCGACTGGGCCGGTTAATATTTCAATCTTCTAAGCGGAGAAATGAGTTCCTTTTTTAACCCTCCGTGTGTAAACTATATTTTTGACATATGTGCGTGCGAAGTTCGTCTTCTCGTGCCTGCGTAGCGGGCGCGAAATAGTCGATTTTCGCATGTTATTGGAGAATTTATTCGCACACTCCGAACAGTGCGCGAATAAAATTCGCGCTGAAATTCGCGCACCTTTTCTCCACACTACCAAATAGATTTTTTAGGGGCGGGGGAAGTCGAAGCTCGTACTTCATTCGATGGACAGAAATTTCAGTTCGAAATTTCGACTGTTCCTCAAAAGACCCAGTTTACACACGGAGGGTTAAAATCTCCGCCTGCCGAGTGTGCAACGCGTTGCGTGTAGCAACACAATCGAGGAATATCGCACGTGCCGCGACGACAGCGCGATATTATTGATAAAACATTTGCAGTGATGTCAACATTGGAAGCCGGCGTGAAGTGTTTTCATGTTATACCTTGTAAATCGTGTTACATAAAGTATCTAACGACATTGCAATATTAAATACTGTGTGCTACCCGCGACGACAAGAAAAAATGTCGGCAAAAGCAGACTCGACGGACGAAAACTTTTCGCCAGAAACTTTTTACTCTCTGAGGCTCAAAGAGTGGTCGCGACAGATACCGCTGATAAAACTCTCCGTAGAATGGGAAAAAAGTATTCTGGACCTGATACCGATCGACTTGAGACAAAGGCATCCGCGACGCGTGGAAAAAACTCTGATAGAAATTCGCGATATTTACGAGAGTGACATGCGAAATTGTGCAATTCGCTCGATAATCCCGGTGCGTAAATCGACGGCCGTGGACGTTGAGATAAATGAGGAGATTGGTTCGCGAGTTGCGGCGAGAAAGGACGGAGGTTGCAGCGTTCCGAGACTGCGAGCTGTGTTCGCGAAAAAATACTTCCTCTCCCACCCGATTATGAAACACATTATCGAGGCGGCGATCAAGCTTCCTCGACTCATCATCGATGTCAGAGAATATCGCGGCGATTCTTTCTTCGAGCTCTCCGAGCTGCGGGAAACGTTGATCTGCAATATCGGCAGAGCGGCCGCTGTTATCCGAAAAGATTATTACGCCGAGATCGTAAAATCGATATCCAGTCATCTCAAGAGGTACAGAAAGAACTTTAAGAGCGTGAAATTCGTGAGACTGATGGATTGCGCGAAAAATTTGTTCGCCCAGCAAATTTTACGAATAATGATGAGCACGATCGACGAGCTGACGAAGGCGTTGGCCGACTATCGGCATCGCTGTCCGCAACTGAATATCCGACTCGTTTGGACGGACGGCCGGCTCTCTACTTGTCCGACGGTCGAACAGGTTTACGCTTTGTGGCACAATCTCGTGAATTCGATCGAGAGAATAGCCGAAAATTTGTTGACATTCGAGCTGGCTTGTTTAAACTCCGGCAAGGTCGAGGCGGAGGTCATCGGGACAGGCGAGATGAAGGTAGTTTTTCAAATATTGTATTCATTTAAATATAATGTTTTTGAAAATTCGTGAAAATTCGTTTTTTATTATTATTATTTTGTATATTTATTATCATTATTATTATTTTGGTCAGAATAACAAAAGAAATGACGGTCCACAAAATGTACCGTCATTTTTTTATTATTATTATTTTGTATATTTATTATCATTATTATTATTTTGGTCAGAATAACAAAAGAAATGACGGTCCATAAAATGTACCGTCATTTTTTTATTATTATTGTTTTGTATATTTATTATCATTATTATTATTTTGGTCAGAATGACAAAAGAAATGACGGTCCATAAAATGTACCGTCATTTTTTTATTATTATTATTATTCTGTATATTTATTATCATTATTATTATTTTGGTCAGAATAACAAAAGAAATGACGGTCCATAAAATGTACCGTAATTTTTTGTATTATTATTGTTTTGTATATTTATTATCATTATTATTATTTTGGTCAGAATAACAAAAGAAATGACGGTCCATAAAATGTACCGTCATTTTTTTATCATTATTATTTTGTATATTTATTATCATTATTATTATTTTGGTCAGAATAACAAAAGAAATGACGGTCCTTAAAATGTACCGTCATTTTTTTATTATTATTATTCTGTATATTTATTATCATTATTATTATTTTGGTCAGAATATCAAAAGAAATAACGGTCCACAAAATGTACCGTCATTTTTTTATTATTATTATTTTCTATATTTATTATCATTATTATTATTTTGGTCAGAAAAACAAAAGAAATGACGGTCCATAAAATGTAACGTCATTTTTTTGTCATTCTGACCAAAATCGACCAAAATCGCACCGTTATTAAGGTGTACAAAAACCACGGTCATTTTTCCCGTCATTATGGCCGTTATAATCACCGTTATCGTGGGTGTTAGGGGTGCACTTAAAATGATCTCACAAAAGACTGTCATTTGTCCAGGTATCGCAAGAGGACTACCTGAAGGTAACACTGCCGGACTGGTACCTCGAAAGAGCGCACAACAAGGTGGACGAGGCCTTGAGATCAGCCGTGGGCCCTCTGGAGAAATATTTCGCGAAGATCCTGGACAATTTCGGCGAGGTCTCGTCCCCGGAGATGCGGCGCAACATCCAAGAATTAGTGTCCAAGGGTCGTCACTTCGACGTCTACTGTTCCCACGTGAAGGACCTGAGCCGCCACTACGAGAAAGCCAACGACCTGATCGACAATACGTACTACGACATCGGGCGACTGGATCAGAGCGTGGCGAAGGTTCGTCTGCGCCGTCACATAGACGAGATGCGCGGAATTCTCATCGAGAAATTGTTGCTTCACCATCGCGAGTACAACGAGGAGATTTGCCAGGAATTTCGGGGTCTCGAGCGCGAGATGCTCGACATTCCGAGAAGCGCGAAGGCTCTCTTCGAGCTCAGCGAAAAGATCTCGTACGCCTCGAGAGTCTTGGTCGACACCCTGGAGAAGAGGGTGAGAAAATCCATCGACATGCTGAGCTCCCTGCTCGAGCTGACGATCGACATGAGCCAGAGCCACATGAATCTCAACTCCCGGACGATCAACTGGCTCGCCGAGATAAAGCCAATATTCGCGAGGAGCAACACCCTCTGCGAGGCCATGAAGAGCGAACTCGAGGACGAGCTGCAACGACGGATAAACAGCCTCAACACCGAGATCGACGCCGTGGTCCCGCAATTCGTCATCCTGGACGACATGGACGACGGCGCCCGGGTCGAGGAGTACGTCGAGCATCTCGCGGTCCTCGTCGGCCACGTGCGCGAGCTCGACACGCGGATAAGGCAGATCAATTTCGAGGAGCGCCTCTTCAAATTCCCGGAAACGTCGTTCCCGAGCGTCGACGAGATTCGCGAGATTCTCATGCCCGTTTACACGCTCAACAGCCTGATGTGCGAGTGGCGACGGGATCACGCGGTCTGGCTGGACGGCCCGTTCGAGTACATCGACGCCCGGGAGGTGAAGCGAAAGACCCTCGGTTATCACGAGCGTTTCGAGCGACTCAACTCGAGTCTACGGGCGAAGATAAAGGTGGACTTTCAGTCGTCGGCGATCAAGCCCTTCAGGTACTCCGGTGTCGTCGACGATCCCGATCCGATGCAGCAGCCGGCGCCCCTCAAGCTCTGCTGGCAGGTGCTCGAGGACGTGGGGAGCTTTAAGCAGCATCTCGAGCTCATCGAGTGCGTCTGCAATCCGGCTTTGCGCGAGAGACACTGGGAGGAGATGGCGCTGATTCGCGAGCTCAGGGGTGGCGATCCGGACAGTCTTCGATTTACCCCGAACGCTGGCACGACGCTTCGCAAATTAATTGCCCTCAATCTGCAGAAAGACATTGAGAAATATCAGGTGGTGAGCATTGGGGCGAACAAGGAACTCGCGCTCGCGAGGAGACTGCAGGATATGGTCGGTCAATGGGACACGATGGACTTCACGGTCATAGCTGTGGATGTGGAAAACGTTGAAGGTTCACCGACGCCACCACCGGGGGCGCTGGCGATGAGCCGGAAGACGTTCGCTCACTTGGACGACATTGAGATTCTCATGGACGAGCATTCGGTCGTTATTGCCGAGATGAGAGTCTCGTATTTCGTGAAGCCCGTCGAGGCGGCGCTGATGGAATTGTCGTCGTCGTTGACGAGAGTCGGAGACACGATGCGGAGGTTTTTGGGCGTGCAGGACGAGTGGCTGGATTTGGAGACGGTTTTTCGGGACGGGGAGAAAGACCGAGTGTGGGAGGACGAGAAGTTGAGGGAAGCCAGCGCAATCTTCTTCAGCGTCCACGAAGCTCTGCGCGAGGTCAACGAGGAAATAGTGGTCGAACCGAAATTTCAACCGATTTCTAACAAGTCAGCAAAACTGTTGGAGATACTGGGAGCGGCAGCCGGGAAATTGGAAGTCGTGAAGGGGACGGTGAGAAAGTATATTCAAAACGTGCGAGACCTGTTTCCGAGATTTTACTTCCTCTCCGATCGCGAAGTCGTGAGAATCGTCTTCGAGCCGGTGTTCTCCGCAAAAATGAAGCTATTACTGAAGAAATGTTTCTCGGATATCAGGAACCTCCGGATCTCTCGAACTGCGAGCGATTTCGACAGGGTCGTCGCGATTATCGACTGTCACGATCAAGAGTTGTACTTGAAGGAGACAACGTTGAATGAAGCCTCGGTGCAAATACACGACAAGTCAATCCGCTCGTTTATTGCTACGGAAACAGCGATTATAAACGCCGTAAGGGAATCAGTGTTGCAGTGCTCGACTGGCTTGAACGAAAGATGCGAACCGACGTCTTCGCGAATCTTCCAACACCAGCAGCTGTTCATGTGCAAAAATACACCGGGAATGGCTTCACTGTGCAGTTCTCGCATTTATTGGACCTCCAAGATTGAAGAAGCCTTCGAGAGTCCCCAACGTGAGACTCTGATGTCGTCGCTTCAGGACGAACAGTCCTGTATGCTAAAATCATTGATAGCAGATTTGAGAAAGAAATTGTCTCGAAAAGAGCGAACGAAATTGGTCTCGCTGATTATTCAAATTCGCGAGCAGAAAGATATAACAAACCTCGTTTTAAGGACAGCCAGCGGCCCACAGGATTTCAATTGGAAGGCCCAGATTCGACACTACTGGATAAGCAACGACGTGAAAGTCGTGATACTGGATAGAGAGTCGATCTACGGTTACGAGTACAACGCTTGCGAGAAGCCGTTGATCAGTACGCCACTTACCGACAGATGTTACCGTTCGGTGATGGAGGCTCACAGAAATGGTCTCTGCGGAGTACTCTTCGGTCCCACAGGAACCGGCAAGACACGATGCGTCAAGGATCTCGCGAGAACGCTCGCTGTTCGATTTTACGTTTACAATTGTCACGAGAATGTCCTGAATTACAGTCACATTGACAATATTTTCCGTGGCCTCATTGGCTGCTCGCCTTGTTGGCTTTTTTTCAAGCATCTGGACCTTCTGAACATTCAAATGCAGTCGATGATAGCTCAGCAGATTTCCCTGGTATCCCGACCGACTGATTTTCAAGGAATCAACGGACAATTCAGAGACCACGGATCCTGCTTCATCACTGGCACAATTTCCACAAAGTATTCAAGGAAATTTAATCGACAAGGCCTGACCGACAGTCTGAAGATTCTCTTTCGACCGGTAGCCATGATGCTTCCGGACGCAAGAAGAATAATCGAGGTTGAACTCTTCGCCGAAGGTTTCGTCGACGCCGCGAAAATGGCAGAGAAAGTTCGACTGGTCGAGAAATATGCGAAAGACCAGATGTCGATATTCTCACCCTGCGATTTTTCAATGCGATCGACGAAGTCGGTTGTGAATACGGCTTGCGCGCTGAAAAATCGCCACCCCAACGAAGCCGAAGATGCTCTGATACTTCGGGCCCTCGTGGACGTTCACTTGCCGAAGCTTCACCGATCCTCGGACATCATCGTTTTTCAACGCATAATCGAAGATGTTTTTCCCGGAATCGTTTTACCTTCTCCCGACTATTCGAATCTTCTGTCAGCCCTGAATGAAATTCGCAGAGACAAATTTCCAAACGAGGCGAATGAGGATCAACTGTATAGCCTGAAAATAATTCAACTGTTCGAAATGCTCTTTTTCAGACACTCAATCGTGATCGTTGGAGCCCAACTCTCGGGAAAAACGAGCATCATCGAGACCCTTGGAAAAATGTTGACTCTTCTCAATGAGAGGAGCGTCAATCGTTCTTCATCCAAGTCCGAAGATGACGAAGTTTTTCCGGCTGTGGAGTCGGTCCGAATAAACCACACAGCTCTGGCCCTCGAAGAGATCTTCGGCTGGTGCCAGGACGATTCCGGTCAGGCGAAATTGAACTGGAAGGATGGAATTTTAACGAGAACCCTTCGATCCTTCGCCGAAGTGGAACGAAAACGATTGTATCAAATGCAATGGCTGATACTGGACGGACCCCTGGACGACTTTATTTTCCTCGATAAATTGGGCACCTTGCTGGACGATAATAAGACCCTGTTTTTAGCTTCAGGCGAGAGGCTCTCGATGAACGATTCCGCGTCCATAATAATCGAGACGACGTCATTGAAAAAAGCCTCACCCGCCACTGTATCGCGATGCGGCGTGATTCACATCGACGAGACGACGATTGGTTGGCGAGGTTTGTCGAGGTGCTGGATTTCCGAGCTGCGAACTCTGCTTCCGGCTCGAACCGACGACGAACGAGATTACAGGATCGATTACGCTAAATTTCTGCAGTCGGTCATCGAATGGTCCCTGGACGCCACTTTGGAGTTTGCCTGGAGTCGTTTGAGCGCCAGAGTTCGACCACTGACCAACAAGAGTCACCTGGTGACTTCGGTGCTGAGGATACTCGAGATGCATCTCAGAGATGCACTTGGAGACAGCTTGGTATCCGCATCCGAGGCGAAAGCTGAATGCACCTCGAGCGAACCGCCGAAATGGACCATCGGCAATTTATTTCTGTGGACTCAGGCAGCCCTTCTCATGGCTATAGTTTGGGGCCTCGGTGGCGCCTTGGAGCGCGATGCTCGCGTTGCCTTGGACGAATTCAGCACGGCAGTGTGGAAAACCGGTGGCGAAAATCCGAAACTTCCGCGTCCGGAGATTCTCAAGACGTTCGAGCTTTTCCTGCCGCCTCAGGGTATGATTCAGGATCACGTGTACGTGTTCAGCGGGACCGGCAATTGGCGTCACTGGTCGGACGTTCTGAAGAAAGGAACGAGCGTGTCCAACGACGCCGCGAAGTTGTCGAAAAATTGGGAGACCAGTCAGGCCAACTACGTGCCAACCATCGACAGTATGAAGTACATGAATCTCTTCGAGACTCACGTGAAGCATCGGAAACCTTTCATCCTGCTGGGTGAAATGGCCACCGGGAAAACGCTCTACATGCGGCATCTTCTCAAGTCTCGGATCTGCCAATCGACGTGTTACTCGAATTTCCTGAGCCTCGGATTCGCTGGAGCCGGATACAAAAGCGGCTGGGCCCAAAGGATGTTTCTCGCGAAAATGTCGAAGGTCAAGCGTGGCGTCTACGGACCGGGCGGAGGTCGATTGTGCGTCAACTTCATAGACGACCTGAACATCGTTCTGAGCTCGAAGGGTCAGGGTGACCAAGCGGCTCTGGAATTGATCAGGCAGTATCACGACGGTTCCCAGTGGTTCGATACCGAGAGCGGCGGGAAGATAACTCTCCGCGACGTCATGTTTTTGGGCGCAATCACGCTGGACTGCAGCAACGAGTGGAACGACAAATGGCGCGAGCCGCGTTTCTTCCGTCACTTCAATCTCTACGACGCCGATCGTCCGTCCAACGAGTCGATCTTCCGAATTTACTCGAACATTCTGTTGGCCAATCTGCGAACGAATCAATTCAACGCGGACGTGACCGGCAGCGTGAACAGCATGGTGAACGCCACTGTGGATCTGTACTCGTCGCTTCGCCAGGCCCTACGACCGGTTCCGAGCAAATTTCAGTACCGCTTCACCCTCCGAGACGTCAGTCGCGTCGTCACCGGCTGCAGCTTCGTTCACCGAGAATCCGTGGAGACCAAAGTCACGTTCATCCGTCTGTGGGTTCACGAGGCTCTTCGGGTCTTCGCCGATCGCATCGTCGACCCCGAGGACTCGGAATTTTTGTTCCTGAAGATACGAGAATCCGTGGGGGCGCATTTCAAGGACACTTTCGAGGCGGCCTTCGATCATCTGCCGAAAAACGACGCCGATCGACTCACCCGTGAGAGTTTTCAGCAGCTCGTTTTTTCCGACTTTATGCAGCTGGATTTGGACGTCGAGCCGGCTCAGGCGAAGCTCAGCGGCAACGGTGCCAACGGCAACGGCGACAGAAGACGCTACGAGGAAATCGTTTGTTCCCGGGAGGCGCTGAGAAACAAGGCGATGTCGTATCTGAGTCGCTACAACGAATCCGTGAGCGAAGCTCGAAAGAAGCTCGACGTACTCATGCTTCCAGGTATGTTGGAGCATTTGATAAGAATATGCCGGGTTTTGAGTATTCCAGGTGGAAGTCTGCTGATGATCTGCTTCGGGGGATCGGGTCGAAGGTCCCTGACGACGCTGGCTTCCCATCTGAAGGGTCACGTTCTCCACGAGCTGAGCCGTCCGGTGCCGTCGAGCGCCGGGAAACCCTGGCGGAGAGATTTGAAGAGAGCCTGCATGAGCTGCACCGCCGGCGTTGGGCCATCGATCGCCAGGGACTGCACGTTCTTCGTCACCGATCGTCAGATCACCGAGGCGCCGCCGAGTCTCCTGCGCGACATCTGCAGCCTGATGAAGACCGGACAGGTGCCGGATTTGTTCGCGACCGAGGAGCGCGAGTTGATTGTCGAGAGAAGCCGGTTGCTCGCTCAGAACGGCGATCGGAATCTCGAGATGAGCAGCCTCGACGTCATCGACTTTTTCTACAACAAATGCCAGGAGAAGCTTCACTTCGTTCTCTACTTCGAGCGTGCCTTCGGCAGGACCAAGAACGGCCACTTCAGACCCTCGTTTCGCGACAGCATTTTCAACAGCATCGTCAGCCACTGCAGCATCGATTGCTACGAGAATTGGCCCGACGAGAGTTTCGGCGAGATCGCGAGGACGTTTATGCGCGACGTCAACGTCGAGAAAGACGTGAAATCGCGGGCGATCGAGGCGAGCAAGTATTTCTACGACAGCGTCGACAGCTGGCGGGGCAAACAGTCGAGCGATCGGGACTTTCCGGACAACAAACGAGGCTCGAAATTGCCGGTCGCCGCGTATCTTCACATGGTCAAGCTCTACGGTTTGCTCATGGTGAAGCGACAGAACGAGATAAGAGCGACGAGAAAACGATACCTGGGTGGATTGGAGAAGTTGCAACTGGCCGGCGAGGAGGTGAAGGAGATGAAGAGTATTCTCACCCGATTGAGGCCGCAATTGGAGCAATCGGCAGAGGAGACGGCGGCGACGATGCGTAAAATCGAGCGGGAAAACGTGAGCGTGGAGAACGCGACGATTCAGGTGAAGAAGGAGGAACAAGTGGCCAACGGTATAGCCAAAGTCGCGGGGATTCTGAAGGAGGAATGCGAGGCCGATTTGGCGGTGGCTATACCGATTCTCGAGGACGCGATCGCGGCTCTCAACACCCTCAAACCGACGGACATAACTCTCGTGAAAGCGATGAAAAATCCTCCGGACACGGTGAAACTGGTGCTTGCCGCGGTTTGCGTGATGCTGAACGTCCCGCCCGATCGATCGGTCGACCCGGTGACCGGGAAAAAATCCATCGACTACTGGGCGCCCAGCAAACGGATTCTCGGCGATATGAATTTTCTTCAGTATCTCAAGGACTACGACAAGGACAATATACCGCCTTCCGTGATGGTGATAATCAACAAAACGTACATGAACGACGAGACCTTCTTGCCTCACATTGTCGCGAAAGCCTCGAGCGCGGCCGAGGGTCTCTGCAAATGGGTACGAGCCATGGTTTCCTACGACGAGGTCGCCAAAGTCGTCGCCCCGAAGAAGGAGAAACTGGGAGGAGCCGAGAGGGAGTGCAACGCGAGTATCGAGTACCTCAATCAGAAGCGCAAGAGTCTCGCGGCTCTGAACGACAAGTTGGCGGCTCTGAACATGACCCTCGAGGCGACGCTAGCGAAGAAGCTTCAGCTCGAGAAACAGGTGGAAAATTGTACGGCGAAGCTGGCGAAGGCCGAGGGTCTGATCACGAGTCTCGCGGGCGAGAAAGCCAAGTGGCTCCAGTCCGCCGAGACTCTGACGCGTTGCTACGACTGTCTGGCCGGCGATATCCTTCTGTCGAGCGGTCTCATCGCTCTTCTCGGCACTTTCGACGCGGTTCATCGCGAGATGCACGTCGAGGAGTGGCGAAGTCAGCTGCGGAGACTCGGGATTCCCAGCTCCGAGACGTCCTACGACTTCGTCGGTAGCCTGGAGACGGAAACGGAGGTGAACAATTGGAAGCAGGCGGGACTGTCGGGTAATTATTTTTCTCTCGGTAACGTGGCGATCATGAAGAACTCACTGCTGTGGCCCGTCTTTCTCGATCCGGAGAATCAGGCGAATCTGTGGATCAAACGAGTGGAAGCCGGGAACAGGATCAGAGTCGTGAAAGCCACGGATCCCGAGTGGCTCGAGGAGATCGAGGAATGCGTCGATCTCGATGTGCCTGTTCTGGTGGAGAATCTCGAGAGATCCAAGTACTTCGAGTCCACCGTGCTCGACTACATCCTGTCTCATCTGTGTCCCGATCCGAACTGCCCAGCAGGCCTCGAACGATGTCGCTCCGTGGAAATTCCCTCTCGGAGTCCGCAGCAACGGACTCATCGACGGAACTTCAGATTCTACGTGACGATCCGGGTGTCGCTCCACGAAGCCGCTCTCGAGTCCCACATCTACAAGAAAATGAGTGTCATCAATTTCACGCTCGCCGACGAGGCGCTCGAGGATCGTTTGCTCGAGATCGTCGTGTCTCGCGAGGAGCCCGAGCTTCAGGACACGTACGACAAGATCATGGAAGCGAGCGCGAACAACAAGCGCGTGCTGAAGAAAGAGGAGGACAAAATATTGGCCATTCTGTCGGGCGCGTCGGGCGGCAACATCATCGAGGACGAGAGGGCGATCGAGACGTTGGATTACTCGAAGAATCTCTCGCTCGAGATAATGCGACGCGAGGAAGCCGCGCGCGAGAGCAATCGGGCGATGGAGGAATTTCGCGCCACCTACCGACCCCTCACCAAGTACTGCGCCTCGCTTTACAACACGGTCGCTGGTATAGCGAATCTCAATCACATGTACCGATTTTCCCTCGACTGGTTCACCCGTCTCTACGTGAGATCCATCGACGAGTCGATGAAGAGCGTCGTGCGGAAGAAACGTCTGAGGTACCTACGAGTCTCGTTCACGGCGATTCTGCACTCGAGCGTGCGAAACGGTCTCCTCGGGCCGCACAAGCTCGTCTACTCGTTTCTCCTGGCGATCAAGATTCTCCTGGACTCGAGGAGGATAACCCAGGACGAGCTCAGGCTGCTTCGCGATTCCGGCTCGTTTCGGCTGCAACAAATTTCCAAGAGCATCAAAAACGTGTCTTACTCATCCAGATTGGCGGCGGTCGAGGAGCTTAGCAAAATTCTGCCCGTCGTGTTTCAGGATCTTCCGGCGAGTTTTCGCGAGAATCGCTCGACCTGGGACGCCTACTGCGACGGCAACGAGGTGCCGTCGTCACTGCCCGCGCCTTGGAACGAGCTCAGCGAGTTTCAACGATTGATACTCACGATCACGCTGAAACCAGGGAAGAGTCTCGCCATGATAATAAGCCTGGTGGAAAGTACTTTGGAGACGAGTCTCAGCTCGCTCACGCCTTACAGCATAGCCCGCTGCTTCGAGGAGTCGAGCTGCCTCATTCCCTTGATATTTATTTTGCCCAGCTATCTGGAGGCTTCCGCAGTCGTCGGCAAGTGGGCCAGGGTCATGGGATACGGCTCGAAGGTCTCGAGATTCTCGATGGGTTCCGTCGACGAGTCAACAGCCGCCCGTATCGACGACGCCATCGCCAGGTGTCGCGAGCAAGGCGGCTGGATCCTCCTGGAAAATTGCCACCTCGCCACGGATCTCTGGCTCGCGAAGCTGGAAAAAATTTCCGAGTCTCTGGATCCCACGAACACGGTGCTGAGCTTTCGGCTGTGGTTAACGAGCTACCCGACCCAGCGATTTCCCATAAGGATTCTGCAGAACAGCATCAAGATTCACTGGGAGGGACCCTGCGACAGGATCAAGGAGAGCCTGCTGCGTTCCTACCAGTCGGCGCCCCTGGACGAGCCGGATTTTTACGACAGTTGCCCGGGGAAAAATCGCGCCTTCTCCAAACTCGTCTACGGTCTCTGCTTCTTTCACGCTGTCGCTCGTGGCCGTTGCAAATTCGGGAAACGCGCCTGGAACGTTCACTACGAATTCACGGATTCCGACTTGAAGATCTCGATCGCTCAGCTCCAGCATTTTTTGAACCGATCCGGCGACCAAGTGCCCGGGAATTTCGACACGCTGACCTATCTCATCGGCGAGTGTTACTACGGCGGGAGAATTTTGGATCCCGTGGATGGTTGTCGACTGAAAACGCTTCTTCAGGATTACTGCAACCCGCGAATCGTTCAGGCCACCTCGAGTTACGTTCTGGCTGCGAATCGCGAGGACGCCTGCCAGCTCCGATACTCCATACCGAACAGAAGCGAGTACAACGATTTCATGAAACACATAAGAAATTTTATTCCCGGCGGGGAAACGAGACCCGAGGTTTTTGGCTTGGACGGCAACAGCTCGGACATCAGAGACGCGAAGAACACCGCCGATTTCGCTCAAGCGCTCGGCGTGCTGCTTGCCGATAATATTCTCGCCAACGACTGCGATTATTACGCCGCGACGACTCAGGATTTCTCGCGACCGAGCTCGTGCACGAATATCGTGTGTTACTTCAAGATGGAGGAGCAGGGAGGAATCGAGGACAATCTGCGAGAGATAATTCAAGGCATCCGAGGGAAATTGTTGCACGAGGGAGACGAGGAGATTTTGTTGGACGTCGTGAGCAGCGAGTGCCTCGCCGGCTCCGAACCACCGAACGCTAATCTTCTCATCGAGGAAACTCAACTGTACAACAATCTCATGGAGATCATCAGAGACTCTTTGATCGACGTCGAGCGAACGTACAACGAGGGCCTCGCTCCCCTGTTCTCCACGTCGATGGCCACCGACGAGCTCGCTCGGGATTTGCTCGAGAGCCGAATACCCTGGAGCTGGATGAACGTCAGCAGCGAGACGGCGTCGCACAGGGAACAATGTTTGCCGCGGTTCGTCGATTGTCTGGCTGGACGAAGAAATTTCCTGAGGAACTGGATGACCGCGGGACCGCGCGGTAGCTTTTGGCTCGGTGGAATCGTTCGCTGTAGGAAATTTATGTCGGCGTCGCGACTGACGATGGCTCGACGATGCGGTTTGGAGCTTTCCGAGCTGGAAATCGAGTACCAGGTACTGAAGACTGTGATAGACGAATTTAGATCTTGGGAGTTCGTCGACGTCGACGATTTGGGGAAAACCGAAGGAGCTGCGGTTTCTTCGCCGAATATCCAAACCGGAGAAGAAATGAATATTGGGGATGCGGTTGTGCATATTCATGGATTGTTTTTGTCGGGTGCTCGATGGGACGTCGAACGCTCGACACTCGCGGAGAGTTTGCCGAAATTACATTGGCACGCCATGCCGGTAATTCGTTTTGGTCCGCGCCTCGAGCAGGGAGGAAGCGGCGACGAGTCGAAGCGACGAAGCTGTTCTCGTTACTCGTGTCCGGTCAACTCGTCGTACGCGTCGACGATCCGAAGGGACTTTTTTTACTCGTTGTCCAACGATTACGTTACGAGCGTGCCGCTCGAGAGCAAAGACGTGACTGCCGATCATTGGATTAAGCGGGCGGCTGCGCTCTACTGCAATAAAGATGAATAATTTTAAATGGCTGAGTATAAGTAAAAGAATTCTGTGGGAAATCGTGCGACCTCTGGACGACGGTAAAAGAGTCGTTAAACGACCCGAAAAATGACTGACCAGTCGAAATGACCAATTCAAAAACTTCTAACCGGTCGTTTTTTCCGTGAAGACCGAGAAACAACTGTCGAAACAACCCCTTTTTTTATCGAATTTCGAGAAAAAAAAAAAAAAAAAAAAAAAAAAAAAAAAAAAAATTGTCACAACTCGGATTCGAACCTGGGACCTTCCGATTGTTACGTTGCGCCTTAGACCACTCGGTCATTCAAACCTTTAAAAGGTATATTTTTTTATTGTCTATTTGAAGTTTCATTATGTAGTTGGTCGTTTCGATAGTCGTTTTCCCGGTCGACTATCGCGAAAACGACCGAGCTAAACATTCGACAGACGGTCGTTTTCACGGTGGTTTCGCGTCATCGACTACCGCGAAAACGACCGAGCAAAACATTCGAAAGGCGGTCGTTTTTACGGTGGTTTCGACCAATTTTCGGTTTTTTTTTTTTGCAAAAAACTACCCGGTGGTTTGACGGTAGTTTTTACGGTAAATCAGCCGAAAACGACGGTCGTCAAGATTGCTAGATTGACGGTCGTCAAGATCGTCAGTCGACGAGATTGTTAGGGTATCATTCGTGAGACAAATATGTTATCTGCGGTGCCTGATATTAGTTGTACCTACCGTCGGGAGTGCAGTGGCGCAGCACAGAGCGCAGATGAGAGCGCGTTTGTTGCGCAAAAAAAGGAAGAAAACGTAGATGCAACGTTGCTTTTGTTCCACTAGGCGCAGTCCTATTCGTGACTAACACGCCTGCAGCTTGCGGCACACATACACGCGTTTGTCATCGGCGACTGGCAGCCCTCGGGAGAGAGAGAGAGAGAGAGAGAGAAAGAGACGGCGAGGGGGAGAGGAGAAGAGGGAGAGAGACAGGAAGATTCTGTAGCAGCGAACAACCGTAGTGCGAAAAAGTCCAAACATCGCAATATTTGCTCGTAACGTAGTACGAAGTGTCGCAAAGCTCGTGCGAGTGATCGAGACAATTAACGTCCGAAGAATTGCCCAGGAATGGACGAGCTGTTGGAATACTTCAGCGAGGTAACCGGCGTGGATCAAGACAGGGCGAAATTTCACCTAGATGCAACGGGTTGGGACCTCCAGGTGAGACTGCATGTTTCGCTGCCCACTCGTAACGCCGGATCATTCTCATAACCTCGAATGTTGTGCACAGCCAGCCAATTACCAAATACCATCGATTCGTGATGTTGAAGTTTGCATCGTTAGAATGCAACGAAAATCAGAAAAAAAACAAATTAATTCGAATTAATCCAAATGATAAAATTAGGTACAAGAAGTCATCATAATAATTAGTTGCTACGATGACTTTTTATATCCAATTTTATAATCCGGGTTAATTGGAATGTTGTGCACAGCCAGCCAATTACCAAATACCATCGATTCATGATATTGAAGTTTGCAACGTTGGAATGCAACGAAAATCAGAAAAAAAAAACAAATTAATTCGAATTAATCCAAATGATAAAATTAGGTATAAGAAGTCATCATAATAATTAGTTGCTACGATGACTTTTTATATCCAATTTTATAATCCGGGTTAATTGGAATGTTGTGCACAGCCAGCCAATTACCAAATACCATCGATTCGTGATGTTGAAGTTTGCATCGTTGGAATGCAACGAAAATCAGAAAAAAAATTAATTCGTATTAATCCAAATGATAAAATTAGGTATAAGAAGTCATCATAATAATTAATTGCTACGATGACTTTTTATATCCAATTTTATAATCCGGGTTAATTCGAATGTTGTGCACAGCCAACCAATTACCAAATACCATCGATTCACGATGTTGAAGTTTGCATCGTTGGAATGCAACGAAAATCAGAAAAAAAAAAAATTAATTCGAATTAATCCAAATGATAAAATTAGGTACAAGAAGTCATCATAATAATTAGTTGCTACGATGACTTTTTATATCCAATTTTATAATCCAGGTTAATTGGAATTAATTTTTTTTTTCCGAACTTCGTTGTGTTCCAACGATGCAAACTTCAACATCGTATCGATTCACGTTCATTCCGAGAGTCTCGACGCGCAGCGGATGAATTTATTTCACAAGTTCGAAAATTACCCTCGACAATTCCCACGAATTAATCGAGTTGAATGGACCGTTGGTCGTTTTCTATGGCACTTTGTTTGTGGTTGATCATCCACTCTTTGCAGCCCATTCGAACAGGAGACTATGGAAAAAAAACAATGAAAATTATGCTTTCATCGAATTGTCAATTATCAGCAATAAAGTAGGATCAGTAACTTGTAAAAGTTCTTGCATTTTGGGTAGAAATGAGCATATTTTGTTTCTTAATATTTACCTTTTTTCTTGAGCACTGGGTGGATTTGTTTTGAAACATTGAGTAGAAGTAACTGTTGCGGTAAATAAATGTATCGCATTTACAAGGCAACGCCTTATTTTGATAATTAAGTTTATGTAAAAGATTGATTAATCATTTATCATTTCAAACAATTCCTATTTTTTCAAGCATTTTTTTATTCAAAAATATCTTTTTCTAATTTTCTACAAAGTTGACAGATAAGTCACGGATTAATTGATTTAAGTGTATTTTTTGTATTTTATTGTTCATTGATTGGCTATATACTGGGATGTTTAAAAAAGGTGGCCCTGGCCAATTTCTACGAGTGCGTCGAGCCTGCACCAGCTCTTGACGAATTAGCCGCTGCCGCCGCCGCTGTGTCCACTGTGGATGATCCAGCGAGGGCTACGGAGGAGAAGAAAACTGGCGAGGACGAGAGTAACAGCAACAGCGCGCCTGAAAATATCTCAGAGCCTGCACCCAAAAGTAGCCGCAGTAAGCCAAAGACCAAAGCAAACGTGAGATTCGGGACAATTGATCAGCTGCAAAACAGAGACAGCAGCTCCGACGAGGAGGGTCAAGCTTTTTATGCCGGCGGATCGAAGCACAGTGGCCAGCAAGTGTTGGGACCTAGCAAAAAGAATGACATTATAAACGACATGTTTAAAACATGCCAGGGACAGTCTATCAGTTCGGAGGAGAGGCCAGATTCGCAGCATCCTCACAGACCCAACACTTTTGGTGGCACTGGATACAAACTTGGACAAACTAGCAGCGACAGCGAAGGTCAGTGGTTTTTTTTTTTTTTTTAATGCATACATACTGAATCATATTACTGTCGCAGTATCTATGATTTTTTTTATACTCAATCAATTATTTATTCAGAAAAGTTTGAGCAAGAAAAGTTTTTGCTATACGAAGAAAAGAAACTCGCGTTAGGTAACAATATATAATTTGGTTTTTTAACAAAGTATAATATAACAGTTCTTCGTTGATTAATTATCTTAGAAAAGCCTGAGACATTCAGGCTGAATAATAAAATCATTAAATTTTTTTAGACTTTTTTTTATTAGTTCATTGATAATGAAATAAATAATAATGCATATAACTTTTACAGTGGTCGCTGGATCGGCATCGGCTTCGCAGTCCGGTTCAGTAGCCACAGCGTCGGGACCGCCGCCCCCGACGACGTTGCAAACCAATTCGGCGGTAATAACGTTGAAACTATGGCGCGACGGATTCACCATAAACGATCGTGAAATAAGAGCGTACACCGAGCCGGAGAATCGGGAGTTTCTTGCGGCCATAAAACGCGGCCTAATACCGATGGAAATTCGAGAGGAGGTGCAGGGCGCCGAAGTGCGACTCGACATGGAGGATCATCGTCACGAGGAGTATGTTCCACCAAAGCCAAAAGTCAAGGCTTTTACCGGCAGAGGACATAAGCTTGGCAGGTAATAAAGTTGCTAATGTCTTTCTTGTTTATGACACAATTCATTTCCAATTCCATTGATTACACGATCACTCCAATCAACTACTGTCCAAGCGGTAATTCACTGGAAAAATGTAATCAAAATATTTCAAAATGGTGATTTGAAACGTATCTTTTTCAACACTATACAAGAGAATTAATTCTTCGTTCCAAGAGAATTCCAAGAGAATTAATTCTTCGTTCCAAGAGAATTCCAAGAGAATTAATTCTTCGTTCCAAGAGAATTCCAAGAGAATTAATTCTTCGTTCCAAGAGAATTCCAAGAAAATTAATTCTTCGTTCCAAGAGAATTCCAAGAGAATTAATTCTTCGTTCCAAAAAGATTCCCATTGCGATGATTTACAAATAAACCACATAACTATGTATATTTCAGCCCGTCGCCGGCGACAGTGGGTATGACTGTACCCACCGATCCGGCAGATCAAGCGGCAAATGAATCTCAGGCGAGACGTTCATTGAATCTCGATACCTCCAGACCCGTCACCAACATCCAAATTCGTTTGGCCGACGGCGCCAACATTCGGGAACAATTTAACACGAGTCATACCATCGGAGACGTCAGGAGATTTATAACAACGTATCCTTTTCCTCGTACTCACTCGATAACGGAGATATATCATTTGTTCGCAATTTCCCAATTGTTTTCCTCAACGGTTGAAACTTATTCCCGACGCAGGATGAGGCCGCAGTACGCACTTCAAGAATTTAGTCTGCTAACGACATATCCTAGTCGCGAATTGAACCAAGAGAGTCAGACTATCGAGCAAGCTGGTCTACAAAACTCCGCTATAATGCAACGTCTGAAATAAACGCGTCGGCGACCCCGCCATTCGTCCTTATATAGCACGTATGTCCCGCTGCTTACCGGCGACGCGATGCCACCAGCGGCGGTGCAGCTTGAATTTGAATCCTGTTCAAATATTCAACCTCAATTTCGCTGCAAAACGGTATCCAGGTCGTCTTCGTCGTAAACTCGGTAAAAAAATAAATAAATAAATAAACAAAATACGAAAAAGAGGAGGACGATAAGGTGCAACGAAATGAGAAGATTGAACTTTTTATTTTTTACTATTACAAATATTGTGATTCCTTTCTTTCAGCAAATATAAAAAATACAACAAACTTACGGGTATATCGATATATCTAAAGACGGTGGCACTTTCAACTTGTACTCCTCCGGTACTCGGAAACATTTAACGAAGCGGCGAACTAACATCTCTCGAAAAAATTTGGCGAAATTTACGGGTATTTTTGTTGCAAAATCGATGTAACGAAATTTCGCCGAGTTCACCCGAGTCGTTCGCCACAGCTCAGTGCGCGTACACTCGATACAATTTGTATATCGGCGAGTTGCGTATGTTCTCCGCAAATTTTCCGGCGTTCGTGTCGTTCTGAGGAACCAAATTCAAACTACGATTACAATGTCTCTCGTATCTGTTAACGAGTATCACATCGGAAGTGGTCAGCCGGGTTTTAACGTCAGCGTCGTCGACCGCCGGTTTGTCGGCTCTCGTTCTGTAGAAATAAACAGGCCTGCTCTCGTCGATGGTCCCGCTGCCGAGAACAATCGTTCTCGCGTTCTCGTTCGCCACGAGCTCGTTTCGTTCGGCGCAGAAATTCATCGTCGCGACTCTGTAACGATCGGCGACGAATCCCGTCTCAACGTAATCGCGGAAGAGTTTCGCGACCGTGCGATGGTACTTCATGAAAATATACTCGTCCCACGTTAGAGTCGCGACGATTCCAACGCTCTTGTACGTTCTGTACCGACAGTCCGCCTGAACAATCAGTCTGATAACATCGTTCGTTACTCCGCTAAGTGGAAAATTCCAAGGCACCGTGGCGTAAGAAATACTCAACTCCGCATTCGATACCCGAGTGATTTTCTTGAGAATACCGTTGAATCTCTGTGGTATCCCGAAATCGTAAACGACGAAGTGTCGAGCACCGAGCGCGCTGTGAAAACTTACGAAATTTATCATATCGCTTTCGAGAATCGGTCGCGAAGCCGCCGGCGCTACGCACACAGCCATCTCGTTACTCTCGTTCGCGGTACCGACGAAAGTTTTCACTGGCAATACCACCGCGTCGGGGAACATTTGCTTCTCGTTAGCGAACGACACTCCGGCGATCCGTTTTTCTCCGACTTTTTCGCTTTTCGCGATACAAATGAAATGATACGCGTTGTAAATTCCCTTCCGCGCGAAATCGACGCTGCCGTCGATGCTCGACGACGATCCCATTATTTTGTAACTGAAATCCCCGACAATTGGTTCCAGCTCGTTTTCGTAATAAATCTCGCAGGCCAGGAACTTTAGTCTCTTGGCTTTGGCGAAGCCGATAGCTCGAATTTCTCGGTCGTCCAGGGCGTAAGCCGAGTAGACGTAAGCATCGTCGTTGAGTCTCTGCCAGGCTGGTATCGGCTCGTCGAAATGGTAATTCGTGCGCCGCGACTCCGTGCGATTGTCGTTGACTATCAGCAATCCAGTGCAATTCGCCGACAGAATTTTCGCTCCGGGAGGGCCGAAATAATTGAACGCCTCGAGCACAAATCTCAGCCTGTTGTACTCGTGTCTGTAGAAAATCAAAGCCACGAGGCTTATCGCCGCGATCACCGTCAAGATCGCTCGATAATATTTGCGCATTTTTGTAATCGGTTAATTTTGGACTGTTAACAATCGAGAAGTTCGGCGCTAGCGGCTCGTCTCATGCTGCGCGTTCAATGTCATCTGGAACAAAAGTTGTGCTCCTGTAAAAAGCGTTCTACAGCTGCGCCCGCCGAAATTTTTGTGTGCTGATTCGTCAACTAAAAATCGAGGTCATATTTGTTGTGACTATCCGACAATTCTTGATCCTCCCGGTGATATCCTTACCAAAATATTGTTATTTACGTGTTACGTTATCGAAAAACTCGTTGAATCTTCGCTATTTCGTGGGAACAATTTCGACAAAAAAAGATCACGAAACATTCGAAAATTATTCCATGTAACGATATTTGAAATTCGAATATTATGGACATTTTGTTTATATACACGGATTAAGGTAGTCCTTGCGGATAATATTCGTTTCGCATAAATTCGAGGAATTTGGAAGAGAATTGCAAACACTTCTCGGTGGTATAAAAATCGGACAAAATGCATGCACATTAAAGGTACTGAAAAGATTAATTTTGCATAATAATAATTCGAAAATGTTATTAACAAATTGATGAAAAAAACGATTGTTTAACAAATATTTCGATGGCCCAAGATTTTTTTTCATGAAAATGATTCCTTTGTTTTTCCGAATACGTATGAATTTTTTCAGATTTTAGAGTTCACATTGAATTTTGAGCGTTTTTTATAGGGAAAATATGTGAAAATTCCATGTGAACTCTAAAATCTGAAAAAATTCATACATACTCGGAAAAACGAAGGAATCATTTTCATGAAAAAAAAATCTTGGGTCATCGAAATATTTGTTAAACAATTGTTTTTTTCATCAATTTGTTAATAACATTTTCGAATTATTATTATGCAAAATTAATCTTTTCAGTACCTTTAATGTGCATGCATTTTTTCAGATGTTTATACCACCGAGAAGTGTTTGCAATTCTCGCCCAAATTCCTCGAATTTATGCGAAATGAATATTATCCGCAAGGACTACCTTATAACAAGCTGCTTGTGATAAAAAAAAAAAGTATTCCGACTAAACGAAAAGGATACTTCAAAAACGATAATCTCAACATTTCATGACAATTGACGATTAATTTTTCGAGGTTAGCCACACAAACACGATTCGGAGTGACTTTCTAGCTCGCTCGCCGTGCGCGAGTCTCTTGATAAGGATATCAGCCACCTTGCACGGAGAGAGTAACACAAGTGTGCCAAGAACTGCATCGCGTCGTCTGCTTGGAGGGCCAACAATCGTGTCGCTTCGTCTATCCAAGTGTGTGTGTGTGTGTGTGTGTCGGCAATACATGCGTGTGTGTTTCTCGAGTAGGTGGTGTAGACATTGACTTGACTCACATCCGACGTCTGCAGAAAATTTACGTACCTAGAGCTTCGCCTCGATCTTCCGACCGTGTGCCTCACTGTCATACCTCGATCGATCGCCCGGTGCAAGACACAGATCGCTTTGCCACGAGTTCATAGGCTTCCCTCTTGTCGCACTGGGGTTCGCGCGTTCGACGCGTCAAATCTCCTCGATATACTTCGAATATACGACTCCACGACGACCAGAGACACGGCACCGCATAGAGCACCAGTTATTGTGTGGGCAATGGCGGCTGGAGCCAATGGAACGCTGGTCCAACCACAAGATGCTGTCAGAAATTGTCACTTGCCGCCCAAACCTGTTGGCCGACCCGGTACGCTCTTTATTATTTATTATTACGCTCTTTATTATTTATTATTACGCTCTTTATTATTATTATTGTTACGCTCTTTATTATTTATTATTACGCTCTTTATTATTATTATTGTTACGCTCTTTATTATTATTATTGTTACGCTCTTCATTATTATTCTTTATTGTTTATTATTACGCTCTTTATTATTATTATTATTATTGTTAATTATTTATTGTTACGCTCTTTATTTATTCATTTATTTATTTTATACAATGGACGGGACAACCCCTTTGAAAACAATAACACATGGCAGACAAGAAGTCGAAATAACAGAATTACAAAACAAACAAAAATTACAGAAATTACAAGAAATTACAACAACAACAAAAAAAGATTACAAAGAGAATTACAAAAAGAAATAGTTGACACATAGGAGTGTAACGCCACTAAATCGACTCACTCTGCGCGATATAATCGCCCACAGCACGAACAAAACCAGAGTACGGTGTGTTGAAAAAATCAACAAAAGCAGAGGCGACATCACCATTCCGAAACATTCGAGAAAGCGACTCATAGTACCCATAATCCGCCGCATAATTTCGCTGAATATTTGTTGAAATTTTTTTTTTCCGTTTTCACGATTACATTATAATCCCGTGAAAACTCCGATTCGGATTAAAATGTGGAATTTTTGTTTTAAGGAAGAGTCAGAGTGGTGAGAGCTCTGTACAAGTATAATGCTCAAAATGTAAGTCCGAAAATTTAAGACTGTCTATTTTACGTCATTTTATTGCAGTTTTATTACATCATTATTACCCGTGCGATCAACAGGTTGATGAGCTGTCCTTTGAGGAAGGTCAGCTGCTCTATGTGCAGGAACACGAGACAGATCCTAATTGGTGGAGAGCCAAGTCAGACTCCAAGGAAGGTCTTATTCCTGCCAACTATGGTATGCACAGTAAAAATGTAATAATTCATTTTTAATATGACGTTCATTGGTTTATTGTATTAATGTCGATCTTTCTTGTGCTCCATTTTTGAAAATAAGGTGTCTGTTGACTTCAATTCCGCGATAACGATTTTTTGTTTGAAAGATGTAGAGAACATTGTTTTATATAAAAAGCGATCATTTCCTTTGGTCACTCAAAGTTTGTCGTTTTTTTTAAACGTTTTTCACGTTTTTGTGCCGTCCGTCAGAACGAAACAAAAATAAACACACTATTCGTGCTCCGATTTTGACAATCTCGTAGCCAAAATTCTACAACTTCCGTCGATAACATTTGACGTGTGATCCGCTCCTTTTTGCAGTTCAGGAGCAGATGGAAGAGGTTGAAATGCCTCTGCACGAGGCGGCGAGACGCGGCAATATATCCAACTTAAAAGAGTGCCTAAAACAGGGTGTATCGGCAACGGGATTAGATTCGGCGGGCAATACGGCACTTTACTGGGCCTCGCGCACCGGTCACGTCGACTGTGTCAAGGAACTGTTGAGTTTACGGAATCCTCCGCTCGATGCTCAGGTCTCAACAGTTTGTCCCGTAAAAGCTTTTATATCACTCCGTGCGAGAAGTCCGATTTCTCGCACTAGTGAAATAAAATCGTATACGAAACTCGCGCGAGAAATTTTTTCTCAACTCGTGTGATTGTGAAACTCACACTCGTCTCGAAAAAGTTTCGTCGCACTCGTATTGTGATATACTATAATTTTATCGTCAAAAGTTGGTCCGTTACATTTCTTATTTTAATATTGCAGAATAGAATGGGTGATACACCGTTACACGTGGCTGCCAATCACGGCCATCTCGACATCGTCGAATTGCTGTTGGCGGCCGGCGCCGACGCTTCCTTGGAAAACAACGGCAATCTTCGGGCCGAGGAATTGGCCTCGAGCGCGACGATTAAAAACATGTTACAAATGTGCAGAAGACGCTACGACTCGTCGACTCACGGTTACGGCGTCGACGATTACGAAAACGACGATAGCGACTGAGAAATGTGTGATTAACACACGAGTTGTGTTACTCCGAGGGTCCGGAAGGGATGCCGCGCCGAAAAAAGCGCGAGCAAACAGGGTATCTAACCAGGGTTTTCCGCCGGAGTCTCTGTGGCTGTGAACATCGTTTTTCACGTTGTTAAATATCATTTGTCAGAGAGTCAGCGGTGGTGCGAATAATCTAGACATTTTATCGATGTAATGAACGCTGTAATTCTTAGTATTATGGGAACGAATGACCCGTCGTACAGACGTGAAACGGAAATAAATATATAAAATTGATGAACATTATAAATAGAAAAAGAAATGGCGTTGAGGATTCAGACTTTGTTGCTGAACCATCGGTTGAAGTCGAGGCGCAGCAACAATTGCGCCAGATGTTCCCCGCTCGGTTGAGCTCGAACTGTGTTCAACGTTTTGATCAGCCAGTCCATCAGACCGTCGAGGGTGTCGGACAACGTTTTCAACTCTTCCTTCTCGCTTGTCAGGAGATTCGTTATTTTCCAGATTGACGCTTGAATTATGAAGTCGTCGCAGAGACGCAGCAGCAATCGTATCAGCTTGTTTACCTGCATTTTCGTTGAAAACAACGTTATTCCACTAATCCAACGGCATAGTGTACAAATACAAATAATTATTATTATTGTATACTTGAAAATTGATATTATCTTTTTTCCTACCGAATTTTGCCGTTCCGTCGAGGCGGTCGACAGAAAAGTCTGGGACATCACGTTGGCGAGGAAAACCGAGTGGGCTTTCTGTACGTGCTCGAAATTACGAGTATTTTTCATGCTGTTCTCCATGATCGTATATTGACTCTCCAACACGTCGACTTGTAAATAATATTGAAGATTGTCGATGATAAATATGAGATTGTTTCGTAACTGAGTGACTCCCGTCTCACTGGAAAGGTCAAATTCTTTTTTAATTCGAGTTTAATTACACACTAATTATTACCCGAAATACACGAAATACCAATTCTAATCAACTTAATTCTTTCGATATTCTCAATTACCGGCTATTACCATAAAACGAACATTGTAAACGTTATATCGAGCACTTACACACGTTTCAGGCGCATTTGTTCGGTCCAGAGATTCGACAAGTCGATCTGTGTCTTCTTGACCCGCAAGAGAAATCGAAACAAGACGTTGTAATCGTTCAGGGCGCTCGGGCTGAATATCAGATGCAGTGGCCATACAACTTTGTACTTTAAAACGATCAATCCCCAACCACGTTGCTCTGTAGAGTATATTTCGAAAAATTGATACTTCAAGTTCAAAACGTCACCAAATCGTCAATTTTTATTTTTTATTTTTTTCCCTTCATCAAACGATAGCTATATGTGTCTAAAGTAAAATGCTTTTGGGCTTTTGTTGCAGGATGAACGTGAAGGCTGTAATCGTGCACACCATCAAAAAAGGACCATCGCGCGTCGCGGGGGGTGGGAGGCGGATTTTTTATGAAATTGTTTAAACATTTTTTTATATGTAGTAAACAGATCAATAAAACTATATGCCAAGTTTCACAAGTTTTCCGTTGTATACTTTCTTCACAAAAAATTCCCAAAAAGCGGTAAATTTTGCGAAAAAAAAAGACAATCCCCCCTTAAGGACCTGAATTTTATCTTACCGAATGGATCTTTGCGATCCTTGTCCGCAACTTCAGTGTTATCGAGCGCATTTTCCGACGCGTTGACGCCCGCTTCAGCGTCAGACTGGGAGCCGGATTTTTCCGTAGCCGGCACGACAAAAGTAAAACTATCCAAGGCCGCCTCATCGTTCAGATGCATCTTTCTCATAGCCATGTGACAAGCGAGATTTACGTCTCGCGAACTGTGACTCGTCGGCGTTTTGTTGAGGATATGAGCGGTTAGCTTGATGAATTCCAAATACAAATCGCCTCGTCCGATGAGATAGAAATCTTTGATCAACTTCAGTTGTTGAAAGAGCTGAGCCTCTTCAACGGCAACGCGCCACAGAAGCTCCGTAACGCAGCTCTTGAGCTCGTCCACCGTTCTCTCGAATTCAATTGTGTCGAAAGTCGCTTGAGTCTGGAGATTCTGTAGCTTTTGAAAGTATTCGTACTCTCGCTCGCCCCATATTGGATTATCGGCGTTTCCTCTCACGCTGAAATCTGCAGATAATTCGAGCATTCGACTTTTTTTTCGCGCATTTATTCGTCGATTATTTTACCTTTATTCGTTTCTCTCGGATCATTGCCGAACATTATGATCGTTTGACCTATAGTCAAGATTTTCGAGGCCAGCGACGGCCGGATGTAAGACGGTACCATGTCGATCTCCACGTTGAAATCCCACATGTCGTATTTGTATTTTTTGTTCCCGCCTTTTTCATAATTCGCAGCATTTTCCTTGGCACCGGCGTCGAAAATCACCAAACTGTTGTCCTGACTCTGGACCGTTTGCTGAATGAAGAATTCTTTGTGGACATCCTCGAGATGACCGTACAGCAGCCAGCTCGTCAGGTGCTTGTAAAATATCGCGTGGACCGAGTGGATTATCCTGAAAACCAATTACGGGTCATTGACTCGTCCACGGGCAATTTAGTTGCAACAGTTGGAAATAATTCTGGGCAAAAAAAAGTGGCTGATCATTGGACAAAGTAATATAATCAAATAAAGAAATCAAGTGTAAAATTGGCATACTTTTCAAGGGCTTCTTTAACCTCTGGTATCCCTGTGTGTTTGTAGCGATGAAGGCACTGAAGTAATTTGCAGCCGTGAAGGCCAAGGGACTCAATCTTGAATCAATGATAAAATAAAATTTTACAAAGGGCTGGAAAATCGGGGTGAACAACGTTTGCAAAATATTGTCCATTACCAAATAATGACTACAAGTTTGTTACAAAATGTTTTGAAAATATTCCTCCCTGGTATTGAATGATACCAGGTTGAGCAGCAGCTACTCACTTCTCTAATAATGCTATTGAGAACCGAGAAGAGGCAGACATATTTTTCCGTGCGACAGAGGATCAATGTTAGCGGAGTGTGAGCATCCTGAAGAACAATATTTTCCAAATCCACGACATCCTCTCTGAAGGCTTTCAATGCGTCATCAATGCCGTCGCACAAAGCTCTGAGATACAATCCTCGGGTTGGAGCAGCTTCGGACCCTAAAATGCAATTTGAATGTAATTTATTGCAACCCATTATTGTATGTAATAATGTATGTATGTAATAATGTATTGTATGTGTATGTATGAATGTATTTATTGTAACCCATTTATTGTAATTTATTGTATCCCTGCCTATGTATTCCAGAACTCGTATATATCATTTTCGAATGCTTTCAGAAATCAAACGTACTCTCTGCGAAAGAATCGTTGACAGATGTACATTTTTTGATAAATCTTGCTATATCGTTGTACTCTTTGACGCTTTGTAGAATTTTCTTCATGAGCACTTTCTCACCGGGATGCAAGTACTTGTTGAAATCTATCGACTGGGAAAACGTAAAAAATTTTAATTTTTAGTTAATAGTTAATATTTTCTAATAGTATATATTTTCATTTGTAATTCTGTAATCAATTTTGTCATTCAATCGAACTCACGTCATTTTCAACAATGTTACCGAGACTGGTTGAACAACCCCACAACGACAGAAGAATTTCGTGGAGCATGTTGGAGAAATGTTTGTTTATTTTTCTGTATATACAGATCGAATCATCGATGTCATCCGAGCGATTTTGCTGTTGCTCAGACTTCGACTCTTATAACCCCTCAAACGGTAACGAACGTTTATGTCGCGGTAATTCTGTCATTATGCGAACTTGCGATCAACATTTTTCAACATTTACTCGGAATGTCTTCAAGTGCAAAATGTTATTGTGTAATTTGCATAATTATTTAGTAAATCTGATACAACACGGGAGGATAGGTCCAGAAACTGCGGAGGGAGCGCAATTATCTCACGGGATAAAACAGCGAGCGCGCCAGCTGTTGCGCGGACGCGCATGCGCGTGGCGCGAGCAGCGATTTTCAAAAAGTTATTCGTTTGGTATCCAATAATTCTGCAATGAATTTGTTCAGATTTTATCTTTTTATTTTTTTTGTAATTGTAATTGTAATTTATTTTACGGATTGCTCCTTTACATAGTAAATCACAGTTTGTGAATTGCATCGAAAAACACGAGCGTAGATAATTAATAATTTAGTACAAAACTTCATATAAATATAATTATAAACATAAAAAAAACAAATTTTTTTTTTTTTTGGAAAACACTAACGAAATAACTAAGGACTCCCCTTTCCCTTGCAGAAAGAATCTACAGGGTTGTTCAAGAGCTCCAGCTCTGAGCTTCGGTATACATAGAAATAAAACTACATTGAGAATGGTAAACGTCAATTTTTTATTATAAACAGTGCAATTCACAGTTTTTATATATTCGAATCTCTCACACTTTTTTTCTTGCTATCTTCATGAACAGCACCATATCTAAAAAAAAAATAATAATGCGATCAATAATTGTAGGATTCTCACGGAACCAGGAGTGACTTTTGGAGTCTCGTATTTGTTAACGATTATTCCTTGTAGACTTTTAGCAGATATTTATCTAAACTTACTGAAGAAGACAACAAGGACAAAGGCCACCATAACCCACACCCAACACCTCCAGGTTGACTTGGTGTGTTCTTCCAACTTCAATGACTCTGATCGCAATTTTACCGCATTCCCGTCCGTTAGTTTGTCGGATTTTTCCAGGGAAGTAATATCTTTTTTGATGATAGAGCTCGCGGTAAGAGCGTGCTCCTTCATATTGCTCGTCATCAGTATCATATTCTCAGCTATTCTCTCCTGCATGTTTCTGTTGTACTTCAGAAGAGCATCCAAATCTTCGTCCTGCGCGGGTGAATTTACGAGCCGTTGCCGCACGTTGTTAATGTTACTCGAGTCAGACGTTCCTGCATTAAAATCAGATACAAAATAAAAAAAAATTTTTTTGCTTTACTGCAATAAATCAATCGATTAACAAACTGTTGACAAAAATCAACAGATGCACTTAATGTTACTCGAGTCAGATGTTCGTGCATTAAAATCAGATACAAAATAAAAAAATATATTTTTGCTTTACTGCAATAAATCAATCGATTAACAAACTATTGACAAAAATCAACAGATGCACAAACGATAAAGTTTTTTATATCCTCTTTTGTGTTTTAATTGTTAAAAACTCCAGATTTAAATGCTGTTTTCTGCGTTAGTACCTAAAAGTACAGAGAAAAACACAAACTTGATTTATGCTTACCAGCGCCTCCATCGGAATTGAATAATTCGCTGCGCAATTCTCTGCTGTATTTAGCGGTCGTCTTCTGGTGAATCTGAGTCGCTATACTAGGACCGCTGGAGTCTGCGGAGAGGCTGGAATTTCTCGGTAGCATTTGAGCGGCCGCTATCCTCTCTATAGCATTTGTCAATTTTGATGTCCCAATGATGCCCTTAAGAAACTCCACCCGCCTCACATATTCGGACAATGTGTCTCGTGACGGTTTACTAAAAATTATTCATAAAATGTCCCTGCTTCGGTTTGTAGACAATGTTTTTTTTTTTTTTTTTAAGAAATTGCTTAAATCTTACTTCGGCAAGTCCTGCAGTTCTTTCAACATGTCATCCAGCGCCATTATGTACTGAAAGTATAGCGATCGTTACTATCTACTGTTCCAGGCTTTTCTATAAAAGGTAAACATTACTTTTTCCAGCTTCCAGTCCTCCAGATGGGAATCTTCCTTCGCCATTAATTCGCAACGGCTCAGAAGTCTCCTCACGTTCACCTCCACTCTCGACATCAAAACCATTTTCGAAGTATTTTGCGAAATACCTCACACAACTACGTAAAATAATTTACACGATTATTCGAGCATTCGTTAGCTGGAAACTTGACATTGCATTGTTGTTCGAGGTTATGTGCGATACGTCATTGTGACAGGATACAGTAGACGCTCTGTAAAAGCGCGCTTTTTTAAATGCGAGTAGCTGTGCTTGTAAAATGGTGGAGTGCTTCGCTATCGTCCGATCAGTGCTAATTTTTTTTCATAATATTATAATTTGTGAGGTCTGGTTGTCCGTTTGGGATTAATTAAATTACTTAAGGTAGTCCTTGCGACCGATATTCATTTCGCATAAATTCGAGGAATTTGGGAGAGAATTGCAAACACAAAAGATTAATTTTGTGTAATAAAGATTTGAAAATGTTATTAACAAATTGGTGAAAAAAAAGATTGTTTAACAAATATTTCGATGACCCAAGATTTTTTTTTCGTGAAAATGATTCCTTCGTTTTTCCGAATACGTATGAATTTTTTCAGATTTTAGAGTTCACATTGAATTTTGTACGTTTTTTTATAGGGAAAATATGTGAAAATTCAATGTGAACTCTAAAATCGGAAAAAATTCATACGTATTCGGAAAAACGAAGGAATCATTATCATGAAAAAAAAATTTTGGGTCATCGAAATATTTGTTAAACAATTGTTTTTTTCATCAATTTGTTAATAACATTTTCGAATTATTATTATGCAAAATTCATCTTTTCAGTACCTTTAATATGCATGCATTTTTTCAGATTTTTATACCACCGAGAAGTGTTTGCAATTCTCTCCCAAATTCCTCGAATTTATGCGAAATGAATATTGGTCGCAAGGGCTACCTTAATCGTCGCCCGAACTGCGCACTTACGGGTGGGCTACTGTACTCGGTTCCGCGGTTGCGTCGATTGGTCCGAATCGACTGTTGGAATCAGCTGCAGCCAATCAACGCCGCCGATCTCATTTTCCCAAAAGATGCATTGTCGGTCCGCCGCCGCCGGGCTTCGATTTGTTGTCATGTCGATGTGTCGCTGTCATGAACGTTAGACTGTGTTACGGCGCTCGTGTTTCGATTCTCTCAAGACCGAAGTTTGTATTCGTAAGATTGTCACGAGAAAAGCGAAAAAAACATGGAGGGCATTTTGCGGAGAGTCAAGAGCAATCTCAGTGCAAAGTTTTACGCCACAAACGACACGTGGTTGACAGACTGCGTCGAGTATTATCTCAGCGAGCACAGCAACGTAAATAACTCTTCGTAACTTCTTACCGGCTTCGCGCGTTTTTCGCACGTGTTTTTGTTATCTGTTTACTTTTGTATCAGCCGAGCGACAGCGACGTTCTTGAATTCGTGATATCCCAGTGGCAACTGAGCGATCTACGGGAGATCAGCAATGAAAAGCCGAGTTTGCCGAAAAATCTTGCGCAGGAAAAATGCACCACATTGCGCGGCCACTTCATACTTCAGGTATTGACTTATTTTTTTTTTAAATACTGACAATAAAAAAAGTCAATGCAATTATTTTTGTATTATAAGGTAAAGGTACCGGTTTCGGTCACTGTACCAGTTTCGGACATTTTCACTATATATTTATTTCAAATTATCGTTTTCTGTATTTTTATGTTGATACTTCGAAAGTATCCATATAAATGAACAAGTTTATCGATGCAATTTTATTTCATTGTAACAATACAAATAATTCTGTGCTTTCGAACTCGGTGGCCGAAACAGGGCCAAAGGTGTCCGAAACCGGTACCTTTACCTTTGATAGATAGATAGATAGATTCGTTTATTTCGTACCCTGGAACTATTGTCCCCTAAGAGTATCGTGCAGTTACAAAAAAAAAAAAACAGCGCCACACATTACCCATTCAGCTTTACAAAAAAAAAAAAAAAATTATACATAAAGGATACTGCAGGAGGATACTGCATAAAAAAATGATATGCAGTATCCTCAGCTGATACCATTGTGAGTGTAGTTATTGTTACTATTGACATATTAATTTTTATTCTATAATTTGTCTTGTTATTAAGATGGAGAAAGTGTATGACATAGCGGAATCCAAGTACAAGCAGCTGGAGAAGATCCGCAATGTTTCTACCGACAACATACAAGCCACGGAAGTTGAGGCGACCCAGGCTTGGGAGCCGAAGAAGAACAGAATGCTGCAGTTTTATCTCACGGATGGAGCTCAAAATGTCACGGCGATAGAGTATAAGCCTATTAGATTTCTTAACGTAAGAACGATTTAAGACTACTAGGCTAATCACACGTGCTGGCTCGAGTGCCTGCAAAACTGTTTGCCAAAATCGACCTCAGAAATATTCTTTTCAAAATATCGACATGTAACCTATACCATTATTCTCAAGTCGTATATTCTACCCCTAAAAACACTGGTTGCTAACCTTTTTAAATTGATTTTGAAAAAAAAAAAAAAAAAATTTCGATTTTTTTTCTGCCAGAAATCGTAGAACTGGCTCCAGACCGAAAATCGCCAAAATCGACCCCAATTTTTTTTTTCTTTCCAAAATATCGACTTGTAACCTATACCGTTATTCTCAAGTCGTATATTCTACCCCTAAAAACACTGGTTACTGACCTTTTTTAATTGATTTTGAAAAAAATATTTTTTGGCGATTCTTTTCTGTCAGAAATCGTAGATCCGGCTCCGGACCGAAAATCGCCAAAAACGGCAAAACGTCGGAAATTTTTATTTAAAAATATCACCTATAATAGGTTAATCAATTTTGCGCTGGCGCTCATCTAAAGCTTTAAAAGGTTAACGTTGTTGCCCTGCCTGTCCTCTTATCAAATTTTTCAAATTTGACACCAAACTGATGTTGTTTATCACGGACTTTCCTGACAACCAATCACAGCTCTAATAGTTTGCTAACAATGCTTTCCGTTACCCATGAACTTTTTAAAAGAGGGATCGAGAGAACAGTCTGAAGTACAGACCTCACAAAACTTTGAAATAATTATTTCTCCGATTTCCATCACACAAGCAACTTCCAAGCTTTTTATTATTATTTTTTATTCAAATTGAGTATCTAATGAACATAAAGTTGGACAAAAAATTGCACAAAAAATTGCACAAAAGCCAAGAATTCGTATACCAAAACTAGAAGTGTCCCTGTCTGGTCTTTGAAGGAATGATAAAAATAAAAAGGTTTCAAAAATTGCAGGACAAATTACTCCCTGGTTACAAGTTAATGATAAAAGGCCCAGTGACATGTAGAAGAGGAGTAATAATGCTGGATGAGACAAACGTGTCAGAGGTAGGAGGAGAAATTGAGAGTCTGCTGATATCCAATGCTACGGAAAATGTTCTAGCCAGAGCTTTGTACGTCCCATCTAAAGTTTCTTTCACATATTTAAAAAAGTTTAAAGAAAGTGAGGGATCTCTTTTACGATGAATTATTTTACAGGAATCTACCGGAAAATCCGGATCCTTATAACGACAACGCGACACAACCCAACGAAGCACGAAAACCCGACAAACCAGCGGAAGAGGTCGCCTTCGACGATGATTTTGATGTTGATATGGCTGCCGTGGAGCTTATAGAGAGAAGTAGCCAGGAGGAGTCAACGAGGGCTCAAAATTCTTGCCTGACAAATACAAACTCTAACGTCCGATCCGCTTCGAGTCGGGTTGTAAATCGCGACATCCAGCCAATAAACGAACGCATAGACGATCCTCCTCTCGTTCACCAATCTGAATCCGATCTTTTCTTCGACACGATCGACGTGAACGAATTCGACGATTTGCCAGAAATCGCGCCAAATCCGTCAAACGTTTCGAAAAAGATCTGCAAGAATCCTTCACCTCCGCCCCAACAATCGGACTTTCCGGATTCCGATGAGGAATTCGCGAACACGTTGGAAGTCGCGGCAGAGCCGCGAAACGTGTCGAGAATGATCTGCCGAAATCCTGTGCGGGTTTTACCGGGAAATTCGGAGTTTCCGGACGACGATGACGAGTTAATAGTGATGACAGAAGATTCCAGCTGTTCCGAAGCTTCGCGAAAATCGAGCGCGAACGTGAAACCCGATTGCCAAACTGACGGTATGTCGAAATTGAAGATCGACGCGAATGCAAAGCCTCGAGTCCCGTCGTCGGCGCAACAAACGGCTGCTGTTGCATCTGGACAGCCAGTGCAAGTTGGAAACAAGAGAACATCCGCGGTTCTGTCGCCCCCGGTGCTAAACCCACCCGCGGAGAAAGTTCGGTGCACGCTAGCCACGCCGAAGTCTAACAAAGTTAATAACAGGAAAATCACAGATTTTATAAAAATGGGCAATCATCCGGAGAGCAAACCTTCCGCACCGATAATCATTAAACCCTTGAAGAAAGACGAACGCCCGGAGAATAAACCTCCAAAAACAAAACCTGTTTACACTATCGCTGAGGTTTTAGCGGCGGAGGAGGCGCAGGAAGTTGTTTGCAAAACGGTGAGAGGCAAGCTTGTAAAAAACGACGCATTGACGCGAGATGGCGATTCCTGGGTTCTCAACGGAACGTTAAAGGACAAAACTGGAAGTATAGACGTCACGTTTTCCTCGAAGGTAACAATTTGGGATTTTTGCAGTATTATACTATTATCGACGGCCCAGGTTATTGCAATATATTTGCAGATATTGGAAAATATGCTGGGATTCACCGTCGCGGAATTCAAACTGAAAAAGAAGCTGAAGAAGAGTAATCCCGAGATAGAAACTCAGTTGAGACAGGTACGGGAATGATTTGGACACGAGAAATAGAATCTCCGGGACAGTTACGTAATATTTTATTTCTTCTCTTCGCAGAGTATTCGTAGTTGTGAGATTACAATAAGAACGCTGGACGCTCTGCTGGGGCTCGAATTGGCACCTGGTCAGAAGCCTAAAATCGTTACAATCACAGATAGGGCTGATGCGCGGAGAGAATTTCTCGAGCAGACTGCGAAACTCAAAACTACATAACAGAAGTTACTTCACGGTGAACGAAAAAAAATCAGACTACCTCAACTAGATGCAAGATAAATGATCTGTCCAAATGTGTTCGTCAATTTACATTAGTGTTAGATGTACCTTTTGTAAAAATGTGTTAAGTTATTGCTAAAATTAAAAGAAAATCGATGGCTTCGTAGAAGTCCAATTTGTAAATACGTGTTGGTAAATTCATTTGATACTTAAATGTAGCGGCGACGACGCATTCTTTCAATAAGTACAACCTGAGTAAGGAGCACGCACCGCTATGGAAGGAATTTTTATTTAATCTTCCTTTACATTGTAAAAAAGAATTTGAATATTTGTAGGTGAAAAAAATGAGTTCATTGCGTGAGTCTGTGACAAAAAAAAGTGCATTAATCTTCGAATCGTTCCATGACTTACCCTTAGTTTTTGCTGCAAGAAAGATGTGATTCAAAGGATGAAGAGGAAATCGGAGCCCTGTGCCGAAAAAAATGCATTTTCGTCTTAGCTTCATTTCACGATTAAGAATAGCGGTGGAATTAAGCGCATATCTGTCGAGGGAGACGCAAGGGGCGGCGATAAAAGGTGAGAAACCCGTATTGCGGCCAAGAGTTTTGCCCCGGTACACTCGAATTTTTTTGCTATTTCACGCGCGTCTCCGTTGCCCGGTTCATTATTCGTTTCGCGAAGGTGCCCGCGGCCCCTATAGAATTACACCTGGACTCAGAAATCTTCCGCCGCTTGTGTTCCTCTCGCGCTTTTACCCGTTGTGCCTCGTTCTCCAGGACGCGCGGACAAAAGATCGCGAAGGAACGCCCGGGTGATTACCGCGTCCGTCACTCGATACGCCTCCGGCACACCACCCGAACCGCCTCGACGCGTTTAATAATGTATGCATGTACCGTGTTTATGCGACTCAGCGTGAACCGCGGTGCGCGTACATATGGGTAAACATTCAGCTCCCGTGTAAACCAGTTCCGACGATTTAACACCAGCTTTAGGGGTGACGGAACGAGTTTCACGTGATTTCAGCGAGATTGCATTCGGTCGTCGCATTTTCAATCGCGTAATCGCCGATAAAACGATTGTCTCAGTTAAATCACTACGACCCCGCGGGATGGTCAAGTTGTTTATACACTTAAAAATCTCAAATGCCGGGGGGGAATAAAATAGTGTTTGCAGGATTAGAGACACAATTCTATCGTTGTTTATTAAAAATATAAAATTAACGCTACAAGGGCAGAAATTAAAGCATATTTACTGGGGATGTTCGAATATGTCGAATATTAGGCTTCGTTACGAATCGAAACGAACTATTTGATTCGATTCGAGAATTGGTCGAATGAAATAGTACTATTCGATTCGATTCGGTTCGAACACTGTTCGCGCATCCCTAATATTTACGGTAGAAGTATTAAGAGTACGGCAATGGAAAACGAAATCTAAAAGAATAACTATATCACAAAAGGTTAGCGTGACAGATAGCGGAATCTTAGACTAAGCACAATCGCAATTTACGATACAATCGGAACGATGTGCAAAGATGTCATAAAAAAAGGAGAAACTGGAGATTCTCGATATTGGCTGATTCATTATGATTCTGATTTGTTTTGATTAGCTTCCATTAATTTGTTGAATTTAAAAAACGATCGATGAATGGATTTTTAACTGTACTCCAATTTCATCACCAGCGTTCTGTTTCCTAAATCTAACACAGCAAGGTATATACAGCTTTCAAATAGATAACACTTTTTAAAAAATTGCAATCTTATCACGTCTTCATGTATCAACCAAAAATGTATCCAAGAAAACAATATTAGTGCGCGTAAGAAATTGTCTACTAAGCTCGCAAAGAAAATACAATTTAAGGTCACTTCCCAAATGACTTTGGAATGGTTTGACCATATTTTTTATACAAACTATTAGTTTCACGGGCACGTCAGACGTGGACGTCGTATTTGAAGGATCGACAATCAACATATTGCTGATCTATTCCAATATCCGTAGAACTATATTTACAAATGACGATTGGAATACGTCGCGCACTTTAGTTCCTCACGTCGCAAGATACACGCCAAATAAATAACGAATAGCTATAAAAAAATAGTCTCAAGACTGTTCCAATGCTTAAAAAAAGTAGCCAGTTTGACTGGTGGTCACTTCGTAGGCAGTGCGCCCGAAACTCCGCAAAATGCACCGGGAGATTGTCAGTCACCGCGTAATCGCGCAATTACATTACACAACCCTGACCGCTTTACGAAAATTAAATTGTCTTTCTCTCTCCCAGCAGGAAACCGTAAAAATCACCTCGAAACGTGCGAAATCTCTGAACGCCGCTCCGACAAGTGGGGGAAAAATCCTCACGATAGTCAGACTTGCGTCTCGCTACCGCTATGATACTGCTTTCTGTGCTTTCGGTGTTTCTTGCTACGCGGCATCGTTCTGCTCTGCTGTATGTGACTGTTCTTCACGATTTGATGCTGGTGCAAGAGATTCTGCTGCTGCGACGGTGGAAAATGGCTCAGATGGTGAATCTGATGATGGCTGGCGGTGCCGGTGGTGGAACCGCCGCTGCTGTAGCAGTGAACGACGGGAATCGCGTGGGGATGACATTTGTGAGGTGGTTGCTTGCATCGAGCTATTCTTCGCCATACATTGACCGCGCTTGGCCACCAGATCCAAGCGGCCGCGATCGCTCCACCGCCGAGAGAGACGACGAATCTCATGACGAAGAATTGAAGGATCGGTCTCGATGGCGCTCGTGGGGCGGAAGACGGCTCGGGCGCCCTGAGCCACGAATCCCGACCCCACCATTCGTAGAATATCGTGCAAGTCAGACAGATGACGACGACCGCGTAGAAACAGGCGAAAAACCCGACTCTGGTGAGGAGAATTTTCTGCCGTCTGTGGATTTCCGTCGGCGATTGAGCCAAGTCACGGTGTCGGACCAGGGGATTCGTGTGCACCGGATTGAGCACCGGGCTCGAGGCGACCGAGGGACGGGGCAGCAGCAGCGCCGCCATACCCAGCAGCAGGAATGTCGTCCCGATCGCGAGGTAGACCAACTGCGGGCTCAGCACCAAAACCAGCAGGGACCTCGTGCTCTGTTGACCGACGAAGCAGCTTCCTGGAACAATGAATTTCGTATGGTTCGTTAGAATAGGTGGATTGATTTCGCTTTAAGGTAGTCCTTGCGACCGATATTCATTTCGCATAAATTCGAGTAATTTGAGAGAGAATTACGAACGTTTCTCGATGGTATAAAAATCGGAAATAATTCATGCACATTAAAGGTACTGAAAAGATTAATTTTGTATAATAATAATTCTAAAATGTTATTAACAAATTGATGAAAAAAATATTGTTTAACAAATTTGTCGATGACCCAACTTTTTTTTTTAATGAAAATGATTCGTTCATTTTTCTGAATACGTATGAATTTTTTCAGATTTTAGAGTTCACTTTGAAATTCGTGTGTTTTTATAGGGAAAATATGTGAAAATTCAAAGTGAACTCTAAAATCTGAAAAAATTCATACGTATTCAGAAAAACGAAGGAATCATTTTCATCCACAAAAAAACTTGGGTCATCGAAATATTTGTTAAACAATGTTTTTTTTCATCAATTTGTTAATAACATTTTCGAATTATTATTATGCAAAATTAATCTTTTCAGTGCCTTTAATTTGCATGATTTTTTTCAGATTTTTATATTAACGAGAAATGGTTGCAATTGTCTCTCAATTTTCGAAAACTTATGCGAACTCGACACCAGGCGCAAGGACTACCTTAAGTGTCTTCGAGTCAACACTGATTCGTCGATCAGAGATTACGCCAAGTTTTCAATTTCACGGACAACTGTAACATTGAATCTGGGATTCAACGACAGAACGAATTTGCGCTTATAGAACTGAACTCTGAGGGTTCATTGGTAACTGTTTTGGAGCGACAATGTGACGCAATGTGTAAAGAAAATGCGAGTCATTTTTGTTTTGGAGGAACTGCCACATTTTTCGAAAATAATCCAGCGTAATTTCTGTTTTGAGATTGTCGTTATTATAATTATAAAGGAATGGTGCGCAGTAATTCTCTCAAAATAAGCATTTCAACGAATTTTCCGTTATGCTCAATATCTTCTCGATTAAAAATAGCTGTTGATTTTTCAAAAGAGTTGTTGATTGTGTATCGAATTTCTCGTTTGTAACGAACGTGTCATCGCTCCCTCCCAAACTTCTCTCGGACACGCGACGAATTGCACGCGAGTCAGATACCCCGGACCAGCAAAAACTTGAACAGTTGTAAGTAGAGTAAGCAGAAAAACTGTCCGCGTCCTACCTACCGCAACACTTTTCTCGACTTCTTAGTCGCGGCAATCTTCCTCACATGTGTATAGAGTTCGGGTTGTACAGTCGCCGTCGCAAAACGATGCAAATTCAGCGAATGCCGAGGGTGGACTCGACTCCACCCGAAGTGGCTGCGAACTTGTGACGGCGACTGTATAAGCTACTGTGACAAAAACTCGTCGGTCAACGTCTCACGTTAGCATTTGCGGCACGCGACCCTTTCTCTCTTTTTCGCGTTTCGCGAGACTCACTCCACTCGCAGCGGTCGAAACGCGGTTCCCTCTCCAACCCCGCACGTTCGCCTCCTCGTGACGACTTTGACACTCGGAGTTATGCTGACAATCTTTTAATTCAGAGAATAGCACTCGTGGCTCAGGATACGCGCATCCGGCGTCAGTCCAATTCTTGCTCTGGACTTGTCACGTCTAAGTCTGTGGAATGTCTATGTTTTTTTTTCCAACTTTCACTTTTGTTAACTGTGTTTTAAGGTAGTCCTTGCGACCGATATTCATTTCGCATAAATTCGAGTAATTTGAGAGAGAATTACGAACATTTCTCGATGGTATAAAAATCGGAAATAATTCATGCACATTAAAGGTACTGAAAAGATTAATTTTGTGTAATAATAATTCTAAAATGTTATTAACAAATTGATGAAAAAAATATTGTTTAACAAATTTGTCGATGACCCAACTTTTTTTTTTATGAAAATGATTCGTTCATTTTTCCGAATACGTATGCATTTTTTCAGATTTTAGAGTTCACTTTGAAATTCGTGTGTTTTTATAGGGAAAATATGTGAAAATTCAAAGTGAACTCTAAAATCTGAAAAAATTCATACGTATTCAGAAAAACGAAGGAATCATTTTCATCCACAAAAAAACTTGGATCATCGAAATATTTGTTAAACAATGTTTTTTTTTATCAATTTGTTAATAACATTTTCGAATTATTATTATACAAAATTAATCTTTTCAGTACCTTTAATGTGCATGAATTATTTCCGATTTTTATACCATCCAGAAATGGTTGCAATTGTCTCTCAATTTTCGAAAACTTATGCGAACTCGACACCAGGCGCAAGGACTACCTTAAGTATTTTCGTGGCAAGTCCTGCGCGTTTAACAAATATTTCCAGCGAGTACTTCAAAAAAAGCTTCCTTGAATCTTGATACATTATTTTTTGTGTGTTTACGAAAGTGAAAAGATGTCACTCAAATCCACAATTCTCATCTTACAAATCTTAATTATTTTGTAACCAAAATTGTAGATGGGATCTTTCTAATTAAAATGACAAAAGCAAAAAATTAATATTTTTCCATGGCAACTTAACTCAACGTCAAATCGCTTGGTGTATTTATTAATCAAATAAATAATTAGGGAAAATATGGATTGGCTTAACATGAGAATTGTGGAACACGAACGTCTTTGTGTATTTTATATCACGTTTGCAAATATCAAAAGGATTTTCCCTCCCACAATTGTTTAACCGGTGTCTTTTCCCATAGGAAGACCAGAAGCGAGAGCCGGAGGGGTGAATTCAGCTCCAAATAATGGAGAAACAAAGGCGGCAAATAAACATCCAAGAGGAGCGAGCGAACGAATGAGAAAACCGTGAGGAAGGCTGGTGGTCAGGCGTAGGGAAGCAGAAGCTGCCCAGGCCCGACGAAGCGAGAGCATTCAATGCAAATACCAGAGGACCCTTTGTGCTTCGGCTCCTAAGATCGGCGCATGGACCACTTTTGTCCGCGGCTTCTTCGGGGCCCCCGGAGATTCTGCAAACGCGAAGCGAAAGGTAGAGAGAGGAGCCAGGAACCTGCGAGTTCAGGAGGGCCCGGAATCGCAAAATTCGTAGAAGGACATAAAAATCTAAATGTTTTATAGACACAGTAGAGAGTCTTGGTCGGCCTCGGAGACAAAGAGACGCCGCGTATAAATATCTCGTTAATTAGGTGGCGACCTACATGCGGGACTTGATTTATCGTCCATCTTCGTCGATAAATTGATAATCTCCTAGTTAGATCGAGTCCAGCCGTATTCTCCAACAAGAATTTCCAGCTTTCTCGCGGAATTTATCTTTGAACCACGCCTTGAATTATGTCCTCTTTACATGAAACCATCAGACACACGTTCAATTTTCTTATTCTGTGTACCGATTTCATTGATATCGCCTTCAACATGATTTCGTTTTGTTTTCCGACCCAAATTTAATATCGCAATCATCAGTTGTTCTCGGCGAATCTAAGTTAAAAATCTAGCCCCCGTTATTTCGTCTTACTAAATTTAATGAAAAAAATATTGTGTACATTCAATAAAATGAATATCGAAGCATATCGATGATATCGATGAATATCGCCTTCAACGTGATTTCGTTTTGTTTTCCGACCCAAATTTAACATCGCAATTATCAGTTGTTCTCAGCGAATCTAAGTTAAAAATCTAGCCCCCGTTATTTCATCTTACTAAATTTAATGAAAAATATTGTTTACATTCGATAAAATGAATATCGAAGCAAATTCGAAACAAAATGTAATATACATGGTACGTTACATCTGCCTCCTTAGTAAAACGATAAATAGTCTGCTAACGGCAGGATAAATAAGCAAAGATTAGTTTAGAGATAGAAGGGATTGGTCCCGATCTCTGAATCGCATCGTAGGCGTCCCCCCACCGGCTTTGTACATTGAAAATACGTATAGCAGCGACCCGGAGTCATTCGACGTCGGCGGAGAGGGAGAGGAAAGGAAAAGTATTAGCATAAAGTTGTCTGGTTAGGTCGGGACGGTGAAAGAGGAAAGATAGAAAGCCTCGGCGCATCGGGAACGAGAATCTCCTCGGTGGTTTATATATATATATATATATATATATATATATATATATATTGTATATCCGAGTCTCGCGAACCGGAATACATACTACGACTTATGCTTATACGTATCTATAGTATAGGTACGTGAGGACCGATGCCGTTTAGTTGGTATGGAGCCTGAGGGCCTGGTCGTTATGCACCGCGCTGCCCGAGCCTCGACATCGCCATTGTTACTTTTATCTTCCCGCTCTCTGCCGTATACTATATCACACAAACACGTGGTTCACAACCTCCCCTGCCGTACTGTATGTCTCTCTCTCTCCCACGTACCACACTTTCCTTCTTCACTCTTTCCCCGCTCTTATCCTTCCACTCCTGTCCTGCCCGCTTCTACGCCTTTATTCAAATAGGTCTCCCTTCGCCCACGTTATTCTTCTCGGGAGCCAAACTCGTTCTTTTCTGTTTAAGAGAGTTAATTAAAGTGCCTTCGCAATTTCTACCCAATTGTCCTTACTTGTGGAATGTTTAGTTAATTATAACATTTTTTTTAGCAACTTCGAACAGCTGACTATGTTATGATAGCAATGTGTTATATTGCATTTTATTTCCGGGTTTTCATGGGGCAAGATTTACTTCGATTTGTTCAAGATGTTTTTGTAACAGGGTACGCAAAATTATACTTTGTATCTCTGCAGTTACGTACAGAAGAAGACTTTTTGTATTAAAAATACGTTTTAGTTTTGATACCTTCATGTGGTTTATTAGATTAATATGGTTTTATGTGTTCTTGGAGTAAAATGTGAATATAAAAAATGTCACGAGGGATGGTACACGAGATAAAACACGTGACAGGGGTGATAGGCAGGCGTACGAGTCGACGTTTGCTGTATCCTTGTGTAATGTTAGTTTTTGCTGTGCTTGGATAGTACAGATAATGCAGAATTTTTTTTTTGAAGAAGCTAATACTGGTTACCGGTAGCCAGATACCGCTGGGCTTTTGAGGGGATTGATTGCATTATAGTATCATATCATATCGCGTGATACGACAAGCGTTATCTTATCGCTTGAGTCCCGAGCGAGTTTGGCACCGATCCCAATGGATGTTGTACCTGAAATGCATCGCTCGCAATACAGATGCCGATAAGTAACTTTTGAACAGCTGAATCATGAGTCAAGGAGGGTCGCGATAAACCGAAATCTCGAATTTATTTATCACTTTGACACCTGGTATTTTTCTTTCACCATTTATTTTCTTTTTCTTTTGACCTTTCGTTTTCAACTAAAATGTTGCAACTGTCCTTGGGTCAGATCGAGTCGAGGGAATTCGGCGTCTCCAAGACTCACCGGTCAATTCGTCAGCGTCAACGTCCCTCGTAACGAGAACAGCTATCGTGTGAGCCGCAGGAAATCCCCATGCGACGACTGCTCCGACGGTTGAGAAACCCTGCTCGAGACCAAAACCGTCTTCCTTGCTTGCATTCCCCGATGTTCGGCTCCATTTTCGTGCAACGATGCACCACCAGGCGGACAATACGACCCACCTGTAACCAAGCAATAACAAATATTCATATTAATATTGGCAATCGAACGAGATATCAATTTGCAACATTTATTTATGGGACGTAAATTATGTGCTGGCGAGTTTTTGTGAAAATATCACTGAAGCGACTAAAGGAAGAAAAAACTTTTCAGTGAGCATTTCACAGTTGCGCCTACAATTTAGTTGAATCAAATAAAATTCAATAAAAATTAAATTGAAATAAATTCACAAAGTACTTTTTGCTTGTTGCAATATTTCTCGAACTTTCTCAACGCGAAAAAAAAAAAAAAAAAAACGAAGTCATGGGCATCATTATCGGCTCTTGCACCAAGTTTCGTGTTCCAGCAGCCGCGTTTACTGTACACAACAGACTGTTTAGGTGGAGCGCGCCCGTTTCGGCAACTCGTACTCGTGCGCGAGCTGAGCCGAGGGAGTTAACGTGTATAGGTATCGCGCAGTTCCTTTCAGTTCCTCACACTCGAACGCGCCCGTAAAAGAGGAGCGAGCGAGCGCGAGAGTCTGCCCGTTTAGTGGCCGTGTGGAACAAAGCCGAGTCTTGTCCCTGTCGGCAATAATCAGCCGAAAGGTTTCCTGACCAGTTTCACCGCTGCCCGGGTGTATTATGACTGGGGTGTCTACCGTAGAGACCGAGAGGCAGCCAGCCTCCACTTCTCACCCAATTAATCACGCTAGTCTGGAAATCGAAAACCCGAGATCAAGTGGAAACCATGTAGGTGCAACACCAACTTGGAGTTGAGCTCTCGGTGCACGTGATCTCTGTTTTTTTCCAGGCCAGTTGGAGATACGATTGTCAAAGGCATTAATTTCACGCACAATGATTGATCAGTGCAACACAAAAAAAAATAGTATAATTGGTTGGCCTAGCCGAGTCGCTTGCGGATAAATATGCTTCAGGCGATCGAATCGTTTGGGTCGACCAATTAATTTGCCGCTTCAATCATTTTGGTCGACTGAAGCCTACCAATTATTAATTATAGAACAATTATTTTTCTTCGTGTAAAAGTAAATAACGAACCATTTTTTTTATTTAAAAAATCGTGTTGTGACACCCAAAAAAGACATAATATTTGTCGTCCCCTTTCACATGCACCTTAAGGGTGGAAGCTCCGCTGGCAACAGCGGGAAGGATTATCGTTCGACGCGGGAACTCGCATAAAATTTACTACTATTATATGAACCAGCCCTTGGCGAACAGGTTGCCTGCAATAATAATGCTTCGTCGGTGTATAAACGAGCCCGGCCTGGAGACCACTGCAACGCGTCCGCACCACCTGCTTCTCGTTTCTCCCTCGTTGCTGTATCATTCTTTCTCTCTGCCGCTCGAGCCAACATGGGGCCCGGTATTGTAAAATCTGCGACTCGAAATTCGACCTCGTACGAGAACCAGCCGATATTTATTCGCTATCCCCGAGCAGCGAAGCGGTTTTACAGCACTCCCGGTAATCACGTAAACCTGTAGCGAGCACCAATCACCTGGAATTAATTATAATTACACTTTATGGAGAAATGTAAATAAATAAAATAACATAACGGATGAACGACGAAAAAAAAGGAAAATTTTGTAGACAGTTTTGAAACATATTTCAAGGTAACTTTATTCTTTTTTCGAGAATATTCATTTCGTAAAATAATGAAACCTTGTATCGAGTTGTAATGAGCACCAATCACATGGAATTAATTATAATTACACTTTATGAAGAAATGTAAATAAATAAAATAACATAACGGATGAACGACGAAAAAAAAAAAAAATGAAAAATTCTGTAGACAGTTTTGAAACATATTTCAAGGTAACTTTATTCTTTTTTTCGAGAATATTCATTTCGTAAAATAATGAAACCTTGTATCGAGTTGTAATGGATCGTAGACATCAGCGGCCAGTCGAGTGATCGGAATCAAAGTCTCTTTCTCTCGTGCGTTGCGGCGATCCAAGTGAATGAGAGTGATAGATGGTGGGTTGCCATCATCGGCCTCCTTGGAAACGATGATAAATGGTAATCTCGGCTCTGTCTACAACGGTAATAGTAGGTTTTGGTTATGCGGTCCTCCCGTTGTTCTCATCGCTTCGGGAACGTGCCACCAACGCCCATGCCACGTATATATCTATAAAGAGGCTCGTTGAATGTTAAAGTGCAAAATTAACTGAACGTTATTTCAACTGGCAGAACTTTCTCATAACCAGTGAAAGCTGCGTCGCCAAAGAGTATCGAAAATATTTACAAAAAATAGATTACATTTCAATTCATGCTCAAGAAAAGTTCGCAAACTTTAGTGCTAGTATTTTTTTATACGACACCTTTTTTAAGTACTAGCAATAAACATATTTTTTATATAAATATCTACTTGCTATCCAAAGAGTATCGAAAAGATTTACAAAAAAATAGATTACATTTCAATTCATCCTCAAAAAAGGTTCGCAAACTTTGGTGCTAGTATTTTTTTATACGACACCTTTTTTAAGTACTAGCAATAAACATATTTTTTTATATAAATATCTACTTGCTATCCAAAGAGTATCGAAAATATTTACAAAAAATAGATTACATTTCAATTCATCCTCAAGAAAGGTTCGCAAACTTTGGTGCCAATATTTTTTTATACGACACCTTTTTTAAGTACTAGCAATAAAATATTTTTTATATAAATATCTACTTGCTCTCTTAAATATCTCCCGGCGCTGCATTTTCCGTGAAAACTATCGCGTTAATTCGAGAGTCGAAAATTAACGAAAATTCCTTTTGCCATCAACGTGTCAACGTCTGACTCAATCGCCAGCGCAAAATTGCCGCTTGCAAATAATCGTTCTCCACGTACTCATCGTACGTATTAAATTAACGGCCTGTAAAAGGCGACATATAAAACGCATGACTTTCAATTCCCTTAACGGGCTCGGATCTCCATAAGTTTCACCTTAAGGTGTTTCCCCTATATAGCACCGCTATTTATTGACATTCGTGTGCATCATACTCGTTCTCGCATAGGTATGTATCTCATATATAATTCACCTTGATGGTTTTTTCGCCATGTAGCAGTGTGAAGCGTCACTACGACTAGGCAGACGGCACCTTAAACCGCAACGACGAGGCCTCCCTTTTGTATTGGAGCCGTATAGCGCGAAGTCGTGTGTGCCGTTTACACAAACGACCGAGAGAAGAGAGAGAAGCGAGAGAGGGGCGAGAGCTCGTCGAGAGCCCCGGGGATCTTTTCACTGAAGTGGTTCACCGAACTTGTTAACACGGCGTCGAAGCGAAACGAAGCAGGAGCGAGAACGTTTGCTGCCTACATGCGTGCTGCCTGCCTTGTGATTCCCTCGCTCGCTCGTTGGTCTGCACTGAGAAACCAACTCGGCAGGACTGTACGTATTTGAGGTAGCAGTATCGAAAAATCGTTTTCAGATTCAAGCAATTCTTTTTTGCTTCCTCATAGAGGAAGCTTTGTTTTCGTGAAATTTTTTTTTTTTCGAGATTTTCATGTCAACATAGTCAGAATCACCTAAAACGTCGAGATAAGTGGTCTAGAAAATATGTCTGTATGTGGGTATGTGTGTGTGTGTGTGTGTATGATCCAGGCACCGAACATTCAATTGTTTATAACTCAGGAATGGCATGATGGATCGAGCTAAAAGTTGGCACGCAAGTAGAGTATTAAATCCTGTGTAATTCACATATTTTTTAAATTAAATATATCCATGTATACAAATTTTATCGAATTTTAAATTTTTTCAAAAAAATGGCGTGATCGCTCTAACTTTTGTAAAAGTTCGACGATTCAGCTATGTACTTCATCATAACTAAAGACACGTTCAATGTTGTTTGGTATTGAATTTCAGCGAAATCGGTAAAGCAGTTCCGGTTTTATAGAATTTTGAATATTTCGAAAAAAAAAATAGATTTTGCTCTAAATCACGTCGAATCTCATCGAATGAACCAAAATACTCAACAGTCAAAAAATAACATACAGCGCTGCCGCGTATAAAATTTGGTGACGATCGGTAAAGTCGTTCGGATTTTACGCTGTTATGAATTTTTGAAAAAATTAAGATTTTCGCTGTAACTTATGGAAAAGTTATTAAAGTAAGTCAAAACTTTGTATCTAATCAAAATTAGATGTAACGGTGTTTGTAACGGAGTTTTCTTTTGTTCAAATTTAAAAAAGTTGCAAAGTAGAACTTTTCACACTGCTTCCTCAGTAATTCCCCTTTTTCACAAAGCCACCTCTATGAAGAAGCTTATTTATTAACTTTGGCTTCCTCATAGAGGAAGCTTTGTGAAAAAGGGGAATTAATGAGGAAGCAGTGTGCAAAGTTCTACTTTGCAACGTTTTAACGAATCGCACAAATACAAAATATTATTCACTCGAATTAATCAATTTGTTTGCCGTTTTTTTCGTACAGGTAAATTTGCAAACTACAGCAATTATTGGTGTCGGAAATAATTGAGCGAAACTCAGAGTGCGACGGAGTGATAGAAAAAAATGAGGCAGCTACCGATTTTGGCTGGTGCAACAGCAGAAGCCAGATATACAGAAGCACGAACACAAATATCGAGTAAAGAGCGAGCTCTGCACGAGAGCAAACAGGTAGGCAGACTCCGGACTCGCTCTCCGGACGCTCTTCTCTCGTTTCTCTCTCGCGCCAGGTTTGTTTCTCGGGCCTTTTTTTTTTCACTCACTCCACTCACCCACTTGTTCCTTCGCGCTGGTAACTCGGGTGCAAAGCAAACATCCCGAGACCATATGCTCTCCGACCGGACTGCCCGAAGAAATTCTTCGTTCGCGCCTTGAAAAATGTTTGCCTTCGTTTTCGAGATAAAATGTTGAGCGCTCGGCGGTTATATTGGACGGCTCTCGGGCGTCGTCGAATAATTTATATCACAGGCGGGACTTTTTGGGGAATGCATCGGAACATTCGTGTTTCACTGTGACTAATTAATTGTGACTTCGTTTTAATTGAAATTTCATTTGTTCACACGTGTTTAGAATTTTTTTCTCGATGAACACCTTGTAATTCATGTCACTTAACCCGGCGTTATTAATACTGAATACAAATAAAGTTATTTGTTACACCGGATGGCAGCAAAAGAATAATAATAAACTACTGTTCATTTTTTTGTAATAAGCTATTATTTTTAATTTGGTCGGAATATCATACAAATCAATTTTTATTCTCCAAAATTACACTACAATTGTTTATAACTGACACATTTCGCGAGTAAATACACGACCAGAGAAAAAGTTAGATTAGTGGAAAGTCGATGACTTTTTTCACGTTAACTATTTATTTATTTGTGAGTGGTTTTTCTGAATTAGTATTTCACATACTTGTTATTTCTAGTACACGATGTCATCGAGAAATTCTCTGGGTGCCAGTGGGCGGACTATTTTAAGACAAACGGAAATTCTGGAGCACCGAAAATTCATCTGAAGTTGATTATTTCGAGACCGCCCACGAGAGCGAAAGTAGCTACTACGAAAATGTTCTCTCGGTCACAGAGGGGGGCGAGAATCCTAGGAACATAAAAAGAATATCTCCTGCACAGAAAGGGAAACGCACCAGACGCTAACACACGTGGCGCGAACATCCTCTCGACAAATGTACAGCGGCGGAACAATTTTCTGTGACACGACGACGACGACGACGAGGCAACCAAAGCATAACGAGGGGTTCAACAGATTTAATGGTTTACTATAGTTAGTGCAACGAAACGTTGGGATGCTGCGAGAGTCAAGGGCAAACGGTTACAAAAAACAGGACTAAGAAAAAAGAAAACGAGAAATAAAAAAAAAAAATGCACGGATCAGAGGTGCGAGGGAGAAATGAGCAGAGCTCTGGGTATAGCTTCAGCTGATTTCACCGAACTGATAAACGGCTCCTCTCCGCGTTCGCCCTCCGCTCGAGATGCATTCTCGTCTTACCAATCGGACCGCAGTATTATGTACAGTGAAATGTATACACGATACTACGGCCGATCGAACGACTCCGAAATTCGTTTCGCACGAAAATTTCGTCTTCCAAATTCCAAGCTCATGATTCAGTTGAAAATTGTCATTATTAAAAATTAATATCGCACAATACAGCGAACAATTCTGAATAATATTTCTGAGAGAAGAGTAAAAATAACTTTTACAAGATTCCAAAGTTCATTATTTTTTTCACAAAAAAAAAATAAAAAAGGGTTTATGTGTAAAGTAAAAATAAATGTACAATCTTTACAAACCAGCGACGTCTCGAAAAATGATAATAATAAATAAATTTATATTTTACATAATTCGATTCTCGCCTCTCTCTCCCGTGTGTGTAAAATTAATATCGCACAATACAGCGAACAATTTTGAATAATATTTCTGAGAGAAGAGTAAAAGTAACTTTAACAAGATTCCAAAGTTCATTATTTTTTTACAAGAAAAAAAAACGTTTATGTGATAAGTAAAAATAAATTTACAATCTTTACAAACCAGCAACGTCTTGAAAAATGATAATAATAAATAAATTTATATTTTACATAATTCGATTCTCGCCTCTCTCTCCCGTCCGAGCCAATCGAGGCCTCGAATGATTAACAACTCGTGCACCAGTGTAATTTTATTACGCTGCAGTATTTACCGGGAGGGGCGAGAGCGAGTTGCAACGAGTGGCGAATACGAGCTCGCCGAATCGCACGCACGCACGCACGCACGCACGCGGGCTTTACATAATACCTTATTGCACCGGACGGAGCGCAAGAACCGAGCGGGCGAGCGAGACGGGGAGTGGAGTAAAAAAGGAAGAATCGGAGGACAAGACGCACGACCGAGCTCCGCGTATCCCCTATGAAAATTGCCTCGTGTTTTACGAGGTTCGGGGCCGTTGAGACCTCCTACGGGCTCGGAGAGATTCAAGAGCTTGATGGATGTTCTTACTCCTGCTTCTCTTCCCCACCTCGAGGAGCAGCGCCGCCTGCGCTTGAATAACGTTCGGCATACCACAGCCAAAACAAATATTCATTCCTCACGAGAAAAACGCTGCGTTCCGCGTTTCGTGGATTTTTCAGAAGATGACGCTATTTTTTTAAGGTAATTCAAGTGGCTGGACGAACGAACGAGAATAATGTTCCACGTGGATGGAATATATGTAAACTCGAAAGCAAATTATGCGTGTGGGAATATTTTTTACATTCTACATTTAGTGTTCCAAACTTGTCATTGTTCGCCGAGCATGTTTTGTTAATGTTGCAGACATGTGTTTGTACCAGAGTTGTAAATCCCTCATTTTTATTGAAACAAAATTCATGGTACGATTGGCTTTGTAATTATGTTTTTGTAATAATAATTCGTAATTATTATAATATGATATGTAAACTTTTAAATAGAAGCGAAAAATATTAATTTTCCATAAAACTTCATGGTAATCTTATAGAAAAAAATGGAGAAATACTGTTAATGCATTGCGAAAATAATGGAAGACTGGGCTTGTCCATTTTTCGCACGATTTCTCCGAAAATTTAATTAAAAATTACGTTTTTCTTGCGGCTGTTCAAAAGTTCACATATCATTTTATAATCGCTACAGGTCATCGTTATAAATTCGTAACTGGAAAATAAACTGTTATGCAAACTTTAATTCTTAAAGTAATGGGGACTTACAACACTGGTTTGTACTTTTTCACGACTCGGCCTAACGGATTGTTCCTCTCACTTGTGATTATTTGATCGTGGCTTCCGATCGCGCGGGACGGTGAAGAGCAACGCCGCGCGCGGCTGGTAATGTACGTTTTCGGGTGTGGCATAATAAACACGCATTAGCCGGGGGAACTGCAAAAATATATAGACAAAACGGTGCTCCCGAAATAGCTTCCGAGAGCCGGGGATTTGTTTTAAAAAGAGCCCAATGTGTACCCCGATTCGATTCATTGTTCGGGATATTTCCGGCGCGGCAAAGTTGATACTAATATCTCATTGATTCCAATTGCAGCGAAGTACAACTGTCAGGACACCACCCGGAAAAATAAACACGCGATTCTTTAAAATTCTGTTTAAAAAATGTAGAAGAAATGGATTAAAAAAATCATTCAAATAAATCGAAACCCATAATCCTGCTAAAATCCCTGCTACACCCATGTATTCGTTTATTTATGGAACATACTGTTTCTTCTCGCACAACTCGAATAGCTAAAAATTCATTTCAACGTGCAATTAATTAATTAACAAGGCAATTATAATTTAAGAAGAAACCCGAAATAATAAATATCTCCGAGGCCGAAAGCTTTATTTTTGAATATATTTCACCCACGTGGAAATCAATAGGATCTTCCGAACGAGGGTTCCTTCCATTTACCGCGATAATATATGCATTTCAAACTATAGACATCGACCCTCAATCTTTCATCGTGCCCCGTCGTCCTTTTTCACGGCGAAACAAGCTCTCGCGCTCGTCTGTCGTTCTCGTTACTCGAAGAGCTGATCAACGGCGAGGCGAAGCCCGGAATGAATCATAGTTAAGATGAAGCAGAAGCGGCGGAGGAAGATGAAGAAGAAGAGGAGGATGAGAAAGAGAAGAGGAGGTGGAAGATGAGAGAGAGACGAGGAAGATCCGGCGAGCCCGCCGATTAGACGTTGGCCACGAAGCGCCAGAGGGACGAGCGGCGCAACCCCGCTGGTCAGGCAACCGCATTGTGGGAGAGGGCGAGAGAGAGACGAGCGAGCGAGAGCCAAGGAGCCGTGGATCGTGGAGCGTCGACTGCGCCCCGGGGTATATAATCAGCCGAGATGAGATGAGCGAGGGGTACTAGTCATTTCGTATTTGTTTTGTTAGTTAGCGAGTCGTTATGCGCGCGGCAACTTCGGGCCCTCTTCCCGCTCTCTCTCTCCCCCCTGATCCTCCGCCCAGATTTCTCCCTTTTTCTCTCGGTTCCCGGCGCGCTCTCGAAGAACCAGCATCAGCATCCATTTGGTCTCTTGCCGTGTACGCGCAAAGTCAACTATCCTCACGAGAGACGTTCCGAGGTGAGGGAAGGGGGAGAGAGAGAGAGAGATCCCACCGCGCCCTCGTCTTCACGACTCGGCCCCCCGAGAATTCAGAGTCCGGTGCATCGTGCCCGGTAATCGTCGCTGGTTATCCTGATCAGCGCGAGGAGCATGTAGATTGAACCGTCGGGTTAATTGGCTTCGGTGCAAGCCCCGCAATTCTGCATTCTCCCTTCTTCCACCAACGTTTCGCCACTTTTCTTTCCTCACTTTCCATCAATTTTTCACTCACAATTGGGCTGAGTAAATGTTGGATTCGTTTGGCCTCGTTGTTTCGTCGCGAGAGGCAGCGCTTCGAGCGTGTAATTTGCTACCTGAAACTATTAGACACATGTAATTACAGAGTTGCCACGCGACTGTTGATCCACAGTCGTTTTTTTTTTTTTTTTTTTTTTTTCAAAGAAAAACCCGACGATACGACACGGGGGCTGAGGGAATATATACTAACTCGTTTCTCGCTGCTGCTCAATCTCGCTTGTAAATCGTTTGCGCGTACCAGCGACACATAATTGGATCGTGTTACGCGTGATGGAAGAAGGGGGAGAGCAATTTTCCCCCCTTCCTTTTGTTCTCCACTTTCTTCCCCTTTTCAATATTCTCCTTCGTAGAATTTCTTTTTCGTTTTCTTTTTTCTTCTCTTTCTGTCTCGTTTGCCTCGTTCGCTTCTCGACGAAGGAGAGGCGCGAGGAGAGGCGGACTGGGAAGGCGAATAAGAGAAAAAAGGTAAACTTAGCTCGCCGAGATATGTACCAAGGTACAGCCAAAGTTTTCGGATTATAGGCTGCGGCCGCTGCGAATAAACAGTACTACGCTCTCCTTGTTACCTCCAAAGGCTATTCTGATCTGATTTTTATATTTCAGGTTTATATTCGAAGAGGATTTTTCTAGTGTGTCTAGGAAATGTTGAAATCGTCCCTAAATCATTCAGGAGTATCCGAAAGTAGCCATTTGAATAGCAGTTACCATTATTCGAAAATTCAATGAACGTTCAGCTGAAATATCGGCCATTGTCGTTCCATTTCGACGAGCCAATTGAATACAGTATAATTTTTATATTTTCCACTGAATTCAGCATTTTGCCTAATTGATATTCTTGTTACATTGATTTGTTATTAAAATTGCACTTGAATCGGATTTTCGTCGAATCCAATGCAAATTGAGATCACGAGCAAATTGAGATCCAAAGGCTATTCTGATCTGATTTTTATATTTGAGGTTTATATTCGAAGAGGATTTTTCTAGTGTGTCTAGGAAATGTTGAAATCGTCCCTTAAACATTCAGGAGTATCTCAAAGTAGCCATTTGAATAGCAGTTACCATTATTCGAAAATTCAATGAACGTTCAGCTGAAATATCGGCCATTGTCGTTCCATTTCGACGAGCCAATTGAATACAGTATAATTTTTATATTTTCCACTGAATTCAGCATTTTGCCTAATTGATATTCTTGTTACATTGATTTGTTATTAAAATTGCACTTGACTCGGATTTTCGTCGAATCCAATGCAAATTGAGATCCAAAGGCTATTCTGATCTGATTTTTATATTTCAGGTTTATATTCGAAGAGGATTTTTCTAGTGTGTCTAGGAAATGTTGAAATCATCCCTAAAACATTCAGGAGTATCTGAAAGTAGCCATTTGAATAGCAGTTACCATTATTCGAAAATTCAATGAACGTTCAACTGAAATATCGGCCATTGTCGTTCGATTACGACGAGCCAATTGAATACAGTATAATTTTTATATTATCCACTGAATTCAGCATTTTGCCTAATTGATATTCTTGTTACATTGATTTGTTATTAAAATTGCACTTGACTCGGATTTTCGTCGAATCCAATGCAAATTGAGATCACGATAGCCGCGGCATAAACGCAAGTGGCCGTTGGTGTGGGACTATTCTTTTTTTCTTGAACAATCTCAACGTAAATAATGTACCAGCATCGAAGATACTCGTTTTCTGCTCTCCTTGGAACTTGTTTAGCGGTCCTGCACTGGCACCTCGGCCAGACTATCCGCTCTCGAGCATCTTTCTCTACCTCCGCGCGCTACCTTTCTCCTCCTCCTTCTCCACGGCTCCTCGGCACGACCTCTCCTTCCCTCGCTGCTGGCCGCTCCGAACTCCGAGATGGAATGCCATTGACTCCATGCATATCTAGCAAGCTTCTTCGTCTTCTTCTTCTTCATCTTCTTCTTCTCATCCTTTTCCCGCTTTCTGTCTCCGTCCCTCCCGGCCGCGGTGTATTTCCAACCAACGGGTGACTCGGCTCTTTCGTTTCCACGAGTTTCACTCGAATTGTTCAAATGGTCACACCGCCCGGCTCCTACAATTATTCACCAGTGCCATTCGAAACGACAAAAACGTTAACGACATCTCGACGTCCGACGGTAGTGGATAAAACGCGATACCAGAGTTGTAAATCCCTAATTTTTATTGAAACAAAATTCATGGTACGATTGGCTTTGTAATTATGTTTTTGTAATAATAATTCGTAATTATTATAATATGATATGTAAACTTTTAAATAGAAGCGAAAAATATCAATTTTCCATAAAACTTCATGGTAATCTTGTAGAAAAAATGGAGAAATACTGTTAATGCATTGCGAAAATAATGGAAGACTGGGCTTGTCCATTTTTCGCACGATTTCTCCGAAAATTTAATTAAAAATTACGTTTTTCTTGCGGCTGTTCAAAAGTTCACATATCATTTTATAATCGCTACAGGTCATCGTTATAAAATCGTAACTGGAAAATAAACTGTTGTGTAAACTTTAATTCTTAAAGTAATGGGGACTTACAACACTGCGTGATACTCACCTGGCGAAAAGCTCGACGAAAAGGCGATACCCGTATTTCCTCTGCATTCCGGCTACCCGTTACATTGAAATACGGCCGAGATGAGCCTCTCAACATAAACCCGGGAATGGGATCCTGGGGCCCTTCTCGTCCTCGTCCGCGTCCTCGGCCTCCCCGCCTCCTCCTCGGCCTCTCCACGAGATGCGAGTCAGTGGCTCGTTAGCGGCACGAGGGGAACCCGCACAACACTGTTGCCAGATTGTTATCCCCCCTCCTCGCGCCCTCTTATCTCTCCCAGGCATTTCGATACACGCGCACTCTCGCGAAATGCAACGCGGCGGCCGTCTTACGTCTCTACATATTTATTTTTCACGCTCTACACCTCCCGTAGGAGCCACGGGTGGACGTTGAGGGTCTTAAGGAGGATCCTTATTGCGGGGAGCGACCGGAAATTTTATTCCCCCGATTGCACTTTTTGAGAGCGCGAGGCCTTCGAGGATCTTTAATGTTAAGTGAACATATCCCTCGTTGAGAGTACCTTTGAAGCACACAATGCGGTCCTCAAATTCGTCCAACTGCTCCACAACGTGAATACCGAAAAGCCTTGAAATACATCTGACAATGATTTCAACGCCTTGATATTTAACCTGGGTCGCGCAAAAATAATTCTGAGCACCTTATCAATTGTATCCTGGTTCGCATGATGTTGAAGTTTGCATCGTTGGAATGCAACGAAATTCAGAAAAAAAATTAATTCCAAGTAACCCAAATGATGAAATTAGATATAAAAAGAAATCATATCAATTAGTTCCTATAATAATTTTTTATACCTAATTTCATCATTTGAGTTAATTAGAATTATTATTTTTTTCTGAATTTCGTTGGATTCCAACGATGCAAACTTCAACGTCATTGGTTCGCAGGATCAATAGTATTTCGAGAAAGCCGATTTCGCGAAATACCACGACTTTGGTACCAGCACGAAGCCCCGGATTCGTTCGCTCTTTGTTCGTTGTTCACGTCTCCGGGGGGGAGGAGGCATTCGCGATTTAACGTTCGACTCTCTCGTGTATAACGCGGAGGAGCGAAAGAGCGTGAAGAAGGAGGGACGGGAAAAAGGGTACGGCAGGCATAAAGGGGTCAGTTGTTGCGGTTGCCACACTCAAATACTGCGCGCCGTGTTCGTGTGGATGCACGAGACGTGCATACGATATACGGCGCTATTACACGGAGCGGAAATTTAAGTGATGAGAAAACGAGACACTCACCATACACTCGCAGCGTTACCGAAGTAATACAGCAGAAGGAACACGACCGCGCAGTAAGGATTCGCGAGGCCGTCCTGCGTCAGGTACTCCTGCTGCTGCTGCGCGATCACCACCTGATCCTGGGGATGCAGAGGCACCGCTGACGTGCACGCGACAGCCACTCTGCCCGCTGCCAAGCGAATCACGTAACCGACGCCGACAGCCGCGTGGCAAACAGCCAGACACGCGATCGCACTCTCTGCAACACGCGAATAGGATTGACAGTCTCGTTATTCAATTCAGTGATTGCTTGAATATACACTCGATCGAGCACGTTGCACTTACTGTAATCATAATCATTCGCAATATCAATTATGTATTATGCTTTTATAGGGCGATGAAGAATTTTTTGTAACCTTTTATTGCAGTATAAAATGGACTGGTCGGCGGAAAAAAAGGTAACTCGCGATTACCGATCATCAGCTTGGCGAAACGATGAGTCGATCGGTTTACCGACGCTTTGCAAACTCTAACGACGATTCGTAGTCGCGACTGACTTTGTTCCTTCGTAATGGCTGATGTTGAGTTTGGAAAAAAGTATTTTTCTTAGTGCATGATTTATCGTCAGATACCGATGCGTTATTATTTAAGTATAAATTCATAATCCTTAAAATAAGAAATAGGTATTTCAGAATAGAGCTGAGAAAAATAAAAACGACTTTGTCTTAATTAATCAGTGTTACTTGGTGTCGAGATTTTATTTTGTCGTAAGTTTTTCGCTGATTATCAATCTGACCGCATTTTCGTTAAAATATCTGTGAATCATAGTAAAAAAAAAATAACGAAGGGTCCTTTTTTAAGCTATTCCGTATTCGAGATTTTTGCTGTCGAAAACCTCGCGAGAAAAAAATACCGGTGTTTTGCAATGTATTCTCCACGACGAATACAAATAAAGAAAAAAAAAAAAAATAGTTGATTCATGAAACGGGACAGAATTACGAATCACCGAGGATGTAACGAAATCCGATACTAACCCCCAGTGGACATAGTAGTCGGTTGTTTCCGAGGCTTCAGTAGAGTGACTATACCCGCGGCCACGGAGATCAGACAGAGAGTAACGAGAGCGGCAATCCAAGCTTCGGTCAGACGCTTTTCTCGTTGAGACCAGAGTATATCGGCGTCGCAGGCCGCGGCGCATCTACCCGAGCGATTGAGAAATATGTACAGACCCGACTTGGCGTACAAGGAACAGCCCCAGGGTCCGTTGCCGGCTCCTACAGCCTGCAAAATTCAATGAACAACGACGAATTGAATTGCGATTCTAACAGTCATTGCTCGTCGAGCAAAATATTATGTCTTGCATTATGACGTTGAAGTTTGCATCGTTGGAGTGCAACGAAATTCAGGAAAAAAAAAAATTAATTCCACGTAACCCAAATGATGAAATTAGGTATAAAAAGAAATCTTATCAATTAGTTCCTGTAATGATTTTTTATATCTAATTTCATCATCTGGGCTAATTAGAATTATTATTTTTTTCTGAATTTCGTTGGATTCCAACGATGCAAACTTCAACATCATCTTGCATTACATCGGCGACAATTGGTAGGAAGATGCTTATTGCAGATGACGTTGAAGTTTGCATCGTTGGAATGCAACGAAATTCAGAAAAAATAATAATTCTAATTAACCCAAATGATGAAATTAGGTATAAAAAATCATTATAGGAACTAATTGGTATGATTTCTTTTTATATCTAATTTCATCATTTGGGTTACTTAGAATTAATTTTTTTTCTGGAGTTCGTTGCATTCCAACGATGCAAACTTCAACATGATTATTGCAGGAAGTAACGAACCTGTATAGGATTAACCGGTCCAGGTTCGCCGGGGCCTTCCATGCACATGTGTTGGTGATTGTTCTCCGGCGGAAATTTCGAGCAATTCAGCGCCGCCGGCCACGGAAATCCAAAGCCCTGGAGAACTGGATAGCACCGAGCTCGCACTTGCTCGCAGAGGCCGCGACAGGGCCCGATCGGCGAGGGCACCTTCTCCGTACACATCGGGGCGTAGACCGAGCACAGAAACAGATGCAGCTGGGCACTGGAAAGAAAGAAACGCCATAACGCAAGTTAGCAAACATTTTTATTGACAATTTGCTTTCTACCTTTTACCATCCGCGCATTATTCTTTTTTTTTTTAATCTAGGTCGACATAATTTCTCATCTGTTAAAAAAACAATTTGTTTTTTAATATTTATTTACGAGATCGTGACTGTGATTTTCAGTTTTATTCTTTAGAATAAAGTTCATATTTTCTCTCGCATCACTTTAAGAGGGTAGCTTCAGGATTTTAACTATTTTATTTTAAGGTACATCGGTAGTCTGATGTACCTCATTGTACTTCCTTCAAAAGAGTCACGATACATTGAGATAACAGTTTGTGAACTGTTAACAAATGTTTTGTTGAATATCGTTCAATAAATAATTACAAATTTATAAAATAATTCATACATTGTTACCAAGTTTAAGTTGAGCCTAAGAATAATCAATTGACCCAAATAAAATGTTGATTAATTTGGTAACAATTGCAAAATATGATTTGACACACCTGATTATGATAATAATAGATGAATTTTTTTCGCAAAATCTGGCGGAAGATTTGTTAACAGTTAACAAAGACTTTTCGCAACGTAACACCCGAGCTGTACGAAGCCTTATTATTATTATTGATAATAATAGTAATAATAATAAGAATAATATCATGAAGATCATTAACCCTCCGTGTGTAAACTGGGTCTTTTAAGGAACAGTCGAAATTTCGAACTGAAATTTCTGTCCAACGAATGAAGTACGGGCTTCGACTTCCCCCCCCCTCATCCCTCAAAAATCTATTTGGTAGTGTGGACAAAAAAGATATTTTACATTTTTGGCTTATTCTTCCGCCATGTACCAATATTTTTATTGAAAATAAATTTGTATTACATTATTTCAGCGTCTGACATTAGTTTTGCGTCGGATAATCATCGTTTAGTGTACTCATAACATGCCTGACTTCGTAAAATATTCCCCACATTCAGGTACTGAAATAATTCAACTTTTCAAAGCCCACCCCAATGACCCGGTATTCTTTTGAAAGCTCATAGTCTAAACTACAAAACCCTATAACAGTTTTTTTTACATTTGTTTGTAGTGAAGTTATGAATTTTTTAAACAAAAACTCGTTTTGTCCCCATTTTCGACTACAATTCAATTTTTATTAACAATAGTTATAAACTTTTGATTTCGGGAACTTTTGGATCGTGTAGTAGACACTTCGAGGAGTATCCCTGAATTTTTTTCAGATTTTTTGAAAGCTTGGAACATTTTGAAAACTCAACTGTTTCCTTAAAGACCCAGTGTACACACCGTGTATGGAAAAATATAGTTTACACACGGAGGGTTAAGACACCAGCACCTTGCCCTTGAATAATGAAGTTCAGTCAGACCCCACCTAGAACTCGATTGGCAGGTAGGTTCGGATGCGCCGCGCAATGAAAAGTAGTAACCTGTTGCTTCGTCGAATAGGCGCGTTTGTACTGCCCGAAGCCGCTCGGATGTCTGTGGCATTCAAGTAGTGCAGCGCGTTCTTGCCTATTCGACGAAGACGAATCGTCGGTTGACGTAGACAACACGTTAAAGTTCCACGAAATCTGGTGATGTTGAAGTTTGCGTCGTTGGGATGCAACGAAAATCAGAAAAAAAATTAATTCTAATTCACCCAAATGATAATATTACCTATAAAACATCGTCACAGGAACTAATTGATATGTTGACTTTTTATACCTAATTTTATCATTTGGATTAATTAGAATCAATTTTTTTTCTGAATTTCGTTGCATTCGAACGATGCAAACTTCAACATCATGAAATCTGGTTAAATTCAGCGCGCGATCGTGCGCGACGAAATCTCGTCTATGTGGTTGGTATATTTATTCCCGAGAGTGCAGTGATATTCGATCGGTAATATACAAAACTGAAAAAGATATCAAATTTTCAAAGTTTCACCCCCCTCATAGGGGTGCTTTCCGGTGGTCGGAGACCGGTGTTGATTTTTCTTGTTATTGAAGAAAATAAAATTGCAAAAAAAAATTTCTTGCAATGTCAAAACTTTAAGAATTATGAAATTCCCAATGTTTCATCCCCCTTTAAGGGTCTTATAAATCCCTGACATTTTTTTTTTTTTTTCGCGCCCTTACTTGCTATGGTGACTTTTTATACCTATTTTCATAATTTGGGTTCATAAAAAAAATATATATATATATATTTTTAATTTCGTTGCATTCCAACGATGCAAACTTCGACATCATAATATACGGTAAAGCCGCAGGTCTACCGAAATCGTCAACTTGGCTTTTCCAGGCTTTCCCGATTGGTTGGCCTGTTCCATTAAATGCCTGTCGGCCAATTAGGTGAAAGCGTGTACCGCGCTATAATAACAAACTAGGTCCAGCGCACTATAATAAAAACATTTGAATCTCGGCGAAGAAACTACAAAAAGTGCTGCACAATTGCAGAAAGTTCCGCTTGAAATTAGCGTGAAAACAAATGGTTGATAATTAAAAGTAGCCATAAAAGTAACTGCATTCTGGTTAGTACGTCCTGGACGGATATTCAAATGGAAAGTACTAAATTCCTGCGTACCCCACGCACACAAAAGCGCCGCGTCGCGGGACTAACGAGAGTCACGCGCGCGGCCGGCCGGCCTCTCTTACAACGCTAATAACCGGCCGAAGTGTCTCTCACCTGCATCCGTACTGAATGAGCGGACTGAAGGTCTGCAGGGTGAAATCGGCGTCTCCCTGGATCTCGTGACCAACGAGGTTCGGCATGGCGGTAACGTTGTACCCGAGACCCCGACACATCTCGATTCTAATGGGCTCGCAGGCGCCCCGAGCCGACTGCATGCCCCGCACCATCAACAGAATCAAAAACCACCACATTTTTCACGCCTCTATCTTCAGTCCCCGCTTTTGCCGGAACTCTCGTCGCACTTCGCGTAATCCTCGCTCTCGGCACTTGGTTGTTACCCCCGATCGACAATAATCATGTCACATCGATGCACACGAAACGAAATAACCGATTTCTGGCTTCTCTTAAAACCAACCGTCAATATTCACTGCAATTTCCGGTGAAATAATAATAACGATAGTTTCTCGATTCCTCCGAATACAATGATAATCATATTCACGTCGATGCGCGATAAACCGGAAACGCGAAACACGAAATAACCGATTTCTGGCTTCTCTTAAAACCAACTGTCAATATTCACTGCAATTTCCGGTGAAATAATAATAACGATAGTTTCTCGATTCCTCCGAATACAATGATAATCATATCCACGTCGATGCGCGATAAACCAGAAACGCGGAACACGAAATAACCGATTTCTGGCTTTTCTTAAAACCAACCGTCAATATTCACTGCAATTTTCGGTGAAATAATAATAACGATAGTGTCTCGCTTCCTCCAAATACAATGATAATCATATCCACGTCGATGCGCGATAAACCAGAAACGCGGAACACGAAATAACCGATTTCTGGCTTCTCTTAAAACCAACCGTCAATATTCACTGCAATTTCCGGTGAAATAATAATAACGATAGTTTCTCGCTTCCTCCAAATACAATGATAATCATATCCACCATGCGCGATAAACCAGAAACGCGGAACGAAATAACCGATTTCTGGCTTCTCTTAAAACCAAACGTCAATATTCACTGCAATTTTCGGTGAAATAATAATAACGATATCCACGTCGATGCGCGATAAACCGGAAACGCTTGCGGAACAACCGAATCCTCGGCTCATCCTCAAACCAAACCGTCACATTAACCGCGATTTGCGTACGAAGGACAATAATACACAATGGCACAACAACACCGCGGAGAGACGGTCCCGAATTATCGCGACGTGTGTGTGTTTACGAGTCGCCGAAGACGTTCCACGTGCGGCCTACGGAAAAGCGCCGGAGTCGGTTGCAGCGGCGACGATGGAAAAAAGAGCGAATAGGAGGGAGAGGGAGAGGGAGAGGGAGTGGTAGTAGCAGCCCGTTTGCCTCGTCAATCGGCTCGACGTAGTCGTCGTCGGCTGCTGCTGCGGCGGCGGCGGCTCGTTTGACAGTCGCACGAGAACTGCTGCTGCACCCGAGTATCGCCGCAGCTTCCCCGAACTCATCATAAATCACCGACTTTTTACAGTTTTCCCGGGATAGTTATATCCCCCCGCCGCGTGCTCGCGAGACGCGACGAGAATAACGAGAGAAAAGCCGTGTTCGAGCATCGATAATCCAACTATTTTGCCGGTCGGTGTTGTGTTGTCGAATGGCTCTCTTCGGACTCGCCACTGTGGTATAAACAACTCTCAAAATCGACGCCACCGAAACAGAGTTGCCTCTGTCGTCAAGATTATATTAGCGATATATATTCGCCAATGCTCGCGATCGTCGCGGAAAATAACACACGAATCGGCGTTGCCGATTCGAGCGATAACCAACTATTTTGCCGGTCGGTGTTGTGTTGTCGAATGGCTCTCTCTCTCTTCGGACTTGCCACTGTGGTATAAACAACTCGCGAGTGCAACACGCGCCGCGAGTTCCCGCGGCGCGCGACTCTCTAAAATCGACGCCACTAAATCGAAACAGTTGCCTCTGTCGTCAAGATTATATTAGCGATATAATCGCCGACGCTCGCGATCGTCGCGGAAAATAACACACGAATCGGCGGTGCCGATTCGAGCGAACGAACGGGCGAAACGTCCTCGACTGGTGGAGGCTCCGCGTGTTACTGACCCTCCCAGAAACCCCGGAGCCTGAAAGACCGCCGAGCTCCTCTTTTGCCTTACCACCACTCCTCGAGGCGCTCTATCTCCGTCTCTCCATCTCCTCGGTTTTCGTCCCCCCCCCCCTCCACTCGCTTCTCTCACTCACCGGCGGCAGCGGCAGCAGCAGCAACAGCAACAGCATCAGCGGACGGCGTTCGCCGTCTCCTTAACTCCCTCCACTCGCGCCCCCTTTGTCAGTCGCCGCAGTCACGCTCGTTCGCTTCTTCTTCTTAACCCGACCCTCAATCCGCTGGTAGTTGAACACGCGAGGTGTGTGTGACTGTGTGTGTGTGTGTGTGTGGGCAAAGGCTTTACAGATACTTAGGCAGATGCAAAGGCGCGCGGGCGAATGCATATCGGATGCTGGGGGATTCTCTTCTATCTACCACGCTCGCTTCGGATCCTTTGAATCCGCTCGGTTGGGACGTGGAGAGGAGAACCAGAGGCGGGAGGAATATACCCGGCGAAACGTGTTCACGCTCTCCGCGCCGGAGATAAATAGTCGATGGAAACACCGGGGACATTTATCGGCGCTCGATCTTTTTGGGCTTGGGCGCGGGGATATTCGGCGTCTCGGTGTTTTGGGGACGAAGCCCCACGGAGTGGGTGAACTTTGCGTCGTTGCTTCGTATGGTTGCGAGTGAATAAAGTAGGAATTTGGGATGGTTTGGCGACCGGAAGAAAAAATAATGGTACGAAAGTGTTAATGCAAAAATGTATAAGAGGAATGAATTTTTTATTGTTAGAAATTAAATACCGAGTTATATGTATAATTTCGGAAAAAAAATAAACGGATGTATCTTATTATTTATATTAAAAGGTTATTTTTATTTTTATTATTTGTATTAAAAGGTTATTTTTATTATTTATATTAAAAGATTATTTTTATTATTTATATTAAAAGGTTATTTTTATTATTTAAACAAGGCGTTGCTTATCGATTTTGAATTCTGTCGAAACTTTTTCTTCGATAAGTCTCCGTTACGATCTTGTGTGGGGGTAAAATGCTTCGAGGAGCCATTAAAGAATAGCTGCGTGGCTGAGTTGTTTACACGGTCGACGCGCTACTAAATTTCCTGGGACGATCGAGGGGAGAGTCGAAAACGTCCCCTCTCGACAGAGAAGGCGGTCTCTCTGCATAAGCTCGCGCACCTCGTAAGGCATGGCGAGGTGTGCTGGCCGCACTGACGGAGAAAGCAAAGGTGGGAGAGAGAGACAGAGAGAGAGCGACAAGGGAGGGACGAGGGTCCAATTATACCAAGAAAAATAATTTTACAAAAATTAAAAGATTCACGAATGAAAAAGCTTAATTAATAAACAAATTGAATTGGGTAAGTAAAAAATGGTGAAGTAATTAAGTAACTTTCGTATATAGACGAGAGATTTTCGCACCTAATAACGAAAAAATTTGCAAAAATCTACATTTGGTTGAAAACAACTGATCGCCGTGAAACGCACGACTCCCGTCGTTTTGCTCCGGAGGGGCAGTCGGGGGTAAAAAAAAATGCAACCCATAAGAGCAGCCGTGAATCACTGGCTTATGGTAATACGTGCTCCGCGTGATTCTCACTCCAGACTCCGTACGCGCGGGATCTCGATTTCATTCGACTTTCGACTTTGGTCCGGTACACCTGAATTTGCGAGAGTCGGGCGTACAGCTGGTTATCTTGAAAATATATCGGTTCGTTAAGGCCTCGATTTCCAGTCGCGTGAGAGATTCTCCCGACTTACAGGTTCTCGACTTATAGGTCGACAATAAAATACTTGTCGCGTTCGCTTGTGTAAAAGCATCGATTTATATTATGCAAGACTTCAAAGTGAAGTAATCAGCCACGAATCTGTTTGAAACAAAAATTAAAAAGAAAACTTGCATCGGCCGGGAATCGAACCCGGGCCGCCCGCGTGGCAGGCGAGCATTCTACCACTGAACCACCGATGCTTATATACTAAGCTTATGTATGTTAAATTCCCGGGGCCTAATTTTTTAGCTCATGGAATGATTTTTTTCGGAAAAATAGTCATTCCATGAGCTAAAAAAGCCCCACCCGGGAATTTTAGCTCATGGAATGACTATTTTTTCGAAAAAAAAGTCATTCCGTGAGCTAAAATTCCCGGGTGCTGAATTTTTAGCTCATGGAATGACTTTTTTCCGAAAAAAGTCATTCCGTGAGCTAAAATTTCCGGGTAGGGCTTTTTTAGCTCATGGAATGACTTTTTTCCGAAAAACTTTTTTTGGAAACTTCTTTGAATGACTTTTTTCGGGAAAAAGACATTCCATGAGAAAAATTTCGTTGTGTGCCAAATAAAACAAAAATGTACGCACTATTGTATCAATGCCGTCGAAGGGGTTATTCAAGAAACAATAGTTCAGCTGTGAAAATGTTTCCGTCATATTATTCAGTTTACTGTAAATTGTTTTACTGTTGTAAAAGAAATGCGATTTTAAATCACGCGGTTATCCACAAGTGGGACGGATTTCATGGCTGCCAACTGTGGGGGGAAATAGAACGAATAGGGTTACGGTAAGGTACCTACATTAAGTAAGCCGGAAGTTTGCGTGAATCTAATTTTCAATTATTAACTTTATGTAGGTATGAAATCTGTATATTTATTGGTCCTCGAGATTTCTCTAACGGGATAGCCCACCGATTTCATGTGGCCGGAACGTTTCGTTGACGAAACAACGAAACGTTCCTTGCCGCGCCATCTCGTGCGTAATTCCATTATCAAATCATAAATTACCGGAAACCGAAAACATCACAATATCAATTCGAAAGTCTAGTTCATTTCGAGATGTGCAATGACGGCCGATTGACCGTCAATTCTGCGAAATTACGGTCAAAAGTGCATCCACATAGTTGTACTGTGACCGTCAATTGACCAGTTCTGACCGTCACTGCACATCTCCAAGTTCATTGCGTCTCCTTCGGTTTACGAGTGTTTCTCGAAAATCCAACATGATTTTATTGCAATTTACTGAAGATTCGTGGAATACAAGAACAGCCATTTCGTCTGATCATATAATCTCTTGAAGACAACGGGTGTATACACAACTTTTTTCCACGTTACCTACACAGGGAGTTCACCAACACAGGGAGTTCCCCGATGCCATCAGATGTCAGTGTTCTTTGTTTATACTGGGCAATGGCCATTCGGACAGCAACGCAGATTGCGACGGATCACATCGTCATTTCGTCGCGAAACACCGACCGTGCAACAGTCAACGTACACGCCGTAATATAACCTTTGACTCGCAGTCGTGAATAGCAGTGTCGATAACTGGTACGAGTATGAAGGCCATTTTCGCTTTTCTCGTTGCGAGCATTTTCCTCGCCGGCGTTTCGGCGTGGGCCGTTTCTGCGGATTCTGCCGTCGCAAATGGTTCCGTTCAGGACAAGAGCTGCAGCTGCATCAACGACGACTGCGGTTGCTGCCAGTACATCGATATGGCAAAGTTTGGGATCAACGGAACCGGTAAATATCAATTAACTTATAGCTCTTCGTAACTCACTATTTTTCAGTACGCAGAATATTCATCGTATCTTATTTTGCTGTTGATTGCAGTCTGTACAAACTTCACTTACCTGCCGAACGATTATGGGATCAGCATTACCATCACCTACAATACCTACACAGTTTTCAACGAAACAGTCTCTGGTAACGTATCATCCGAACGTGTTTGTAATACCGACGGTGGTTAGGACAGAAATTACATGATTATGAACGCTTTCTAAAACGTTTTCTACATATTAAGGGCATGTGAAATACCGACTGCGGTAATAAAAACTGTAATGAACGTTCTTGACGGATATTTGCTTTTACAGCTAAAAGAAGAAATTCATTCCCTGCGGAATGCACCAGTGCAGGGAATGAATTTCTTCTTTTAGCTGTAAATGCAAATATGCGTAAAAAAACGTTCATTGCAGTTTTTATTACCGCAGTCGGTATTTCAGATGCCCTTAAGGCGATGTGAATCATCCACATCGAACCCAGTCGGCATCAAAAACTGTAATGAACGTTTTTACGGATATATGCGTTCAGGGAATGAATTTCTTCTTTTTGCTGTAAATGCAAATACGCTTATAAAACGTTCATTACAGTTTTTATTACGGCAGTCGGTATTTCACATGCCCTTACAAAGTAAAAATAAATAGCGTTGTTCGTCGGTATAACAGTTTGCATATGAAAGGACTGATTGGTATTTTTCCGTCACCTTAAATGTCAAAAGCAAAGATACACAAAACAAATCGATAAATATATATTTATATATATAATTTTTGTCACATACATCTCTCATTTTATATGAATGAACACTATATTTTTCAGCAAGAAATCCGCCTCCTATGTGTTTCGGAATACCGGAAATGGAGAAGATACATGCCGCCGTATGCATGAGATTCTACGACCTCAGTTTTGCTCAGCAACATTTTCACGGATGCGTGAAGGTGTCTATATCGGTTTACCACATCATCCACAAGTCCATTGACGTTGGATGCTTCAATATACCTAAGGAAGCGCTTGTCGACGCTTACGCGACTAAGAGTCGCGAATTCTTTGCGTTGATAAAGAAGGAATTGGAGGAATTGGAGAATTTGAAGAACGACGTACCTTTCGTTAATATGATTTAAAAAAAGTTTACAGTTTTTCTTTCAGTTACGATTACCGGCTATGACTCAAGTATCTTTGATCCCCGGAATCTAATATATTTTTGTAACAATTTTTAATAAATCGGTTTACACGATTTTGGAACGTGTTTTGTTTTTTTTTTAGTTTAGCAGGGCAAGCAGCAGTCTTTTCCATTCGTCACTGCAATCACTCTGAAATCAAAGATACACACGTATTCGAAGTGACGAAAAGAAAAATTAAAGCGTGTCATGGTCGTACATTTTTATATTAAAAAGCCAACCAAAATAAGTAACTTAACACGACATTTCTGCGCCTTCGCGGGGCGAATTTCTTGCAGTTCTAAGGAAAGAATCTACGATATTTGGGAATGTGAAAAATGAGATGCTGTTCGTAACCACAATTTGAAAAACAGTCGATGTCCCTGTCTCAGTCGTAGTTATAATTATAATAAAAAGAACGTCGTCAGGTGCGCTCATTCGCCTCTAACACAAATTTGTTCGCACGTGTCTTTGGAATGCATTCAGTTCTTTAGTTTAGAAGGCCGATCAGCAGCCTCTTCCACTCAGCATCGCAATCACTCTGAAATCAGTAAGACACACGCGCGATCGACGTCACAAAATCGAAAAGATGTGAAATTTCGTGCTTTTTCGCGAACGTGCATTTTATTATAAACAGGAGAATTAAATAAAGGGTCATTACACAAAGTGTCTAAGGCCCGAGACGAGTATTAAGATGGTGCGTGATTACAAGCATTTCATTAATCCCACGTAGTGAATGAACATCCACATGGAAATAAAGTACATCTGAATATATATACGAGATACAGAACTTTGTGCCGCATTATATATTTGAAGATATATCTATTATATATCTCAAGCGTTTATATATAACAAGATATATATTCAATAGATCTGGGATGTATCGCTTTAGGATATATCAGATGGATATATAAAAAAGATATATAGGGGATACAGAATTTTTTGTTCCTCTATATATAGCGTACATAAATTATATATCCCGGCATATGACAAATGTACTTTATTTTCCATCGGAGAACAACAATAATAATAATAATGATATTAATAATAATAATAATAATAATAGTAATAGTAACTGGTCCTTCCGAGATACATTGAATTAATTCACTAGAGCGAGCAGAAGCCTTTTAAAATCGTCGCTGCAGTCACTCTGGAAAAAACATAAAAGAATGACGAGAATAGTTGAGCGTGTTATTAAATCGTTAAATGAGTCATGTATTCGTGGCATTCGTGTTATCGCACGTAAATACGTGTCAAGGCAAGCGATTATTAAACATCGAGATTCGCGGAGGTGTCGATGAATTTTTATGAGGATGCAAGCACGAGAAATCGGTGAGGAAGGATGATGAGTATTGTTTTCTTCTTTTTTAGTCGCACCCTTTCACACAGGTTGGGAAACGTAATTGAAGAAAATATTTACACATGAAAATACTTGTATTGGTTGTTATAACAATATCGCGATGACAAATAAGACGATGAACAAAACTTCCCGTTAAATTTCACCGTACAACTAAGAGATTTTACTGACCACGAACTAATAAGTTTTTGTCTTGTTTCCTTTTTTTTACTTATTAAACACAGTGCAATATGAAAGAGTTAGACGCTTAACGGCCGACGAGAGCAAGCAATAGTCTCTTGTAGTCTCCAGATGTGTCATCCTGAAACGTATTCGAAATTTGAAGGAAGAAAACGAATTAAGGTAGTACGAGCGGTACAGTCTCGCCAAACGTGAATTTCAGAGAATATTTCGAACACTTCTCAATGGGATAAAAATCTGAAAAAAAACAAGCACGTTGAAGATACCAAAAAGATTGATTTTGCATGATAATAATTCCAAAATGTTAATAACAAATAAATGTAAAAATGAAGTGTTCAACAATTTATCCGATAACCCAACTTTTTTTCTGATGAAAATTATTCATTCATTTCTCCGAATACGTATGAATTTTTTCAGAACTCTGTACAATTGTTCAAAATTGCGTTTTTTCAAGATAAATGAGGGGCGAAGACCGCATTTAAAAAATTTAGACAAAATTCGGAAAAAATTCATACGTATTCAGAAAAATGAACGAATAATTTTCATCAGAAAAAAAGTCGGGTTGCCGGGTAAATTCTTGAACAATTAATTTTTTCATTAGTTTATTAATAACATTTTGAAATGATTATTATGCCAAATAAATGTTTTCAGCACCTTCAACGTGCTTGATTTTTTTCAGATTTTTATCCCATCGAGAAGTGTTTGAAACATTCTTTGAAACCCACATTTGGCGGGACTGTACCACTCGTACTACCTTAACGGTGAGTGAAAAACATAAGCAAAGCAACCCGGTTTCTGACTCCTTGTATACACGCTGTTCGCATTAAACGAAGTACGTAGCAGTTGAATTAAAATTAATATTCGACTATTCGCGAGTAATGTGAAAAAATCAGAAGCCGGGTCGTTTATCTCGGTAAATAAAGTAGAGCGATCAGGATGATGCTGGTTACGATGCCCTACAGCATGCACCGTGTCCAATAGTCTCTCAAGAAATTCCTGCGATTTGCATAACGCGATTCAGCGTCTAACTTTGTGACTAAGTGTTCATTCATTCGTGAATAATAATTGCACAATACGTCATCACGATCTTCAGGCGAACAGCGTGACTAACTCAAGTGCATTTCTTGAGAAACCTTTGACTGCACATTATTATCGAATAAGAAATATTTTTTGTTTCACTCACGTCGATATCGGCGGCCAATGAGTTGCCGTACATCTGTTGGTAGGCGTCTTTGATGTCACCGAGATCGATCTCGGATCTCGCGACGACGATGCGAATCAACGTGGAGTCGGTTGTTCCCATTCCGGCCATCGCCTTGTGCAGCCTCTCGGCGAAGTACGCGGTCTTGTCACGAGCGCATTTGACTAAAACAATACGGACGCGTTATTAATTAAGGATGTAGGAGCGCGAAGGATTCAATTCGCGTAAATTCGAGAAAAGTGCAAGAGAATTGCAAACACTTGTCGATGGTCTGAAAATCTGAAAAAAAATGCATGCACACTAAAGGTACTGTAAAGATTAATTTTCCATAATAATAATGCCAAAATGTTATTTGCAAATTGATTTAAAAAATTGTTTAACAAATTTTTCGTTGACCCGAGTTTTTTTTTGCATGAAAATGATTCCTTTATTTTTCTGTATACGTATGAACTTTTTCAGATTTTTATCTATTCTTTGAAATTTGTGTTTTTTTTGTGTGGAAAACATGTACAAATTTCAAAGATCAGATAAAAATCTGAATGAAAAACTTCGGTCAACTAAATATTTGTTAAACAATTTCTTTTTAATCGATTTGTTAATAACATTTTGGAATTATTATTACGAAAAATTAATCTTTTCAGTACCTTTAATGGGTACGAATTTGTTCATATTTTCATACCATCGAGAAGTGTTTGCAATTCTCTTGCACTTTTCTCGAATTTATGCGAATTGAAAACTTGGCGCTCCTGCATCCTTAAGTCCCTCATCGAAGCAGTAAACGGAATTTGAAAACAAGACCTCAAGCATCCAAATCGGTTGAGAACCAAGTACTTTCAGCTCGACGTCACGTGGAAGTGTCGAAGAGCAATTGGCAATAAAGATAATTTTCGCATTGGCCGATTGTAATTGATCGTCTCATCTCGATTAACGGATCAATATTTCCCTCTTGATTCTCTTACCAACGGCGAGATATCCGTCCTCGAGAGAGCCCGAGAATTCACTCTTGATCGCCTCCTCCATAGTGTGACCCGCGAGCCTCTCGTATTCGTGGAAAATTCGCCGCAACTGAGGGTAACTCTTGGTGATGAGAATGGCGTTGAAGGTGCTCTCGTCCGTTCCCCACTGGCCCTCGCCGGCCGCGAGGAGCCTCTCGGCGTCCTCAACAGCCGCCGCCACGTCCACCTCGGAATCTTCGTTTCTGCTGGCCTAAGTCGGAAAAATGTATATTTATATTTTCAGTCGTTCGGACGTCCGACAGCTAACGCTGGTCTCTCGAGACTTACGCATGACAGGGAAACCAGGAGTCGCTTGAAGTGTCCGGAACTCTCGCCCTTAAGGTCGTCCTCGAGCTCGTTGCCGTACACTGAAATTCGAAAGTCATATTGTAATTAAGGTAGTCCTTGCGCCTGGTGTCGAGTTCGCATAAGTTTTCGAAAATTGAGAGACAATTGCAACCATTTCTCGATAATATAAAAATCGGAAAAAAATCATGCAAATTAAAGGCACTGAAAAGATTAATTTTGCATAATAATAATTCGAAAATGTTATTAACAAATTGATGAAAAAAAACATTGTTTAACAAATATTTCGATGACCCAAGTTTTTTTTTGTAATAATGATTCCTTCGTTTTTCCGAATACGTATGAATTTTTTCAGATTTTAGAGTTCACTTTGAATTTTCACATATCTTCCATGTAAAAAACACAAATTTCAAAGATTGCTTAAAAATCTGAAAAAATTGATCCTTATTCAGAAAAACGAAGGAATCTTTTTCATCCACAAAAAACTTGGGTCACCGAAATATTTGTTAAGCTATTTTTTTTATCAATTTGTTAATATCATTTAAAAATAATTATTATTCAAAATTAATCTTTTCAGTGCCTTGAATGTGCATGCATTTTTTCAGAGTTTTATACCATCGAGAAGGGTTTGCAATTCTGTCTAACATTTGCTCGAATTTATGCGAAATGAATACCAACGAAAGGACTACCTTAAGTCCAATAAAAAAAAAACTGTCTCTAGTTACATCGAAGCCGAGCAAAACACTGTGCGATGCATTTTGATGCAATAATGGCCAACCGCCTTGTCTATTTATGTACTCTGAGTACCGCGGCTGTTAGTGTTGCGAGAAAAATAGACATTACGAGTGAGAGATTAAAATAATTCTTACGATCTTTGTAAACAGCGGATATCGTTTTGACGCCGTAATTGCTTAGCGAGGTGAGAACTTCGATGATCGCGTCCTCGTCGGTTCCCATTCCCGAAATAGCGGCGTGCAATTCGCGAGCGTAGTACTCGGGCAGCGGGGTCATCAGAGCAACGATAGCCTTCTCAAAGTTTCCCCCGAGTTCGGACTTGAGCTCGTCAATAAGGTCCTTGCCGTACATCGTCTTGAACTTCTCGGCGATCTCGAGACGCTGAACTATACCGCGATGGGCGAGAACGTCGATGATGGCCTGCTCGTCGGTGCCCAAGCCTTTCATCGCGGTGCGCAGGAGCTCGGCATCGGCTTCGGCGTCGAAAGGATCGGCCGGGTAAACGGTCGGCGTGCACTGTTTAATTTTCAACGTCAACATTACTTTCAATATATATTGAATACATAAAATGCGCTAATTATTCTTCTCTCGGACTAAGTTAAAAGAAGAGATAAATTCACTGCGGATATCACCAGTACAGTGAATGAATTATTTTAGCTGTAAATGCAAATATGCGTAAAAAAAAACGTTGATTACAGTTTTTATTACCGCAGTCGGTATTTCATGCCCTTAAGGGAAGAGATAATCAGCAATTTGTTCATCGTCTAAAGGTATCTCCCCACTTACTAATATTTCGAAAATCGGAAATAATTACCTGCACATGGTAGTACTGATTGGCAGACATAGTTGTTTCTGTATCTGAAACAAAAATAACAAAAACAATGATGGTTAGAGTCAATAATCGACAATCAATCGATTTTGTGCCCGAAGTTTATCGTCCATCGTGCACTCCGCGGGCCGCACGGCGGAGAAGGTTCGACCTCGAATAATTCGATCGAGTTCTCATCGGACGCGTGATGGGAATTAAATTATTTACCGCGCGCGACCCACTCGTTATCCTACCCGCCGCCAGGGTGATGATAAATCGCCGGCACCGATAAGGATATCGTATGTAAATTAATCCACCCGTATGTGCCACAGCGAATGTTTGCCACGTACATACACATATATATGAGCCATTCCACCGTAATTTCGCCACCGAAAAAAAATAAATAAATTATCACCATTTTTGTAAATATCGGGTTCAATGTTATCTATGTACCAAATTACAGATTTTCAACAAAAAAAAAAAAATTGTCCGTAATATGCAATTTTTTTCAATTTTTCATTGAAACAGCTTTCAATGAATAATGAAAAAATTGACATATTCCGGCAAAGTATACATTTTTAGATCTGTAATTTGGCGCATCTATAGATACCATTGAAGACGATTTTTCGAAAAATTTGGAGATTTTTTTTTACGGCGAAATTACGGTGGAATGGCTCGTATGTAATTCTCGACGCGATGAAAAGGCACTGGCGTGGCATTACCAATTCTCATCACGTGATTGGCCTAACGATGCGCTTGATTGCGTTGTTGCCACCCGTTCGCGTGTACCCATAATACACTGTAACTCACGCGATGGGACTCGCGAAATTTATAACCATTCCCCGTCGACACGCCGCCATCCACTTTCATTAACCGACCGCACGCCCAACAATTTCACTAACGAGCCAAACTAATTTCGGGAATATTTTTCCGGACCCGCTTCGCGCACAGTCCTCCGGCCGATCACAGCGCGAATATAAGCAACGTTCGATGATAAACGCTGTCGATTGACAGTAGCAACCGTATTTCGACGACAGTGGTCGGCACGTCGTGAACGCGTCCATACGCGGCTAATCTTAGCACCGATATTTCGTATTCCCCGGTATCAATTACAATTCCCATGACAATTCGACGACGACGACGACGAGACAGCGAATAACAACAAAGGTCAAACAGAGGTGCCAGAACTTGTCGTATCTTATGTTTATTTATTTATTTATTTATTTGACAGTGAACGGGACAAGCCCTTGAAAATATAGTGTAATATAATGGCGAATGAATAAACGACCAGCGAAAAAGCATACAACAAAAACAAAAATAATAATAATAATAATATAATAATATTAATAATAATAATAATAATGATAATAATAATAATAATAATAATAATATTCGGCAACTTACGGATTTTCTTCGGCGGGGTGTGGTCAACAAGTTTGACTGAGTATGAAATATTTGTTAAGCGCTCGAGAGCTGACGACGAACTAAGCTCCTTCGGTGAACTGGTACCGGCTTTCTTGCGCCTCTAGTGATGCCGGGGAGCGGTCGCCGCGCTGCGATTCCGGTGACGTGTTCGGGCGGGAGCGGCGGCGGCGGCGGTGAAGGACGCGGAATTTTGCGTCGCTGGTAGGGGCAACGACGACGCTCGCGCGGCGCGAGGGCAGAGGGAGGGGAGGATGACGCTTTGTTCCCCGGCTGGCGAGATCGCGGTTCTTCGAGGCGAAGCGCGAGAGGAGCCGAGCTGCGACGGTTCGGACGGGCAAACGGCGAGTAGCAACAAGATCAACCGCCTTAGTGGCCGCGATCGTAACGAAAAACGTGCGCCAGACGCAGAGTCGCGCAGACTCTACCGGGGAATCTTCGGCGAGTCTAATAGCGTTTTCAACTGGTTACACTGGTGTACACTCGGTGTACACTCGAGCCACCAGAGTGCCCTACACCACTTTCCGGAGAGTACACCATAGTGCAGAGCCTTTTACACTGCTACACTACCAAACCTTTGGGCTACCCTGACACTCACGAGAACGATCATAATAACAGGGAAAATGACACAGTCGTTTTTGTACAACATAATGACGGTGCGATTTGGTCAGAATAACAAAAAAAATGACGGCCCATTTTATGGTTAGTATGGTTATTAAACAAATTGGGCAAGTAAAAAATGATCGAATAATTAAATGACCATACGTACATAGATGGGAGATTTTTTTCGTTATTAGGTGTGAAAATCTCCCGACTATATGCGAATGGTTATTTAATTATTTCGCAATTTTTTACTTAACCAATTTGTTTATAACAATTAAGCTCATTTTTAGTCGGGAGTTGTTTTTATTTTTTGACGAATTATTTTTATTTCTTCCTTTTCAAAGTAATTTAAACACTCTGCCTAATGCGCTGTGAAGTGATTTGCAGAATACGCATCAATGGCGGCCATCATGCGATATTTCGATGTATTGAAACGAAGCTTCTATGAGGAAGCAAAACATTGGAGCTGATGCATTTGGCGTCCGTGACGTCTTGATTCAGATCGTTAGGGTGAGAAATTCCTAGGAGACGAAAAAGGGTGAACGTCGAGTGAAGCGAGAGTAGCGCTAGCGTTTCGATCGCGAGGAGGCCGAATTCATTTATTTTATCACTTGTCGTCGAGACGCTACCGCGTCTGTCGGTACAGTATTAAGACAGAGGAATTTCAGTGGCAATCGGGTTCAAGGCGAAGTCTGAGTCATTCGATGCTATATAAACTTCCGGAGTGTCGGTAGGAAAAACACATAATTCTTCCTGAACCTTACGAGGGGTGCTGCACCCTATAAGGACCCTAGAGGGGATTCTCCACGGAGCGATGCGAAGGATAGAAAGGCGCCTGGTAACAAGGTTGTCTTATATATATACACCGATGTTATTATGATTATTACGAAAAGCGCGCGACAAGGGGAATTGGAGAGGGAAGGGCAACGTGCGGAAGTAGCTGTAGTACGTTCTCCTCTGCGGAGAGGAGAATGCGGATGACAGCGATCATCGTGACGCTCGCAACGTCACAGGTTCCACGATGAATCATCGGTGACACCACTTGTAGCAATTCGCTGTACCGAGAAGCCGTAGAGGAAGTTTTGTAACGAGATTTCGTTTGCTGGTCCAATTGCGCGTTGCACTTGTTTTCTCGTCGGCTAAACGAAACGATCGGGAGCGCAGCAACAGCCAAAGCATAAAACTGGCTCGCCTTACGTCATTTCCCTTACGCGGAAAAGTTTTTTTTTTTACAGATCTTACGATAGTTATTACACGAAACTTTATAAAACTATTGTGCATGAATACAGTCGTGTTATATTTTCTTCTGGCAAGATTCCAAGGACACCGGAGAATCGATAAACGATGCGGCATCGGGATTCAGTGTCCACATGGGCCGACGCGGTGAAAGTGACCGGTTTGCTACGCCAAGCACTGCAAAATCCCGGTCAGAGAATGTAGCACCGCGGTCACCTTCACTCGGTGAACTGCCGCAGCCTACGTAGAACGCTTCTCGTAGATATAGTTGCGTACTAAGGGTGTACACACAATGGAAAGATAAAGAAGAAATAATTAAGGTAGCCCTTGCGCCTAGAGTTTATTTCGCATAAATTCGAGAATTGCAAACACTTCTCGATGATCAAATCGGAAAAAATGCATGCACATAAAAGGTATTGAAGAGATTAACTTTGCATAATAATAATTCTAAAATGTCAATAACAAATTGATGAAAAAAATTGTGAACAATGAAAATGATGTGTGTTCTTTTTCTGAATACGTATGAATTTTTTCAGATTTTTAAGTTTCCTTTGAATCTTCTGTTTTTATATGGAAAAAAATGCGTGCAAAAACACACATTTCAAAGTGAATTAAAAAATCTGAAAAAAATCCATAGGTATTCATAAAAACGAACGAATTAAATTTTATGGCATTTCGAATATTTTGAAAAATGTCGTTTTCGCGCTAGATCGTGCAAATTACGAGATACCGGGTTCAAATTTGGTCTCCGCACAGACTATCATGAAACAAGGGTGGGGTACGAATTTGAGACAAATCGGTTTAGCGGTTAAAATCTTACATTTTTATTTATTTAAAAAAAACAGCCGAAAAAACCTGCAAAGTAGATCCTTGCAAATTGTTTCCGCAGTATTTTACACTTTTGACGATGCTTCCTCTATGAGGAAGCCAAAATTGATCAACACACTTCCTCACAGAGGTAGCTTCTTTAAAAGAGTAAAACACTGAGGAAGCAATTTGCAGGTTTTCTTTACACAGTTTGGCGGCGTCTGCGCAGTGACCGAAGGCAATCCCGTCCAGTCTCTGGACTATCGTGCCGGCAAATCTTCGCCAGGAACTCGGCGACGATTGATTTGCGAGCAATGTGTACATACCCTAACGGTCTGAGATCATCCGTCGGAAATCGTTGCAACGCTCACCGAGGATAAAAAAAAACCAGAACGAGGCAAAAACTTTCCGCGAGGGCGCCACCGTCCATCGGTGCATCGCGCGAATCTTCTTTACCGACCGGTCGGCGCGACGCGGCGAGACCGTAATTACGAAAAAGTTAGCGGAACGTCCGAGCGGAGCGCCACAGTCTACTGTTTTCCTCCGAGTGCAATTCGCAATCGCCGCTGTCCTCCATCACTGTTACAAATACCGTCGGTGCTATCGGCAGCGTTCGCAACACGTGACCAAAGCGTTCTCGGTGTTTCTCGAAGCGTCTCGCACACTTACCTCACGCCAAACCGGCGTAAGGGCGGTGAGCTCGTGCCAACAACAGCAGTATTACGCAGGTCGTCCTCCCTGTCAAATAGTCTTCGGGGTCTCGTTGAGTGTGTCGTTGAACGGCAACGTCGAGCGAGATAATTCCGCAGTAATCGAAACGAGGTGACACTCGGTATAGACCGGTACATGCAAATTTACCGGTGGATTCTGCGCGCAAATAGAGGAAAATAATTGACGGAGAATGTATGTCGAGGTCGTTGGGTAGTTCGAAAAGAAAAAAGAAAACGGTGCGGTTCGTTTGCGGTTTTGACGTCTCCGATCAGCCGGCTTCGAGGCAGTCGTAACATCTCGCAACCCGGATGAGTTTTTCCTCTCTCTCTCTCTCCCTCTTTCTCCGTCTCGCGCGCCGCGGGAATCGTGTTAATAAAGCAAACTAGTTCGCCGGCAAACGAGGCTTGGAATTACGGAAATACGAAAATATATGGAATGCTTGCGCGGGAAAAACAAAGTACATTCAAGAAATATGTGGTGCATCCCTGACACCCACGATAACGGTGATTATAACGGCCATAATGACGGGAAAAATGACAGTCGTTTTTGTACACCTTAATAACGGTGCGATTTTGGTCGATTTTGGTTAGAATAACAAAAGAAATGACGGTCCATAAAATGTACCGTCATTTTTTTTTGTCATTCTGACCAAATTTTGGTCGATTTTGGTCAGAATAACAAAAGAAATGATGGTCCATAAAATGTACCGTCATTTTTTTGTCATTATGACCAAATCGCACCGTTGTTAAGGTGTACAAAAAACGACTGTGTAATTTTCCCTGTCATTATGATCGTTCTCGTGAGTGTCAGGGATATGAGACAAAACGTTTGGTCGCTGTACATATCCCGAGTTATATTTTATTTTCGCACGGACTCGCGACAAAATTCTTCAAGCGGGTCAATACGGGCTCGGTGAGAAAAAGACGAACTTTTCCCTAATATTCTGTGTCCGTTCGTTACGTAACGCGAATTCGGTTGCGAGATTGCGAGGCCTCGAGGCTGATTGACAACCGCCTGAAATCGTTACTTTTCTACGCGAATAAAAACCGTTCTCTCTCTCTCTCTCTCCGCTCAGGTAATGTCGAGCTGTGTAGGCTCTGGTTCGAAATCCATAGTGTCGGCAGCGTCGAGCTCGTGTATCATTTGTGTTAACCTTTTAGACACTTTCGTTGTCACTTGGTAGCAATAAGAACGTTTGTTGACGGTGTGTGGAATGCTTACTCGTTATTGGCTATTTTGTTTATTTTAACCCTCCGTGTGTAAACTATATTTTTCCATACACGGTCTGTGCACTCGGTCTTTCAGGGAAAGGCCGCGAGCTTTGGCCGTTTGTGTGTAAACAGCCGTTCCTCGAGAGAGATAAACACAAACGGTTTTTCGTTGTATTTTGTTTCACGTTCTTTTCTTTTTCATCGTATTTTTTTTCCTCTATTAAAAAGTGCATGGGCCACCATTGTTAGCGATATAACTCGGCCTCTGATTGGTCGAGGGCCGTGACGACCAGCAGTCGTTGTTTAATAGCGCGAAATTTGACAGTTTGTTGCATTTCCTCTATTAAAAAGTGCATGGGCCACCATTGTTAGCGATATAACTCGGCCTCTGATTGGTCGAGGGCCGTGACGACCAGCAGTCGTTGTTTAATAGCGCGAAATTTGACAGTTTGTTGCAATTTGACATAAGCGCTGCAGCGCGGCTAACCTGTCCGCGCGCGTGAGCGCGCGTTATTGTTCCCCTAGTTGAAATAAAATGTCTGACGCAACGTCGATCGAGCGTGGAATTCGCGGCAGCGATTTGTTGCGAAACGAAATGTGAGTCAGTGTAATTGCGCGAAGACAATTAGTGGAAACGCGTGAAGAGACGGTCGGTGGCAAAGCCGGCCGGGAAGCTCGGCGGTCGCCAGTTGTCGCCTCGTTCCACACTGATTCCGTCGTAGCACGTGCGCCACGTAACAGCGGTTCGCCTTCTCGCGGCTCGCGCTCAAACTACCGACGGGGCAACTCCCGACGAGCGCTCGGGTCTCTCTCTCTCTGATATAATCGATATCAATAAAAATTTTCGTGTCACGCGCTGGATAGTGACTCTCACGATATTCCCGACGTTTTCCGCGATGCACGTTACACGCGCCTCGCTATTTGTCGCGGCGTGAGATTTCGAGACACTCGACTCGGGATGTTTTCCCGATGCCACGGCTCGTTAATCATTGCGAAAGACGAACGAGCGCGAACCGGCGACTTGATGACGCAAACAGAGCCGGCCGTTTGCTCTTAACCCTTAGGGTCTGGTGTTTCCGGCGTAAATTTCTTTGCCTCCTTGTCCCATGGCTCGTTTCTCAAACACCAATTCTTGCTAAGTGGATCAATTACAGTTCCTGATACCGACTGAGCCTGGAACAGGCGGGATGAAAATTCAAGTTTATATATAGAAATTCTCACATACTAGGGTAGAGGCACCAGTAAATGAACAGTTAAGCAGAACGATTTGTTTATCATGGGTTTTTATAAAATGTACCAGTTTCAGAGTGTTTGCGAAAATTTTAATGAATGAACAGAATGTTGAATTATGTGATGCAGTTGAAAAAGTCTCGTATTTTAAAAAATCCAAAAACACCAGTGAATGAACGGGCCATTCTAACCTACACTTTTCGTCGAAAATAGGCTTCTGCGACGAAATAATCGCAGTAGGTAGCTAAAAAATAGACAGATTAAGAATTTAATGTTCGTCTAAACCGTTGTAATTTTTCATGAACTCTCAAAAAGCTGTTGTTCATTCACTGGTGACTGTTCATTTACTGGTGCATTCACCCTACGTGGGGTGACATATTTTCCCCATAAAAAACGCACAAAATTCAATGTGAACTCTAAAATCTGAAAAAATTCATACGTATTCGGAAAAACGAACGAATCATTTTCATGAAAAAAAAAAAAAAATCTTGGGTCATCGAAATATTTGTTAAACAATTGTTTTTTTTCATCAATTTGTTAATAACATTTTCGAATTATTATTATGCAAAGTTAATCTTTTCAGTACCTTTAATGTGCATGAATTTTTTCCGATTTTTATACCACCGAGAAGTGTTTGCAATTCTCTCCCAAATTCCTCGAATTTATGCGAAATGAATATTATCCGCAAGGACTACCTTAACAGTCATCAAAAGTCGTTTCTCAGTGCACTATGTAAATTGTAAGACGATCGAGGAGGAGATGCGGAAGAATAAAAATGTAGAGATTCATGTAAATCTTTTGGTCTGTTGTATAGATGCCTCGCATTGCGCTAATTCGTATAGCAGCAAACAGCACGAGTGTCACGGCCACGTAGGTTTGACCTGGAATGGCCCATATGCGCGCACGCTGCACAGCACTTGATCAGCTGCGAGAGCGGTGAATTTATGTACGATAACCCTGTTTCAGTGTGAGCCACGTGAGTGACGCGTGCGTCGAGTTTAACATCGAGCCTCTGTATACATATACACATAGGCCGTGAGTCGCGCTCGATTCGCGTATTTTCCACCGGTGAGCGCTCGCGGTGCCCACGTGTTTCGCACGTTGCTCGACACTTTCCGCACTTTTTCTCGTCGGTATCTGCGAATTTACCGTCCGACCGCGTGAGTACAATTACGAAATTCCTCGCGAGTCAAGTGTCCGATTTTCTTCGAGTTCTCACGAACTTGGCTCAGTCCTTACACTGTTAAAAATGAACGGTGTCAAACGCTGCTAGTGTGGACTTTTTCCTAGTGTTACTTATTACAGTTGTTAATAGTAACACTTTTTACGGTGTATAATTAACACCAGCCGTTTCGTTAAATTTATTCCTGCGTTACCGACGAAACATTGTAACACTTTTCGCTTTAAAGGCATGAATGCACGTTTCTTGTGAGATTTTGTATTATCTCGTGAATGAATTACTCGCTTTTCTCAGTTTTCATCGAGAAATTGAAAAAAAAAAAAAATCTAATTTTTCATTACAGATTTCCTTTATGGGTAATTGACCTTTAATTATTTTTTTTTTTTTTCGAAAATAAAAATTCTACCAATTCATTAAAGAGATTCACATTACTGGCGTCTGTACTTCAATTTTCGCTTCGATCCGTTCATAATTCGCGAAAAACGGCAGTTCCGAACTTTTGAGGTGCAAAGTCGGTGTTTCACACTCCTTTAACACCGCTCGTTATCACCGTTGATTGGTGTGGACCTATATAGACACCGTGTTGGTTATTTCGTATGATGTTGAAGTTTGCATCGTTGGAATACAACAAAATTCAGACAAAAAAAAAGTAATTCTAATTAACTCAAATGATGAAAATAGGTATAAAAAAATCATCATAGAAACTAATTGATACGATGACTTTTTATACCTAATTTAATCATTTGGATTAATTAGAATTAATTTTGTTTTCTGAATTTCGTTGCATTCCAACGATGCAAACTTCAACATCATTATTTCGTCTCGTCACTCTCCGGCTCCGTAACGCGTTGAATCAATAGCTTTCTACCAAGGTTGAAGATCCTTGACGCATCGACGATTACAATGTGAACTGCGCTTTTTCGACCGTATTCCCTAAAACTATATTTACCGAGTGACAAAAGAGCGCGCGCGCAGATACGCGGAGATGCAGACGGCACGATAGTGCGGTGATTGACGTGTTGTGCAGACGTCGGTGTTACTCGACGAGGACAAACATAGACGAGACAGGAAGTTTAATTGTTCTACGTGCAGCAGAGAGATTCTCTAACCACCGATATCTTTTTCCTCGGATTAAAATTTCGTACAAAATAAACAACGATCACATCGATAGAGATATTCGGACCCTGGGGAAAAATAGCAGCGTCAACGTAAAAATCAGACCTCGTACTTTCTCCCTTTATACATCACAGACAAATCCATCCAATATATTATTATAAAATGGTTCAAGCAGAACAGAAGTTTTCAATTTGTTTAAGGAGGTCGTCTGGCGGAGTATTCAATTCGTATAAATTTGAGAAAAGTGCGAGAGAATTGCGAACACTTCTCGATGGTATAAAAATTGAAATTTGTGTTATTTTAGATGGAAAATAACATAAATTTCAAAGATTAGATAAAAATCTGAAGAAATACATACGTATTCAGAAAAACGAAGGAATCATTTTCATCCACAGAAAAACTTGGGTCACCGAAATATTTGTTAAACAATTTTGTTTTAATCAATTTGTTAATAACATTTTCGAATTATTATTATTCAAAATTAATCTTTTCAGTACCTTTAATGTTCATGAATTTGTTCATATTTTTAAACCTGCAGAGTAGAACCTTGCAAATTGCTTTCTCAGTATTTTACACTTTTAACGAAGCTTCCTCAATGAGGAAACCAATAAAAAATGATATAAAACAATAAAAAAATACGCGAGATTTTAGCAAAGCCCAATTCGATGTAATCGCAATAATCCGCGAGAGCTACGTCCCTCTGATCACTCCGAACAATCCGTCCGCAACGCCCGCTGCACGATTCTCCGCGTGTAAGGATCAAGAGATCAGGATCCGTCTCATATACTAGATTAGCTGGATACGAGATAATGCAAGCCGTATATACATGTATTCCCTTCGATCTATCGGCGCGAATTCTGGTGCAAACCAGCTTGGTCGTTCAGCATCTACGTTCGCCATAATGGCTGACGATCCGCTAGACTCGCGCGCGGCCGCGAGAAGCTGGATCCGGTGCTTCTTTCACGGTGTTGATATTCCGGCGCGCAAAAAATCTCGCAAGTGCTTTCGCGCTCTTTCGCTCTCTCCAATTATGCTTATATTTTTATATTATATGTTACATATATATATACACATAGGGTAAGTGCGGGCAAAATGGGACGCGCGGGCAAAATGGGACGCGCGGGCAAAATGGGACACCTATTTTTTCAGTTCCAACTATTTGTGCGGGCAAAATGGGACGGACCCCGATTTTGTGAAAATCGCGTCTATACGACGCAATTCAACGCATGTAAGCGGAATATGAAGATTTTTGACAATTTTGAGTGTTTTAAGCAATCTGGTCTTTGAAAAGTCACTTTGAAATTTTTTTTTTTTTTCACACATTTTTTTTTCTTTAATATAAACGTTAAGGAGTATCACCAAGTAAAAAAAAACACGAAAAAAACACGAAAATGGGACGGACCCCCATTTTGTGAAAATCGCGTCTATACGACGCAATTCAACGCATGTAAGCGGAATATGAAGATTTTTAATAATTTTGAGTGTTTCAAGCAATCTGGTCTTTGAAAAGACACTTTGAAATTTTTTTTTTTTCACACATTTTTTTTTCTTCAATATAAACGTTAAGGAGTATCATCAAGTAAAAAAAAACACGAAATTACCATTTTGGGAGTCTGTCCCATTTTGCCCCCACTATTTTTTTTTCCCGACGCCCAAAACTGACGATTGGAATCGAATTTTTGGATCAAAAGCAATCGAGGTACACTTTTGTTTTCGTCGTAAAACCATTTTTCGCTCGCGCGTCCCATTTTGCCCGCCACCTCCCCTACAATATACCCGCCGCAGTACATACACGAGGAACGCGTTGAACGAAGTGCGGGCGATGAATGTGTTATATCAGAAAATTCAACGATAACGAGATAACCCCGCACAGTTGGAACGCTGCGAGTTTGAGGAGCGCCGCGAGCGGTGGGGGCGGGGGTGGGGGGCAGGGGCACAGCGTGAAGGGAGAGCGGGCGATTCGAGATGCGAGAAGAAGAGGAATTGGCCCGAGACAGAGAGAGCGATGACGAACAAGTGTGTGCTCCGGGGTCGCGGCCCCCATCGATACGGCCCGCAAAAGCGCACTTTGAACCAAATAGTCGCGAGGCTAAGTCGAATAAACCGGCGGGTTCGTGGCGTACTCACTTCAGTGCTACTTCGGTACTTCGAACCGCAACAACATCACGTCCACCTCGCTCACCCCGCACGACGTGCATCATCACACACACACACAACCCGCGAGAACGGCCGCACGAAGACCCGAACACAACGTCGTCGACGAGGAGGAAGAGGACCAAAAAGAGCACTCGTCGATCATGGGTCTTTAGCCAATTCGGTGTTGCGACGAGGGAAGAAGACGAGGGAAACGAGTGTCGACGTGCGAATCGAGCGGAAGCGAAGAGACCAAAACGCGATTGAAAAAAAAAAAAAACAAAAAAAAAAGAATTATCGCAAAACGTGTAGCGACCGTGATTATTGCGATACGATTTCACAGAGAGCAATTCACGTCCACGCGCGCTTCGCGTTACAGTTTGATCTAGGACACACGCTGATCGCGCAAGATAGATTGTTATTACTGAGGGATACGTGGAGGAGGAAATACGCGGGGAGTGTAGGGAGAAGGAGACAGCGGACGACAATAGGGAGAGAGAGAGAGAGAGAAGGGATTTTTTTGCGCTCCAACGAGGACCGCTCGTTGTTCCGCGAGACTTGAAAAATGAACGACAGAATAACCAAACGCGTCGCGACAATGTCTACAGAGTCGCGGAGCTTCACCTCCACCGGGAGCATGATCGTCGTGAGCAACAGGTTGCCCTTCGTGCTCAAGAGGAACGAGACCACCGGCCTGTTGGAACGCAAAGCCAGGTCAGTCTTTCTTCATTCGACAACACACTCTTTTGCTTGTTAGGGTGTAGAGTCATCAGTAAATGAACAGATAAGCAGAACGATTTGTTTATCATAGGTTTTTATAAAATGTACCAGTTTCAGAGTGTTTGCGAAAATTTTAACGAATTACCAGAATGTTGAATTATGTGATGCGGCTGAAAAAATCAGGTATTTTTATCGTGAAGTGTATGAAGATAAATACTAAAAGCCAAACATCCAAAAACACCAGTGAATTAACGGGCCAATCTAACCTACACTTTTAGTCGAAAATAGGCTGTTGCGACAAAATAATCGCAGTAGGTAGCTAAAAAATAGACAGATTAAGAATTTAATGTTCGGCCAAATCGTTGTAATTTCTCATGAACTCGCAAAAAGCTGTTGTTCATTCACTGGTGACTGTTCATTTACTGGTGCATTCACCCGTAGAGGCACCAGTAAATGAACAGATAAGCAGAACGATTTGTTTATCATAGGTTTTTATAAAATGTACCAGTTTCAGAGTGTTTGCGAAAAATTTTAACGAATGACCAGAATGTTGAATTATGTGATGCAGCTGAAAAAATCAGGTATTTTTATCGTGAAGTGTATGAAGATAAATACTAAAAGCCAAACATCCAAAAACACCCAGTGAATGAACGGGCCAATCTAACCTACACTTTTAGTCGAAAATAGGCTGTTGCGATAAAATAATCGCAGTAGGTAGCTAAAAAATAGACAGATTAAGAATTTAATGTTCGCCCAAATCGTTGTAATTTCTCATGAACTCTCAAAAAGCTGTTGTTCATTCACTGGTGACTGTTCATTTACTGGTGCATTCACCCTACGTTTTTTTTTTTTTTTTTTTTTTTTCGTTAGCGCAAAATTATGTAAACACGCGAACGCGTGGTCATGCGAATTTCGCGAAATCGCACTCAAACGTTATCCATGAATGAAGTTGGGTCACGAGTTTATCTGGGAGTTATAATTAGTACACGAAACTTTTGAAATTTTTGTCATTTTTTTTTTATGAAATGGTTCTCCGATTAATTTCCACCTATCGCAAAGCTTCCTCTGTGCGGAAACGAAAATATTCGCCAAATTCCTTCCTCGTGCAAGTGGCTCCTGTGCAAAGTGACGAAAAAATGAGTTGAACAATTTGCGAGGCGATTATTCACAGACGTTCGCGGTGGAACGGTTGACGTTGTCCTTCACCTTTCTTCACAAATTCGCGCACGAGTCGATTTTTCCACTGGTTTACAGTCTTTATCAATACTCAGGTGTAACCAGGAGTTTCCTTATCTGCTGCAACGCTACTCTTACCGCATCCTTATCACAATTGTGTATGCATATTCTTTTCGCGCTGCGCAGTCGAAGCATCTGATCAAATACTTTCCGACTCAAGGCGAAAAACCAAAGTGTCTGATTATACAAGTCAGAGTTGTCAGTCCCTAAAACTATTACAAATAAATTTCATGGTACAATAGTGTAATTGTACCATTTTATTAATATCAATAGATCATTGTTATGTGCAGTGATTATAATACAACTGGTACATTTTTAATCGCTGCAAAGAATATTCATTCTCTATAAAATGTCATGGTAATTTTCCGGAAAAAATGGGGAAACGCGGTTAACGCATTACGAAAGAACCACCGTGCTCTACCATTTTATTCACAATTGCTCGTAATTGTTTAATGAGAATGAGACATCTGTGCAAGCTATTCAAAAGTTTGTCCGGCATTTTATTATCTGCAGTATTAATTTCTTGAACCAATGAGAATTGAGTTTTACACAAATCGTAGACCAATGGAAATGAGGATTACACGAAATGTCATGCATCATTGTTATTTGTAAATGCAAGTTTTCATTGTTCGATGGCGAAGAAATCGTGTTTTCAACACGACAAATGCAAGTTTTCATTGTTCGATGGCGAAGAAATCGTGTTTTCAACACGACAAACGCAAGTTTTCATTGTTCGATGGCGAAGAAATCGTGTTTTCAACACGACAAATCAAGTTTTCATTGTTCGATGGCGGAGAATGGCAAATGATGTCACTGACATCAACTCAAGTTGGCGTGCGCAGTTTTAAATTTCTTCTTTTCCCCGTGCGAATTGATACGCACAGGTCCAGATTAGACCGCGCCGGCCTATATTCCCCGGAGATACATTATATACCGATTAGTGTAAATGACAAACATAAACGAGGAGATATTTGATCGTGTGCTTTTTTTGGTAGCGATTACTGATTATGACGCGCACAACGATAATCCTGAGAAACGAACTCTCGTGAGTCTGCTATATAGTTGCCGCTACGAGTCTGCAACGAATTCCGCCGAGGTTCACTATTTTTTTTTTTTACAAATCGCGAACCACTTTTCCAAATCAGTCTATTCTCGTAACGCATATTCATGTGTCGTTCACGTGTCTATTATCGTTCAAGTGATATAGCGCTACACTCAGAGAAAAATATATTAGAATAGTTGGTCGAACTATACCGATGTAATTCACAGGAGGAACGATCATATCGATTAGTACTGGATACTATGTATTTGAATGATGTTGAAGTTTGCATCGTTGGAATGCAACGAACTTCAGAAAAAAAAATTAATTCTAAGTAACCCAAATGATGAAATTAGATATAAAAAGAAATCGTATCAATTAGTTCCTATAATGATTTTTTATACCTAATTTCATCATTTGGGTTAATTAGAATTATTATTTTTTCGGAATTTCGTTGCATTCCAACGATGCAAACTTCAACGTCATGTATTTGATTAGTTGAGCTATTATTTTTTGTCATTATCGTAACTATAAAATATAAACGTTCCCCCTGGGAATTATACTGTATAGTAAAAATATAGTATTGTTGTTTTAACTATGTGTTTCTCTCTCAGTTTACACAGAACTCGCGATCGTCGCCCGCGAGAAACTCGCGGCGCCTGCGTTTCGCGGATGAAACGATAAAAGTGTTAAAAACGGAATAAGCAAAAAAAGAAAAGGGGGAAAGAAAAAGTGGAGTGAAAACAATGCTGGTAGGGGAAGGGCAGGGCGGGGGGGTCGGGGGCACACACGCTTAAGGGGTTATCGCTTAAAAAATACTGCCGGGCGCTCGGTCGCCCTCGGAGAAACATTTTAAAATCGTGGTTCAAACAAATGCCTCGTTCGACGGTAGGTGAACGATCGCCAGAAGAGAAAAACAAAGGCGAAACCGCGTTGGCGGATTGCAATTGAGATTCGCGTGCTCGGGTGGCAGCGCGCTATTATTTATTCTCCTCGGGCTCAGAAACCAACAATCCACTTGTAACGTCTACTTTTTTTCTGCAATCAACTTGATACAATTTATCTGCTGATTTTATCTTCGATTTTGCGATTTCATAAGTTTTACCTTCAATTTCATAAGTTTTACCTTCAATTTCATAAGTTTTACCTTCAATTTCATAAGTTTTACCTTCAATTTCATAAGTTTTACCTTCAATTTCATAAGTTTGACCTTCAATTTCATAAGTTTTACCTTTACCATTTTTTCAGATTTTAGAGTTCACATTGAATTTTCACATATTTTCCCTATAAAAAACACCCAAAATTCAATGTGAACTCTAAAATCTGAAAAAATTCATACGTATTCGGAAAAACGAAGGAATCATTTTCATGAAAAAAAATCTTGGGTCATCGAAATATTTGTTAAACAATTGTTTTTCCATCAATTTGTTAATAACATTTTCAAATTATTATCATGCAAAATTAACACCGAGAAGTGTTTGCAATTCTCTCCCAAATTCCTCGAATTTATGCGAAATGAATATTGGTCGCAAGGACTACCTTAAGCAGAACGATTTGTTTATCATAGGTTTTTATCAAATGTACCAGTTTCAGAGTGTTTGCGAAAATTTTAACGAATGGCCAGAATGTTGAATTACGCGATGCAGTTGAAAAAGTCTCGTATTTTTATCGCGAAGTGTATAAAAATAAATGCTAAAAGCCAAAAATCCAAAAACACCAGTAAATAAACGGGCCATTCTAACCTACACTTTTAGTCGAAAATAGGCTGTTGCGACAAAATAATCGCAGTAGGTAGCTAAAAAAATAGACAGATTAAGAATTCAATGCTCGTCCAAACCGTTGTAATTTCTCATGAACTCTCAAAAAGCTGTTGTTCATTCACTGGTGACTGTTCATTTACTGGTGCATCCACCCTGCTTGATAATATTTGCCTCGAACGCTTTCGGTTTATCTCGCAACTTTTTATACGTACAAACGGTACAGCTCGAGTCTCCTGACACGTGTTTTTTTTTTTCGGGGATATTATAGTCCGCCTCGAGCTGAATCGGATCACGCGACTATCTCAACCAATCGTTCCGCCAAATTCCACATAACTTGAAAACAACCGCGAAATTGGAGCAATCAGTCAAACAGATTTTAGGAAATCTCGAATACGCGGGCAAAAAAAAAACGGAAGAAAAAAAAAATGCGCTCGTATAGCTATCGAGTTTCCAAGTGGGCGGTCGCGTTACGAGTCACCCCAACTACGTGCCATCTGTTAACTCGAAATGTGAAGATAGGTCACGGGTTAACGCAGCGTCGTGTCTAGCGCGATTCCTCCTCGCTTTCCTCGTCTCCTCGCTATAACCAACGAACGTGCTTGCACCACTCGTCGAGCGGATTATCTCTCGACGAACGATATCACCTACGCAGAAGCCAATACGATCGAGAGTATCGTGTTATGCGCCACGTATAATACTCGCTGATTCATAATTGTTTGTCGACATCGGAAAATGTTGGACGATCCGGACCGAGTCCGATACCATTGAAGCTGTGCTGAGAAAGCACATCAAGAGAAAAAGTTTCCTTGATACCAAAGAAATGGGTGGATTGAATTTTTTTTATTGATTTCAATGAAATATTTCTTTGAATTTTAATGAGATGACCTCCTTGATTTAAAGAAACGATATACTTGACGGCACCCGGTCGGTCAACGTTTGGCTCATTCGCGATAAGTCGTTTTGGTGTTTCTCGCGCGAGCTGGTCTGTCATGTTATAGTTAAGTCAAGTCAAACCAAGAAGATAATCGTTGGTTAAACCATCTATTGGTGACCATATCTAAGTACTATGGTACGTAATCAAAAACTTGGTGGGCGTAACCTATAATTTGGTTGATGACATCGTTCAAAGAAAATATAATAATAACTTAAGGATATTATTTCATTGACCTCAAAGAAATGTTTCATAGGTTGAGATTTCAAGGAAATTTCATTGAATCAAGGAAACTTTTTCTCTCGGTGCACTATCACTATATGTCTGTGAAGAGATAAATAAATGCGTGTAACGCCATCTGTGCTGCTGAAAGCTGCGTTCGCGCTCTTTTGAATATTTCTCTCCAATTGTCGTGGTCGGTTCGCCTCTGAGTCTAACGTGGAGTGATATTCAAGGCTGATACAGTTTAGGAGTGATTGAGCAGTTCCGTGTGCACTTGAACTGGATCTCCTTTTCTCATTCGCAAGGCTGACTTTCCATCGGCAGTGCGACTGGTTATAAAGCCGAAATGATTGTTGCACGTTCGAACGTGGCTCATTGCCATTTTTCTTTTGTTTTACAGCGCTGGAGGCCTCGTTACCGCCGTAGCGCCCGTCGTCATAAGCGGAAAAGGCGTTTGGGTGGGATGGCCGGGTATGCACATGGAAAATCGAAACGAGCCCATTCCTGAATCCGATCCGAACGACAGAACTCCGACCGCCGGTCTTCTATCCAGCAAGGTGAGATATTTACTTTTCCTGAAATAATAAAGGGATCGGGTGAATTATTCTTAAGGTAGTCCTTGCGCCTGGTGTCGAATTCGCATAAGTTTTCGAAAATTGAGAGACAATTGCAACCATTTCTCGATAATATAAAAATCTGAAAAAAATCATGCAAATTAAAGGCACTGAAAAGATTAATTTTGCATAATAATAATTCGAAAATGTTATTAACAAATTGATGAAAAAAAACATTGTTTAACAAATATTTCGATGACCCAAGTTTTTTTGTGGATGAAAATGATTCCTTCGTTTTTCTGAATACGTATGAATTTTTTCAGATTTTAGAGTTCACTTTGAATTTTCACATATTTTCCCTATAAAAACACACGAATTTTAAAGTGAACTCTAAAATCTGAAAAAATTCATACGTATTCGTAAAAATGAACGAATCATTTTCATGAAAAAAAAGTTGGGTCATCGACAAATTTGTTAAACAATATTTTTTTCATCAATTTGTTAATAACATTTTAGAATTATTATTACACCAAATTAATCTTTTCAGTACCTTTAATGTGCATGAATTATTTCCGATTTGTATACCATCGAGAAATGTTCGTAATTCTCTCTCAAATTACTCGAATTTATGCGAAATGAATATCGGTCGCAAGGACTACCTTAATCACAGATGACATTCGTTTGCGAAAAGCTGATGATTCACGAACGTCACAAGATGTGTATTACACGATATACACACTTTCGACGATCGTCTCGTGTTTGATAATTTTCGTAACGGTTAGTCTTTGGTGCTAACTCATTGTGTTGCCATCGATGACGAATCCCGCGAACGGAACGTAGAAACAAACGTGTTGGTGTTTAGCACGATTAAAATAATTAACATTGTTCATTGCTCGACACGTAGGTTACAACAAAACGCCGCAGAACGCATAACTATTATTAACCGAGTTCCTGAGAATTCGTGTGTATAGCTCGGTACCTATTGGCCTTGGTCAGTGTAAGCGCTATATTTACGTACTACGTGCGATTGATTTGTGAGGTATCGCCTGTCACTTTATCTCGAAGGTTCACTCGAGCTTCGCCGTTCGGTCGAATCATTCGATATCGATTATTTAATCACATATATATATATGAGGCATTCCATATGATTTCCGGCATACCAAAAAAATTCTCCACATTTTTCTGGAAATTATGTTCAATGGTATCAACGGAATATGCCATTATTAATTTTTCATTTAATCTGCAATATCTCGGAAATTATTACTCGTACCGAAATCATGAAAAAAAAACGAAAACACGTGTTTTTTATGGCCAACAAAAAAATGTACTCGCAATTAATTATATGATTTCAGGCCAGATTTTATGGCAAATACAACAAAAACATATTTTTTAAACAGATTTTTGCCATACAAAAAATTATGATTTGCGCCATACAAAAAAAAAAAATTCTTCACATTTTTCTGGCAATCAGGTTCAATGGTATCAACGGAATATGCCATTATTAATTTTTCATTTAGTCTGCAATATCTCGGAAATTATTACTCGTACCGAAATCATAAAAAAAAACGAAAACGCGTGTTTTTTATGGCCAACAAAAAAATGTACTCGCAATTAATTATATGATTCCAGGCCAGATTTTATAGCAAATACAACGAAAACATATTTTTTGAACAGTAGGACCGGATTGCGTTATCGGATAAACTACCTTGAAGTGTTTAAGTGATCGCCGAATTTTGAATATTTTTTTGTTTTCATGGGACACCCAAGTGTTTAGAAGTTACAGCAGTTTGAAATTAAAAGATAATGACAAAAATATCCTTTTTTCAATGTCATTATCGGCGATATCAATTGTTTCATCGTGTTTTGCGCACAGACCAATATTTTTGAACCTCTTCCGTTACGTATTTTTGTCCTTCAATTACAACTTAATTACTTCGCAAACAAACAAAATTTGAACGTTAAGGGTCATCACAGTGTGACCCGTCGACAAATCGCTGCACCCAGAGAAATGATTTATTAGATTTAACTAAAAATTCATATTAGAATTCACTTTATTTAAATGAAAATCATTTTTATTTGAGGACAGTAAATATTTATTCGATTTTAGCTATAAGTGTTACTTATTACAACTAAAGGATTTTAGTTGTAAGAAGTCAAGGAAATTTATTTAGATGTTAAACAAACGATATGTATTTTAATCAATACATATTCGTACAACTACAAAACGTATTTGATATAACGAAAATACATATTTGTTCCAACTAGAATATTGCATTGGAAATAAATACATTTTCGAATAGAAAATAAATATGAATTTAAATAAAAATATATATTTACTTCAAATAAAATGCTCATAGGCTCCCAAACAAGCAATTTTTTTTATTTAATTCAACAAAATTTTAGTAAAATCTAATAAATCTTTTCTCTGGGTGTGATTTTCGCGTGATCTACGGGAAAAAAAAGGTTGTGTTCATTCTCGAAAAAATGTGACTTTTGTTTTTCACTTCGCGCCACGTGAATCCTCCGACAAAGACGCTGACGCGACGGTTGCGGGCCAGGATATCGTAGACTACACAGAGCGGGTCGTAGGCCAAGTAGCCGTTTGACCATCTCCTCTCGGGCAAACAGATCGAAGTGCCTCGATAAGCGTGTGTCTCGTGGCCACATCGCCGCTCATTGACAAACAACGCTGCGAGTTTCACGCTCGGCGTGCCGCTCGGCGGCCTTCGATTCGTTCTCTTTCCACCCTTGGCGCTCATCTCGGCTCGAATCTTTGAACTCTGACCGCGCGTCGATTTTCTCGTCGAAACGCCAACGAGAAATCAATGAGGCGCGTCGCACGTAGCCCCCAAGACGCGTACGTGCGTTTCGAGGAAAAAATAGAAGGAAAAAGTGTGTGTTGTGTTGCACGGCGTCGATATACTCGCTGCTCGCGTCTCTCTGATATCGTCACAGAGAGACCCGATAGCAGCGAGAAGAAACGAAGAAGGGAAAAAAAAATTGCGAGTGAACCTTCGACGTATAAAAATATGAAAAAATGCACGCACATTAAAGGCACTGAAAAGATTAATTTTGCATAATAATAATTCGAAAATGTTATTAACAAATTGACGAAAAAAAAATTTTGTTTAACATATATCCCGGTGACCGATATTTTTTTCATATGAAAATGATTCGTTCGTTTTCCTGAATACGTATGAATTTTTTCAGATTTTTAAGTTAACTTTGAAATTTCTGGGATACCGGGATATCAGTTGAACAATTTGCTTTTCATCCATTTGTTAATAACATTTTACAATTATTATTATGCCAAATTAATATTTCCAGTACCTTTAACGTGCATGAATTTTTTTTTCTTCAGATTTTTATACCATCGAGAAGTGTTTGCAATTCTCTCCCAAATTCCTCGAATTTATGCGGAACGAATATTGGTCGCAAGGACTACCTTAAAATATAACAACGCCACCACCACCGCGACACGTGAGATCTGCAGCGCGGAGCCTGTTGATTACGTGATCCGGCTTTCGTGTGTACTCACACACACACACATATATCGAGATAGCGAATATTTCGTGATGCAGACAAATACGTGATGCATCCGTGATACCGACGCGATTCTTTCGCCGCTATACGCATGGCAATGAAGCTCGTGAGAGTCGCGAGATAACACGAGGTACTCGTTCCCGCTCCTGCCACAGATTTTCGCGCGTTCAGCTTGAGGTTGTAATAGCGGTGCAGTCCCGCCAAACCTAAGTTTCAGTTAAGCGGTAAAGAGATTAATTTAGACAATAATAATTTAAAAAATGTTATTACCAAATTACTTAAATAAATAATTGTTCAACTAAATATCCGGCAACCTAACTCTTTTCTGTTATTAAAGTGATCTTCTTATTTTTCTACATACGTATGAATTTTTTCCGAATTTTGTGTGACGTTAGAAAATTACGTTTTTTTTATAATGTTAACATTAAAAATCAGAGAAAATTCTGAAAAAATTCATACGCCTGTAGAAAAATAAGAAGATCACTTTAATAACAAAAAAAGTGAGGTTGCCGGATATTTAGTTGAACAATTATTTATTTAAGTAATTTGTTAATAACATTTTTTTAATTATTATTGTCTAAAATAATCTCTTTACCGCCTTTCATATGCTTGATTTTTTTCAGATTTTTATCTCATCGAGAACTCTTCGTAATTCTCTCTCAAACTCCCTCGAATTTACGCGACGTTCATCTGTACGCTCATACTACCTTAAGTTGATTATACGCGCCGTGATCGTCGCGAATTTAACCGGGAAAGAGATCGATTTACGAGCGACGATCATTATCACTCATTGAACGCGTGATCGTTTAATTATCGTCTGCGATTTAGTGTCTATCGGAGAGCGCGTTGCGCGCGGCGCGTATATCGCGCTGGGTGTTCGCGTCACGTGGTTCGCGGTGGACCCGATACCGGAGGATCCACGTGGTCGCGGAACTGAAGACGTGACCGACGTGTCGGCGGGGTCGTCGGGTTATCGTCGACGTGCTACAAGCGCGGGCCCGGGCGACGTCTCTCGTTCGGTATGTATTTTCTTGTTATCGCGCGCACGAGGGCCCTTGTTGCGGCTCCGATAATTTTCAATTCTCCTTAAGGGTATGTGAAACCTACTCAGTCGGTAACAAAAACTGTAATCAATCGTATGGAGATACCGTAAATATATTGAGCCAAAGAAAAACATCAACGGAAGCGCATTTTAATTCTCCGTCCGATGATACTTTGTTTTCATCCACAATAAGAATAGTTTTGAAATGGTGTTTATTAAAAAATTGCGTCTATCTCTCTCGCACTCACGTATCACGTGGTACATGTTTCACATGCCCTTAAGGTAGCCCTCGCGGATAATATTCATTTCGCATAAATTCGAGGAATTTGGGAGAGAATTGCAAACACTTCTCGGAGGTATAAAAATCTGAAAAATTTCATGCACATTAAAGGTACTGAAAACATTAATTTTGCATAATAATAATTCGAAAATGTTATTAAAAAATTGAAGAAAAAAATAATTGTTTAACAAATATTTCGATGACCCAAGATTTTTTTTTCATGAAAATGATTCCTTCGTTTTCCGAATACGTATGAATTTTTTCGGATTTTGGAGTTCACATTGAATTTTCACATATTTTCCCTATAAAAAACGCACAAAATTCAATGTGAACTCTAAAATCTGAAAAAATTCATACGTATTCGGAAAAACGAAGGAATCATTTTCATGAAAAAGAAATTTGGGTCATCGAAATATTTGTTAAACAATTGATTTTTTCGTCAATTTGTTAATAACATTTTCGTATTATTATTATGCAAAATTAATCTTTTCAGTACCTTTAATGTGCATGAATTTTTTCCGATTTTTATACCACCGAGAAGTGTTTGCAATTCTCTCCCAAATTCCTCGAATTTATGCGAAATGAATATTATCCGCAAGGACTACCTTAATGTCGCGACAAGTGGAAAAACGCTTTGATCGATAACGGATCGCGAAGCGCGCGGGTCTCGTTGCGTGGAAAACACTGCAATTGGAAGCCGCGCGTTGATGCAATCGGGCGATGCGCGCATTCGTCGTTTTTCTTTTTCTTTCTTTTTTTTTCGCCTTCACAATAGCCGCAATGAGAACGAAACATAAGGAGCGCCGAGAGCCGATAACCCGGGTTTTGTTGGGAATTTATAATCATAATGGTGGCAAGATTGTTTATCAGGCCTTTGGGGTGGTCTGCGTTTTCTTATTTCATTTTCGCTTCTGTCTGGCGAGTGATTCGTTTCTGCGGAGGGTGAACGCACCAGTCGCCGATTTGTCGCAAATGTGTGTGTATGAGTTTTTTTTTCTTATTTCATTCACCAAATGTTTCAATCGACGCTGTTGAATTTGGTGACTCCAATTAAATACGAGGTTGTTCGAATTAATCGCAGACACGAAAACAGCTGAAACCTCGCACGACTTCCGGCCATGTGTGTTGCGTGTGTCTCGTTTGTTTGTTTATTTTTAATTGCCACGTGACGTTAATTATAAGCTCAAGTGGTATCTCGCGTTGTTACACTGTATCAGCTCGAGACAATTACCTTATCACGCTTATCACTCGTGTGTGGCAATAGTCGCGACGAGCCCCGTCTTCATTCGACCAATCACGCCTTCGTAAAGATCGTTCACTCTGTTGCAATTGTTGCTCGCAGTATAATTCATCGCCGGTGAATAATGTGCATCGACGAATAATAACTGAATAACCGAGCGCGACCGAAGGCGCGGCGGCGCGAGGCGCACAACCCTCGATTGGTTCGAATGGCACCGGGCCTACAAACCAATCAATGTGTCTTATCACATTTCTTTACGCTCGGACTTAAGGTAGTCCTTGCGCCTGGTGTCGAGTTCGCATAAGTTTTCGAAAATTGAGAGACAATTGCAACCATTTCTCGATAATATAAAAATCTGAAAAAAAAATCATGCAAATTAAAGGCACTGAAAAGATTAATTTTGCATAATAATAATTCGAAAATGTTATTAACAAATTGATGAAGAAAAACATTGTTTAACAAATATTTCGATGACCCAAGTTTTTTTGTGGATGAAAATGATTCCTTCGTTTTTCTGAATACGTATGAATTTTTTCAGATTTTAGAGTTCACTTTGAATTTTCACATATTTTCCCTATAAAAACACACGAATTTCAAAGTGAACTCTAAAATCTGAAAAAATGCATACGTATTCAGAAAAATGAAGGAATCATTTTCATTAAAAAAAAAAGTTGGGTCATCGACAAATTTGTTAAACAATATTTTTTTCATCAATTTGTTAATAACATTTTCGAATTATTATTATACAAAATTAATCTTTTCAGTACCTTTAATGTGCATGATTATTTCCGACTTTTATACCATCGAGAAATGTTCGTAATTCTCTCTCAAATTACTCGAATTTATGCGAATTGAATACTTCGCGCTCCCACATCGTTAATTCACTTCCGCGTATCGACGCGTTGCTCGTCCGGACTGCTCTCTTTTCATTCCTGTCCTCGTACGAATTTATGTTTTCTCTTCATACGCTTCAATTTTTGTATCATTATTTCTCGACCTTCCGCGAAATATCCTTATCGATAAAACTATCATTTTCAATCGTTACTCAAGTTACATTTAAGACTATTTTTTCTTCTCGCTCCTGTCACACTGGTTTCTCATACTTGTTCCGTTTTTTTTTCCAACCCTCAACAGGTCCAAGCTCAGTTGAAGGTGGGCCGGGAGATCCGTCACCACGGGATTCAATCCAGCTGAAAGTGTGTGTGCATACGTTCTTGACGATCTTCAATCGATTCACGTATGATTGCAGGTGGTAGCCGTTCACGTGGAGCCCGGTGTCTTCGACTCTTACTACAATGGATGTTGCAACGGGACGTTCTGGCCGCTCTTCCACTCGATGCCCGACAGAGCCACCTTCATCGCCGAGGATTGGCGCTCTTACGTCGCGGTCAATAAAGAATTTGCCGCCAAGACTGTGAGTCAACGATGATGTTGAAGTTTGCATCGTTGGAATGCAACGAAATTCAGAAAAAAAATGAATTTCAAGTAACCCAAATGATGAAATTAGGTATAAAAAGAAATCATATCAATTGGTTCCTACAATGATTTTTTATACCTAATTTCATCATTTGGGTTAATTAGAATTTTTTTTTTTTTCTAAATTTCGATATCTGTTAAACTTTTTTTTTTCATCAGTTTGTCAATAACATTTTAGAATTATCTTTTCAGTACCTTCAACGTGCATACCTTTTTTTTCAAAATTTTCACACCATCGAGAAGTGTTTGAAATTCTCTGCAATTTTTCGCTAATTTATGCTAAACGAATTACCTATTACCTTAAAATATTATTACCTTAATGGTGATGTTACCTTAAAAATTTAGTAAATCAGCTGACTAATCCAAACAAACAAGTTCCAGCACTGTAAATTCGCAAACGTTTCTAGCGGCGAAGGATGACATTTCCGTGGTGTTTATTATTCGCGGGTGCAAAAGTCCAGTGTATATTCACGTGTGGTTCAATCGATTTCGCAGGTCGCCGCTCTCGAGCTCGTTCACAAGGACCAGGACAATCAAAACAATGGCACACCCCTCGTTTGGGTGCACGACTATCATCTCATGCTCGCCGCTAATTGGATAAGACAAGCCGCCGAGGAGAAGAATCTTCGTCTCAAGTTGGGCTTCTTCTTGCACATTCCCTTCCCGCCCTGGGACATCTTCAGACTCTTCCCGTGGGCCGATGAAATTCTTCAGGGAATGCTCGGTCAGTTTCAATCAGATTCAATCAGACGCATTCTGTCGGAAAGACTTGGAGAGAAAAAAAAAACGATAGAGAAAATATATGCTTGAAATTTCTTGGAAAAAGATAACTGTGTTATCATAAATTAATGTCATCTCACTGTCGGCCGTGAGTTATGCCTTTCAAATGTCACCGCGTTGATAAATGTTGCAATTGCGCTTTTCTGCATATATTTATCTTCTGTTGTTGTTGTTGTTGTAGTCTCGAAATTTCCCTCGAAAGTATGATGTTGAAGTTTGCATCGTTGGAAACCAACGAAATTCCGAAAAAAATAATAATTCTAATTAACCCAAATGATGAAAATAGGTATAAAAAATCATTATAGGAACTAATTGATATGATTTCTTTTTATACCTAATTTCATCATTTGGGTTACTTGGAATTAATTTTTTTTTCTGAATTTCGTTGCATTCCAACGATGCAAACTTCAACATCAATCGAAAGTCACGTGTGACGGGACTGTACCGAGACTACCGAGGCTCGTGTCGATTGTTTCTCAGAAGGGAAACAGTGTGTTGCGGAGAGAGAGCGGGGTATAAATGAAAACGACTCGATTGATTCGCAGGTTGCGACATGGTGGGTTTTCACATCCAGGATTACTGTCTAAACTTCGTCGACTGCTGTCAGCGGAGTCTCGGTGGCAGAGTCGACCGGAAGAATCTGCTGGTCGAGCACGGTGGGAGAACGGTGCGGGTGAGGCCGCTGCCCATTGGTATTCCCTTCGACAGATTCGTCTCGCTGGCCGAGACCGCGCCGAAGGTGATGGAGACCAATCAGAAGATCGTTCTGGGCGTCGATCGGCTCGACTACACGAAGGGACTGGTGCACAGGCTGAAAGCCTTCGAGATGCTGCTGGAGAAGCATCCGGAGCACCGAGAGAAGGTGACGCTGCTGCAGATAGCGGTGCCATCGCGAACCGACGTGCGCGAGTATCAGGACCTCAAACTCGAGATCGATCAGCTCATCGGTAGTATAAACGGCCGCTTCACGACCCCCAATTGGTCGCCCATTCGCTACATCTACGGCTGCGTAAGTCAGGACGAATTGGCCGCGCATTATCGCGATTCCGCGGTCGCCCTCGTCACGCCACTCCGAGACGGAATGAATCTCGTCGCCAAGGAATTCGTCGCTTGCCAAATCAATTCGCCACCCGGTGTACTGATCGTCTCGCCTTTCGCCGGCGCCGGCGAGATGATGCACGAGGCTCTCATCTGCAACCCCTACGAGATCGACGAAGCCGCTGAAGTCATTCACAGGTGAACGGAACACAACGATGATGTTGAAGTTTGCATCGTTGGAATGCAACGAAATTCCGAAAAAAAATAATGATTCTGATTAACCCAAATTATGAAATTAGGTATAAGAAATCATCACAGCGATTCGATGGTATGATAATTTTTATACCTAATTTCATAAATTGCGTTAATAAGAATTAATGTTTTTTTTTCTGAATTTCGTTGCATTCCAACGATGCAAACTTCAGCATCGTACACAACGACTCTTTCATTTCCCCGCCTTTTTCCGCTTCGAATTTTTCACTCATCACCGCCCCACGGATTTTTTTAGGGCTCTAACGATGCCGGAGGACGAGCGTACTCTTCGGATGAATCATCTGCGCCGCCGTGAGCGACTTTACGACGTGAACTATTGGATGAAGTCGTTCCTGCAGGTGATGGGCTCGCTCGACGAGAGAGATTCCGTTGGCGCGACGACGATGCAGCCCGTGACGATGGACGACTTCGACGATTACTTGAGCAAGTAGGTACCGGCGTCGGGTGATTCGCCGCGACGAGATTCCCCGAAAAGTGACGGCCTTTCGGAGAAGCTCGTCGGGGATAAGCCGTTCTGTTGCAATGTGTTACCGATGAGCTACATTCTCGTGAATAATTCGTGAGGACGCACGAGATTGGGTACGACGGCACGTGGGCATATGTTTAAAGGGCGGAATTCCCAAATGAAAGCACGCCGTAAATTAACGCCAAATTCAGTAAAGAAAAAAAAAATATATATATCAATTTGTAGATATATATAAATTGATAAAAAAAAACAGGATCCCTGCTTAGCGAGTCATTGACACGTTCCCAAGATTCCGACACATTTATAACTTCGCTATTTTCTATCATAGAACATTTTATCTTCGCTGTTTTAATTTTATCTAGTTTAACTTCGCTATTTTCTATCATAGAAAATTTTATCTTCGCTATTTTAATTTTATCTATTTTATCTTCGCTATTTTAATTTTATCTATTTTATCTTCGCTATTTTTCTATCATAGAAGTCTACCTGATCGCAAAAAACGGCGCGTCGTCTCGGAGAACGATTGTAATCTGAAAGGCGCGTTGTTTTTTTTCGATAAAGACAGCGGCAGACCCACATGGAAATATTTATATGTAAAATATATGTCACCAAAAAATTGTATATGCAACATATATATTGCATATAAAAATATATGCAACATATATGCGATATATAGAACTTTTCGTCGGCATATATTGCACATATAGATATTTCCATGTGGGGTGTTATAAATGGGGCAATTTTCCTTCATCATGAATTCGCCACGGTGCTTTTCCGTACTTATGAATCCCGATGAAACGATGACAGTTAAGCAGGTTTTTACCATGTATCATTGAGCATCAGTTGATAATTGGCGCTGCGTTGGGTGAGAATAAAACAAAATGGCAAACTTTGGATTCGGCCGAAAGTTTAAGAAAAAAAAGAACGCTTTTAAATAAGCGGCGGGCCCGCTCGTGCTGTCGCGACCTGACTCATAATGAAAGCCGGGTAACGATCCAGTGATGGCGCATGTCCCCCAGGTACATTGGCGACAACCACAAATTGGCGCTACTTCTCGATTACGACGGAACACTCGCGCCGATCGCGACGCATCCGGATCTCGCGACTCTACCGCTTGAGACGAAGAACGTGCTGCAGAGATTGAGCAACATGTCCGACGTGTATATCGCCATTATATCCGGCCGAAATGTCAACAACGTGAAGAGCATGGTGGGCATCGAGGGTATCACCTACGCTGGTAATCATGGACTCGAGATCCTTCATCCCGATGGCAGCAAATTCGTGCATCCCATGCCCGCGGAATTCGAGAACAAGGTTGCCGGTCTTATGCAGGCTCTTCAGGACCAGGTAATACCACTTTTGAGGTAGTACGAGCGACCGATATTCATTTCGCATAAATTCGAGTAATTTGAGAGAGAATTACGAACATTTCTCGATGGTATAAAAATCGGAAATAATTCATGCACATTAAAGGTACTGAAAAGATTAATTTTGCATAATAATAATTCAAAAATTTTATAAACAAATAAATGTAAAAATGAATCGCTTAACAATTTACCCGGTACTGCAACTTTTTTTTCTAATAAAAATTATTCATTAATTTTTCTGAATACGTATGAATTTTTTCAGAGTCTCGTCCAATTTATCAAGATTGCGTTTTTTTCAAGAAAAATGAGGGCGAAAACCGTATTTAAAAAAATTTCGACAAAATTCAGAAAAAATTCATACGTATTCGGAAAAATTGATGAATAATTATCATCAGAAAAAAATTTGGATTGCCGGGTAAATTGTTGAACGATTAATTTTTCATTAATTTGTTAATAGCATTTTGAAATGATTATTATGGAAAATAAATCTTTTCAGCACCTTGAGTGCGATTGATTTTTTTTCAGATATATAAATCCCATCGAGAAGTATTCGAAATATTCTTTGAAACTCACGTTTGGCGGGACTGCACCGCTCGTACTGCCTCAAGCGAATGAGGTAAAGGTACCGGTTTTGGCCACCTTTGGCCTAGTTTCGGTCACCAAGTTTGAAAGCACAGAATTATTTGGATTATTAAAATTAAATTAAATTGTATCGATAGACTTGTTAATTTATATCGATACTTTCGAAGTATCAACATAAAAATACAGAAAACAGTAATTTGAAATAAAAATATAGTGAAAATGGCCGAAACTGGTACCTTTACCTTACCATTAATCTTCCACGATGAACGGACGTTGAGAATTTATAAATACGTGGGAAATATTGCAAATTGTCTTGTCTTTGACATTCGTCGTGAAGCTCTGTCGGGACGGTGCGTGGGTGGAGAACAAGGGCGCCCTGTTGACGTTCCACTACCGCGAGACCCCAATGGCCGGCAGAAAGGAAATGGTCGCCGCTGCGAAGAAACTCATCGAGAGCACGGGATTCAAGGCATGTTCCGCGCACTGTGCGCTCGAGGCTAAGCCTCCGGTCGAGTGGAACAAGGGCCGTGCCTCGATCTACATTCTGCGCACAGCCTTCGGTCTCGACTGGAGCGAGAGGATTAGAATCATTTACGCTGGTGACGACGCGACGGACGAGGATGCGATGAAGGTCAGTGATGAATTCCAGAGCCCAATCAAATCGCGTGAACAACGTTTCAAGCGGTCCTTGCGCGTCCAGTGTTCATTTCGCATAAATTCGAGAAAAGCCAGAGAGAATTGCAAACGCACTTCAAGACTGTTTTTAATTCGGCAGAAAATCATGCGCGTTAAAGATACTCAAAGTAATGATAACTCGAAAATGTTACTAACAAATTGATAAAAAATGGCTCAACGAATATCCCGACGACCCAACATTTTTTATGACAATAATACGTTCATATTTCTGAATACGTATGCATTTTTTTTCGATTGTTAAGTTTATCTCAATCTTTGCATTTTTTTGTGTGGAAAATATGTGTGCAAAGACACAAATTTCAAAGTGAATTGAAAAATCTAAAATAATTTGTACGTATTCGGAAGAACGAACGAATCATTTTCATTAAAAAAATGTGGATCATCGGGATATTCGTTAAAGAATTTTTGTTGTTGTTCATCAGTTTGGTAATACAATTTTTAAATAATTATTATGGAAAATTAATTTTTAGTAGCATTTAATGCACGGGAAATTTCTTCGATTTTTCTACCATCGAGAAGCGTTTGGAAATCTCTGCAATTTTTCTCGAATTTACGCGAAACAAACTCCAGGTCCAAGGACCACCCCGTCAAGGAGATTTCAATGATTCACATGAAATTCTTGTTCGTTCCGCAGGCATTGAAGGGTATGGCCGCGACGTTCCGCGTCGCTTCGTCGCACATAATTCGCACGTCCGCCGAACGGCGACTCCCCAGCACGGATTCCGTGCTAACGATGCTCAAGTGGGTCGAGCGACATCTCAGCAAACGCAAACCGCGCAGCAACAACAACGACATGGGCTCGCGATACAGACGCAGCAGCGCCGGTATCACAATGGAAATGTCGTTCCCCACGCCAATGAAGGCCCTCGAGTCATAGGGAAGAGCCACCGCGTCGCGATCACTCGGCGATCTCGCGCGCGCAAACGATCCCTAAAACTCCGCTTTCCCCGTACACACTTAGATTTTGCGAATATTCAACTGCGGCTGCAAGAACGACTAGATTGAAAGAAATAAAAACCAAGTATAGGATGATCAACGCTGCTGTGCCTCGTGTGCACAGTCATTTCGTCTATCGAAACTTTAACGAGTCAAGAGGAAAAGAAAAAAAAGAAAATTATATTATTACCTTACGTTGAGAATGATACGCGGTAAATTTTATATCTCAATCGGCATTTCGAAGCGGAGCCGTGACTATCTCGTTACTTTTCGACTCGTCCTACTTGTTCGCTTTATTTTTCAACTGTGAAAACTTGTAAAATTTACCGATTGTTATTTATCGTGTATGATGCAACCCACATGTTCCTTATGCGAACCGACGAGCAACAACGAGAAAACCAAATTCGCGCGGATCGTGCAAGTATTTGTCGCCCAGCTGTGTGTTGGAAGAAAATGAAAGAATGAAAAGAATAATGCATGTTAATCCGTATAGACCGTATACGTATATTGACTTCCAGCGTTTAATTTACGGCCCCTCGATGTCCGAGCCGAAAAATAATGCGCGATTGTATACCGTAGAGTTTGATTTGCCGCGTGGCGCTTTCGGTCAGGCCGTTTGAGCATTGACTTCTAGTATTTAGATATGCAGTAGTTGTAGGTCCGTGTCGCTCAAAGAAGAAACCGAAGAAACACACGAAAAATAGAGGAAAACGAAATCTGAACAACAACACGGGATCCAAAGAATCCGATTCATTGCACGGCTTGTTTGTAGCAGTGATTCGCACGATACTCGCGTTTCTCGCCGACGGTTCTGGATAACTGATACACTGACGGAGGTAAAGAATCAAATGAATTTCTTTAGGCAGGCTCGACGCGAAAGCGATGGCTGTTCCATTTGTACATTTATTGAAAATAAACGGTTAAGCCGCTATTTTTATCAACTATTAACATAAAAAAACAAATCATTCGTATGTACCGTATCTGGTAACGAAAAAAAGGGTTTCTACAGCATATCGAGTACACAATACATGAACCAATATAGTCAGTAGTGATATCCCCAGACCTCCAAAATTATCGGAATATTTTCCGATTGTTTTGTCGCTGAGCAACGAGAGGGAGAAATTTCGCATATTAAAATTTCGGATTTTTCTGCGAAATTTATCCCGATCGTTGCTCAGCAGGAAAACTGGAGGAAAATATTGCGATTAATTTTGGAGGTCGAGGGGTATTTGTCGAATCATTTTTCGGGTTTGGATTTCGGCTAAGCATAGAGCGGTATTCGAGGAAACAGAACATATTGAGAGATAAAGTATGTCTATAAGAATATTTGGTTGAAAACAAGTGAAAAAGAAAAAAACAATTCCCAATGAAATTTTTATCAAACGAACTCTATTACCGAGAATACTGCGCTGCGATTGGTCGAAATCCAGAGCCGAAAAATAATCTAAGATATACAATTTGTTTAAAATGCACTTTTTTCGACCACAGATTGGTTCATCGGATAATTAATATTAGTTGGGTAGTGCAGTGTTATTACGACACTAGGGATCACACGATGCATGATACCGTCCCGTTACAAACGAATTTTTTCATCGAAATACATCCAAAGCAAGTACGTCGGCTTAGACGCAGTATCATTAATAACTCAAGTCAATAATGTATTTTTTAGTGGAAAGCCAAAGTAATGTGTTTTTTTTTTTTACGATAAAGTGATTGAAATGCCATCGCTGCCCTTCTGGAAAATAATGTTTCTATTACGAAGAAAAAGTCAAAGATAACGCGGATGACCTGTATTGAGGCGTCTTCGTCCGATCGTGACAGCCACACGCAACTTCCAATTCTCATGATCGTACTGTAATTTCATTTTCTTTTTACTCTCGCTATACGTAAATCCGTGAACTTGGAACGAGCGTCAAAGCTTCGGAAACCATTAGTATTCGATAAGTTGAATGCCTCGTTCAAAGTGAGCTCAAGCGACTCATTAAAAATTATATTACTTTTCTGATATTTATTACTCGATTCTCATCAGCATCACTAGTCAATAACGAACACGAGAATGAACAAAAAATGTTACGAATTAAGAAATCAGGCGTCAGACGAGTTAAAATGTATGGATTGTGCCATATTCGTAAACACAATGTATCGTGTCATATTATGAAAGTATATTGAGCAAACGTCGCCGCGAATATACAATTACATGTAAACCGGGATATTTATACGATTATCTACAAGCGTCAATGTCGTGTCAAACGTCGGCGTAAACGTCACGATTCTTACGCCCGAAAAAAAAAATCAAATAGACCTTATACAATTGTCACAAAGATATGTAACTTTCAACGTCAGACGAATTACTCGTCTTTCGCCCGTTTTTTATGTATATTTTACGTATTTCTACGTACTACCGAAGACCCATTCGTTTTTTTTTTCGGGAAATCATTGTATACCCGTTAACAATAGATTCGTTTTTAAGAAAGTTTGCGATGGGAGCCGAAGAATCCTTTATATACATTTACTTCAATAAATCTATTTTTTGGCTATCTGATATCTCGTCGTTTTTGGGCTACTTACAGAAATAACCCAGTTCGAAAAAAGAAAAAAAAAGTTGCAAAAGTCGAACTTTGCACTTCTCATTTATTTCCTCATTAATTTCCCCTTTTCACAAAGCTATCTCTAGGAAGAAACTTATTTATTCACTTTGGCTTCCTCATAGTAGAACATTTCGGTTCATTTGTTGAGATTCGACGTGATTTAGAGAAAAATGTTATTATTATTTTATTTAATTATTTAATTATTATTATTATTATTATTTTTTTTTTTTTTCTCGAAAAATTCAAAATTCTATAAAACCCGAACCGCCTTACCGATTTCGCTGAAATTCAGTACCAAACAACATCGAACGTGTCTTTTTTTATGAAGAACTATTGACCTAAATTGTCGAACTTTTACGATAGTTGGAGCGATCACGCCATTTCTTCGAAAATTAAAAATTCCATAAAATCTGTATACATGAATACATTTGATCAAAAAACAGGTGAATTACAGAGTAGTTGATACTCCACTTGAGTGCCATATTTTAGCTCGATCCATCGTGCCGTCCGTGAGTTATGAACAATTGAATTTTCGGTACCTGGAACTTTTTCAAGGGCTTGTCCCGTTTATCATAAATAAATAAATACATACACACATACCCACATACGGAGATATTTTCTAGACCACTCTTCTCGACGTTTTAGGTGATTCTGAGTACGATAACATGAAAATCTCGAAATAAAAAAACAATTCACGAGAAAAAAACTTCCTCTATGAGGAAGGAAAAAAGTGCTGCCCCACAATCGCTCGTATCAATCGCGCGAGGAAATTCGCATTTTCGTCCCCCCGCCCCCCGAATCTCGTCGAAGAAGTTTCGAAACTCGCGCGGTATGGATGTCAGAGCGGAAGGGTCGGCCACTCGAGGGGGGGGGGGGACGAGAACATTTGTGGACGCCTTTTTCACGAACATCCAAATATTTTCATTGGGCTTCCTTTTTTTCGCGGTCCGCACAATACGTCAAAGTGCGCGTCTCGCTCACGAGAGGCGCTGCGATGCACACGCGGTCGGTCCTCGGGATAGCTTTCGTACAGAGGGACTCGTAGCCACACAGCAGGGGCTCGTTCGTCACTGAGCTGCGGCCAGCTAGCCGGACTCGACCGAGGCAGGTACAAATGTGTGCCGTATAAAAGAGCGATTACACGGTGTCCATTTCAAGATGGAGGTGAAAGGCAAAAGAATTGTGTGGCTTTATGTACTACATATAATGGCACATAATATGTACCCGAGAGTCCACACCCCGCGGTACAGCGAGCACAATGTGACCGAAGGGAACGTGCTGTCCGCTGCAGGATTGCATTCGCTATATATATATATATATATATATATATAGTATATATATTTTTTTTCCGGTAATATATATATATATATATAATACACTATATAAGACGGGCGTACATATACAGACGTTTGCGGGGCCAAGGCTGAGAAATCCGGGCATTATCTTCGCTGTTTTGCCGATTCAATTGTGTGTGCGAAGAGAGGCAGCGTTTAACAAGAGTTTAATAAAAGGCAAACAGCGTTGAGCTCTCTCGGCCGGCACACTGTGGTATGTAAAAATGTGGGTTGCGGTGTGTGTGTGTGTGTGTGTGTGTGTGCGCCATGTGCCTCGATGCATACACGTCGGGGTACGCGCTATACACACAAGTGGCTCGTACACGTGTAGCTCCGTGTGCGTCTCTGAGGATTATTTCGCCTTGCCGGGGGGACAGACGAATCACATATAGGAAGAATGGACGCGCATACCGAGGGAGACTGCGCACCGTGCAAGAACGCAGCTGCCCATGCACCGATGGTTTTTTAAAAGTGTTTTCCTACTTTAGGATTTTTCGAGGCTTAGACGGGCCGGCGGCGGCGAATGATGCGTTAAAGACGCGGTGCACACGTGCTCATCTTTATATCCCGCGTTTATCGTCTACTGGGATGGAGTAAAACATAATATGTTTATTTATTTATCAAAACAGCTGCGTACACGATTTTTACCAAATTGTGGGTTCGATCGGGACGATCGAACTCATAAACGACGACCGCATAAAATATTCGAATGATATCATTATCACGATGTTTCGCAGATTTTTACTTCCTCATAGAGGAAGCTTTGTTTTCGTTGAATTTTTTTTTTTTTTCGACATTTTCATGGTAACATAACTCAGAATCACCGAAAACGCCGAGAAAAGTGGTCTAGAAAATAATTTTAATTAATAATAATAATTAAATATCAATAATAATAATAATAATTTTTATTCGTAATAATAATATTATTATTACTAATAATAATATAATAATAATAATAATATTAATAATAATATTTTATTCGTAATAATTTTTGTCACATGTAACGGGACTGTACCGAGACTATCTCCTTGAGGGGTGCCTTATTTAAATACAGACGATTGTCATTTATTTAGTTGAGGCACGCGCCTCAAGTTGGTCGGTAGAAACTTCTACTTGTGAAGCGTTGTGGTAAATTATTTGCGATTACACGACATTTTTGATTGATTTTAAAAAAATTTGTCAAGTTCCCTGATCATTATAACGTAATAATAATAAATTATTGCAATAAATATTTATCGTCAATGCTAATTTCGCGTTCTTGATTTGAGAGGCAGATGGAGATGGAGCCGAACGTAGAAACCTTTGGCAGGAAGTTGTACCACAACAAACTCGACTGGGCGAACAAAGTTTTGGATAAGACTAAATCGACTGATCCCTGCCCGCCTACAGAGAGGGACTCGATCAAAGCTTCAGGAAGGGCGCGAGAGCCTTCCTCGGAGGGAGGAGAGAAGAAGCGGAGATTTCGTCCAATCCGGGACGCTTCCACTGTACACAGGGAGATTACATAGCAGCCGCCCTGTGCCGGTATATACGTGCTATGTACGTTACTACAATTGACATATACCTGGGATTGGTCTCGAGCTAGCAACCAGCCAACGGAGTACCACATCCGTTTCGGATCCTTCACGCCCGAAGGAATGCGCACCACAACTTTTAGGTGCGCCTGTGTATCGTATGCGCCGCTATGGACGAACGCATGGATACGCAGTTAAGTGTACACGTATTGGAAATCACTATAGAAACCGGGAACCCGACGTGTAGTACACGAATTCTCGTAAAACCTCCTTGTGGGAATTACACGAACGGGCTGAAAAAGAACCTCGTTCCCTTAAGGTAGTCCTTGCGCCTGGTGTCGAGTTCGCATAAGTTTTCGAAAATTGAGAGACAATTGCAACCATTTCTCGGTAATATAAAAATCTGAAAAAAATCATGCAAATTAAAGGCACTGAAAAGATTAATTTTGCATAATAATAATTCGAAAATGTTATTAACAAATTGATGAAAAAGAAACATTGTTTAACAAATATTTCGATGACCCAAGTTTTTTCGTGGATGAAAATGATTCCTTCGTTTTTCTGAATACGTATGAATTTTTTCAGATTTTAGAGTTCACTTTGAATTTTCACATATTTTCCCTATAAAAACACACACGAATTTCAAAGTGAACTCTAAAATCTGAACTCTAAGTGAACTCTAAAATCTCTCATCATGGGTAGGTGGACAGGGTTCTATATGTAAGTGATCTGGATTCGATTCCCGTGGTCGACATTTTTTTTTCTTCCGTACTTCACTGCGAACACGGAAGATGAGTTATTTCAAGCGGAAATCCATAATATGAATCAATGTACAGCGTAATGTTTGCTAGATGAAAAAATCTTGCCAGACATGATCAGATATGACCATATGATTAAACCTCTCAGATACGATCATGTCTGCTTAGATCAGATCCATACACCTGATCATACCTGAATTTTTTTTTCCCTGGAACATTTACATGGTTTTTTCGTTTTGCAAAAAGTACGCGGAGACGAGAATTGAGTGAAAGCTCGAGGAGAACCGGAAAGCGCGCGGAAGCGAGAAGTCCGAACCGAGAGAAAGGGGCCCCTAAGTCACTAACCCAGTGAAAATGCGCCCGGGGCTACCATCGATTCACCCCGATGTAATTATCCGTCCGTTGAATTTTTTATCGTACTGAAACAAAGACGTATTTTCAGACTAAACAACATCGGGCGGAGTTGCGCCATCCCAGCCCAGGACCGACAACGCCGCTGTACGACCGACCGCGCGCTCCCTGCCTTCGTGGAACGAGTGTTCATCGACTCTACCACCCTCGACGTGCGTCATATCCGCGATTCACTTTGCTCTTTACATCTCGCTGCAGCAGAATAATCTAGAAAGCGTGATTCCAATGAGTATTTTTTCAAATTTTGTATCGAAATACAACTGATAAATAATATCTAACATTAAGAAAAAAAAACATAACAAGATTGTCAAAAAATCTCAAAAGAAAATGCTGGTTTAGCTTTAAGTGAGCAGGGACAGCGCTACCAAAAAAACAAACAAAGTTATACTTAAGGTAACTATGTATAATATAACCTGAGCGAAAAATAAAGATATTTAAAAACGAAACGAACGATCTAGAAAGCGCCATAGGACTGCGCCATAGGACTTGCGCCGGCCATCAAATAAATCACTCTATTTAATGGCCGGCCTAATAGGATTTATTTGCATCAAATAAAATTTATTTCATTCAAATAAATTTTTATTTCGTTCAAATAAATTTTATTTGTTTCGAATAGATCCCTTCAGAACGATTTCTCTAGGTGTGCAATATTACCGACAGTTGATATTTCTATAAAAGTGTAAAAATATACTTATAACACTGCACAGGCCGTTTTCAATTTTTTTGTCCATGTTTCATAAATAAACATCGAACATCGATTGATCCGTTTTACAAAAAATCGGATAAAAACATCGATTTCTCGACAAAAAAAAAAAAACACACACATCGGTGCTCGATCAATCGACAAACATCGCCCATCCCTATACTCCCGAAGCTGTTCACCGTCGCAGAGTGACGCGCATCGGAGCTGCCTGGCGCCTCTTAACGCCGATGATTTTGTATGCCGTTGATACGCACGTGGTATGTAAAACGCCCGCGCGTATCTGCAACCGGCTAAGTGCGGGCGGGTTTCCGTAATACGCAACGTCTGTTTGTGGAAGCGGGAAGGGCGGCGGTGGGGCGTTCCGTGCAAGAGTGTTCCGAATGAGGGTCGCCGAGGCTAGGAAAACGGGGCTAATCCCCCACCGACACGAAAACCTCATCACGGTTCGTCTCGTGCGAGCTACAGAGTCAACACAACCCGACCCGCGCTGCCTGTGTTGGTGAGGATTGGATTGAGAATCGTTCCACGTCGTCGTCCGGCGAATCCGAGAGAGATTCGAGAAACTGCGCGCCGGAATCTCTCTCGTGTGCTTCTCTGACTCGCTATTGGGACGCGCGCACAGCGCACACACCGCGCTTCCTCACCACGAGTCGAAGGCGACTCTATATCGCTGGGGCTGATCCTTGAAAGCGCCACGGAGCTATAGAAGAGTCGCTGCTATTGTTGTCGCAACGGGTTATCGGTATCACTTGGCGCAAAATCCCAGAACGTTGCCACGTGTATATAGCCCACTTGGGCTAAAAGCCTTTTCGCCTTTTCGTCTCCCGACAAACCAAAACGGACCGACGGTGTCCGCGGCGCTGCTGATTTGGCCGGGGAATCGTGCGGGGGGGCTGGATAAATTGCGTGGGAACCCGCCGAAAGCCCTCGTCTTGTGGCTCCGCGTGTCGCTGTAAATATAACAACTTTGCATCAATTAAACTCGGTAAAGACGGGTTTGAATAATATTTGTACTGTGGCTATCAAAGGGGACCGGAGTCGTTGCAATATACGCGAAATTGAAACAGAGGATTTCTTGAATTTTTTACTGTACATTCATACATTGTTGTAAATCTTCATTGGTTTAAGAAACAAATGTTACAGTGAGTGTAAATAATTAAATATTTCATAAATAAATGTTTGTTTTTCTGGTGTGATTGAATAATAATAACCTGCGATGATTATAATTATTTTAATCTAGAAGGCAGAATAGATCGAGTGGTCTCCCTCTTTTCTTTTACCAATTTGTTTTAGATAGAATGAAGTTAGGTAGCGTTAAGTTAGGTAGGGTTAAGTTAGGTATTGTTAAGTTAGGTAGGGTGAAGTTAGGTATTGTTAAGTTAGGTAGGGTGAAGTTAGGTATTGTTAAGTTAGGTAGAGTTAAGTTAGGTAGGGTTAAGTTAGGTAGGGTTAAGTTAGGTAGGGTTAAGTTATGTAGGGTTAAGTTAGGTAGGGTTAAGTTAGATAGGGTTAAGTTAGGTAGAGTTAAGTTAGGTAGGGTTAACTTACGTAGAGTTAAATCAAGTAGGGTTAACTTACGTAGAGTTAAATCAGGTAGGGTTAAGTTAGGTAGGATTAAATTAGGTAGAATTAAGATAGGTAGGGTTAAGTTAATCAGGGTTTGGTTAAGCAGGTTTACGGCGTCAAGGGGGGGGGGGGGAGCGCGCGAAGCGAGCAAGGGGCGCATCCCCCTAGTTAATAAATGATTTCAGAACCAATAGCACCATCAAATTTACTTCTAAAAGATTTAGGGATTTACAACTCTTATATACCATCAGGCGTTCTCCACTAACTCAGCCACTTTTTTCCCCGACCCTCTTGGATCTGTTTTATAATTGGCCATATATTACCACTCAATTAAAGGTACTCTCTGTGAATTTTTTCAGTAACTTTAAGTGGTTCTAATATATGGTCAATTATAAAACTCAGGTTCGAGAGGGTCGAGAGAAAAATGGCTGAGTCGGTGGAGAATACTTCCTATGTTAGCTGACGAATAAAATACCGGATAATAGAAAATCGCAGACTTGTTTGCCGCGTAGTTAAACATCGATCAACTGTGTTTGTATTGATCGGCATGAAAATCTGAGTTTCGCGTATGGAAGAACTGAAATTCCATATTACGCTCGCTCGTGCTGCGGTCTCGTCGTTATTATTATCAATCACATGCGGTGGACCCTTAAAAATTGAAAGCTCGTCGTTCATTCGGGTTTTCAACGTTCCTCGTATTTTCGTTGCCAATACAACAGTCGACTAAGCGAGTCTATGTGAAAATCTCCGAGCGCGAGTTGCGCGCCCTGCGCGACCGAGAGACGTGATTTCGGGACGAACGCGGAACGTCGATTCGATTTGTTCGCGGCGCGGAGCGGCCGCGGGAGCGATGCCAGGTTTTTGCGCTCCACACCTCGGGCTCTCCGGTGAGTGGTTCGCGTTTCGCCGAACCCGCGCGGACACCAAACGTCGGGTATCCGTGGCCCGAAAAGAAATAGATGAAAACTGCTAATTGGTGTCCGATGGAAATGCGCGGAGGGCGCGATAGATAGGTAGACGAAACGCGCGCGCGAGACATGCACATGTGTGCGCGCAGATAGAATACACACACGGAGACCGGGGCCAAGTGGACAATTTATAACGACCGTTGGAACGATTTTAAGGTAGTCCTTGCGCCTGGTGTCGAGTTCGCATAAGTTTTCGAAAATTGCAACCATTTCTCGATAATATAAAAATCTGAAAAAAATCATGCAAATTAAAGGCACTGAAAAGATTAATTTTGCATAATAATAATTCGAAAATGTTATTAACAAATTGATGAAAAAAAACATTGTTTAACAAATATTTCGATGACCCAAGTTTTTTTGTGGATGAAAATGATTCCTTCGTTTTTCTGAATACGTATGAATTATTTCAGATTTTAGAGTTCACTTTGAATTTTCACATATTTTCCCTATAAAAACACACGAATTTCAAAGTGAACTCTAAAATCTGAAAAAATTCATACGTATTCAGAAAAATGAACGAATCATTTTCATTAAAAAAAAAAGTTGGGTCATCGACAAATTTGTTAAACAATATTTTTTTCATCAATTTGTTAATAACATTTTCGAATTATTATTATGCAAAATTAATCTTTTCAGTACCTTTAATGTGCATGAATTTTTTCCGATTTTTATACCACCGAGAAGTGTTTGCAATTCTCTCCCAAATTCCTCGAATTTATGCGAAATGAATATTATCCGCAAGGACTACCTTGACTGTTCATTTACCGGTGACTTCACCCTAAATCAATGAGGAAGCCGTTTGAAAGTTTCGAATTTTTACAGCATTGAAAAAGACTGCAAATTGAGAAGACGATTTGCGTGAAGGGTCTTTGAAGGCAACGAAAACGCCGTTTTTCGTCGACCCTCCGTGGAAAGTTCGGAGCTGCCACGTTTCGCCCCGGTGAGCCCAATTTCCCGTGGTCTTCCCTCTATAGGCACAGAGACACACGGAATCCGTGTGACGGACGGACGCGTGTCTCCGCGCATCGATATACATGTATATATATATATACATACATACATATATATATAACACGTGCAATCGAACGCGTACGCGGGGGGTTGACAGCTAGTCGCGCGGTTCGCGTTTCTGCAGGCATGTTCGTCCAATTATGGAAAACTAATTGGCGAGTCTCGGGGGTTCGGGCGGTGACTCCGGGCTATTGCCATCAGCGGCTATGCGACCGAAACGCGAGCGGCCTGTATATGCAGCAGCGCGCTCGGTTTCCGCCTCCGAATTCGTACATCCTTTGTATTCTCCCGATCAGATGCCTTTGACAGAGATGTAATAATTAAAGTAATTAACGGTACGAGCGCCAATACATTGGGCAATAAACGTCCGCGGGCGCCCCGGCCGCGCGTATATGCGTCGCCGCGTTTCACATGCCTCGGTGCAAGGTGCATGAATTTTCAACAAGAGTGTCGGATGATACCATCGGGCATTGATATTGCCGCTTCCACGTATTCACATTGCTTTAATTGTATATCGTCATTGTTATCGTTGTTATCATTATCGTCATTATTGTCATTGTTTCTATTATTATCACTATTATTAATATTATGTGTGTTATAAATAACTGGATAGCCTATGGCGAGGCACTCATTATATATAAGAGAGGAATTTATCTGAAATTAAAGCTCACTATGCTCGTGAAATTTTGTTTGCTGTTACTATTTTCGCGATACACACGACAGATTGACGTTCATTTAATTATTATTTATATATATATACATATTTTTTTTTTTTGCTCTTTTAACAACTGAATGAATATTGCGATTATTCGACATTATTTTTGTAAGCCGTTCTCACTCGTTTCGAGGTTTATTCGTCGCTCAGGGGCGTTTTCCATTCACCGGAATTATCGCGCGCAGGTTTTTACACGAGAAATATAACGCGGAGCGGGGAATATAATTTTTGTACGATATCCGCGCTCACACCCGCACTTGCAGCGCGGAGGGATGCGATTTTTTTTTTCGTGAGGTATTAAAAGAAAGAGGAGAGAAAAAAAAGCAGCGTCGGATCCTTTGAAGCGGCGAAAGACAAATATTGACCGCTGAGAGGCAAAAGTGCGGGGAGGGCGAGAGCGATAATCCTCGTGGAACTCGAGAAACATCGAGTGGAAGAGCTTGATTCTAAGCTTTTTTTCTTTGCCACATCGTTTCGATAGAATTCGGCGTCTTTGACGCTCGTACACTCGACCACGGGAACGTGATTTTTTTTTCGTGGCGTTGAATTTATCGCGAGTTGAAACAATATTTACGCCTCTGTCACGAGATTACACCGAGAGAAAAAATTCCCTTGATTCCAAAGAAATGGGTGGATTGAATTTTTTTCATTGATTTCAATGAAATATTTCTTTGAATTTCAAAGACATGATTTTCTTGATTTAAAGAAACGATATGCCTGACTGCACCCGGTCTGTCAACGTTTGGCTCATTCGCGATAAGTCGTATTGGTGTTTCTCGCGCAAGCTGACCCTAGTGGGTAAGACAACCGGTGGTTTCCGGAAAAAATCACCGCAAAATAACCGAAAAAACAACCGGTGGTTTCTACACTTTTCCGCACCGCAATAAACCGCAAAACAACCGATCTTCTGAAGGAAAATCTTCAAATCTTCAAATCTTCAAATCTTCTTCTTCTTCGGTCTTCTTTTCCGATTCTGAAGGAAAATGTATCGGTTGCGTTGCGGTTGCTATCACAGCAAAACCACTGACGCTAAGGAAAAAAAAAAGATCGGTTGTTTTGCGGTTTTTTGCGGTGCGGAAAAGTGTAGAAACCACCGGTTGTTTTTTCGGTTGTTTTGCGGTAGAGAAATCCACTAGGGGATCTGTTATGTTATAGTTAAGTCAGGTCAAATCAAGAAGATAATCATTGGTTAAACCATCGAAGTTATTGGTGAACATATCTAAGTACTATGCTACGTAACCAAAAACTTGGTGAACATATCTAAGTACTATGCTACGTAACCAAAAACTTGGTGAACATAACCTATAATTTGGTTGATGACATCATTCAAAGAAAATATAATATTAACTTAAGGATATTATTTCATTGACCTCAAAGAAATGTTTCATAGGGTGAGATTTCAAGGAAATTTCATTGAATCAAGGAAACTTTTTCTCTCGGTGTTCGTACTACATAAATACTATTTTAGTATTTCGATTTTAGCGAAGGGTTACCAGGTATCGTTGTCTTTTTTTTTCTTTTTTTTTTCGGTGCTCCGAGAAAGTCAAGCGGACGACGTTAACTCCTCGAACTCGGGGAAAAATCCCCGTCTCTTCGTTCCACGCTCGACGCTCTACGAGCTTCCAATGGGGTCTCCGCAGTCCACACCGCACGGGATTATACTTTTCCGGCAATCATCGTCGAGAATTCCGGCGCTAATGCGGCGACAATACAGATGTTTTCGCGTCTAAGGAGCGTGCTAAGTGGATGTCCCGAAGGAAAATACGCGAACGGCGGGGGGGACGCCGCGTCTCCCCCGGAGTTGGTGGCCGAAAGCTTTGCCGGTGGTATATCCCTCCCTGGCCCGCCGTGAGGTGCATTACCGCGCTGTGTACACCACCCGCGGGCTTTGCAGGGCGTCGCAACGGCGGCACGCGGGAGTCGAGAAAGCCAGAGCCAACTGCGCGATGTCGCGCTAATTCCACCCAGCGGACTTGTCCTTATTATTATTATTATTATTATTATTATTAGTATTGTTATTATAGTTTGGGTTACACTTGACTGAACGCCTTTTTGCCTCGAAAATACCGAGCGCGCGTATAATAATCAAGCCCGCTGAATGGACACGAAGGCTTCTCGCTTTCACTCGCTACCGGCGAGAAGCCGATGGAAATTGATCCCTACGAATTATCCTTCCGCCGCTAATAGAATGGAAATACAGCCGTAACGTAAATTGCAGCGAGCGCGCCGCCTCATGTATATCGTTTCTTCTTTTTCTCGTTCGTTTTGCTCTTTCAACTTTGGCTTTATATCTCGCTGGCCCTGCTGAATTTAGCCACGGGAAGTCGGCTCTGCGTTTCTCGCACTGCGTTCGTCTCCGCGAAGCTGTGTGTGCGCGTTGGTAAAGTAAGTAGTAATAATGCCCGCGGGGATGATGAGAATTTTTGCAGGATATAACCCGGAGAGCTTATGGTCTCGGTGGCTGCCTCCCTGCGAACATGCAAGTTTTTCATTCCTTTTCACGACACGCGCGTGTATACACTCCGCCTTGGTGCGGATCAACTTTTTCTCGCTCCTCCGTCGGCGAGAGAGAAAAGAAAATGCTCGGTAGGGACTGCGAGAATATTTCACAATCGGCTGCATGCTGCATGCACTGACGATGAGTGCAAGAAACTTCCTTGTATAGTCATCAATCTCACCCTTACAATGATAACAATTTAAAGCGACACATTTTTCTTCAAAACAAAAATGTTACCCCAAGTCTTAAAAGTGCAGCCATGGTGTAAAAAATCCTTTATAAATAAAAAAAAATCCAGGATAAAAAAAATGCCTTACAAACATATGAAAATAAATGCAAGATCAGCAACAGACCATTTTGAAGCTAAAGAACCGGGCTAAAGGACCCCAGTATTGATAAAGCCGCAACAATTTTTTTTGTGCCCGTGGACGATTTTGAAAAGGACAAACATTTTGAAAATTTGTTCTTCCCGCTTTTCCTTAGGTTCATGCCGAGCGTGTTGCTTTAAAAAAAAATTACTCAAAAGATTTTCAAACTAGAGATATCAAGCTTTAAAACGCATTTTGTTTTATTACGATTCGACGATTTTTCGCAAAATTACAGCGCTTCAAAAATCAATGGAAAAAAGGTAAAATTCAACTGTTCCCTTAATTTTTTTGCTGAGCGTATAAGGCATTCTCCACCAACTAGGCCACTGTAAATGTAAAATATTTTTTTGCCTTTTTTTATGGCATTGACGATTCAACGGAAAATGGATTTTTCCGTGCAGCGACCGCCGCACGGAATTTTGGGAATTTTTTTTTCGGATAAAATGTGCCCTCAGAGAGACAGGATGCCACGGGAGAAGCGTGATCGAGGTTGCATCACCATGTCGGAACGGAGACTGGCGCTATGAGACTGCGCTACGTAGCCGGGGACACGAGGACGAATGTCGTTGCCATGGCGAGAGGCAGCCTCAGCCAGAGCCAGACAGCCTCGAGGAATGAAAATATTCAGACACGCGAGTCCGGAAGATTATCCGAGGCGTCATCTCGTCTCGAAATCTCGTGAAAACTCATCCCCCGCCCGACTCGTCCCGTCGCTGAGATTTTTTCTTGCGCCTCAAACGTGGTCCTTCTCCCTGGGCAATGAACCGCAACGATGCTTTTTTAACGGTGATACAACATTATTTTCGGAACAACAATACGCGGAAACTATAGACACACTGTTAAAAATGTTTGTAAATTTACAACATGTTTAACATACAAGTGTATATGAAATTTACAATAACAATTATTGAAAATTGTTATTAATATACAATGTTTGAAGTTTTTTAAATTTTCATATCAAATTTAATACGTCTATTGAATTTACTATAATAAAAAAAAAAATCTGTTTGAAAATTCATAATTTGTATATGAAGTTTTATGCATATACGGTACATAAAATTTACTATACTATTGTGTCAAATTTTTAACACACGGTATGCTAAATTTAATATACAGTATATTAAATTTAATTCATTTAGTGTGAAACTTAGAAAAGCATTTAACTGAAAGTAAATACTTTTGATTATCGCCAAACAGCTTAATTACGCACTGCTATGTAATATTTTATGGGTAAAAGATGAATATTCGTGAAAAAAAAAAATTATCTCCACGAATACTTATTGTTGTTAACAATCGCCGAGGATGGGACTTCAACTACCGACTCTAGGATTACTGTACTTACCTATGCCTACCTACCTACCGAATTTCGTTTATTCAAATGTCCTATATAAATCGCATGGAAATTATAAGTGAAATATGAATATGAATATCACAGATATGCAAGTCACAAATTTCACCCGGTATCAACAAAATGTCACTGTGTAAGAAAAAAAAAATAGATTGCATTAACATACATATATTGTAATTTCCATTCACCTTACATCAAATTCAATTGTATAGTAAATGTCACTTTAATATATCAGTTTTTTAATATTCAATACCGATTATAGTAAATTCAATAGACATATATTAAATTCAATATGAAAATTTAAAAAACTTCAAACATTGCATATTAATAACAATTTTCAGTTACTGTTATTGTAAATTTCATATACACTTGTATATTAAACATGTTGTAAATTTACAAACATTTTTAACAGTGGCAATTGTACCATCAACTTCTATTCCTAAAAGATTTAGGGATTTACGACTCCGGCGAGGAGTTGCATTTGCGGAATTGCAAGTTGCTAGCGAAATATACAGCGGAGCGAAACTGCATTAATGAGGATTATACGCGTTCCCACAACATTTTGGACATTATATCGCTGGATATAAACGAAACTGCTCCGCTCGCGGAAACGCGTGTATTTCACACACACGTGTGTTTCACATACGCGGCATTTACGCCGCGAACACTGACTCATCGAGTGTATACAGCGCGCTCCGTGTACTACGAAATATACCCGATAATCCTTGGTGTAGGATAATCCCGATCCTCGCCGGAGCACTGTTGCCGGGCTGCTGGCTGCTGGCTGCTGTCATGTATGTATAGCCGGGTTTATATACATCGCGCGACATGTACAGAGTACACATAGTGCGGTAGGTGATGCGCCGGTCACGAAGCCCATATATCGATGGAGCTTAAGTTGCGCCCAAGACTCGCGATCACACGTTTCTCGTTCGCACTTTGAATTGCTAAATTCAGCTGCAACTAACAAATTTAGTACACGGAAAAAAAAGAATTAGCTGACACAAGCAAGAAATTAGTTGGCACAACCAATGGATTATTCTAATTCCCTTACAACTCGGATTAGTTGTGACAACCACACCGAGAGAAAAAGTTTCCTTCATACCAAAGAAATGGGTGGATTGAAATTTTTTCATTGATTTCAATGAAATATTTCTCTGAATTTCAATGAGATGATCTCCTTGATTTAAAAGAAACGATATACTTGACGGCACCCGGTCTGTCAACGTTTGGCTCATTCGCGATGAGTCGTATTGGTGTTTCCGCGTGAGCTGGTCTGTCATGTTATAGTTAAGACAAGTCAAATCAAGAAGATAATCATTGGTTAAACTATCTATTGGTGACCATATCTAAGTACTATGGTACGTAACCGAAAACTTGGTGGGCGTAACCTATAATTTGGTTGATGATATCGTTCAAAGAAAATATAATATTTACTTAAGGATATTATTTCATTGACCTCAAAGAAATGTTTCATAAGTTGAGATTTCAAGGAAATTTCATTGAATCAAGGAAACTTTTTCTCTCGGTGCAACGGGAATTGGTTGCACGAACAAAGTTTCATTGGTAGATGCCCTGTTAGTTGCGGCAACCAAACGAATGGTTGATACAACTATTCGAGTAGGCAGGAGCACAAGTTCCGGTTACTTGCCCATACCAACCGTGTCATTGCTTTTCGAAATAGAATTGCACTACTTGTACTATCCTTATGTCAAATTAACGCGAATCGCTTCGCGAACGTCGCAATTAAAGCTTTAACAATATCGTCTTTAGGTTATGTACAGATGCGACTCGCGCCTTGAGCGCCACAATCGTAACTTTAATAATATCGTTTTTAGGTTATGTTAGAACAAATCGTGAATAGTTACCACAACTATTCGAAGTGGTTGCGGCAATAAATGTGTAAGTTGCTGCAACTAATCGCAAAGTACTGAAGTACAGCAACGTGAATGATTAGCTGGCACAACCAAACTTTTTTTTTCGGGGAGATTTATCAATTTATAAACGTAGAACACTTGACTGGACTGTAAGACGAGTAACGGCGCTATATAGATGAATGAATATAACATGTATTTCCGATCACAGCATTACAGTCTCCTCATCCGTTGCGACGTATGCGTGTATAACTGGTTTTGGTCAAAGGCATAGAGCGAGAGGGCGCAAACGCGCGGGGTTCGAAACGGTACACACGCACGAGCTCATGATTCAGAGAGGTCTGCGGATCGAGGCACGATTATCGTTTGGATTAGGATCATTCGCCCCAGCCTCGCGCAGATTTTCAGCGTAAGAATACATTGAGCACATACGACCGTGAAAGGTATCAAGGGATGCGGTACGTGCGGAGGCCATTCTTTCAAACCCCATATGTGCATACATATATATATATATGTGTGTGTATATATGTATATATATGTATATATGTATATATGTATACATATGTAGGGGAGAGCGGGGCGATACGGGCCCCCGGGGCGAGATGGGCCCCCCAATTCTGAGGTAGCAACGGGGCGTGATGGGCTACCCAAATTTTTGGTGAAAATTTAATTTTTTTAAAACGAGCTCGGATAGTGAAAAGAAGGACGTGGAACCTTCAACACCCAAATTTCAGAATGCAACATTCAGGCAACAAATGAAAAATGTACGCTCTTAGAAACATTAAATTCGGCGTTGATTGCTTATTTCAGCAAGAAACGTGATTGCCAGCACAAAACACTGCCGCGATTTGAATTGACTCCACGAATTGAGCTGTCCGTTTCAGAGTGAAGTAAGAAATACCTAACAAATGTAAAGGATACGGTATTGGGCAGTAGCAAAGAAAAAAAAAAAAAGTGAAATTTTTGGGGGGGCCCATCTCGCCCCACAAATTTTTTTTTTCGCGGACGCACTCTAAAAACCGTTGGAACATTATTTTTGGGTTACAAATAGTTCATTTACGCTGCTATTTTTAATTCCCTATCACCGTTTTTTCCTTAAGGGGCCCATATCGCCCCGCTCTTCCCTATGTGGAAGCGGTACCACCTCTGTACAAATCTCACCGGGACACTGGGGGTTGCTTACACACGGCTAATGTGCCGAGCGCCTATGGAAGATATCCCCATACGTGAGGCGTGCGGCCGTTCACGCTCGGTTCTCCACGAATCCAAACTACATATACCCTCCGCGAGTCCCCGCGCAACGGCAACGAGTCTCGCAAGGGCGTCCATGACAGGCATATCCGCATTAATGCGCATTACAACGGTTTTATTTTATTAACGCGGACGTACGTGCACGGGATTTGAATAATAATTGAGAGGGTGAGAGGGGAGAGGGCGATGCCGTCCGCGGATTAAAGGCTATACCGCGTCGATCCGCGTGGAGACATCTGCGGGAGGTGGATATGCGTCTGGGTCTACACGCCTAATACGATGGCGGCGGCGTTCACGGAAACATGGCGATGCAACGAGATGTCGCAACGTGCGAACGTAAATTGGAACGACGAAGATTTTTTTTGCTCTATCATAGAGGGAACTCTGTTTGCGTGAATCTTTTGCTTCCTCATAGAGGAAGCTTTGTTTTCGTGAAATTGTTTTTTTTTTTCTTTTCGAGATTTTCATGTTAACATACTCAGAATCACCTAAAACGTCGAGAAAAGTGGTCTAGAAAATATGTCTGTATGTGGGTATGTGTGTGTGTGTGTGTGTGTGTGTGTGTGTGTGTGTGTGTGTGTGTGTGTGTATGATCCAGGCACCGAACATTCAATTGTTCATAACTCAGGAATGGCATGATGGATCGAGCTAAAAATTGGCACGCACGTAGAGTATTAAATCCTCTGTAATTTACATATTTTTAAAATTAAATATATCCATGTATACAAATTTTATCGAATTTTAAATTTTTCAAAAAAATGGCGTGTTCGCTCTAACTTTCGTAAAAGTTCGACGATTCAGCTATATACTTCATCATAAATAAAGACACGTTCAATGTTGTTTGGTATTGAATTTCAGCGAAATCGGTAAAGCGGCTCCAGTTTTATAGAATTTTGAATTTTTCGAAAAAAATAAATTTTGCTCTAAATCACGTCGAATCTCATCAAATGAACCAAAATATTCAACAGTCAAAAAATAACATACAGCGCTGCCACGTATAAAATTTGGTGACGATCGGTAAAGTCGTTCGGATTTTACGCTGTTATGAATTTTTGAAAAAATTAAGAATTTTCGCTGTAACTTATGGAAAAGTTATTAAAGTAAGTCAAAACTTTGTATCTAATCAAAACTAGATGCAACGGTGTGTGTAACGGAGTTTTCTTTTATTCATACACAAAGCTTCCTCTATGAGGAAGTCAAAGTTAATAAATAAGCTTCTTCATAGAGGTGGCTTTGTGAAAAAGGGGAATTAATGAGGAAGCAGTGTGCAAAGTTCGACTTTTCAACTTTTTGTTATTATTATTGTTGTTGTTATTATTATTATTGTTATCATGAGTAGTAACGATAAAAGAATAAGTAAGCTCCAGTAACCACCAAACCCATACCACCCGCATAATGTGATCAATGAAATTTTGTTTATTTACCGCGTGGCTACGATTCGAATTCCCGATAAGTGTACATAATTACCGGCGTTAAATGGAACGGTTAAAAAAGCGGCCGTCGGTCCGGACTCTTCCGCGTCCTCGTTCGGGCCTTCGGCTCGATCGCGCCGCGTCGTGTCACACTCGCACCGAACTCCGAGAGAAAGTTTCCTTGATTCAATGAAATTTCCTTGAAATCTCAACCCATGAAACATTTCTTTGAGGTCAATGAAATAATATCCTTAAGTTAATATTATATTTTCTTTGAATGATGTCATCAACCAAATTATAGCTTATGCTCACCAAGTTTTTGGTTACGTACCATAGTACTTAGATATGTTCACCAATAACTTCGATGGTTTAACCAATGATTATCTTCTTGATTTGACTTGACTTAACTATAACATAACAGATCAGTTTGCGCGAGAAACACCGATACGACTTATCACGAATGAGCCAAACGTTGACAGACCGGGTGCCGTCAGGCATATCGTTTCTTTAAATCAAGGAGATCATGTCTTTGAAATTCAACGAAATATTTCATTCTAATCAATGAAAAAAATTCAATCCACCCATTTCTTTGGAATCAAGGAAATTTTTTCTCTCGGTGTACCGGCGACGTCTCTCGGATTCCGCGAACCCGGGGATCCCGTGCGTAGCGCGCGTCGCCCGTCAGCCCGCCGGATTCGCGTTACAGCGGCGCAGCCGGGCATTCGTCGTCCTCGTCGTCGTCGTCGTCGACGCGCGGTTGCCGCGCTCGTCGTCGTTTCCACCGGTAAAATGGGCGTGGCAGGCCAAAAAACCGCCCGCCACGCCTGTCGTCCAGTAGCCGACGTAGCTTCGGGGGTTGCGCGGCTCGACGCGCGTGGGGGTGGCGAACCGTCGGCGTAGCGCCACCGCCGCCGCTCGTCGTCGACACGGCCGATCCTCTCTCGCACCCTTCGGTCCCTCGTTCGCGCCGGCCAACCGACAGAAATCATCCGTCATCCCGACTGTCGGTGGATGCCGGATGCTGCGCTCCACAGCGACTCGTCACGCGTCTCCAAAACGTGAGAGACGCACTTTGAAGAGTAGTGGCGGCTCAACGAGACTCAATTTCCCCCAAAACACTTGCCGATATCCCAACCGCATCGGAAAAACCCGAGCGAACAGTGAAAAATTGATTTTTTTTTTTTTTTACAAGGATACGACCGCAAAAGTGTGCCCGAAAGTTGCGAGAACGCAGAAAACGAGAGTATAGAGTGACGAGAGTAGATTTTTTCTTACCAGTGCGCGCAGCGATGTTTCCGGTGCATCGGAGAAATTTCAGCTGAAATTGGGGACGAAAAAAAAAAAATCAAGTTGGGGAAAAAGAGATATATAAATTAAAAAAAATTAATTAAAAAAAGAATTAAAATTAAAAATAAAAAATTAATTAAATAAAAAATAAATAAAAAAAATAAAAAAGTGGAATTGGTGTTAAAAAAAAAAAAACGGTAGGAAGCTTTGATGACTCGTAGTCAGAGTAACAAAGTGATATTATAATGGTCGAGAGTTCATACGCGGGTGACTCGCCACGTTCCCATTCACCGATGACCGAGCCGTCGAGTCCGCTACGCGATGCCGGGCCCGGGTTCTCCGGCTACGCGCATCGTTATCTCTACAATCACTCGCCGGAGACGATGCAGCCGAGGACGCGGCCGATCGAGTCGTCGAGGGGTCACCACCGGGTGGAGATGGTCGAGGGCACGCGCGGCAAGAGCCACTCGCGCGGCAGCGCGAGTCCCGCGAGTCCCGGCGACGAGTCGCGGGGATTTCGCGCGAGGGACTCCTCGAGGCCGAGCTCGTCCGCCGCTATGTCCTCGCCGACCTCGCTCTTCACCATCGACAGCATCCTCGCGCCGCGGCCCCACGGCAACGTCACACCCACCAACAACACCACCAACAACTCCGTGGTCACCGTCGTTCAACATCCCGAGACCGTCGGTTCGCCACCCCGTGCCAACGCCATTCATCCGCTTCAGCAGCAGCTTCATCATCTCGCCTTCACGCCCGCCGACTTTCTCGGTAGGTGTCCCGATAGACCTACGATAAAGATAACCCCTGACAACACCAAAGGGTCCATTTGTGAGCATTTAGTACACTAAAGTCCACTAACTGGATTTCCATTTTTAGGCTTATGATGTCCAAAGAAGCATTCGTTGTTGGATCCTAATCTTAGTATTGCGCCTACAAAAGTTAGACCGCTCATTCAAAAGCGTACTTTTTTTATTCCTACAAGAGACCTACACCTTGACGTCCATCCGGTGTTATCAGGGAACCAAGCTTTTTTTTATCTATTTTTTTATCATTCGACCGAGAAACGATGTCGAATGACAGCCTCGCTCGTTCAAAGCCCAAGAAATCCTTTCGATCTGTTTCGCTTTGATTTTTGTCACCGACGAAAGACGTAAATTGCGACTGTTCTAATGCGAATTGACGCGGCAGAATCGACGGTAATTTAACGAAGAAGAGATAGGGTAGAAGCACCGTTTTTGGCCACCTTTGATCCATTTGTGGCCATCAAGTTTAAAAGGATTTAATTATTTATGTTGTTAAATAAAAGAAAAATGGGCTTGACAATCTTATGAATTTGTATGAATACTTTCGAGGTATCAGCATTCGAATATGGAAAAATAAATATTTCAAATTAATTATAGCGAAAATGGCCACAAATGGTACGTCTACCCTAACACATAATAAATTCAAAAAAGATTTAATCGGCATGCGGTGTCAACTCAAACACCGAATGTCGATCAGAGCCTTTCAATTTATTTTTCACTGATTTTTTTCACGGACAAGAGACGTAAATTTATAATTTAACGAAAGACTCGCCCTCTCGATGTGTTCAACCAATCTGCAGACAATTCCGGCTGTTTCCCTTGAAGAGTGTCTCGATCGTTGTAGCGATCGAAGCAGTCATTTACCTCGTAAATACTCCGTCAAACCGGTCAACTCTCCGTACCACATTGATCAAACTTAATGGCCCAAAAATATTCGTCGAATGGAATTGAATCTCTGCGAAATCTCAGAGATACTTAGATACAGCGCGGGGAAGCTTAAGGTAGTCCTTGCGGATAATATTCACTTCGCATAAATTCGAGGAATTTGGGAGAGAATTGCAAACATTTCTCGGTGGTATAAAAATCTGAAAAAATTCATACACATTAAAGGTATTGAAAAGATTAATTTTGCATAATAATAATTCGAAAATGTTATCAACAAATTGATGAAAAAAACAATTGTATAACAAATATTTCGATGACCCAAGATTTTTATTTTCATGAAAATGATTCCTTCGTTTTTCCGAATACGTATGAATTTTTTCAGATTTTAGAGTTCACATTGAATTTTGTGCGTTTTTTATAGGGAAAATATGTGAAAATTCAATGTGAACTCTAAAATCTGAAAAAATTCATGCGTATTCGGAAAAACGAAGGAATCATTTTCATGAAAAAAAAATCTTGGGTCATCGAAATATTTGTTAAACAATTGTTTTTTTCATCAATTTGTTAATAACATCTTCGAACTATTATTATGCAAAATTAATCTTTTCGGTACCTTTAATGTGTATGAATTTTTTCAGATTTTTCTACCACCGAGAAGTGTTTGCAATTCTCTCCCAAATTCCTCGAATTTATGCGAAATGAATATTATCCGCAAGGACCGCCTTAAATACCGAAACCTCGAAGGTAAAACTGTGAGAAGGGAAAATAGGAAAAGACACTTACGGCTTGCGCGTTCGCCGATGCAAATCCCTCGGGAGTCGTGAGCCGTGGCCGTCGTCTCTCCTCCTCGAGTCAGACAATCCGGCACGTTCGTTCCTTTCGCGTGTAGCTCCGGAAACGTTAAGTACCTCTCTCTCGCCGACTCGCCCTCGTCGCATTTAGAGCTTTGTGGACCGGTAAAAACGAAAGCCCCGGGTTTCTCTCGCCTCGCGCTCGATCCGTCTTGGCGATCACGGACGAACGATCGCGCCTCGACGGACGGGAAATCCCGGCGTCGCTATTCCACGTTTTAGTCTATATAAAAATGCACGCGGGGGGAGGACGAGGAACGCGAATAACACCCGGGGACTCGTTGGGCGGTCGCCACCAACGCGTTTTTTTTTTTAAGTCTAAGCTGCTTGTTCCCCTAGACGCCGAGGCGAGCTTCCCGCGGGACCGCGGGGGCGAAAGAATTTAATCCTCCGTGTGGTGACGTTGCGCGCTCGCTTCAACCCTTAAAACATACTTTCTCCAAGGATTTTCCACGCGGGAAAATTGATAAACGAAATAATATTTCGATATTTGAGGTGGTCCTTGCGACCGATATTCATTTCGCATAAATTCGAGTAATTTGAGAGAGAATTACGAACATTTCTCGATGGTATAAAAATCTGAAAAAAATCATGCAAATTAAAGTTGTAAAGTTGTAATTAAAGTTGCAAATTAAAGCAAGTAAAGTTGGAATGCAACGAAATTCAGACAAAAAAACAACGCTAATTAACCCAAATGATTGAATAATAATCTAATCAATAAATAATTATTTAATTATGAAATAGTGATTTAGTTGATAATTTCATCATTTGGGTTAAATAGAATTAATTTTTTTTCTGAATTTCGTTGCATTCCAACGATGCAAACTTCAACATGATTTCCTTGGGCAAACAGTTGACAGATAAAAAATAGTAAATTGATCGGTAGCTCGTTGAGATTGATTTTCAATGTGAATTTGTTTATTATATGCAGCTGCAGCATATCCAGGTCTCTATCCGGGTGGCTACGTGGCGGCGATGGCAGCCGCCGGCGTTTCCCTTCACGGGCAGCCGGCTTTTTATCACGCGGCGCATCCTTATCAGATGAACCCGAACGGACCGGGGGCAGGTCCCATGGCGAAGCGAAAACGTCGTCACCGGACGATATTCACCGAGGAGCAGTTGGAGCAGCTGGAGGCGACCTTCGATAAGACTCACTACCCGGATGTCCTTCTGAGGGAACAATTGGCTCTACAGGTTGATCTCAAGGAGGAGAGAATCGAGGTGAGCCCAAGTATTCACTTTCATCCTCACCGTTTCCCCACAAACGCGTCTCGTTTCCGTGAAATCTCAAGCAGCTCGAACACCACACTTGTTACATAGGGTAGACGTACCATTTGTGGCCACTGTACCACACCGAGAGAAAAAATTTCCTTGATTCCAAAGAAATGGGTGGATTGAATTTTTTTCATTGATTTCAATGAAATATTTCTTTGAATTTCAAAGACATGATCTCCTTGATTTAAAGAAACGATATGCCTGACGGCACCCGGTCTGTCAACGTTTGGCTCATTCGCGATAAGTCGTATTGGTGTTTCTCGCGCAAGCTGATCTGTTATGTTATAGTTAAGTCAAGTCAAATCAAGAAGATAATCATTGGTTCAACCATCGAAGTTATTGGTGACCATATCTAAGTACTATGGTACGTAACCAAAAACTTGGTGGGCATAATCTATAATTTGGTTGATGACATCGTTCAAAGAAAATATAATATTAACTTAAGGATATTATTTCATTGACCTCAAAGAAATGTTTTATAGGTTGAGATTTCAAGGAAATTTCATTGAATCAAGGAAACTTTTTTTTCTGAATATGAGATTGTCGTCCAGTACTGGGGCGATTGGAAATCGTTGATAGTTGAGGGAATTTGAGTGAAAGAATTTGAGTAAATATTGGTGAATATTTGAAAACGCAGAAAAAAATGGCGAGAACGTGACAGCTCGAGATTGCCAAATATTGTTCGAGATATTGTCAACGGAATTTTTCTTCAAATTGCAATCGGACACCCGAGTTCGGGCAGCTGTCGAGGTCGTGAGCCAAATGTGTCGGTGTCGGTGTCGCTGCCCGGCCAGCCAAATAAATAATTCTTCGGCATACACCGTTGACGTTGTGTTGACGAATGTGAACCTTGGCCGCACCCTCGTGCACCTCGTACACGGCCTACGTCACCTCGAGGCACTCGCGCCGACAAACGAACGACTCGAAGATTGCCGCGCGGAATTTCAACTGACAAATTGCTTTTTCTCTCTCTCGACATTCAACCCTCATTCCCGAGGGTGACGCTGGGTATCGAATTTCTGGCACCCACGCGCGGTTTTCGAGACAAATTGAGACACCGCGCTGAGGGAGTTCGGCACGGACTATTTAGGTAACTGTACCAATGCCCGGACGCGTCCCAATCTTCGGACAAGAGCCCAAATGTTGCATTATATGAAGAACACACTGCATACAAAATAATAAACAATCCATGTTTTATAAACTGTATTTATTAATGCATATATCGGTAAAAAAATCGCTTTTAGAGACTACGTAATAATTTAATTTACAAATTTTATTGCTAATTTTGCAAAAAAAAAACTGTTCTTACCTTACCCCTTTAATGAACGCATAAAACGGGGGGGGGGGGGGGTGCTCTTAACCGTCCGGGCATTGGGACATTTACCTTAATGTCCGGTTATAAGAACTTGTCCGGAAATTGGGCCGTCGGTATGTCCGAAAATTGGGACTTCACTCAAAAAGCCGTCCGATAATTTGTGCATTTGCTCTTTTTTAATATTTATATCGATATCTTTTAAAATATTCATAATTAAAAAAATATATATGCATGGTTAGGAAACTAGACAAAACGAGCTTGACGTTGGCTGTACTCATTTTGCAAAAAAAAAAAAACTGTTCTTACCCGTTTAATAAACGCATAAAATGGGGGGTGCTCTTATTTATTCGTTGGCAAACCCTTGACGCTTTTTCGACGCTCGCTCGGCTTTTCACTTGAACGAATGTTTGTCGCGCTGATGCATTATGCTCGTGTAACGTTTAAGCGTGTGTCGCCTCGGTGTCAAAACGCCAACAAAAGCGGGGAGCCACCGAAAACGAGGGCGTGTGCACGTCCTTCGTCACACGGCCCGAGCGCGGCCTGTTTACGCGTTCGCGTATGCAGTGTTGGCTCGTGACCATTTACCGCGAGACCAAAACCACACGATTCTCATCGTGCTCCGGTTGCACGCTAGATAAAAAGCTTAAGCGATAATACCGCGCGCTGGTTACGCCAGAGCCGTTCGCTTCCGCAACCGGTATATGCGTCACGGATTTTCTACGTGAATAAACAGCGGCGTAATTATTAAACACGTTTATATATATATAAACGCGTATAAATATATATATAGTCAATCGAAACTTTTTTATCCAATTGTTACCGTATTATTTGCCTCCCTTGTTCGTGATCGGTTGCGAAGACTTTTGTCATCGTCCGCATTGCCCGCATTGTTTCCCCATTCATTCAATCCGATAATTTGATTTTCGTGAAACACAACAACTCGAAAATTCAACAAAAACGACCAAATCGCGACTTCTGTACGGACCAAATATCACAGGTTCTCCGTCGTATCAGCTTGTATGTACAGCTTTGCAACAATCAAAATGTGTTTATAATTGTACAAACACTTTTTTATTTGCGATGAATACGAAGAATTTGCAAGGATCATTCACTCGCGAATATATTTTTCACGGTCCGTCGAGGAGGATCGAGAGATGATTAGTCTGAAATGTTTTGTCATCGTCCGCATTGCCCACTGTTTCCTATTCATTCAATCGGATGACTTGATTTTCACAGAATATAACAAGATTCGATGAATTCGGCAAAAAAAAAAGTCTAAAACTCCGTCATATCAGGTTGTACAGCCTTAAGGGGGGGGGGGGGGGGTCTGTACGGTGAAAAAATGACCCTTTTTTACCCATTTTTTTAGAAGATACGGGCAGTGTATTCTAAATTTAATGATTACAGCATTGTAGAGCAACATTTCAAGAACATCTTCTGAAAATTTGAGCGAAAATTATTAATAACTAAGCCGTTGACAACAAATCTCCGGAGACTCCTCCGAAAAAAGTGGTTTTGCGGTGACCATCATAACTGGATCACTCGATTATCCGAATTCAAAAAACCAAATTGATTTTATTAGTTTATGAGTTTCCTCAGGTAACGCTGTCGAGTTTTTATTTATTTTATTTTTTCTCCGTCAGTTTTGCTCCGATTGCTCTAAAAATTTGATACAACATTCTTGAGATGTTGAGCATTCATAAAAAATTAAAAAAAAAATGGGAAAAAAAATATTTCAAGAACCACCCGCCCCTTAAAATAAAATTATTTCCAATGTCAAAAGACTTTTTTATTCGCGATGGAATATGAATAATTTCCACGGATCATTTACTCACCAATACCGTATCTTTTTCCCACATGCCAAATATTCGCGCACGCTGATGATCGAACAGGTAATTTTTGGCGGCCCATCGACGAGTACCGAGAGAGACAATTGGTCTGAAATTTTAGCGAGCCGACATCGCCCCTGGGGAGCCGCGCGCGGCGTTTTTCCACAGGCGAAGCTCGGCTCCGGTGTACCGCGATCACGCGCGCAGTTTAACCCGAATGCGCCCCCCCATCGAAAGGTCGGCCCGCAACGAGGGCAGCTCTCACCATACGCGAAAGCCATAGAGGTCGTTGTGCGGGGGTAGCGAAGGCGCGCGTCGAACGGTGCACCACATCCCGCGGCTCCTTTCTATAGACTCTTGAACCCGATGCCGGCGGTGTGTACACTAGCGTCCTCCTTCATTGTGTCGAAATCTTTCGCGAGCTTAACTCGCCGGTGATTTCGTTTCAGCGCCCACGAACGCATGACCGCACGAAAGGGCGCCCGGGCGGCTCTCGTCCTCTCTCTCTCTCTCTTCGTCGGACTCATCCCGATCTCTTTTCAATGCTCACCGAGAGAGATCCGCGCGTAGGGGTGGCCGAACTCCCTGCCAAACGGTAAACACCCATTCTACTTGGCTCCGATCTCCCGCGGCTCTCCACTTCTCGCGCGTTAAGGTAGTCCTTGCGACCGATATTCATTTCGCATAAATTCGAGTAATTTGAGAGAGAATTATGAACATTTCTCGATGGTATAAAAATTGGAAATAATTCATGCACATTAAAGGTACTGAAAAGATTAATTTTGCATAATAATAATTCTAAAATGTTATTAACTAATTGATGAAAAAAATATTGTTTAACAAATTTGTCGATGACCCAACTTTTTTTTTAAATGAAAATGATTCGTTCATTTTTCTGATTACGTATGAATTTTTTCAGATTTTAGAGTTCACTTTGAAATTCGTGTGTTTTTATAGGGAAAATATGTGAAAATTCAAAGTGAACTCTAAAATCTGAAAAAATTCATACGTATTCAGAAAAACGAAGGAATCATTTTCATCCACAAAAAAACTTGGGTCATCGCAATATTTGTTAAACAATGTTTTTTTCCATCAATTTGTTAATAACATTTTCGAATTATTATTATGCAAAATCAATCTTTTCGGTGCCTTTAATTTGCATGATTTTTTTCAGATTTTTATATTATCGAGAAGTGGTTGCAATTGTCTCTCAATTTTCGAAAACTTATGCGGACTCGACACCAGGCGCAAGGACTACCTTAATCGAGAGAAAAAGGACTCTGAAAAAAAAAAAAAAAAAAAAAAAAAAAAAAAAAAAAAAACGGAAAAACACGTTACAAAGAGAAGCGAACGGAACACAAAGACACGAGAATCAGGCGAATAATTCGACGATTTGACTGTGAAATTTCACCCTCCGAGTTCTCGGTGGCAAATCGCTTCTCTGGGTATTGTGTGAAATCATCAGGAGGACCTCCCACGTTGACACTCGGATGGGATTTCCGATGGTGAATGAACGGCCGAATATATCCTCTCGGTTTCGGCTCTTCTTCTCCTCGCGGTGATCCTCGAACCCCTTCACCAGTCACCACTTGATGCCTGCGCTGCTGCGTCCCGAGCCACGACTTTGGGCACTGCAGTCAGTTTGAGATTGTGAGACAACATATACCTGCTGCCGTTCATCTGCCCGTAACCGCGCAGGCTTTTGGACACCGGCGGCGTCTCGTGTTTGCGGGGAATTAGTGGAGAAACGACGCTACTCGCGAGGATGAGACCCGTATTGACAGGAAAACGCGGAGCGTAGCGATTATGGCCCACCGAAATATTCAGCCTTGTAACAAACCCCGCGCAAAGACCCAAGTATTGGAATAATCTTTCTGTACAGTATGGGTTTGAGGACCTTCGACGCCGACAATTTTTAACTCAAAAAATGCCATTCTATACTATAAAACGTAAATAACAAATAGAAAAAACCGTGGTCGTCGACATTTATTCGTTTTGCCAGAAAAAAATGGTGCTCCAGGGTAGAAGTCCCCCTTGATACTCACTAACATTTCCGAAAAAAAGTATCACTCTTTCATGTCAAGTTGATATTTGAGAAGTGAAAGATGGGAGAATATAAATGAATGATAAACTCGAGAGAAAATGATAACCAATGGCGTTTGGGATTTTTGGATGTTTCAGGTGTGGTTCAAGAACCGAAGGGCAAAGTGGCGCAAGCAGAAGCGCGAGGAGCAGGAGTATTTTATTTTTTTGTGGGGAAACGAATAAACGTAGACGACAGCGATTTTTTCTACTTGTTATTTACATTTTAAAGTATACAATGGATTACTTTTGTAATTAAAAAATTGTCGGCGTTCCATTTCTTTTGGAGTACCGAGTTTGAGGACCTTCGACGCCGACAATTTTTAACTCAAAAAATGCCATTCTATACTATAAAACGTAAATAACAAATAGAAAAAACCGTGGTCGTCGACATTTATTCGTTTTGCCAGAAAAAAATGGTGCTCCAGGGTAGAAGTCCCCCTTGATATTAATAAATAATCATAAATATTAATCAATAATCGCGTCATTCACTTTCCAAATTTCAGCTTGTTATTCAATATCTATTTTTCAAGCTCAGTTCCAAGTTTTACTCACTAACATTTCCGAAAAAAAGTATCACTTTTTCATGTCAAGTTGATGTTTGAGAAGTGAACGATGGGAGAATATAAATGAATGACAAACTCGAGAGAAAATGATAACCAATGGCGTTTGGGATTTTTGGATGTTTCAGGTGTGGTTCAAGAACCGAAGGGCAAAGTGGCGCAAGCAGAAGCGCGAGGAGCAGGAGCGTCTGCGAAAGCTCCAGCTGGAACAACGTCAGCGCAATGAGGACGGGGTGGCGCCGGCAGCGATTCGGGTCGGTTCGCACATGACCCTGAACGGTCAGCACGACCAGGAGACGGACAGTTCGGATCTCGAGGTCGCGTAGCTTCCGGCCCGGCGTCGTGATCGATGAATCGACGAGGCGTAAAGACGAGCATCGAGCCTCATTATCAGCTAGGATATCAATGATTTCGCCTAACCCCCGTGAATCTTCCGTTCTTTTTCTCATCAACTTTTTATGCCAATTCCCCGACGACCGCGCGGCGAAAAAAAAACCGGAGAGGATAATAAATATAATAACGAGGAAAATTCGTTTGTAATCGCAAAAGCGAAGAGAGAAATCGAACTAAGAATTGTGTAAATACGAATACGGTATAATTATAACAATTGATGATTATATTAATTATGAATGACAACACTTTGTAAATAATTGATAAACCGATAAACACTGTAAATATCGCTTATAATGAATGTGTATAAATGAATAAATTATTGTGCTATTAGCAAACATTAATATGTTAGAATCGTGGCTTGATTTTCGTTATTAATCATTTCATGCAATTGTAGGAATATTTTTGATTATATAGAGACATTCGAGGTAGAATTCGAGTGTCTGACTCTGCAGGCGTCTTGGGTCAAGAGCTGGTGGTGTCTTCGCCTGGGTGGTGAGCGCGTAAAGCGCGCCCGCGGCTTCCCAATTATGGACACTCGGAAGTTGGTCCGAGGGCCGCGCGCCGACGGTCTGAGCGGTAAAGTTAGCCGAGTTGGAGTAAGTACATAAACCCTGGGGGCTCGGGGCCCGAAAACTAAGACGATTCACGGTGCAAGTTTAATGGTCCCCCGTCGTCGACGTCGAGGACGTCGACGACGTCGAGAAGACGTCGAAGACGTCGGCTGAGACCTAAAGACGATCGACTTAAGTGACCCTTTATTTCACGAGCGAACAAGTACCTCGACTGCCGCCCTCAATTATTCAGGTGACCAAAGTCAGCGGCGTAGCACGAGCGTGAGAAGCAACGAGCCTACGCTCGCAGGCTGTATTACTGGCTCAAAGCGCAAGTTCCAACGACCTGGCACGACCCAGCCCTCGACTGGTACAAAGCCCTCAATCTGATCCTTTAACATCAAGTGCCCATTATGTCCCACGTTTAATCAGATATCGCTCGTTCAAACAAACACAGGAGAAAATTCCAACATTTTCGATAAAGATCACCGACGAATTTGATACATGGGGGATTGGCGCTCGAAATTTTTATGTTCTGACCCTGACCCCCGTCAATAATTATGGCAACTTTTAATCGCAAAGTATACGGAAAAAGAGAAGGCACATCTTTTTTTGTCAAGGGCTATGATCAATATTGTCGTCAGTATGATTTTTATAATAAAATGCCATTTTTTAAAGAACTTTATTTCTTTAATCTTGAAATCTTGAACCTTGAAGAAATGTTGTCCGAATCATTTTTCGATAGGGTTATAGACTTTCAACATATTAAAAATTAAAGAAATAATACGCTTCGCGCGCTTACGCAATTGTCACGAAAATTATTTTTAAGTACACTTTGAAACTTGTGTTTTTACAGGGGGAATATGTACAAATTGCAAAGAGCATGAAAAAATTTGTAAAAAACTGTCAACATCCATAAAATTTCGGAATTAGATGCAGTGGGTGTTCATTTAAATAATAAAGAAGAAATTAAAGTCCCACGTAGGACTTGTGATCTGCTGTTTGCAAGTTTTTTAAAATAACGCTTATTCGAGAGGTGTATTCGAGGTAACGGACAGTAGAATTCTCACATTTGTCCTCGGTGCTTTCTCAGTGCATACAAAAGTCCCTTAAGGTTTCGCATATCGCTCACCTGAGTTGTGTCTTGGCGAGGAGAGCGACTACAGCCTGATAGAAGCAGAACTTCCAAGTCTTCTGGCGAACCCTTCGATTGCTCAATTCCGCATACAAAATTGTATCATTGAGTTTAACGAAGTATTTATATTCCAACGAATTACAACTGTGAATTATTTTCGTGACCGAACAACAAGATTTTCTCGAAATGTCGTGTGGGAAGATATCAAATGATCGGACCTTCCAGGACGTTCAGTGTCGACCCTCGACCCTCAATCTCAACATTGAGCTTTCTTGCAGGAGACCCTATTGACAGTCTCGCTTCTCTCGCTCGAACCCTTCGACTTGGAGTTCCTCGAGCCCCTCGCCGCATCATCGGAAGGGCACTCCGACTTCCCGTACGTTTGTCTCGTTCTCTTGTTCCGCGCATCCGTGGTGCCAAGGTCCACGACCTTGCCGATCTCGATAGGACTGAGCGAGAACCGACTGCACTCGGACGAGCCGATGGTCAGCACGAGAATCGTCATAAATTTCAGGAAACTCGTCGCTCTCGCCAGATACGCGACGCCGTTGCCGTATTGAAAGAGCGGCGGCCCGAAGGAATTCGCATCGAGCATGTAGTAAGCGCCGCAGAACTTGAATATCCCGAGACACGAACTCTCGCAGGTGAGGATGCCAAAGTGATGCTCGTGAAACATCCGTTGAACGGTTCTCCAGAGGTTGCTTCTCTTGCTGTACAATTGGCCGCACTCGGGCGGAAGGACGTTTCCCTCGAACATTGTCTCGCCTATCTTGAACCGTCGAGTCGCACGACTCAATTCCGTTTTTTCACCAGTGTTGTAAATCCCTAATTTTCATAGAAATATAATTGATGGTGCGATTGGCTTTGTAATTATGTTTTTATAATAATAACTCGTAATGATTATAATATGATGTGTAAACTTTTAAATAGAAGCAAAAAAATGTTAATTTCCCGTAAAACTTGATGGTAATGTTATTGAAAAAAATGGAGAAACACTGTTGATGCATTGCAAAAATAATGGAGGACTGTGTTTGTCCATTTTTCATAAAATATGATTATAATATGATGTGTAAACTTTTAAATAGAAGCAAAAAAAAATTAATTTCCCGCAAAACTTGATGGTAATGTTATTGAAAAAATGGAGAAATACTGTTAATGCATTGCAAAAATAATGGAGGACTGTGTTTGTCCATTTTTCATAAAATATCTCGGAGAATTTAATTAAAAATTTGGTTTTTCTTACGGCTATTCAAGAGTTTGCATATCATGTTATAATCGCTACGGGTCATCGTTGTAAAATCGTAACTGGAGAATAAACTGTTGTGTAAACTTTAATTTTTAAAGTAACGGGGACTCACAACACGGTTTTTCACCGACTCTCTCGTTCTCCAGCCGGCTCGCGGTGTAAAAACGATCGCCGCACACGACAATCGCGTCCAGAGTCTTGGGACACCAGTACTCCGGCGCTTGGATCCTCGTCATTCCCGCGCAAACGACGTAACAGGCGTGAATCTGCTTGCCACGATTCTCCGGGGCGAATATCACCTCCGTCGGGTGTATCTGACCCCAGAGCGTGAATATCTTGTGAGGCTCCTCGACGTGGAACTGATGCCAGCGAAGCTTGCTCGTCGCTCGTGCTTCCTCCACGTCGTCTCGCCTCGTCTTCGCAGCTGCGAATCTCGCCCACGTGACTTTCAAGTGTTTCAGCCAGTGAGGCTTCTCCAACGAGTCCGCGTCGTTGTCCTCGTTGTCATCGTCGTGAATGAAATCCCCGGTGAATTTGTCTCGATCGCAAGGATCGTGGGACACGAGAGGGTCCGACGTGCAATCGTCAAGAACTTTCGTCTCTCTTCGCTCTGTTCGAGGGCCTCGGGGCCTTTTCTGCAGAAGCTTGACGTTTTGTATCTGGGCGCAGTGGTGGATCATCTGAAAAATCTGGATCGCGAAAGCCTCGTCTGACGAGGTTTTGCTCTCGGTTTCCTCCTCGGAATCCGTTGAGGTTTCCTCGCTTCCTTCGTCCGACGAATCGCTATCCGAGTGTTTTTCCTGAATCTCCTGACTGGAGAGTTTCAGGGGACTCTGAGGTTCGTACGAATAAGCTCTGAGCAATAGTATCATGAGATGCCTCTTTAGCGATGGCTTTGAGCAAAATTTCATTATGCAGGCGTAACCCTGATCGAACCAGAAGCCAAATTCGTCACAGCGGTAGGGATTGAATAGATACCAGAAGGTGCCGTCTTTCCAAAAGGCCAACGAAAATTTGCTGCATCTGAAGACACAATTGCGATAGGTGTCCGGAAGTTTGTCGAACCAGTCCTCGATTTCTCGAGTATTTTTGTGAACCGGCGGAGGTTTCCGGGGCCTGGGCTTCTCCCAGCCAATGTCCTCACGTGTTTTCATCAACTCCGGCCTCTCTAATTCCAGCATCCTCGTTAGATCGTCCTCCACGTAATTCTCGCCGACATTCTTCATCCTCGGAAGACTTTTTATTTCGTGGACAAGCTCGAGCTCCACGCTGTACTTGTAGTTGTAAACTGTCACATCGTCGAGGCGGATTCTCTCTTTGACGTTCACGCTACCCATGTGAACGAAGAGCATCCACGCGTGGTCGTATATGTTGTCGATGTTCGCGCTCCAGGCGAACTTGTATCTGCAGCATTGATCAATTTTTAACGAAAATATTTCGAAATTTTTCCGAATTTTGTTGAATTTTTTAAATTGCAGTTTTCGCCGCCCATTTTCTTTAAGGTAGTCCTTGCGACCGATATTCATTTCGCATAACTTCGAGTAATTTAAGAGAGAATTACGAACATTTCTCGAAGGTGTAAAAATCGGAAATAATTCATGCACATTAAAGGTACTGAAAAGATTAATTTTGTATAATAATAATTCGAAAATGTTATTAACAAATTGATGAAAAAAATATTGGTTAACAAATTTGTCGATGACCCAACTTTTTTATTTAATGAAAATGATTCGTTCATTTTTCTGAATACGTATGAATTTTTTCAGATTTTAGAGTTCACTTTGAAATTCGTGTGTTTTTATAGGGAAAATATGTGAAAATTCAAAGTGAACTCTAAAATCTGAAAAAAATTCATACGTATTCAGAAAAACGAAGGAATCATTTTCATCCACAAAAAAAATTGGGTCATCGAAATATTTGTTAAACAATGTTTTTTTTCATCAATTTGTTAATAACATTTTCGAATTATTATTATGCAAAATTAATCTTTTCAGTGCCTTTAATTTGCATGATTTTTTTCCGATTTTTATATTATCGAGAAATGGTTGCAATTGTCTCTCAATTTTCGAAAACTTATGCGAACTCGACACCAGGCGCAAGGACTACCTTAAAATCCCACGTAGGAATTGTGATTTGCTGTTTGTAAGTTTTGAAAAAATAACGCTTATTCGAGAGGTGTATTCGAGGTAACGGACAGTAGAATTCTCACGTTTGTCCTCGTTGCTTTCACAGTGCATACAAAATTCCCTTAAGGTTTCGCATATCGCTCACCTGAGTTGTGTCTTGGCGAGGAGAGCGACTACAGCCTGATAGAAGCAGAACTTCCAAGTCTTCCGGCGAACCCTTCGATTGCTCAATTCCGCGAGATGCATGCCCTTCAGACCCCGAAGACACACATCGGCGTACGAACGATTGCTTTTGTCGTCGTCGTCGTCGTCGTTCCGCGAGCCATATAGAGAGGCTACGTAGTCGCCGTCAACGAGACCCGGATGTTCTCCGACAGCGCGATCGACCAGCAGACGTCTCTTCACACTCGGACACGTGACGGGTATTCTCGCGTGGCCGAGTTCTTTGTGATCGGCGAAATTTTCTCTCGGCTCATCGGGATTGCTGTCCCCGTCCGTGTCCTCCTGACAAGGGAGCAATCCTCTCCTCCTGCGTTTTTCCAGCTTTTCCAATTCTCCTCTTTCCTCGTACAGAGCGCGTTCCGTGCACGGCCACATTCCCGGCCATACGCCACTGCTCGTTCGCGAAATATCCGGGAGAATTTCCGGAAGGACACCAATCGTCTCCACCTGCGAAAAATATATTTTAATTTGAAACATTTTTTTTTCGTGTTTTTTTGTTTGTTTTTTTTTTCTTTTTTTGTATATTGTTATTTGATTTTTCTTATTACCTGGTTTGTATGAAATAAATAAATAAAATAAATAAACAAATAAATTAAATTAAAAATAAAATAAATTTGAAACATCGTTTTTTCAATTTCTCATCTTTACACAATTTACGCAATGTCACTTTTATACGTTGTATTAATAAAATAAATAAATAAATTAATTAAATAAAAAATAAAATAAATTTAAAACATCGTTTTTTCAATTTTTCATCTTTGCACAATTTATATAAAAATAATATTTTTTGCTTCTATTCAAAAGTTTACCATACCATATTATAATAATTGCGATTTATTATTACAAAAGCATAATTACAAAGCCCATCGTACTATCAATTTTATTTCAATAAAAATTAGGGATTTGTAACTCTGACAGCGGCAGAAGATTTTATTACCAAATGTTACGGAATAAAAATGTATGACCATTGTCAAAACGTGTAAAGCGGGCGAATTAAATGTTAATTTCTTAACGAAATTAACATTTGACTTCCGACTCACCGCAGGATCATTTTGCATGCGTTTCCAAAGTCTGACTTTTTCCTTGAGCTTGAGCTTGTCGGGCAGCCGCGCCCGGTCCCCCAGATTGAAAGTATTGAACGGAAAGCACGAGTAGAACGACGCTGGCGGTATCTGTTCAGAGGATTTCACGTTCGGAAATCTCGGAAGCGCCGCAGCTTTACGACTATCGAACTTGTCCCCTTTCTCCAATTGTTTCTCTCGCTCTAGATAGCTGAGCGGACAAAAATTATGAAAAAAACGTGGTTGCTTGTGGAATATATATCAAGGAGGGTCCTGTCGTATAGTCTTCCGCATAAATTCCAGAATATTGAGAGAGAATTGCAAACACTTCTCAATGGTATAAAAATCTGAAAAAAAAAAAATTCATACACGTTGAAGGTACTGGAAATATTAATTTGGCGTAATAATAATTGTAAAATGTTATTAACAGATTGATGAAAAATAAATTGTTTAATTGATATCCCTGTGATCGAATGTTTTGTTCATGAAAATGGTTCGTTCTTTTTTCTGAATACGTATGCATTTTTTCAGGAAAACGAACGAATCATTTTTATAACAAAAAAAAAATGTGGGTCACCGGGATATTTGTTAAACTATAATTTTTTTTCGTCAAATTGTCAATAACATTTTGGAATTATTATTAATTCCAAAATGTTATTAATTTGACAAAATGAATTAAATTTTGAAAAAAATTAATTTGACAAAATGAATTAAATTTAAAAAAAAATTAATTTGACAAAATGAATTAAATTTTGAAAAACATTAATTTGACAAAATTAATTAAATTTTGAAAAAAATTGATTTGACAAAATGAATTAAATTTTGAAAAACATTAATTTGACAAAATTAATTAAATTTTGAAAAAAATTAATTTGACAAAATTAATTAAATTTTGAAAAAAATTAATTTGACAAAATTAATTAAATTTTGAAAAAAATTAATTTGACAATTAATTTTTTCGGTACTTTTAACGTGCATGCATTTTTTCCCATTTTTATACCATCGAGAGGTGTTTGTAATTCTCTCCCAGTTTTCTCGAATTTATGCGAGACCGACTCCTTGAAAGAGGAATCCAATGGCTTCGGCTGTCCGCCACGTGCTACTAACGACTGCATGTAAGCACGCCACAACGGTTCGTCGTCGCAGGTCCATTTTTTCCGGACACATATCTCTTTCTTTCTCTTCTTTTTTCCGATATTCTCATTTTTATCGCCATCCTTATCCTCCGTCCCATTCTCATTATCAGTCGCGTCCGCGAAATTATCCTGCTCCGTCGATTCCATGTTCTTGAACTTGTTTGTTTGATTTTTTTTTCTGTTTCCTCGATTCAATTCATACGGATAAGAAAATATATCAAGTTGGACTTAACCTGAATATCTGACAGATAATTTGATGATCGCGCGACGTTTGGCGAGTATTCGCGTTTCGACAAAGGCCCCAGTCGACAGTTTATTGCGCTTTTCATTTCGTTGCCACGCCGAGAGAACGAATCACGACAATCTCGGGGCCCCTCGGTTTCTTCTTTGTCTTCCACGAATGAGCACGAGCGCGACACAGCCAACTCCGCGCCGCCTGGAGCTCGATTTAAACGCAAGCCCCGGTGATTTTGTAATTATTTTCCCGTGCGCCCCGGGCGCACACGAAGCCTTACAGTTTATAAGGCAATCTCGACCCCGAAGCCACAGTGTGACGCAAGATTTTCAGAGTGTTTATAAAATTACAGACGTACGTTCTGAGAAGGAAATAGCGCGGATACCTCACAAACGCTTTTGCGATACTCACTAATATTTATCGGGTGTACTCATACATATGGGCTATATATATGGGCTATTCCAAAGGGCCACCTTTTCGCCGAGGGTCCCCATTTTTTTCCCTAGTCACAAATATCTTTTCCTTGTATCGTAAAGCAAGACTTCCATACGGCTATACACCACCAATTATTTTTACTTTTTGTTAAGGTAGTCCTTACGCCTGGTGTCGAGTTCGCATAAGTTTTCGAAAATTGAGAGACAATTGCAACCATTTCTCGATAATATAAAAATCTGAAAAAAATCATGCAAATTAAAGGCACTGAAAAGATTAATTTTGCATAATAATAATTCGAAAATGTTATTAACAAATTGATGAAAAAAAACATTGTTTAACAAATATTTCGATGACCCAAGTTTTTTTGTGGATGAAAATGATTCCTTCGTTTTTCTGAATACGTATACATTTTTTCAGATTTTAAAGTTCACTTTGAATTTTCACATATTTTCCCTATAAAAACACACGAATTTCAAAGTGAACTCTAAAATCTAAAAAAATTCATACGTATTTGGAAAAACGAAGGAATCATTTTCATGAAAAAAAAATCTTGGGTCATCGAAATATTTGTTAAACAATTATTTTTTTCTTCAATTTGTTAATAACATTTTCGAACTATTACTATGCAAAATTAATCTTATCAGTACCTTTAATGTGTATGAATTTTTTCCGATTTTTATACCACCGAGAAGTGTTTGCATTTCTCTCCCAAATTCCTCGAATTTATGCGAAATGAATATTATCCGCATAAGGACTAAATGTCACACTGTGATGATCCCTTGACTGAATACGGCAGGACCTCGTTGAATGTGACGGGTGTGTTGAGACACCTGAACTTATACCTGAAACGATCCTCACTTGATTCAGAACCAGGCATCAGGTTAAATAAATTTTCGCTCGGGGAGTTGGATGTCGAGGTGCAAGTAATTCGTCATGAAGGTCGTGAGAATCTGGTGGGCGTCGATAAGCGACGGAGCCCTCGTCGTTTATTCCGGAAACTCGTGTACGGGTCGTTCGCGGTGCGTGTATATCATTGATGGTATATCTATAGCTATATGGCGTAGGCACATATGTGGCACATAGAGGGAAGGCACATGCCGCGCATTGGACTCTTGACGAGAAGAGAGCCGCGGCGCGCTCAGGGGGTAGACGCGCTTGCGCTCGATCCTCCCCGCTTGCGGAACACAGACCCGAATAAACAGCAAGCGTCATATGCACGATAGGAACGACCCTACGGCTGTTGCAACTATTTTCACCTTGAGCTCCGGCCTCGGTGTACCTGCTCCCCTCTTCCCCCCCCCCCCCCCCCCCCCGTTCACCACGAACAATCCAATTAATTTAATTTCAATTACCGCTTCGTCAGACACTCGGCGCAACGATTATTATTGTTTTCATATATGGGACCCGCGGGTGCAAATTCGCGCATCCTTCGACCCTCGCGACTCGTTAATTTTTCTATCTCCGCTTTCGTGTAACTCGTTAACCGGTTTTTTTATCGGCTCTCATCAGTCGCCGCGATCAAATGTTTTTAAACACAGTTTTTACATTTTTAATACTATCGCAATTGAGATAAAAATTCATTGCCCAAAAATTGTTTCGCAACTGAAAGAAAAATCATGTACACGGGAAAAAAGAATTAGCTGACACAACCTAGAAATTAGTTGGCACAACCAATGGATTATTCTAATTCCCTTACAACTCGGATTAGTTGTGACAACCAACAGGAATTGGTTGCACGAACAAAGTTTCGTTGGTAGATGCCCTGTTAGTTGCGGCGACCAAACGAATGGTTGATACAACTATTCGAGTAGGCAGGAGCACAAGTTCCGGTTACTTGCCAATACCAACCGTGTCATTGCTTTTCGAAATAGAATTGCACCACTTGTACTATCCTTATGTCAAATTAACGCGAAACGCTTCACGAACGTCGCAATTAAAGCTTTAACAATATCGTCTTTAGGTTATGTACAGATGCGACTCGCGCCTTCAGCGCCACACTCGTAAATTTAATAATATCGTTTTTTAGGTTATGTAGAACAAATCGTGAATCGTTACCACAACCATTCGAAGTGGTTGCGGCAATAAATGTGTAAGTTGCTGCAACTAATCGCAAAATACTGAAGTACAGCAATGTGAATGATTAGGTGGCACAACCAAACTTTTTTTTCCGTGCGTGTCATTGCTTTTCGAAATAGAATTGCACTACTTGTACTATCCTTATGTCAAATTAACGTGAATCGCTTCACGAACGTCGCAATTAAAGCTTTAACAATATCGTCTTTAGGTTATGTACAGATGCGACTCGCGCCTTGAGCGCCACAATCGTAACTTTAATAATATCGTTTTTAGGTTATGTTAGAACAAATCGTGAATAGTTACCACAACCATTCGAAGTGGTTGCGGCAATAAATGTGTAAGTTGCTGCAACTAATCGCAAAATACTGAAGTACAGCAATGTGAATGATTAGCTGGCACAACCAAACTTTTTTTTTCCGTGGCGAAATAAGACACAGGGGAACCGCGAGGAGACATAACAAGGAGAAAGATTTCGCGAGGGGAAAAAATAACAACGGGCGTTATCCGTAGGAGAAGAGGGGGGGTCTCCCACGGTCTCAGGAGGGCACACAGGGGGGTTAACGTTGTAGCCCAGTTGGCGCGGTGAAAGATAGAGCGCGAGGTGGGAGGGAGCTGAGCCGGGGTCTCCTGCAGCGCGCAGAACGCGCGGGCATTGCCCGCCAGCCTTTTAATTACCCGATGTTAAATTCTTTATCTGGCTGAAACAATGTGGCGGGAGCGTGTTTTCAGACCAAACAAGACCTATGTTGATACGCGGTAATAGAATAATCTGGCAGCTGATTCCGGGGATATAGCCGACGGGGATGGAAACCCACACGATTTCTCTACACCCCGCCAGCTCGCTCGCTCGCACTCGCGCCCCAACGACTCTGTGGCTCTAACGAAAATCAACCCTCCCATGCCGCCGCCGCCGCCGCCGCCGCTGCCGCTTTCACCAACATCGTTTCCTCGTAACTACGACCACCACCTTCTTACATATATATCCACGTATGGTATATGGAGCAACGGCCGGAGACCGAGTCGCCGTGCGTTCCGTCCAGCCTCCTCGGCAAACGTGTTTACACGATCGCCGCAGCCACCCTTCAGCTTCGATTCTCATTCTCAATGTTCCTTCCTCGCCCCCCGCACCCAATGGCCCCACGTCGAGCTCCCTCGCTCTTCAATTGTGGGTCAGACGTTTTTTTTTTTTTAACTCCCTCCAACGCGACAAATCGTTTTCTCTTTAACCGCAACACTAGTATAAAAATCATAGTGCATGTAACGTAAAAGTCGTTAATATCCCGGATGGAAATATATATATCTGAAATGTACGATAAAAATATATGCGACATGTATGCTATATGGGTGACATATATTCCGCCAAAATGTTGCATATAGATTATATTTCCCGCATATATGCGGGATATATGTTTAATATATTTGATGTATCTGTAACATATAACTTGGCGTCGAGACGCTACCGCGTCTCTTGATATAAGAATTATGTTTTATATAATTCGTAAGTATTATGTATATTTGTTCTGAATATACGAAACATGTATTTTTAATATATATTTCTGATATGTAACATATATTTTGAAAATAAACATTTTATAAAAAATCACATAACCAAATATGTTTTGAAAATATGTGACATGATTTGCGAATATGTCTGGATAATTAAATACGAGTAATTATGAATTTTTCTACGTGCAATTCTATATGTATATATGTGCATATATGTCGTATATATGTGGGCATATACGTCGTATATATGTGGGAATATATGCCGTATATAAGAAACGCCCCAAAATGTAACATATACGACATGCATGTTACGTATATTATTAATATACGGTATATATGTCAAATATATGCAACTTATAATTTGTATATATTTTTAGCGTATATTTCACATCTATTTTTTTCCATACGTGATTGGCCAACTATCAAGTTATAATATTCATTTATTGATATTAATATTCATTTATCTGTACGAAAATTCTTGCATTTTTTTTTTCTTGAAAAAATTATTAATGGAGCAACAATCCCAAAGGCGTCAAATTCATTTCTAATGCGAAAATAAAAGCCGCCGCACGTGACAGTCGGTAAACAATATATAATTTGATAAAGTGATGGTTGAATAAAAATAGCTACGGTGAAAATACGTACCGCACCTGCAGTGCGGATTTTCGACGAGTTCCAAAACATACTCAATACACACGATTTCCCGGCATGCCCCATAGCCGTCGCCTGTTTCTGCTTCTAGTTTCCATAAACCCTCCGTGTTACATTTCACGGATCCGCACCCAATCATATTCGCCCGCGGTGCGTATGGAAATACGTATATAGGAGGTATGTGTGGTATATCCTACGCATCCGCGCCGTCCTATTGTACATACAACGTAGCCATAGGGGTAGAAATCGGTAGCAAAAGCGCGACGAGTCGAAGGGTTCCTGGAAACAACCCCTGAACGCACCGCACACAGCGAGTATAGCTGTATCCACGACTCCAACTCACCGCACTACAGCGTGGGTTATATATCCAGACTGCAGGGGGCTCTCGTGTTCTCGCTGAAACTTTATGGTCAAATATAGCATCGATACATCGTTTCACAATGGTGGAATGATTGAAACACGACATTCCGAGAGCTTTTTCCTCGCCCCCCATCCCCCCGATTCATCCTATTTTCGTCAGTCAGCCAGCGGCGCGCCGAGTATTCAATGTACGACGTATGACAGCGTGGATCGTACCTCGAGAGTCAAATGGAAACAGAGTGCAGAGTTCTGAGAAAAACCGCCTTCCGCCTCCGGAAATCTTCAACCTTTTTTAAACCACGCGGAAATCACTTGACACACCGACGATTGCACATTGCATCGCGTTGCACGTGATGAAAACGTCATATGAGAGTATAAATGCGTCGTTTCCCCATGAATTTTTTAATGCATTTTTCCCCAAAGCAAATTCCAAGGTATGTTAGAAAAATGATCATGTTGAAGTTTGCATCGTTGGAATGCAAACTTCAACATCATGAAAAGCACGTTTAGTTCACATATAGCGATTAGTGATTTGCATCATCTGGACGAAAAACACCGAGAGAAAAAGTTTCCTTGATTCAATGAAATTTCCTTGAAATCTCAACCTATGAAACATTTCTTTGAGGTCAATGAAATAATATCCTTAAGTTAATATTATATTTTCTTTGAATGATGTCATCAACCAAATTATAGGTTATGTCCACCAAGTTTTTGGTTACGTACCATAGTACTTAGATATGTTCACCAATAACTTGGATGGTTTAACCAATGATTATCTTCTTGATTTGACTTGACTTAACTATAACATAACAGATCAGCTTGCGCGAGAAACATCAATACGACTTATCGCGAGTTAGCCAAACGTTGACAGACCGGGTGCCGTCAGGCATATCGTTTCATTAAATCAAGGAGATCATGTCTTTGAAATTCAAAGAAATATTTCATTGAAATCAATGGAAAAAATTCAATCCACCCATCTCTTTGGAATCAAGGAAATTTTTTCTCTCGGTGAAAAAATGCCTAAAATATTAGTCATGTGGAGAAAAATGACTGAGTTTGCTAAGCAACAATTGTGTCAAAAATCGAGTACCAGCTTCTACATTTCTTTTCAGGTTCACCGAACATCGACGAAATCGATCGTGTGAAATAATTTTGTTCACCTTTTTATTCCCCCCTCGGTGCAGTTAATTTTATCAAAAGTTTTCACTCGGTACATTAAACGTCGCTATAGCGTGAGTGATCTCCCTCATAACAAAAGGAGTGATCTCGTTTATTTTAAACGCGCACGGCCTGCAGCTTTTACAGTGCTAAAGCTCACTGTATCGCTATTATAGATGTTTCCAGGTAACTATATACGTGGACATTTTTTTTTTTTCACACGATCCCGAGCGCAGCTCCCGCATCCCCGGAGCGATGAGGAGTGAGGAAGAAAATCTACTCGAACATGCGAAAAAGCGACGCGATTATTTGTGTATGCGGTGTAACGTCGGATTTGTGTGCCGGAGGGGGGAAAGAAATGAGGGCGAAGCTTCAAAAGGTTCGCTGCATGTTCCAGGAAAACTATTTTTCCAGATTCTTTATCGCGATTCTCGGCAAACGCGGAGAAATATATTGTCAACTGATACATACACATAGATATTTAGCTATAACGATAACCCTACACCGAGAGAAAAAATTTCCTTGATTCCAAAGAAATGGGTGGATTGAATATTTTTCAGTGATTTCAATGAAATATTTCTTTGAATTTCAAAGACATGATCCCCTTCCCCCATGGAAAAAAAGTATATTCGAAAATATATTGAAAAGTATATTTTTTTTACACCATGTGTACTTCCGCGAAAAATTGTATATTTGGGATATAACTTTCAGTATACTTTATAAGTATATATGGCAATATACTTGTACATATATATAGTTGATATACTCCTTACACATGCATTTATGTATGAAAAGTATATATTAAAATATACAAATATACAAAATATACAAAAAAATCTAACGTACGTATGTTCGTCAGATATACATAGGAATATACAAAAAAGTATACTGCACGTATATTCGCCCGGATATACGTTCGCGCGAAATATGTGATATTGCCGAATATATAAAAAGTATACAAAAAAATATGTGATTATTATACCACGTACATTATTTATATATTTTTCGATATATCGAAAAATACACTTTTCTTGCATACTTTTTTTCCATGGGGGTTGATTTAAAGAAACGATATGCCTGACGGCACCCGGTCTGTCAACGTTTGGCTAATTCGCGATAAGTCGTATTGATGTTTCTCGCGCAAGCTGATCTGTTATGTTATAGTTAAGTCAAGTCAAATCAAGAAGATAATCATTGGTTAAACCATCGAAGTTATTGGTGAACATATCTAAGTACTATGGTGCGTAACCAAAAACTTGGTGGACGTAACCTATAATTTGGTTGATGACATCATTCAAAGAAAATATAATATTAACTTAAGGATATTATTTCATTGACCTCAAAGAAATGTTTCATAGGTTGAGATTTCAAGGAAATTTCATTGAATTAAGGAAACCTTTTCTCTCGGTGCGCTCTTCACTGGTGTTAATACTCTGGACAAAACTCGACGCGAAGTTGAGGACGAATAATGCGCAGTTCCTTTGGCGAAGGTATAGCGAAGTGTTGTGGGGAAGTAAAGTGCACTTCGGGCACCTGATACAGCCTCCCGTCGCCAGCGGCGTCCACGGGGTCAATTCTACCAGCGTCACGAGCGTGTTGCGCCGTTGCCGCCGCTGCCGCTGGTCCGTCCGTTATTCCCTTGCATTATTCCAGCACACGGGGTTGGCTTATCCCCGCGTCGCTCGATGTCCACTCAAGTTCAACGTAAACTATCGTGTTACATGCTTCCGCGAGTCCGCTCGTTCGAGTTTGCCCGACGATTATTCGCCCCCGCTGGCTGGCTGCCTGGTTGGCTCTTGCGCCGCGAGTTCCCGGCACCCGCTTTCGACGACTCTTCATCGTGCATCGAGAAGCTCCCCGATGCCTCCCGGCGCACCGCGCGCGCGCGCTTTGACTTGCAATCCCGTTAATGCAACTGGCACCAGAGGGCGCGCGCGGCGCCGGCCAAGCGACCGACTATAGTGCCAACAAACGCACTCGCATTAGACCGACAAAAAGCCGAAAGGCTTTCGCGCTGCCGAGATACTTTGGTCGGGTATTACCGCGCTAAATACACCGCTCCGAGGTACACAATACGCGCTATTATCTCGCTACGCGTATATCTGTGGAACACACAGCGACGCTGTCGATATTCGGCAGCGGGTAAGCTCCGGCTTACTTACAGGGTTACTTTCCGCTCTTGGCGAAAATCTCTCTCGCTTCCTGAAGCATCGCTGGTGTCAACGAGGCTCTCTCTCTCACTCTCTCCGATTGTACAATTCTATGTGGCTCAAGCGCTTCTTTGGATGGAAGAAAATCGTCGCCGAGAGACCAATTGGACACGAAGGCGCAGCGGACGAATTTTTATTTCTTATTTATATTCAACTTCCGAGTGTCACCGTTCTGATGATGTTGAAGTTTGCATCGTTGGAATGCAACGAAGTTCAGAAAAAAAATTAATTCTAATTAAGGTAGTCCTTGCGACCAATATTCATTTCGCGTAAATTCGAGGAATTTGGGAGAGAATTGCAAACACTTCTTGGTGGTATAAAAATCGGAAAAAATTCATGCACATTAAAGGTACTGAAAAGATTAATTTTGCATAAGAATAATTCGAAAATGTTATTAACAAATTGATGAAAAAAACAATTGTTCAACAAATATTTCGATGACCCAAGATTTTTTTTTCATGAAAATGATTCCTTCGTTTTTCCGAATACGTATGAATTTTTTCAGATTTTAGAGTTCACATTGAATTTTGTGCGTTTTTTTATAGGGAAAATATGAAAAGAGTGAAATAAAAATAATTTTTTTTAAAGTTTAATAAAACAATTCTTCAAAAATTGCAATATCTTCCGACCGATAGAAACGATCAAACGATACCCCATTATATATAATAAAGAACAAATCGCCCAATTATGATGAGCCAATTATTGTACCTTGTTTCACCATTTTTTGTTCACTCAATCTCTTTCTATCGTCGTATTTCAAGGAAGTACACGATGTCTATTTTTTTTTTAATAATAGTGTTGAAATGTATTTAAACATTTCTCATTGCGATACCGTGAAATATGAAATACACACGAGGTCAATTCAATCAACTTAGAGCGCCGAGGCATACGAGCAAGTGTACACGAGCCGAGTGTTTCTTCGTATGAATTTCTTGAGCAATGATCTAATGGAAACGAAATCCGTTAGGATAAAGACACTGTTGTCTCGTGGCTCTGTGGGCATCCGGCAAGAGCCGCGCGGCTCAGCCGTACAGACCCTCGAGGCACGCTTGAGTCTCTCTATCACGCTGTCGACGTGGTTACCTGCCGCCGCTCTCTCTGTCCTCACTCCATATAGTCAGCGGCATGCGGTTTTCTCGCATCCTCACTTTGCTTGATTACATCGAACCCGCGATTCAGCCTCTTTAAGCCGCTTCGAAACTGGCATCAGTTTCGCCGGTCACTGGAATCGAGCGGGGATTTTAACGACTAAACAACCGCACTTTTATGTATATTTTCGTTCACGTTCTCACGTCGCGGCTTTTATTTTCCTATTAGAAATCATTTGCAGCGTCTGGGATCGTTGCTCGATCAATCATTCAAATTAATATTCCAACTTGATAATTATATTTATTTCCTTAAATTCGAAGAAAGAAAGAAAAAAAAACAACGAGAGATCTATGCGAGGAATGTGGCTTCATGATTTGGGAATTCGTTGACTGCTATTAAAAAAATAATAATAACAATAAAAAATGCCCTGAAGAGTTTTCTGAACCAACCGAATGGTTAAGTAAACCACAATAAAATAGTATAAATTATTGCTGATTAGTTAAGCTAATTTATCATTCAGTTGGTTGGACTAAATTATTTTTTTTTTTTTAGTCACCATTTGGTAACTTGAAAACTATGAAATAAAATGAAAAACTGTGAATAGAAGTGAAAAAAAAAAATTGATTTGTTTTTTTATATTTACGAGTTATTATTATAAAAGCATAATTACGAAGCCGATCGTATCATCCATTTTGTTTCTATAGAAATTGAGGATTTACAACTCTGATTTTATATAACGCAGAGAAAAATGTCAAGAACGTGACTTGAGGGAATATGAAAATTGAAACTAGATATCGAGCATTGGCCCATGAACATTGAGAAAAGTAGCGAGGTTGACCCGTTTCGTACAACGTGGGTCTTCAATTCTGACTGTGTTCGGAAATTTCGAAAAATTGACATGTTTGTCAACGTTAAATGGTGCACATCGAAACGACCAAACCCTTAAATTTCAGACAAGATTATTGTCTCTCGTTTACCCAACCAAAACTCGAAGATATCTTGGCTGACTAATGGACTCGACACACTCGCTCGTCACCGAGCAAGTGAGTTCAAGATGGGACTCCACTAGTCTCGTGTTACCCTAATTGACTCTATATTTACGTATAGGTGTTTTTCTAAGGAAATTGGGCGAGGCTAATGACACCAGCGACTAACCTGACCCTTCGTGGTCAGCTACATTTTCGTCGGGAGCGATAATCGTAACCTACTTTCGTTGGCAACAGGACAAATGAATCTCTCTTTGCCGTCATCAAATAACAAACACGAACAAATCTTCAAGTCATACAATATTCAACATATTGAATATTCGGATGTATTCATTCGCGTGTAACTAATATTTCCTATTTTATAAAGTTTCGTCGTTTACTTCTCAGGACGAAACCTTCAGTCATAAATTTCAACTTGATTTCGATCTTAAGATCGATTTTAAGGACGTAGTCTCTACAGTTCCGTCACATATGAGTTTTGAGGGAAATTTCGGACCCTTCTCGATGAGGTGATAATCTGAAAAAAAATCAAACATGTAGAAGGTACTGAGAAGATTGATTTTGTATAATAATAATTCCAAAATGTTATTAAGGAATTAGTGAAAAAATGTATTGTTCAACAATTTACCCGGCAATCCAACTTATTTTTCTGATGAAAATTATTCATTCATTTTTCTGAATACGTATGAATTTTTTTCAGAATGTTGTATAATTTTTTAAAATTGCGGTTTTGCTCAAAAAAGTGCAATTAAATAAAACTAGACAAAACTATAAAAAATGCATACGTATACAGAAAAATGAATGAATAATTTTCATCAGAAAAATAAGTTGGGTTGCCGGGTAAATTGTTGAACAATTCATTTTTTCACTAATTTCTTAATAACATTTTGAAATTATTATTATACAAAATCCTTCAGTACTTTCTACATGCTCTATTTTTTTTTTTTTTTTTTTTTCAGATTATTATCTCGTCGAAAAGGATTCGAAATTTCCCTCGAAACTCACATGTGACGGGACTGTACCGAGACTACCTCCTTAAGCATAGATGAACAAATTCGAACTCACGTTAGATCTTAATATCGAGCTTAAGTATGAACAGAGTTTGAGTCCTCAAAGGGCCTTCCGAATATGGTTAAAATGCGTACAACTGACTGCGACGAAAATGACATAGGATGCGCGGCCGCGGAAGGATGCCAAACCGAGTGTGGCTTCTGACAGAAGTCAAAGCTATTATAGGCAATGAGTGTTTCATCGCGTGGAGACGAGCCGAGGCGTCTAATAGCCGGAGGACAATGCGCTTGGGATTGGCCGTTTGGAGGGTAGTATTGTCGTGCAGTTAGAAAAGTACCAAGAGATCGTGGCATGGAGAGCGCAACGCCACTGGATATACATATATATACATGAAAAAATATATATATATATGTATATGTACATTGAAGCGCGTGCGAATGAGTCGAGGGTATTTCTATTGGCGCGGGCGCGATTGTGCTAGCCCGTTGTCGAGATAATTGAGACGTCAGCTGCACGAGCCTCCGGGCGCCATGATAGCGCCACCCTTTATAATGCATCCCTTAGCGAGGGGTTTTCTCTTCCACGCCACCGAGAACGCACCCCACGTAACCGATGCCCCAAACTCGAGATACCACAACATCGGAGTCAGCTCCGGACGTATTAGCGAGCTGTGCATGGGTATACATATATATATATATATACTAGGGTGTCCCAAAAAAAAAAAAAAAATTTCGTCCAGCCACGGTCGCAAAAGTCTAATTACATTAAAAAGAAAATTATCTAAAAATTTGAGGCTCGTAAATATATATTTACCGGTCGCTCACGATAGATTTCTATTTAAGGTAGTCCTTGCGACCGATATTCATTTCGCATAAATTCGAGTAATTTGAGAGAGAATTACGAACATTTCTCGATGGTATAAAAATCGGAAATAATTCATGCACATTAAAGGTACTGAAAAGATTAATTTTGTATAATAATAATTCTAAAATGTTATTAACAAATTGATGAAAAAAATATTGTTTAACAAATTTATCGATGGCCCAACTTTTTTTTTAATGAAAATGATTCGTTCATTTTTCTGAATACGTATGAATTTTTTCAGATTTTAGAGTTCACTTTGAAATTCGTGTGTTTTTATAGGGAAAATATGTGAAAATTCAAAGTGAACTCTAAAATCTGAAAACATTCATACGTATTCAGAAAAACGAAGGAATCATTTTCATCCACAAAAAAACTTGGGTCATCGAAATATTTGTTAAACAATGTTTTTTTTCATCAATTTGTTAATAACATTTTCGAATTATTATTATGCAAAATTAATCTTTTCAGTGCCTTTAATTTGCATGATTTTTTTCAGATTTCTATATTATCGAGAAATGGTTGCAATTGTCTCTCAATTTTCGAAAACTTATGCGAACTCGACACCAGGCGCAAGGACTAGCTTAACGAAACGGCTGGTGTTAATTATACACCGTAAAAAGTGTGTGCTATTAACACTGTAACACGTAACACTAAGAAAAAGTCCACACCAGCAGCGTTTGACACCGTATATTTTGAACAGTGTGCGCAATTTTCATGGGATAAATAAAAGTGTATCACTGCAAAAGATTGGACGAGATCGCGGATGTACTTACGGGTTTCGAGCCCGGGATGTTACATATGTAAAGACTATGGCGGAGTTGTGAGGTCCTGCCTCAACATCGGTGTAATCCATCTAACCCGAGAGGAATCCGGTAATGCGACTCGACGCGTGAAATCCTGGTGAGCAGCCGGCGCGCCGCCGGATCTCGCGAGGCCCTCGACCATCAGCCAGCACCGTCGAAGAATCAGCTCCTCGCTCGCGCAACCGTCTCTAGGCTATAATCCGAGGCTACGAAGGGGCCGGGAACTCTCGTATGGAGAGGCCCTCGAAATTTACGCCTGTAAACATAAAACACGAGTTTTCTTTTCATACGATACATTTTTTTTTAAATTAAAAATTAGGGTTTTGCGTATGTTCGAAAATATCGCGAATATCCGGATTCGAAGCGAATCGTATATTCGGTAAATTCGTATATATTCGAACTTTGCAACGAACGGAACGTCTCTGGTGAAAAAAACATCAAAGTGAGCGATGTTTACAACTCATACATTTTGTATAAAGTTTGTGGTTGTACGAAATTTCTACAACTTGTGACGCAAAATTATAACCTCCTCGAATACAAAACTAAATTGTTTATTCGAGCGGAATTGCTTAGTGGTGTCTCGTTGATTCTTCTGAATACACAACGTGACCGAGAATTTATGGAATAATCGAAAATTTATCGAAAGTCCGAAAATATATCGAATAATTGAAAATATATCGAATAATTGGAAATATATCGAATAATTGAAAATATATCGAATAATTGAAAATATATCGAATAATTGAAAATATATCGAATAATTGAAAATATATCGAATAATTGAAAATATATCGAATAATTGGAAATATATCGAATAATTGAAAATATATCGAATAATTGAAAATATTTCGAATAATTGAAAATATATCGATTAATTGAAAATATATAAATAATCTAAAATTGATCGAAAATCGGAAAATTTATCGAATATTCGAGATGATTGAATATTCGATTCAAAATCGTCAGGCATGTAAAAACATTCAGCTATATGAAGCAGCATCCCTTGGAGCATCGCGAAAAGATGAAGAATGAGGGTGCGAAACGAAAGGGGAGAAGCATTCGTACAGGAAAGATGTTGAAAACCTCGCGTCACATTGGAGAAGGATGAAAACTCCAACGCTCGCGGGTATTCGGGAGTGGGTTTTGTCGCGCGGCAGGATGAACATCTTTCGCGCTACGTGCGACGTTGACGAGGGCGGGGCGGATTCGCATTGGGAAAACGCGAAAACGCGCGAGGCGAAACCTTGCATGCGGTTTTTAGATCCGTCGCGATCGCGACGTGAGTGCCTAAGAAGCGCAGACGCTGTTAATGCGGAGCGGGTGCGGTGACGTCGCCGTCTCAAGCGAACCGAGTAGTCGTTGTAAACGCGATTTAATGTCCCGCTTTTCCCGAGGGTGTCGAACACACGCTTGACATATTATCACAATATTCACACCAGTTTTATCACCTTTTTTTTTCAACTTTAAGAATTTTATGAGTCGTGTGAATTTTGAGAATTTTATCAATTCTACACGGAGAGAAGGATCTGATAAAATTTACACCGAGAGAAAACATTTCCTTGATTCCAAAGAAATGGGTGGAATTGAACTTTTTTCATTGATTTCAATGAAATATTTCTTTGAATTTCAAAGACATGATCTCCTTGATTTAAAGAAACGATATGCCTGACGGCACCCGGTCTGTCAACGTTTGGCTCATTCGCGATAAGTCGTATTGGTGTTTCTCGCGCAACCTGATCTGTTATGTTATAGTTAAGTCAAGTCAAATCAAGAAGATAATCATTGGTTAAACCATCCAAGTTATTGGTGAACATATCTAAGTACTATGGTACGTAACCAAAAACTTGGTGAACATAACCTATAATTTGGTTGATGACATCATTCAAAGAAAATATAATATTAACTTAAGAATGTTATTTCATTGACCTCAAAGAAATGTTTCATAGAAATGTTTCATAGGTTTCACGAAATATGGTAAAAAATATTATATATATGTTAAAAATTCTTATAGTTCTCGTACTGCTCGTCAGGTGGCGGCTATGGCTTTTCAATACCAGGCGCCTTGGTAATTTTTACTATAGCGTCCGGGAAATTTTATCAGATCCTTCTCTCCGTGCAAGTACGACCGTCATCGAATTATTTACTAACCGTGGGGATTACATGAGAAAGAAAAGTACAATGCACATTACGCGGCGCGGTAAAGTTATACAACACTGGAGTAAAACCACCCGATGCAAATACATAAATTGTGGGGAGAAAACCTACAGGTCGCTGTGTCATATAATGGCATACAGGAATATATATACGTTTGGAGGAAAATCTTCCGGCGAACAGGTAGATCGACCACCGGCTATTATATAAGCTCTCCAAGATTTTCTCGGAAAAAAGGTTCTCGTGAAATTCAACGATCAAACAAGAGAACAATTTTCCACATTAATCCCCAAACAACATTTTTAAGCAGAGGCCTCTTATCCAAGCGCTGTGTATTTTTTCTCTCACTTTATCCGTTCTCCGAAAATTCGATGTCTCGTTTCATTCGAAAAAAAAAAGGTTCGAGGCTCGCGCGTGAATGAGATTACCAGAAATCTTCGAGCACTCGTCCCTCTTACGTTTCATCTCGTCGCAAGGGGCTCGAGTTCGCCGTGGCTGGCACACCACGCACCTGCCTCTTTTATTATCGTCTGGCTCTAAAAGTTACGGGCTTTTCTAGCGTTTACACGACAGAAGCAAATATATAAGAAAGAACAATAACGTCGGCGAAGATCAGATGGTTTACGAATTGTGTCCCGTGCGGCTTACAGACAAGTCCACGACCGAAACATTCTGAGTGAAACATTCGAAGACAAAATCAGAGTTGTAAATCCCTAATTTTTATAGAAATGAAATTGATAGTACGACTGGCTTTGGAATTATGTTTTTATAATAATAACTCGTAATGATTATAATATGATATGTAAACTTTTGAGTAGAAGCAAGAAATATTAATTTTCCATAAAACTTCATGGTAACCTTATTGAAAAAATGGAGAAATTCTGTTAATGCATTACGAAAATAATGGAGGACTGTGCTTGTCCATTCTTCGCACAATTTCTCCCAAAATTTAATTTAAAAAATTGGTTTTTCTTTCGGCTATTCAAAACTTCACATATCATTTTATAATCGCTACAGGTCATCGTTACAAAATTGTAATTGGAAAATGAACTGTTGTGTAAACTTTAATTCTGAAAGTAATGGGGACTTGCAACACAGGACAAAATGTCAACCGCACGGAGAGAAGGATCTGATAAAATTTACCGGACGCGGCGGTAAAAACATTTACACATTATATTATAATCACTTCATGTTACTATTGTCAATGAATAATTACAAACCCAATCGTACCATCAACTTTACCTCTAAAACATTTCGGGATTTACAAGTCTGATTTAAATGGACAAAACACTCGTTCTCCATGATTATTCGATGAAAATACAAGTGCAATTGGCTCGAGTGAAATACACGAAGTTATGAGATTGGCCGATCGGCATCGGCGCGGTGTCCGCGATATTTCGCAACGTGCGTTCCATCGCCAGGGTGAGAGTTTTGGGGTGGGGGGATGGAGTGTAAAACAGGGATATAAGCGTATCTGTCCATCCTGTGGACAAAGTGTCGTCCCCGGGATCGCTTATAATAATGGCGGCCAGCCGGGGGAACCTGGGGAATAATATATATGTATATATATTATATATATATATATATATATATATATATATATATGTATATATCTGGATAGAACATATAGTATAATACGCGGCTGGGGCTTGAGGAAAATCGAGATGGAAAGTCTGGGGAAAGCGAGAGCGAGAGAGTGAGAGAGAGAGAGAGAGAGAGAGAGGAAGAGGCGCGCAGCGAGGCAATAATGCGGAGCGATTATCCGAGGCAAGACACCGATACGTTCACCATCATCCCCAGGAGCCCGAACAATATTCGAGCTCTCGTTGCCCCCACCCCACCCCACCAGGTTCCGGTGGTCCTGCCGCGCGCAACCCCCTCGGCGAGACGCGCAGCGCCGAGCGGAGAGGGTGAAACCGAGGGACACGGAACAGCCCCTGTCGGTGGCCGCAGGCGGATACACGACTCGTCCAGGTAAACGGCAAACGTCGCTGGAGGGAAAGAGTCGCGGCGCCGGGCGAGTTGCAGCGGGGGGGGGGGGGGGGGGGGGGGGTTGTTTCATCCCCGATGGAAATTTCGGCGAGGATGGTGGGAGAAGCGACGAAGAGTCGACCACGCCCACCACCCCTGCCGATGGCCAATCCACGAGTGAAACGAGAGAAACGAGAGCAACTGCCACGGACCGCTGTCACTGGCTTTGCGATTGGGTGCCTCGACACACCGACAGCCCTCTGTCTGTGTATCAACGAGCGGGGGGACACCGGGATCGACTCTCTCTCTCTCTCTCTCCCCCCCCCCCCCCCTCTCTCTCTCTCTCTCTCTCTCTCTCTCTCTCTCTCTCTCTCTCTCTCTCTCTCTCTCTCTCTCTCTCCTCTCTCTCTCTCTCTCTCTCTCTCTCTCTCTCTCTCTCTCTCTCTCTCTCTCTCTCTCTCTCGCGCTCTCTCGCGCTCTCTCGCGCTCTCTCTCTCTCTCTCTCTCTCTCTCTCTCTCTCTCTCTCGCTCTCTCTCTCTCCGCCGAAGCAGGCGAGATGTAAGCCGGAATTTGAGGGTTTAAAACGTTCGCGAGTCGCAGTCGTGGACGTGAACGAGACGCGTGGTGGTGGTGTATTCCCTACCCCATTCCCTACTCGGGAATCTTGGCTGGAAGCCCCGGCGCGGCAGCGATGCGTCGGTTCGGTGCACGTCTGCCGGCAGTTTCCGGTCCTCCGCCGCTCCAGCCGAAAAGGGATCGATAGAAAAGATGATAGAGAGTATAAAGATTGCGCGTCTGTGTGGCTGCCTTTTTTTTTACTGCGAAGAGCGATGGAGTTTTTTTTTACGAGTACGAGAGCGGGAGAATATTCAATTTACCTTTCAATCGAAATTCCAAATCTCTGGCCCGGCTATTTTTACGGACGTGCACGGTGAAGATTCTTCTCGTTGCTCGAATACGTAGCGGCGTCCTGCACAGCGACCATCTCGTGCCGCATTCTTTACCTTCGTCTCGGCGAGTCGGGAACTTCTGGAAAAAAAGAAGAAAAAAAAAACAAACAAATCGGGATTGATTCGATTCTAAATACTTGGTTGACTGTGTTGCGCGATTTTTTTTTATTTCACGCGTGTCACGTTCTGGCCACTTTTCACGGTCACCAAATTTCCCACTCTCTCATCCACCACTGCCTAATTTATTTGCAATTCAGTTTTGTTTCTGATTTCATCTGATTTTTATCTACACACGGAGAGAAGGATCTGATAAAATTTACCAGACGCGATAGTAAAAATGAGAAAAAAAAAACAATGCGAAAAAGAAACTGCCGCACGTGACAAGGCGAATTGCGACGTACAATACACGGAGAGAAGGATCTGATACTTTTTACCATATTTCTAGTAAAAAGTATTGTAAATTTCCGGTAGAGGGGAGATGTAACGCCATCTATCGAGAAGAACTAGAACGATGAGAATTTTTACCACGAAATATGGTAAAAAGTATTATATATATGTTAAAAATTCTTATAGTTCTCGTACTGTTCGTCAGGTGGCGGCTATGGCTTTTCAATACCAGGCGCCTTGGTAATTTTTACTATAGCGTCCGGTAAATTTTATCAGATCCTTCTCTCCGTGTATATCACCACGGTGATAATTTGTGTTTTGCCTTTTTGGAAAATAAATATTATTCTCGACTTGGAATATTTATTTGAATGATTGATCGGGCAATGATCCCAAACGCGGGAAATTATTTCCAATGCGAAAAAAAAAACTGCCGCACGTGACAAGGCGAATTGCGACGTACAATACACGGAGAGAAGGATCTGATACTTTTTCCCATATTTCTAGTAAAAAGTATTGTAAATTTCCGGTAGAGGGGAGATGTAACGCCATCTATCGACAAGAACTAGAACAATGAGAATTTTTACCACGAAATATGGTAAAAAATATTATATATATGTTAAAAATTCTTATAGTAGTCGTACTGTTCGTCAGGTGGCGGCTGTGGCTTTTTAATACCAGGCGCCTTGGTAATTTTTACTATAGCGTCCGGTAAATTTTATCAGATCCTTCTCTCCGTGTATATCACCACGGTGATAATTTGTGTTTTGCCTTTTTGGAAAATAAATATTATTCTCGACTTGGAATATTTATTTGAATGATTGATCGGGCAATGATCCCAAACGCGGGAAATTATTTCTAATGCGAAAAAAAAACTGCCGCACGTGACAAGGCGAATTGCGACGTACAATACACGGAGAGAAGGATCTGATACTTTTTCCCATATTTCTAGTAAAAAGTATTGTAAATTTCCGGTAGAGGGGAGATGTAACGCCATCTATCGACAAGAACTAGAACGATGAGAATTTTTACCACGAAATATGGTAAAAAGTATTATATATATGTTAAAAATTCTTATAGTTCTCGTACTGTTCGTCAGGTGGCGGCTATGGCTTTTCAATACCAGGCGCCTTGGTAATTTTTACTATAGCGTCCGGTAAATTTTGTCAGATCCTTCTCTCCGTGTATATCACCACGGTGATAATTTGTGTTTTGCCTTTTTGGAAAATAAATATAATTCTCGACTTGGAATATTTATTTGAATGATTGATCGGGCAATGATCCCAAACGCGGGAAATTATTTCTAATGCGAAAAAAAACTGCCGCACGAATTGCGACCTACAATAGATAGTTAATTCATTCGCCGTGAGATTGCTTTGTTTTGCGCGAGGATGAAGCGCGACGACGGGACCGGGGAGAGCACAGAGAGCGAGGCGAGGCGACGAAGCCCTCGAAGCCTCGAATTGGTCCGATTATAATGAACCGGGGCTTTCGACGCGCCGTGTGATTCCCATTCACCGGCGAGAAAGGACCGGCCGATCTATATACTCGCGGAGCGGCTGGCAACAGAGGAGATTTGACTGCGCGCGTCACGCGGCACAGGAGCGGCGATGGTATCACGTTAATGAAACCAAGAACGCGACATGGCTTCCCGCGCCTAGTAACACCCCATGACGAATCCTTCTCTCTGTCACTTCGCATATCCGTACGACTCCGCAGCCTCGCGTAAAACGCCCCCACGGTCCGGTGAATCCACCCTCTTTGATTCACGGCCGTCGAACGCCCGTTTTTCCCTCGAGCCCGATTACATTTCACCCGGCAGGTGTCTCAATTTGCCAATTCTCTACGTCCAATGCCAATGATATGTATTCGCGAAAACGTCGTTTGATCTGTCCGGTCTTTATTAAACGAGATGGGGTTGCCTGCCCCCCCCCCCCCAATGGTTTCCCATCTATCTCCATCACTCTGTTTGTATATCGTGTAATGCGCGAAATGCGACATGCAAAGGGGGGGCCCCTTTCCAGCGGGTGACGCTGAGTCCACGGTAATTACGATAATTGACACTGGATCACGATCATCCGCTAGCTCGTTTTATGTCGGCTCAAGATATCACGATTCTCACGTGGGAAATTAGCTTCACGTTATGCGTCTTACGTGCGGTCAGTGACGTCGAATGTTGTATTCAAAATATCGGGGGTTTATTATTGACAGAGAAAATAATGTTGCAGAGCGAACGAAAATTTCAATAAAGCAAAAATAACATTTTACGAGGTCTTTTTAACCGGGAGATAGCGTTCTTTTCAATAGAGTAAACCGGAATTGTAATCGGATTTGTAATAAATATAAACATCCTTTTCATTTTTTTCTGTCCCCAGGGTCTATTCTATTTTATCAAAAATTTTACTGAACATTGTTCGTTGTGTCATAAACGATCAATAAAATTTTCAGCTGGCCTTTTTCTTTTTTTCACTGTTGATTGAATTTATAGATTTCGACATTTTATTTATATTGTATTCTTAAAAGTATCCATTCAATTGGCAGCGAACAAAAAAAGAAGTCAAGCTGAAAATTTTACCGGTCGTTGATAACATATTTTCCGAAATTATTCGAATACGGCTCAACAAAAGCAAAATTTTATTTGTACAGACGTGTTACTTTTACGATGCAAGGAAATGATACTCGTCTCGCTATCGGTGGAATACCCAATTTATTACATTTTTCTCTCGAGTTTTAGGGACAAAAAATAGCGCAAAGTCCACAAATCAACAACGAAAGTTGGAAGCACTCTTTGCGCATACACCCAGAGAAATGATTTATTAGATTTAACTAAAAATTCATATTAGAATTCACTTTATTTAAATGAAAATCATTTTTATTTGAGGACAGTAAATATTTATTCGATTTTAGCTATGAGTGTTACTTATTACAACTAAAGGATTTTAGTTGTAAGAAGTCAAGGAAATTTATTTAGATGTTAAACAAACGATATGTATTTTAATCAATACATATTCGTACAACTACAAAACGTATTTGATATAACGAAAATACATATTTGTTCCAACTAGAATATTGCATTGGAAATAAATAAATTTTCGAATAGAAAATAAATATGAATTTAAATAAAAATATATATTTACTTCAAATAAAATGCTCATAGGCTCCCAAATAAGTAATTTTTTTTATTTAATTCAACAAAATTTTAGTAAAATCTAATAAATCTTTTCTCTGGGTGTAAATTGGAAGAACAAGTCACTTCTGTTATTACATTATGCTCATAGATAGGTAGAGAGAGAGAGAGAGAGAGAGAGAGAGAGAGAGACAGCTATCTTGTGTGAAAAGTACCCGAAATCGCGCGAGCCACTTTCAGTCCACTTGAATAAATACTCGAATCGATGGAACGAAATTTATTCGGTGGTGAAAAGAATCGAGTGAAGCTCCTGGCGGAATAATAGTTCGCTATATACTCGTTGAATTTATATACGCACATGGAGCGACGATAAATGTCAGCCGACGATCCCCGTGCATTATAACGTAAGAAGCGTTAGGTCGCTTTGAGCGCCGTCGTGTGGGTTGCTTTTAGGGATTCGCGATAACGCGAGAGGGTCGCGGCGTGCAACCGCAATCGAGGCGAAATAATTGCGTTGTCAGTGACAGCGTCCCGAGGCGAGAGAACCCTTTCCGCTGGCGCCGCGCACCTACTTGATAATACGCCCGACGCTCTGCACGTGATGCCCGGAGTTGCAGATAACCGAGTGCGACGCTCCCCGTGACTCCAGTCAGCGACGTATCGCACTCACGGTCTTTGAAACTCAAAAGCTCTCCGTGTTAAAATACAATAATCATGGAGATCCTGCCTTCGTCAGCTCACATTGCAACGGCTATGACAGTCTTGTATAATTAATGGTAGGTATGCACACCGACAGAAAACATTTCCTTGATTCCAAAGAAATGGGTGGATTGAATTTTTTTCATTGATTTCAATGAAATATTTCGTTGAATTTCAAAGACATGATCTCCTTGATTTAAAGAAACGATATGCCTGACGGCACCCGGTCTGTCAACGTTTGGCTCATTCGCGATAAGTCGTATTGGTGTTTCTCGCGCAAGCTGATCTGTTATGTTATAGTTAAGTCAAGTCAAATCGAGAAGATAATCATTGGTTAAACCATCGAAGTTATTGGTGAACATATCTAAGTACTATGCTACGTAACCAAAAACTTGGTGAACATAACCTATAATTTGGTTGATGACATCATTCAAAGAAAATATAATATTAACTTAAGGATATTATTTCATTGACCTCAAAGAAATGTTTCATAGGTTGAGATTTCAAGGAAATTTCATTGAATCAAAGAAACTTTTTCTCTCGGTGCACCGAGAGAAGGATCTGATACTTTTTGCCATATTTCTAGTAAAAAGTATTGTAAATTTCCGGTAGAGGGGAGATATAACGCCATCTATCGAGAAGAACTAGAACGATGAGAATTTTTACCACAAAATATGGTAAAAACTATTATATATATATGTTAGAAATTCTCATAGTTCTCGTACTGTTCGTCAGGTGGCGGCTATGGCTTTTCAATACCAGGCGCGTTGGTAATTTTTACTACAGCGACCGGTAAATTTTATCAGATCCTTCTTGTTTATTCGTATAGTTTATTCGTACTCTGGAGCCCCCTAAAAGTACCGCGCCAAAATTCACATCATGCATAGCATACGGAAAATCTCGCACGCCCATAATCTTACATACTATCCCGCACACAAAGAAACCTACATACCAACTACTAACCTACACCTAACTTAAACTAAATTACGCAAATAACAAAAATAAAAGAGAAAAGATTAATACAATCAAATAATAATATAATAAGCCAATGCAATCCACTGAGCGCTATACAAAATAAAACAAAATAAGTGTAGCTAACAAGCGGAAAAAAAAGAAAATAGATAAAGCACAGTGATTATTGTGGATGACAGTGATTATTTTCGCGTACAATGTCGTTCGTCATTGTACGCGTACAGACGTGAATGGAGACTGCTGAATGTGCGGGGCTATCGTATCGTGACTTGCGGGCACAAGAGAATGGCGTTAAAACAACACCGAGATATATGGTACGTGGTACACCGCGGTAGAATACCATCGCCCCTCTCTCGCGATTGCTCAGTCCCCGTCGAAATTCGGAATATAGGATGACGAGCGACGCAGACAGAGACGCATTCGTCAGACAGTAACCCCCGAGACGTTTTACTAATTAGTTAACTGCTAATTAGTATCAATGTTTGTCTACCGTTCGCGATTACGTATTGTCAGCAGGTCGTAATACATTAGATATTTACCACCCGTTTCTCACGTAAAATACCTTTTATATTGTTGGATAGAAAATTTGCCGAGCGACAGCGCTCTTGTTTTCTTCTTTGTGCCGCTTGAGCCAACTCCGAAAATAAACGTGTATCCTGTCTCTCAATTATATTTTATTCAGTACACGGAGAGAAGGATCTGATACTTTTTACCATATTTCGAGTAAAAAGTATTGAAAATTTCCGGTAGAGGGGAGATATAACGGCATCTATCGAGAAGAACTAGAACGATGAGAATTTTTACTACGAAATGTGGTAAAAAATATTATATATATATATTTATGTAAAAAAATGAGCGATTTTCCGCCCGCGTTGCGGACACGAAATGGGGTTTTTTTAGCGGAGTCGGGAGAGAAGAGTATTTTGTCGAAGCAATTCGATAACTATTCTTGGCACAATTGAACAGTTTTTGAGGAAGCTGTTCGACCATTTTTTGCGTCGTTAATTGCCAAAGAAAGGTCGCTGTAAAAAAAATCAAGGACATTTCATTGGGGCATCAAGTGCCCGGTGAGCCTCTTCGTTGGCATTATAGAAGCTCCATTAACTCTAGATTACAGCGTTGGGGTATTTACACAAGCCGAGGGCGTAACGTAATACGTGGCGTTCGCGGACAACCCTCATCCCTTCCTGTATAGAATCTCTCTCTCTCCCGTTTACACCCTGCGGGGACGAAGAGCGTCCCGTCTTTGTCTCTTCTTCTCCGCCTCCCCATCGCGTCGTCCCTCATTCACGGACGCGATTCTTCGCATCCCTCGTGTCGAAGTGATATCACTCTTCACGCGGTTCGGTAAATGTCCGTGGGACACGGAGACAATTCCGAGCGGCGGGAGGACACACCGGGTATTCTTCTCGCCAACTGCCGCTTGGATCATGCTAGAATAATACCTGCTAATGGCTCTTAGCGCCTTTGTTCTCGCCTCGCGATACGAAAAGGCGACGAATCGAACAATGTTTTCTCCCTTACTTTCGAAAATCGGTCACTGCGTGACGTTTCAGCTCGCGGAGCTTCACACCCACACTGCGCGACATCTATAAATCACACCCAGAGAAAAGATTTATTAGATTTTACTAAAATTCTGTTGAATTAAATAAAAAAATTACTTGTTTGGGAGCCTATTAGCATTTTATTTGAAGTAAATATATATTTTTATTTAAATTCATATTTATTTTCTATTCGAAAATTTATTTGTTTCCAATGCAATATTCTGGTTGGAACAAATATGTATTTTCGTTACATCAAATACGTTTTGTAGTTGTACGAATATGTATTGTTTAAAATGCATATCGTTTGTTTAAAATCTAAATAAATTTCCTCGACTTCTTACAACTAAAATCCTTTAGTTGTAATAAGTAACACTCATAGCTAAAATCGAATAAATATTTACTGTCCTCAAATAAAAATGATTTTCATTTAAATAAAGTGAATTCTAATATGAATTTTTAGTTAAATCTAATAAATCATTTCTCTGGGTGCAGTACCTCGAAAAATGTGACGGCACGTGCACCGGGTTCTCCGGTCTAACAATCTTTTGGTGGCTTACATTGTTTATTAACATTCCACGCATTAGAACATTTGCTTAAAGATTGGTATTATAACCTCCCTTTCCATCGATGACCGGAGATCTCGGAGACCGGAAAAGTAAAGAAGCACAAGAATGAAGAAAATCAGCATCACATTTAAGAACGCCGAAAACGAGGGATAATTTGTTAAAATCGAAGCGAAATATGAAGAGATAATTCGATAATAAAACATTGTGAAGAGGCCCCGACCATAGGGCGAAACGTAAAAAGACGAGGAGTTATTTCGTAAGGCCGACCGTCGCCGAAGCTACATCAACAACAACGACATCTATAAATCTACCGCTCATTATTCCAACACAAATACCCCCCCCATTCAGAAGGCTCGTACTTTTTCGGTAGTGTTATCGATGTACCAATTTTATTGCAATTGTGCGCACTCGAGGATGTGGGAGCGCAAAGTGTTCAATTCGCATAAATTCGAGAAAAGTGCCAGAGAATTGCAAACACTTCTTGATGTTCTGAAAATCTGAAAAAATGCATGCACACTGAAAGGTACTGAAAAGATTAATTTTCCGTAATAATAATTCCAAAATGTTATTAACAGATTGATTGAAAAATAAAATTATTTAATAAATATTTCGTTGAGCCAACTTTTTTTTGCATGAAAATGATTACTTTATTATTCTGTATACGTATGAATTTTTTCAGATTTGTATCTAATCTTTGAAATTTGTACATGTTTTCCATACAAAAAAACCCCAATTGATAATGCAAGTACTTTTTCGGTGGAATTACGAATGTACCAATTTCACCGCAATTGTACGTAGTTAAAATATCATCTACCAAAACAAAATGCAGCGTTACAGTCTCTGGTATGTACAAACCCCTGTTTGTTGGGAAAATCCACGTTTCATGCTCGTAGTCAGAGAGATAAATCATTTGGACAAACGGTTTCCGTTATTCCACAGTATATAGTTTTTCGTATATTTAAGTTCATTATAACGGCAATTATTATCGCAATAAACAAGAGTTGTTCGTGATATTTAAAATTGACAAAAAAAATATATAAAGCAGAAAACAAAAAGAAGAATTGTCGGCAACTGTTGTCCCAGCAATTGTTGTCCCAGAAATTCACACGAGGTGAAAAGTTGCACTCCTCCCATGTAACGTACTATATACTTTTCTCCCGATTTCGCTATCCAGGTTTGATGTTCGTAGTAAGAGAGATAAATCATTTGAACAAACGGTTTCCGTTATTCCACAGTATATAGTTTTCCGTATATTTAAGTTCATTATAACGGCAATTATTATCGCAATAAACAAGAGTTGTTCGTGATATTTAAAATTGACAAAAAACAACAAAAAAATAAAGCAGAAAACAAAAAGAAGAATTGTCGGCAACTGTTGTCCCAGCAATTGTTGTCCCAGAAATTCACACGAGGTGAAAAGTTGCACTCCTCCCATGTAACGTACTATATACTTTTCTCCCGATTTCGCTATCCAGGTTTGATGTTCGTAGTAAGAGAGATAAATCATTTGGACAAACGATTTCCCTTATTCCACAGTATATAGTTTTCCGTATATTTAAGTTCATTATAATGGCAATTATTATCGCAATAAACAAGAGTTGTTCGTGATATTTAAAATTGACAAAAAACAAAAAAAAAATAAAGCAGAAAAAAAAGAAGAATTGTCGGCAACTGTTGTCCCAGCAATTGTTCACCTCGCGTGTTTCGCTGTAGGTGTTTGCCGTTTGGCCCGAGCATTTCGTCCCTTCGCTCGTTTTCCGTCGTCTCTCTCTCCCTGTCCTCGTCGGTGCCGCGCGCGCATTTATGTTTCCCCCGAGCTTTTCATTAACCCGCTCGCGTTAACCGAGCTGACGACATAATAATAATAATAAGGTGGGTGTTACGAGGGCGCGCGCGGGAGGAAGAAAGATTGCTATTATAAAGTAGAACGGGAGTGGGGAAAAACGTAGCGTAGATTTCTGGCTGGCGTCTGGCGTGGACTGTGCGCCGGTGAATACTAAGAGCGGGCGGAGGGCTCTGCCGGTGAGTATATTGCCGCGCATAAAGCTGGTAGCCGGGGGTGAGTCGGACGATAACGGCTATGGTGACAAGGACGACGGGACTCCGGTGAAACCAGGGTGAACCGGGTGCAGTTATGAATTCACTCTGGGCTCGCTCCGTCAACGTTAATTAATTATTTTCGCGACAAATACAACGAGCCAGCACTGAGGTGGGCTTTAATATACCGCGACGTCGCCTTACGTGCCACGAAGGCGCCGGAAGTCGAGTCGACGGTTAGCTATATACGCGCACTCACGGCTGAATACGGGGCATTCCACCCCCTTTCGACCCGGATTTTACCTCGACCTCTTCGATCTCGCTCATTATTTTTTTGTAGCCTCGGTTGGACCCTCAACTGTACAAACAATATTTTCTTTGTTTTTTTATTGCCACTTTTGTTTGTTTGATAAATGTTCAAAGTCACTTGTAAAAGCCCGTAATTTTTAAATCTGATAAAATTCGGAAAAATATTTTGTTCAATAGCAAAATTATCTAGCTTATAGCCAAAGTGGGGAAGATCTTTCTTCTTATAGTTTTTAAGATTTTTTTTATTAAAAATATTATTTAAAAAAATTGAAAAAAAAATCAGTCTTCTTAAAAACTATCAGAAAAAAAGTCATCCCCACTTTGGCTGTAAAATGGATAATTTTGTTATTGAACAAAGTATTTTTCAGAATTTTATCAGATTTGTACATTATGGTGTTTTATATGCCACGTTAAAAAGATCCTAAAAATCTGAAGAAATTCGGAAAAATCCAATTTTACATAAATAAACATTTGACCAATCGCCTGTAGTAGATTCATTGTTTCTATAATTTTTTAAATTAAAAAAAGCTTAAAAACTGTAAGAAGAAAGAATTTCCCCACTTTGGCTATAAGGCAGATAATGTTATTATTGAGCAAATTATTTTTCAGAATTTTATCAGATTTTTAAACAATGGGGATTTTTAAACGATTCATATGTCACTTAAAAAATGTAATAAACCAACAAAAATGGCAATAAAAAAAACAAAAAATGTTGTTTGTGCAGTTGAGGGTCCAACTGAGCCTATGAACAATAATGAGCCAAATCGGAGAGGTCGAGGTGAAATCCAGGTCGAAACGGGATGGAATGCCCCATATATATACATATATACAAAGCACGGTATATATACGCCTATATTGCAGCTGCGGAGATGGCGAGATTGCGATGAGCTTGCGTCTCTTGGAACACGAGACATTTCCCAGTGTAGGAGGAGCCTGACTTTTGTGGCCATTTTGCCTCGATTTTCCGGACTCGAGGGATCGTTTATTCGGGTTACACTGGCTCCGCTCCTGCCTCCGTGGACCACCTGGAACTTTGGCAAACTTTGCTTCAGTCAACTCTTACTGTCTTGCACAGTGTGTCGCGGTACGAACTGTAAAGATACTCACGGAGGGCTCGAATTACTGCGTTCCGTCGCGTTTACGCAGACGAAACGCGTATCCCCCGGCTGTACGCGAGACCCTGTTATCATTCTTCTCAATATACATATAGACGGATGCGGATGTACTTGAGTCATCTTCCGAGTAACCTTGGGCGACGAGCAACCATGCGTCGAAAAATTCCAATTTTCCGCCGACGACGGATGCTTTCCTGTGATGATGCTGAAGTTTGCATCGTTGGAACGCAACGAAATTCAGAAAAAAAAAGAATTCTCATTAACTCAAATGATAAAATCAGATTTTTATTAGGTATAAAAAATCATCAAAGCAATTAATCGCTATGATGACTTTTTATACCTAATTTCATAATTTGGATTAATTAGAATTATTATTTCTTTCTGAATTTCGTTGCATTCCAACGATGCAAACTTCAACATTATTTCCTGTGGACAGTCATTAACGCGAATTATATTTGTTCGACCACCGAAGCGTTACAACACATTTGTGGTGTCGATGAAAAATCACTGTCACCCTGCGATTCAAAGTGCTGTCTCTCGACGCCCGTATATTCACGTGGAATACTATACATGTTTAAGGAGGTAGTCTCTCGGTACAGTCCCTTCTCGATGAGATAATAATCTGAAAAAAAAAATCAAGCATGTAGAAGGTACTGAAAGGATTGATTTTGTGTAATAACAATTCCAAAATGTTAATCACAAATTAGTGAAAGAATGAATTGCTCAACAATTTACCCGGCAACACAACTTTTTTTTCTGATGAAAATTATTCATTCATTTTTCTGAATACGTATGAATTTTTTCCGAATTTTGTCTAATTTTTTTTAAATCGCGGCTTTTGCAGCCCATTTTGCTTGAAAAAAATGCAATTTAGAAAAATTAGACAAAAATCGAAAAAATTCATACGTATTGAGAAAAATGAATGAATAATTTTCATCAGAAAAAAAAGTTGTGTTGCCGGGTAAATTGTTGAACAATTCATTTTTTCATTAACTTGTTAATAACATTTTGGAATTACTATTATACAAAATCAATCTCTTTCAGTACCTTCCACGTGCTTGATTTTTTTCACATTATTATCTCATCGAGAAGGGTTCGAACTTTCCCCCTTTTTATTAAAAAAAAATCATGGGTCATCGAAATATTTGTTAAACATTTGTTTTTTTCATCAATTTGTTATTAACATTTTCGAATTATTATTATGCAAAATTAATCTTTTCAGCACCTTTAATGTGCATGAATTTTTTCAGGTTTTTAAACTACCGAGAAGTGTTTGCAATTCTCTCCCAAATGCCTTGAATTTATGCGAAATGAATATTGGTCGCAAGGACTACCTTAATAACGCCAGAAAAAGTGGCGAGAACGTGACACGTGGTGTTGAGGAAAAATCGGTTTGACGCTGCGATTGAAAGTGCAGATTCTCTCGAGGCAGCTGTGTGTCGACGTGTAACACTGCACGTGGACACACAGGGATCGCGAGAATTCTCTTGAACAAATTGATGGCCATTTGTCGAAAAGTAGCGACTGCGAGCGAGCCCAAGAGAATAGAGTGGATGTTCAAACATGGAATGCATCGAGAGCAGGAGCCCGGTGTTCGACAATCGGTCGGTCATTTCTCGGGTTACTGAGCTCGCAAACGAAAATCATCGTCTCGCTGTAGGGCCCACCCTGTGCCCTCTGTCTCGACTGCTCTGTTCCTATCCCCCCCCCCCCCTTCAACCCCCGGTGGGTCTCGTACCTAAAACAATATTGGCGGGCGCAATAAGGATCTCGCTCGGGCGTACATCGGATATTTATTTTAGGTGAGCCGCTGCCGACGCCGCGCTCGCTGGTCCTTCGTTTTCGTCTCTCTCTCGCTCTCCCTCCCGGCCATAAAGCGATGACGGGACGTGGTTACACGAGTCCACGTTACATTCAAGTGCACGACGCTGCGACGACGAAAAACCGAGATGCATGGAGTCCGGCTAAATCCGGCACGGGGAATCATTTCAAGGACGTTGCATCGAGTGACGCACCGAGAGAAAAAGTTTTCTTGATGCCAAAGAAATGGGTGGATTGAAATTTTTTCATTGATTTCAATGAAATATTTCTTTGAATTTCAATGAGATGATCTCCTTGATTTAAGGTAGTCCTTGCGCCTGGTGTCGAGTTCACATAAGTTTTCGAAAATTGAGAGACAATTGCAACCATTTCTCGATAATATAAAAATCTGAAAGAAATCATGCAAATTAAAAGCACTGAAAAGATTAATTTTGCATAATAATAATTCGAAAATGTTATTAACAAATTGATGAAAAAAAACATTGTTTAACAAATATTTCGATGACCCAAGTTTTTTTTTGGTGATAATGATTCCTTCGTTTTTCCGAATACGTATGAATTTTTTCAGAGTTCACTTTGAAATTCGTGTTTTTATAGGGAAAATATGTGAAAATTCAAATTGAACTCTAAAATCTGAAAAAAGTATAAAAAATAAATATAAAAAATAAAATACAAAAAAAGAAATAAAAAGTAGAGTTGAAATAACAAAGAAACTTAACTTAAATAAACTCAATCGCAATACAAAATAATAATAATAGAGAGAGAGCGAGAGTGACCATCGGACCATAATACAAGACCAGCTTAGTGGGCACGCGGGCAACGAGAGCCTCTTCGTTCGCGCTTACGGTTCTCAGCAGCGCAGCCTCAATCTCAGGCCTCCGATGTTACTCCGCGGCACTAAGTACCGCTCGCTCACTCCCTCGGCCCTTCGCGCCGATGTTGACCCAGTTAATAGCCCCGTGTTTGATTTGACTACTGTTGTTCGCCGGGTAAGCCGGTAGTTCTGGATATGCAGTGGCAACAGTGGCCCCCAGAGCGTTCTACACTCTAATGCGCGTATCTGTATCCATGGGTGTATTATTATTAGGACGGGCCAAAAAAAATGTACATTTTTTTGTGTAGCTGCGAAGAATTACCGGGAACAAGCGGGAGTAAAATTTATCTGACGGAAAAGGCCGATCTTCGAAAGTTAATTGTTGGAAATTCAGATGACATATAACACCCCGTAAATTAAAAATCTGATAAAATTCGGAAAAATACTTTGTTCAATAACAAAACTATCTAGCTTATAGCCAAAGTGGGAAAAAATTTTCTTACAGTTTTTAAGCTTTTTTATTTTTTAAATTATAAAAAATAAGAAATAATGTTTATTTATGTAAAATCCGATTGTTCAGCATTTTTTCAGATTTTTCCGAAATATGCACATTTTTTTTAAATATATTTTTAAAGCGATAATTTAAAAATCTCCATAATTTAAAAATCTGATAAAATTTTGAAAAATACTTTGTTCAATAACAAAATTATCTAGCTTCTAGCCAAAGTGGGGAAGATGTTTCTTCTTATAGTTTTTAAGAAGATTAATATTTTTTCCATTTTTTAAATAATTTTGCTTCCTCATAGAGGAAGCAAAATTCCCATATGTATTTTTGTCCGTACCCAACGAATCCGCCATTAGTTTTTTTTTCCAAGCGCAATAGTTATGACGAAAAATTGAAGATACTTGATTACTTTCGGTTTTTTTTATTGATTTTTGTTGCATCAATTGTATGTAATAAATTGTCATATTTATCGATGCAAAGAAATATAATGACAGCGAGTCGAATTGTTTTCCACCTTACGACTCGGTGCTTTGTCGAAAGCATTTTTATTCGGTAACGAGTGCTACAAAGCGCGTTCACCGTGCCTCGTAACTCGTAAGTAATATACAAACGGCCGCGTGAACTGCGCGCTGCAGAGACGAGGCTTTGGCAATCGGTGTGAAATAAAGAGCAACGAATGCTCGTGGGTCGGGCGCGTAATAACAACCTACGGGGCAGGCACGACGATCCGACGGAAAGATAATAAACGAGCGTCGCGCGCGCGCGCGTCCACCAAGACGACTCCGTGTAACTTCGTCAAAGGCTGTTTTTCCACCTCGTTATTTTACGATTCGCTAATTCCCGACGGAAGGCAAAACCCGCGCGTCACCCTCGGAGCTCGTCCAACGTTTTCGCATCGTCGACTCTTCCGCGGAAGAGACACACAACGTTGTAGCTCCGCAGCATTACGACCATCACGGGAAGCGGGGGGCGAGAAGTTTTGCAATACGAGAAATCCGGGAAAATCGCTCGGGTGATAGCAGCGATATTTTTCTAATTAATATTTTAACGATCGACCATCTCGGGGCAGAAAATTACGCGGCTACGTGAGACTCAACGTGCGATCATTTTTCGCGATATGTATTCTTCGATTTTCGTTTTTTTTCTCTCCACGGTTCGACAAAACCCTCGCGGAAAAAGAGACGAAAATACTGGGCACGAAACGTTGACTCTGGAAACCCGCGAAATGGGTCTGGAAAAACTTGAAATTGAGTGTCGTGCGAGGCCAGACTTTTTAATGTTTTCCCTCGAGACTTGTGGTTTGCAGCTCGAAGCGCGGATTTTGAAAAAAAAAAAAAAAAAAATGGTGTGGCTTGAATGGCAAAACGATTAAAAACATTGAGTACAAGTGTTTAAAGAAAATTTCGTAATTTACATAATTTTTCTGTCAATAAAAACATTTTTTCTCATGATTTTATCATTTCTTTTTTAATTCTACAAACGACCAAGTTCAAATTCCAGAATAAATACCTTTTTGTGGCGAGCACTAGGATACTATTGTTTTATCGAAAGTACTATATTCAGAGAGCATCAGGTTAAAATTTGAGTTAAATCGATCTTTCATTTACGGAGTTATGATATTTTGAGTGAAAAAACGTATTTTTTCGATCTTTCATATTCATTAATTTTTTTAAATATGATGCAATCTAATATTGCGAAATTTCTTTTTTTGTAAATTATCTACAAAGTTTAATGTATATTCTGCATTTAAAAAATATTTTTCAATCAAAAAGATGGTCCGGGTGAAATCGACGCAGAGTAACCACCGCGATCGGTGGGAGAAGTGTGGTCACTAAGGGTTAAACACGAAGCACCGAGGGTTTACAGGTTACGCTCTGTTTTCGCAATACAAACTGTCACCCAACGCCTCAAATCACTGTCGAAATCCGTGTTAACTTGACGCAACGAGTTATTTTTTTTTAAACGATAGATGAAGAAATGATACACCGTCGAAAAGTACATCCAATGCTTTTGTTTACGTACCTTGCCTCACGATTTGTACAGCGACCAAGCAGCGCCGCCATCTGGCGTCCCGAAGATAGAACGAAAAGATTTCACGGATGGCCATATCGCCCCACTTCGTTCCTGCAGGAAACATAATAAGCGGCATTCCACCGAGTTTCGACCCGTGATTTCGACCTAGAGATGCAAAATGACGGTCATTTTTTTAATTGGTCAAAAGACCAAGAAATTACCGTCATGTAAAAGTGTAAAAAATGGAAAAGTTTGAAATAATTGAAACTTTACGATGGGCAGCAGCTAGAAAATGTTTGTATGTGGCACGTGCATTTTTTCAAATTTTTTCATATTTTTCAAATATGTCGTTCGAAAGTTTGTTTTAAAAAATCGTAGATCAATGAAAAATGTGTGAAAAAAATAGTGCCCCAATCGGAAGGGTCGAGACCCAGCTCGAAATTCAGTGGAATGCCCCATGGACACTTTTATCACGTGTCGGAAAACTCGAAACATCGTTCAAAGGTTAAAAAAAAGGCCAGACGTCGCTGGTGATCGTGATCGAGGGTGGCAAGCTGGATCGACAGAGGTCCGAAGGTAACGCGAAAGCCATTGATCCTCCACGAGTACAATGTAAGCGGCCAATCTCTCTTTTCCGAGCGATCAATTCCAACGACCGCAGAGAGAAAAAACGGTCGTTTTTTGGCAAGCCGACACACACGTTTGAGTGACGTTCCAACAATCTTTACCACACGGCGAGCTCGAGGCGGCTAATCCTCCTTCGATAAATCAATCGAGCGTTATGCGCGGCGTTTTTAAGGGTCTGTGCCGAGTAATCCGCGGCTGTGGAAAATTTCAAGTCTGTTTAGCACTCAACAGCGTGATTCGGAGCAAACTTTCAAATTGTATTCAAAGCTTTCGGCGGAGATAAAATAAGTTTGCTGACCGACTATAGCGCTGAATTAAGGCAGTCCTTTCGTCGTACTGTACAAACCTGCCTGTGAAATTCCGTCAAGATTTTAAGTATCTTGATGGAAGAAAAATCCGAAAAAAAGATCGAGCATAAAAAGATTAATTCTACATAATAATAATTACAAAATGGTATAAACAAATTAATGAAAAAATATATTGTTCAACAAATTACCCGGTAACGTAACTTTTTTTTTTTCATTAAAACAATTTATTGATTTTTCTGAATCCGTATGAATTTTTTCAGAATTTTATGTAATTTCAGACAATCAAGTTTACTCAAAATGTTTAAGGTGAATTTGCGAATTTACTCGATCAATCGTCCGGAAACTTCTTCAGTGTAATGAGGTTTTTTTCATACCAAACACATATACAAAATTCGTCAATTTTAACACATTTTTCAAAGTTAAACTATTTGAGAAACCCAACTTTTTAAATTTACATAAAAATCGGAGTAAATTCGGACGTATTCAGAAAAATTAATAAACTATTTTCACGAAGAAAAAAAGGTACGTTACCGGGTAATTTGTTAAACAATATATTTTTTCATTAGTTTGTTTATAACATTTTGTAATTTTTATGAAGAATTAATCTTTGAAGCACCTTTTATATGCTCGGTTTTTTTTTCTTCAGATTTTTCTTCCATCAAGTTACTCAACATTTTTACTGAATTTCACGCAGGTTTCCACTGTACCACGAAAGGACTACCTTAAAATTGTCTTTTATCTTTAAATTAAGCAAAATCCTTGATTTATCTATATTTCTATCATGTGTAATACGAACTATAATTTTCTACATACGAATAGATTTGCTTTTTAATTGGTTAATTATTCGTTAATTACATCGTGAAACTGAATTTTCGCTCTACATTAACAAGATCGCGGTAATCTGGCGATATCGATCTAAATCCTGGGACACACCAGGCAATTTTACTGCCGCAAAGCCACATTTTTTTCGTATTTTCCTCACACCACAGAGGCAGGCAGGGTCTGCGTACAAACATATCGAGATCTCCTTTTACACAGCGACAAAAGATGTTTCACGGTACTCGACCGTGAATAGCGGCATTCAGGCATTATGTGAAACGATCTGTAAATCTTTCGAGAACCAGTCGTCGCACCCTAAAACGCTTGTAACATATTAGGTGTCTCGTACACCGCAAAATATTTTTATATTACCGATCTAATAACAATCGCTTCCGCTAATTTCTTGATCATATAAACAAAACAAAAGGTCGTTTTTAATTCGACATTAAAATTGCGCAAAGTATTCAGTTCGCATAAACTCGAGAAAAGTGCGAGAGAATGGCAAACACTTAATTTTGCATAATAATAATTCCAAAATGTTATTAACAAATTGATAAATAAAATAGTTTAACAAATATTTCGATGGCCCAAGTTTTTTTTTATGGAAATGATTCCTTCGTTTTTCTGTATACGTATGAATTTTTTCAAATTTTTATTTAATCTTTGAAATTTGTATATATTTTCCATAGAAAAAAACACAAATCTCAAAGGTTAGATAAAAAGTCTGAAAAATTAAGACGTATAGAGAAAAACGAAGGAATCATTTTTATAAAAAAAAACGTGGGTCATCGAAATATTTGTTAAACAAAGTTTTTAAATGAATTTTCTAATAACATTTTCGAATTATTATTATGCAAAATTAATCTTTTCCGTACCTTTAGTGTGCATGATTTTTTTTTTCGATCTTCAGACCATCGAGAAGTGTTTGCAATTCTCTCTCACTTTTTTCGAATTTATGCGAATTGAATACTTCGCGCTCCTACATCCTTAAATATGCTTAAACTGTCTCGAAGCAAAAAAACACGGAAAGACCCGCTCTACTTCGGTTTTACGGAGTATCCAACGCGGCTTCCGCAATTTTTAACCCGGCAACTTTACGTGGAGGTATTGATATTCAGATATATTCCAAGTCGAGAAGGGCGTGCGGAGCCATAATAAAAATATTGGCAAAGAAAACAATCGGCCAGCGGCTCGAGCCGAAGTTATTCTTATATTCAGATACGCTGAAGCGTCTCAAGAGTCGGAAATCTCCATAAATGCAATGATTCCAAGAACGCCATCGAATAAATCCTCCTCACCATCGACAAGATCGATTGGCGCGTTGAAGGGATCATCACAGTGTGACATTTTGAAAAAAACGTTTTTTTTTTTGCATTATCGGATTGTATACACTGTTATAAACATTATCTCAAATTTGTAAATCGAAATTCGAATTATTTCGAGTGGACCTGGCATCACCGATCGATCATAAGTAAACGATTTATACGAGAAGTTCTCACTTCAAACGCGTTTTTCTCGAAATGGTATTTTTCAAAACGGTGTCCACTCTCAAAGGAAGAGTTTTCGAGCTATCCATTTCAAATTTGGACAGAACATTCTTCTCGTCATTATCTATCGTCTTATGGAAGCTATTTTTTTTATTTTCCAATTTTTTTTTTACGAAAAACTGTCGAATAAAAGACTAAATTCGATACGTTTTGTTCAAACCACCGGCATTTTGTCAAATTAAAAAAGCCTCCATGGGACGATAGCGGCTTTCCTACAGATTAATCATCTTTTTGAAATGATTAATAATCTTTTTGAAATGTTTCAATTATTTATAACAATATTGAACAATAAATAAATCAACTTACAAAAAATAATTTTGTACTCTTCATCAGTGCCTTGATTTGTAAAAAAATAATCAAACCAATTAGTTTATCCTAACCATAAAAAAAAAATCGCGAGTCAGTGATTTTTCGACGGGTCACACTGTGATGATCCCTCAAAGATCGACTCACATTGTCAAAAAGTAAATCTACACGAGGATATCGAGAGGAGTCGATGAAGGTCGATGAGAAGAGGTGGGTAAAAAAAAGTACGTTTACCGTTAGAAAAATGAAATCTCGATCCGAAGCGCGCGAGGCCCACGAAAAAATGTTTCACGCGACGCCAGAAGAACGAGTCGCCATATAATTTATTATACGCAAATACGAAGTCACTTGGAAGATAATGTGCATGTATTATTGGTGTAAAAGCGAATGGTACACGTGTAAATAAAGATATCGTCTGTCGCCGAGAAGTTTGACTGCTATAATCTCGATTAAGAAATTACAATATAGTAAAACGAGAGACGAACGGGGGGGCGGGTAATGTCTAAGTATAGCAAAACTCAATCGAAGAATCTGTTTTCCTCTCTCTCTCAAATAAAAAAAGAAACTCAAGTCTTCGTCAATCCCACGACTTGACCCTGAGCTCGGGTTTGAGTATCGACCAGTTGGGCGAGTGTTTCTCGTACGAGAGCCAATTGAAGTCGTCGACGCAGTCCCAGTTGTTCGTCTTGGTGTCGAGACCAGCGAGATTGTAGTGGCTCGACTGATCGTCGTAGCTCCAGTTGTACGGCGCGACGCGAATCTTGGTCGAGTCCTCGATAATCGCGCGGCTCGTGACGTGAAGATAAAACGTGCAGTCGGTCGACGAGTGGAGTCTCAACTGTTGACAGGCGAAGGCGAAGGTGGATTGGGAGCAGTCGTGAATGAAAACCGAGGAAGCCACGGGCCCGACGAGAATCGTGCAGTGCTTGAGATTCACCATGTGCAGCGTGCTCGGGGTGCCGTAAATCTTGACCGTACATCGCGTCAGGTCCGAGAGCATCACGTCGTTCTTGTTGACGTTCTCCGCGTCGAGGGTCAGCCGCTCGTCGGCCTTTCCCAGTATCATGCACGCGCTGTCCCCGTATTTGCTCGACAAATCCTTTTTCTCCTTCGTCGCCCCGTTCACGTTACCGCCCTCGGTTATCTTGAGATCCTTCAGCCCATCGGTCACGTCGTTCGCCTTGTCGATGGGCTTCTTCACCGCTCGGCGGTTTTTGAAGCCGAATTTCTTCTTCGGCAGCAGCTTCAACTCGAGCTCCGCCGCCTCGTTCTCCAGTATCTGAAGACTCTCCTGAGCCTTTCGTATGTCGTACACCTTGAGAAACATCTTCGATTGCGAGAGGTAATTCTTCAGGCTCTCGATCTCCTTGTTCACCGCGTCGAAGATGCACGGGAGGGCCGACAGCGGCGTCGAGGGCGCCGCGTCCAGCAGGTCCTTCACCTTCTTCAGTGTCGCGTAAAATGCATCCTTGAAGTAACTCGTTTGCTCGCACTCGACCGCCAGCTGTTGACGCTCCTCGCGGCGACGCTCTATCACGTTCTTGCGCTCGCGATCGCGCCTGTTTATGCGCTCTGGCAGACTTCCCTCTATCACTTCCATCCTCGATTCCATCGCTTTTTCCTTCGCCTCAATGCTGTTTCTCCCTTCCGCTCGAATCCGTCGCCTCTTTGGGAGAGGAAGTTGTCTTCTTCACGGGTGTTTCCCGTTGGGCCAATGGTCGCCCAATATTTTCCACCGCAGGCCTCGGTACGCCTCTACTCTCTAACAGAATCTGCAACAAGGAGACACAGCATCTCTGTACAACACTGATAAATCAACGGTGACTAAAGTATCTCTTTACGCAAGACATTTTCATTCGTCTATGGAGTTTCGTGTCTATATAAACCAGTGTTGTAAGTCCCCGTTACTTCAACTTTGGCTGGTCAGTCGATGAAGGATCTTCCAATAATAAAAAAGGAGCCGTTCTTCGTCCTGATTGAACTATTATTAAGGTTTATTCTTTAAAGAAAACTGCACAAAAAACATGATATTGGATATTGGCACATATCAGTCGATTTTCAATTCGAATCAAGAACGCGAATGTATTTGTCTATTGAGAACGAATGCTGCTACATCAATAACACCTTGGATGAATTTATTGACGAAAGAGGAATCGTAAAAATGCTTTTAAAAATTCAGCACTGATTTGACTAGTGCGAGGCGCGTGACCTGCCTCAATGAAGTAGCATTGAAAAGGAAAGGATGTCACGTTTGCGGAAGGAAAACTCACCTTTTCCAACTTTTTCTCATCCGGCGTTACGACTTTGAACAAGACATAGCCAAGAGTGGAGAAGCCTACCAGCCAAAACGCCGACTGTATGTACGCCATGAATCATAAGTGGTCATTGAGTCAGTTTCTTCTCTTGTTCCCAGGCGCTGCGGTCCGACAGCCTTGTGGTACGGTCGCCCGACAGTCTTTCGCCGATGGTGTAATAACCGTTGAGAATCGTCGGATAATTCTGGTGCATGTAAAACCTGAAATCTGAAGATCCACAATGGGTCAACTCCCGCCGACTCGTCGGCCTTATTTCATGATGTTGAAGTTTGCATCGTTGGAATCCAATGAAATTCAGAAAAAAAAAAAAAATTCCAATTAACCCAAATGATGAAATTAGGTATAAAAAATCGTTATAGGAACTAATTGATATGATTTCTTTTTATACCTAATTTTCATCATTTCGGTTACTTGGAATTAATTTTTTTTCTGAATTTCGTTGCGTTCCAACGATGCAAACTTCAACATCATCTTCTTTCGCCGAGATACCCGCACGGTGATCCGGGCGACAAGAAACAAACTTCGATCTTCCTCTCGACAACGAGGAGGAAGAGAAACACGAGATTCCGATCGCGGAGCTCAAAAGTGAACGCTGAAATTTGTCACTCGGCGGAGGAAAAAGAGGAAAAAAAGAAAAAAGCATCGAGTGGAGCGGGCAACAACGTGAAATCGATCGGCTCGTCGCCAAACACGAAAACTCTCGGAATCGACGACGAGCGGCGGAGTCGACGAGGAAAAATCCAATGCGGATGATTCACACGTCGCCCGTCCGCGATCGCCGATATCGCCGTCTCGCTCGCACTCGCACGGGGCGGCTCGCTCGGTATACGCCCGGTAAATCAACAGTCACCAGTCACCGTGCAACACATTTTCAGAGTTGATGATAAATTACAACGGCGCGCATGAACATCGCATTGTTAATTTGTTTATTTTTTAGCTACCCGCTGTGATTATTTTGTCGCAGAAGCGTAGGTTAGATTCGCCCGTTCGTTCACTCGTGTTTTTCCATTTTTCGCTTTTAGGGTAAAGTCACCAGTAAATCAACAGATAAGCAGAATGATTTCATTATCAGGGGTTTCCATAAAATCTGATATTTTCAGACTGTTTGCAAAAATTCTAACGATTGACCAAATTGTTGAATTATGTGATGCAGCGAACAAAATCGCGTATTTTTATCGCGAAGTGTATAAAAATAAATACTAAAAGCTAAAGATCCAAAAACACCAGTGAACGAACAGGCTAATCTAACCTACACTTTTAGTCGAAAATGGGTTTCTGCGAGAAAATAATCACAGTAGATAGCTAAATGAATCTAATGTTCATACAAATCGTCGTAATTTCTCATGAAACCTCAAAAAGCTCTTGTTCATTCACTGGTGGCTGTTCGAATTACTGGTGCGTTCACCCTACTATTTATTTTTATACACTTGGCGATAAAAACACGAGACTTGTTCAGCTGCATTGAGGTAGCTCATGCGCTTCACACCAGTCAAATCAGTGCTGCATTTTCAAAAGCGTTTTTACAAAGCGTGATGGATACATGCAAACATCCGGTATCATGTTTTTTGTGCAATATTTTTTTAAAGAATAAACGTCAATGATAGTATGATTAGGATGAGCAATGGCCCATTTTTTATTATTGGAAGATTCTGCATCAATTGCCCGACCAGATTTTTTACAGTATTAGTTTTTCAAAATTTACAGGAGACATTTCTATGTCCCCTTTTGGGTTACGATGGGAGAATCAAACAGTTGTATCTTTCAATTGAAATGAATGGGTTTTTTTTTTTTTGGAATTTCGTTGCATTCCAACGATGCAAAATTCAATATGATCCACTTGAAACCTGTTTGAACGGATAATATTTTGAATCGGAATTTTGTCCATTCGATCGGTTCCCATCAGTGTCAATGGGAACGACTGACCCTGCTTGATAATTCCCATTGACACTGATAGATGGATAAAATTCCGATTGAAAATATTACCCGTTCAAACAGGTTTCAATGGGATTGTTTCGGCGTTCTATAGGTTCTAATAGGATATTTTGCGGAGGGAAGCGGGATAACCTCAAAGTAGCGCCCGAAGAAGTGTCGTTGGTGTCCGCGCGCGCGGAGCTGGCGAAGCAACGGGGAGAGGATGATAATACTCAACGCGTTTTCAACTGGTTACACTGGCTGTGCACTCGGTGTACACAAAGAGCCACGAAAAACTGGAAGTGCGGTGTGTGTCTCTCGGTACGAGTTGCGAACACAGTGCGTGACTTCGGTGTTCGGTGCTTACTCAGTGTGCACCAGTGTAACCAGTTGAAAACGCTATTTAAGTATGTCCCTCGCTCGGTGGGACTCACCTTGCGAAGTGTTCATCCGTTTCCAGACAGTGTAGGAACAGATTAGCGCCGCCGCTTCGGCGAGTACGACGAATATCGACGCTTGCTTCAGATTCTTTGCCAATTGACTCCTCGGCTTCTTGGTTAACATGCTAGCTGATACTGGCGCGAGATTTCCTTAAATGGAAATCGTCAATACCGCGAGGACCGAGACAAGAAAGTCCCGAGGCATCGCGGCGGCCTGAGAAGGGGCACCGCTGGCGCGCGGTCTGCGGTGTGCTGCGGTGAGTATGGGGATCGGGAGGACGTGTGTGTGTGTGTATGTCACTTGCAACTATATCACACGCGACGCGCAACCGGCTCGAACGATTGTGCACGCACTGCAACCAACCAACCAACCAACCAACCAGCCAGCCAGCCAGCCAGTCAGGTGGGAAGGGGACACTATCGATTAAACTCGACGGTCGGCGCGTTCGAGATTCAACAAAAAGGCGCCAAACGTTCAATTTTACGTTTACGTTTGCTTTTCATTTATCTTTTCTTGTGGTCAATACAGCGATTCAAAACGCGCGCGCGTGACTGCAGCGGCCATGACAATCAGAATCGATTTATATCGAAGCCGCCACCGACCAATCATAACGCTCGAAAGGCGGGTTCAGTATTTCGACTTCGATGTGCCATGTCTTTTCTAAAAGAGGATGTTGCTTCTCATTTATCTGTTCTTGTGGACAATACAGCGATTCAAAACGCGCGCGCGTGACTGCAGCGGCCATGACAATCCGAATCGATTTATATCGAAGCCGCCACCGACCAATCAGAACGCTCGAAAAGGCGGCTTCAGTATTTCGACGTCGATGTGCCATGTCTTTTCTAAGAGAGGAAAGAGAGGATTGTGGACAATACAGCGATTCAAAACGCGCGCGTGACTGCAGCGGCCATGACAGTCCGAATCGATTTATATCGAAGCCGCTACCGACCAATCAGAACGCTGGAAAGGTGGCTTCAGTGTTTCGACTTCGATGTGCCATGTCTTTTCTAAAAGAGGAGATTCAGTATTTCGACTTCGATGTGCCATGTCTTTTCTAAAAGAGGAGATTCAGTATTTCGACTTCGATGTGCCATGTCTTTTCTAAAAGAGGAGATATATCGCTTGTCCATTTTTCCGTTCCTTGACCAATTAACGGCGTGTCAAGTACCGACTGCGATAATAAAAACTGTAATGAACGTTTTTTTCGCATATTTGCATTTACAGCAAAAAGAATATACTACTTCATTCCCTGCTCTGGTGAAATCCGCAGGGAATGAATTTCTTCTTTCAGTTGTAACTTTCAATATAAATCGTTTACTTACGATCAATCGGCGATGCCAGATCCATTCGAAATAATTCGAATTTCGATTTAGAAATTTGAGAAAATGTTTATAACAGTGCATACTATCCGATAATGCAAAAAAAAAGAAACGATTTTTTGATAATGTCACACTTTGATGCTCACTTAACATCGACTTCACGTGAAAAGTTTGAATACATTTTTCGTGTACAGCCAAATTCATTCGGGAGTTTCCTAAACGGCAATGCAGCCATTCCAAGCTTTAAGGTGTGTAAAGGGTTAAATAATCAACACAACGATTGTAATCCAAATTATATTCATTACGAGATAATGTATATATCTATATAAACTGTAAAACTTTGCTATTACCGTATAACTCTCGCTTAAACGTTACGAGGATCCACAAAACAATAATGTTCTCTTGTGTCTCCGAACGCTCGTGTTTTTCTAGAATAATAATCGCGATTTATTCATCGCCGATCGCAAGACTATATGGACGAAGATATATTAGTTTCCTTAGCGAAACGTGAGTATTGCTCGTATTCGACTTATTGCGGGGGTGCGCGGGCTGATAAATTATAAATAAATTGTAGCGACAGAAGCTGTTGAGAATCTTAACATTACCTTCGCTGCTCTGTTTTCTTTTTATTTTCATTTTCATTTTTTTTTTAGTTTTTTTTTGCGTCTCGTTTCATTTATATTTTCACAATCACACACTCCGTAAATATGTATATGAACAAACTAAAACGTTTGCAATTCGGGGGAGATTATGATATCGTTTTTTCCCAAGTGATCGTGGATTTCTAATGTGGTTTATTGAAAACTCATCTGTACATATACACCTTACCGCAGTATGTCTCTTTCGCCCTCTGGGGGTTGTCGTAAGATCTTCGGCTAATTTATAGGTATTTCACATGTGAAAACATCTGCAGGACCATCCGACATATTTCTTATCCCATTAACTGCCACTGTTTAGTGGTACGAAAATTTAAATAAACCTCAAAATCAGCATGAATTACAACGAATAAGGAAAATCATTTGTTGGATAGGCTCCTTGCGATGTCTGGTTGTGGGCCAACAAATTAATCAGTTGAGCTAACTAATTGAGTCGCCTAGAGCCTATTTACGGAGGTAGTCTCGGTACAGTCCCGTCAAATGTGAGTTTCGAGGGAAATTTCGAACCCTTCTCAATGAGATAATAATCTGGAAAAAAAAAAAAAAAAAAAAAAAAAAAAAATTGGTTCTGTATAATAATAATAATTCCAAAATGTTATTAACAAATTAGTGAAAAAATGAATTGTTCAAAATTTTACCCGGCAAACCAACTTTTTTTTTCCCATGAAAATTATTCACTCATTTGTCGGAATACGTACGAATTTTTTCAGAATTTTTTTTAATTGTGGTTTTCGCCGCTCATTTTGCTTAAAAAAATGCAATTTTTAAAAATTAGACAAAAATAAAAAAATAAAAATTCATACGTATTCAGAAAAATGAATGAATAATTTTCATCAGAAGAAAAAGTTGGGTTGCCGGGTAAATTGTTGAACAATTCATTCTTTCACTAATTTGTTAATAACATTTTGGAATTATTATTATACAACATCAATCTTTTCAGTGCCTTCTACATGCTAGATGTTTTTCAGATTATTATCTCATCGAGAAGGGTTCGAAATTTCCATCGAAACTCACATGTGATAGGACTGTACCGTGACTACCTATTTTTAACCATGAAAGTTCGTAGGGTCAACAACTTATTTATATCCGTGCGAGCCCTTCGCGAAGTACATCTTCCTGGGCTAATTACAATCAAGCACACAAGTGTAACGAGCGCTCCGTTGACTTGTCGAATAGAAATTGGGGTGAAACAAACAAAAATATATACCTATATATACTGTATATATATATTTCGTTACTACAGTGGCATAAGAATTTGTATGAATAACAGTTTAGAAATCGCATTTGTTTCTAAGAGCGCGTGCGGAGACGCGAAACACAGTTGATCTCGTTGCCCTAAATATCGATAGAAAATATGGCAGTTAATAAGACAGAGGTAACGTTCGTAACTTTGTTTTGCTTTTTTGTTAAATCTTTCCCTTCGTTTTTTTTTTGTTTTTTTTTTGTTTTTCATCTCAACGTTAAGTATGCTTACCGTTATATAAAATCGTTGAGTTACAATATAAATAAAACCTAGGTTTCTCGAAGTCCGCGATTGGAGCTCACTCACAAGCAACTGATTCTCCGTACAATACGATAGTTGTATGAATTTGTTCCATTTGATTGCCACTAGATCCTTCTTTTTTTCGTTCTCTAAGCCGCGGGATCGCTATTTCTCGTTCTTCAAAGTCGTTGCCCGTACGGGATGGGAGGGGGGAGGACATACGAAAATTTAGTACCTCATCATCGCCCAGTTCGGAGAATCCGCAACAATTATTTTCTCAATTTTGTACTCTAACTATCCGAATAGAAAACAAAGAAAAAAAATCACGGCGTTCGTTATGTTCTCTTCGACTTGTAATATAATTTTTCGTTTCTCTCGAATTCAACTCAAATTGCATCCGCAAAAAAAAAAAAAGAAAAAAAAAAAATAAGAAAGGTCGAAGATGCTCTCGTCCCGATAGCGTTCGTGTACTATTTATAACCATTCTACACTTACCTTACTTCAATGCTAAGAATGAGTTGGGTTATCTTCTATTTCGTCTTATCCTATCTCGGTATCGTATTATGCTCTCCGCCTCCTCGATCAATCGCGAGCTCGTTTAGCCTCCAGCGGAAGGCAAATTCATCGAAGTTTGGAACGGATTCGCGCAAAAGTTCGTCCCGGTTGAGGCTCGCGTATCGGGGAGAAAGAGATGAACCCGACGAGCGTAGAGTTTTCCGGCGTTATTGACACTCGGGCGAAAGTAAAAAGAAAAGAGAAAAAAAAAAATATATATATATTTGCGCTATGTCGCGAGTCGTCGACGAGTCAACCGACGATATAGCCGACAGGCAATTCCCACGCGGCGACGGTGGTAAACGAATGACCGCGTGCTTTTTTTTCTCGGTTGTTTTTTCTTTTTCCTTTCTTTTTCTTTTCGTTAAATTGTGGGCAGGGGAGACTCAACGCAACGATTAACACGACAGTCTTTTGAACACCATGGGGTCATGGGAGTACTGGTGAGCTGTAGTTCGCTACGACACCATTTCGTGCCAGCCACTACCGTTTGAAGAGTTGCTCTCGGGAGACGCTGAAAATAACGAGAACACTTGCTCGAACGACTTGATACTCATTACGAGGGGTAACACATCATTTTGCCGAGAAATCATTCTCCCGAATCGTCGTTTTGCCGAAAAATCATTCTCCCGAATCGTCGTTTGGCCGAAAAATCATTCTGTCGAATCGTAGTTTTGCCGAAAGCCAGAATTGCCGAATCGTTTCTTTGCCGAAAAATTATAATGCCGAATGTCATTTCGCCGAATCGTTGGATCACCGAGACTTTATAAAGACGAATGTTGTTTTGTCGAATTGTTATTTTTCTGAACGATATTTTGTCGAATCTTTATTTTATTTCATATGAATTCGAATATGACCATACACGACTCACCGCATGCACTCGAAAAAATGTATGAAAGGAACTCGGTTTTGGAAACAAAGTCCCATTTTGTCCGCATGTCCCACTTTTGCTCGCTCTTAAGGGGGGATTTTCTTTTTTTTTTTCGACAAAAAAATCGATTTTTCGAGATATGATTTTTCGGAAAAACGGCGATTCGGCGATATGACGATTTGGAGAAACGATGTGCGGCTATCTATATTTCGCGTAAATTGACAATTCGGCAAAACGCTTTTTCGGCAAAATGAAGTGGCCCCTCATTACGATAATCGCTATGTTTTTACACTACGCGCGTCTCTGTTATATCTTTCTTTCAATCCGATTTCAAATATATAACTTGTGCACCGTAATTTGTATACACCGATGTGTATATATATGTATATGTATATAATATATATATATATTTATTATACGATCGAGAAAGTCGAGACACAGTAGTCAATACCACAAACTAACCAGTCTTAGCATTGTCGGCTCTTTCGGGCGAAGATGAACGCGGGCCCCATATCCTCACTGAGCAATCGTCCGACACCGAGGCCATCATCTGGTGGTAAACGGGATTCCACGAGACGCAATTAACGGTTCTGCTGTGACCGGTGAGTGTCGCTATCGGGAGCTCGCGTTTTATGTGCCACACGTAGACTTTGTTGTCTGCAACGATAGTAAATCGAATTTATTAGTTGAAACTCTGATCGTTCATAAGTTTCGCGTGAAAAAATTCCGAGAAATATGTGGGGCATTCCACCCCGTTTCGACCTGGATTTCACCCCGACCTCTCCGATTTGGCTCATTATTTTCTGTAGGCTTCATTGGACCCTCAACTGCACAATAAAATGTTTGCTTTTTTTATTGCCATTTCTTGTGTAATACATTTTTAAAGTGACATATAAAACCCATCATTTAAAAATCCGACAGAATTCTGAAAAATACTCCGTTCAATAACAAATTTATCTAGCATATGGCCAAAGTGGGAATGACTTTTTTCTTACAGTTTTTAAGAAGATTGATCTTTTTTCCATTTTTTAATAATGTTTTTTAATGAAAAATCTTACAAACGATGAGAAGAAAGATCTTCCCCACTTCGGCTATAAGCTAGTTAATTTTGTTATTGAGCAAAGTATTTTCCAGAATTTTGAGATTTTTGAATTATGGAGTTTTATGTCACTTTAAAAATTGATTAAATAAACAAAAATGGCCATAAAAAAAGAAAAAAGTGTGCAGTTGAGGGACCAACTAAGCATGTAAAAAATAATGAGCCAAATCGGAGAGGTCGAGGTCAAATCCCGGTTGAAACGGGGTGGAATGCCCCATATCTAAGATCGTCGGTATATTCTTCCCGGTTGTCTTGAGATTTAGAAAACTCATCGTACCTTCGCTACCGGACGCAATGAAATCCTGATTGACACCACCGAAACAACTGTGAATCGTGAAGTGTCCTTGAGTCACGCCCTGGAAACGCCTCACGAGACATCTGTCTTGGAGATCCCAGAGGTGAACACCCTGATTTGCGACATTAAGTAACGCCAATCGATCGGCTTTGTTCACACTGAACGACATTACCGGATGGTCCTCTTGAAGTCTGCGAAAGGCAAGCGCGGGGGTTACAATTCAGTCGTTGAAACATTAGAAAAAACAAAAAAATCTTTAAATTTCTCGAAATTTGAAAATGTCAATAAATCTGTTACCCTGGAGCACCGTTTTTCACTTTATTTTTTTGTGGGTAAACGAATAAATGTAGACGACTGCGGTTTTTTTCTACTTCTTATTTGCGTTTTAAAGTATAGAATGGGATTTTTTTTTTAATGTTAAAAATTGTCGGCGTCCCAGGTCCTCAAACATGGTCGTACAAAAGAAATGGCACTCTCCTCACCACTGTAATTATGTGATCGGCATGAAATTGTGCATACACACTCCAGAAACATGTCTTCGTGGAATAACGGAGGTTTTTCTTCGATTACTGCAAAGTTAAGTAAATGGCGGCATTAAAAAAAAAATTGAAAAAAAAAGATTTTTCCTCTATGTTTTTCGTATAAAAAAATGAATAAAAAATAAAAAAAATTAAGTTATCGAAAAAAACCCTACGTCATTCCACGAAGACATGTTTCCGAGTATGTACGCACAATTTCAAGCCGATCGCGTAATTGCAGTAGTCAGGAGAGTGGTAGCCATTTATTTTAGATGACCGTGTTTGAGGACTTAGGCCGCCGACAACTTTTTACTAAAAAAAATTCCATTGTATACTATAGAACGTAAATAACAAGTAGAAAAAAAAAAAAAAAAAACGGTGCTCCAGGGTAGAAGTGCCCTTTAACCGCCAAAGTTGCCGAGAACAAGAAAAAACTTATTCTTCGTGCGAGTATCTGTGTCATCACGGGACGAATATCTCGAGATATCTCGAGCCGAGCATTTTTTAGAAGAGGATAAATAGGAACTTACATTGTGAAATCGCACAATTCGTCGAAATTGTAACCACGTATACGATGATGCGAGTCAGCCGCTAGAACGGTCTTTCCGTCGCTTCTACACCAAAGGCATTTCACCCGGACGCCCTCCCAGGAGTCCAAAACGTTGCCGTCGATGTCCTTGATGAATTTGTTTTTCGATTTAAATTTGCAAATACCGTAGGTTGGAAAAGAGAGGGAGAGAGAAAAAAGAAAAAAATAGACCGTAAAGGACTTACACATTGGTAGAATTGGCCCCGAAGGCCTCCGGAGACGAATTTATTGGCATCGCGATGCCAGGCGCAGGCAGTGAGCGAGTCCTCGGTGCTCTGAGTGAGTTTCATGCGAAGCTCGCAGTCGGGAGTGTCGACGCTCCACAGCCAAAGCTCCGGGCAGTCCTCTGGGCCGCAGGCGATCAGGTAGCTGCTGTCCGGGCTCCACGCGATCAGCGCCACGCCGTACGTGTGACCGTCTAGAGTTTTTCTGTGCGTCACTCTCAGTGTTTCCTGAGGCACAGAAGCGGACATTGACGGTGGTGAACGCTGAACGTCCGAACAACTTGCAATCCGAATAACCAACTTACATGATGTTGAAGTTTGCATCGTTGCAATGCAACGAAATTAAAAACAAAACATTAATTCCGTAAAAATTTAAATAATTCACCCGTTTGTTTTTAATTCCGTAAAAATTTAAATAATTCAGGGTGAAATAATGTTGCTTTGTCAAACTCTTAATCTTTATAACATCTTTTTATAGCCGGTACGATCATTTGGGTTCATTAATATTTTGTTGCTTTTAATTTCGTTGCATTGCAACGATGCAAACTTCACCGTCATCAACTTACAGGATCAACGTCCCAAATTATGACCGTCATGTCCTTCGAGCCCGTTGCGAGTTTGAGACCGTCCGGCGAGAATTTGCAGTACCAAACCTCGTCGCAGTGATCGTTGAGCACCTGAGTCGTGTGGCAGGGAAACTGCTCTTTGCTGCAGCTGTGATCCACCAGTAGAGACACGTTCTCTAGACTCGTCTGATGACACAATTAATAAACTAACGGTTGACAATCCTTTCTCGGTTGGAATCAGAGTCGTGAATCCTCGTTAGTTTAACAAATAACAAATCTTACAGTGCGGTTTCTTTTACAGGTGTGATTTGACAGTACATAATCTGCGACGACAATAAAATGATATTCTTTACGGCCATTAAAAAATGTACATTTTTTAATGGCCGTAAAAATGTACATGTTATTTATTAATTTATTTTTTAATGGCCGTAAAAATGTACATTTTATTTATTAATTTATTTTTTAATGGCCGTAAAAATGTACATTTTATTTATTAATTTATTTTTTAATGGCCGTAAAAATGTACATTTTATTTATTAATTTATTTTTTAATGGCCGTAAAAATGTACATTTAAAGCCATTAAAAAATGTACATTTTTTAATGGCCGTAAAGAATTGAGCAGATATCCTAACAATCTCGGTGACGGTCGGATATGACCTCAAAATGACGGAAGAAATGACCTAGTCGTTCTTGTAGCGAATTTGACGGTCGAATTTTGCTGTATTGACGGTCAAAACGACGGACCCGTTTTTTCCCGTCGTTTTGACCGTTAATCTGACAAATTCCCGACCGTCAAATTCGCTAGAAAAACGACTCGGTTATTTTTTCCGTCAATTTGACAGTCGACGAGATTGTCAGGGTATCGCTCGGTAGCGATCGATACCACGGCGTAAATTTTGGATGTAGAGCGTCGAACGGTTGGAGTTTGACGATAAAATGGGTGAGTGAATGATGGTATTGGCGAATGTGGAGTATCCGTACCTGAGTGTGCGTGATGTGGTAGGTGCACTGTTGATTTTGCATCTCAACTGCCTGGCAGAGAAGAGAATGAAGGCGTCGCGGTGGTAACATTATCGAGGGCGGTAGGAACCTCTGTAGTCGATCCATGAGGGTGGCTCGCGAGGCCGAACCTTTGCCGTCCCAGCCAGCTCGCGTCTGTTAACAAGTGTCTATTTGCTAGTGATCAAATTTCACGATTTTACGTTAGTTCGGAGGGAATGCAAGAGAAGGATCTCTTCGTTCTCGCGAGACTCGCGTGACACGCGGTTCGAGACAAGCCCGGCCCGTTCGAAACCGATTTTGTGCAGAGTACCTGTAGCTCGTCGCGTCCGCTGCACATCATGAATGCCGAGAGCTGATGAACGCGACCGGTGTTGTGTCCCAGTGGCGTCAATTCGTTCCGCAACACTTGCAGCGCCTCGAGGACCAGACCCTCCTCGAGATACTCGAGATACTTCTGCTCGAGAAGTAAAAATTTCATCTCCTGAGAAGCAAACGAAACGGGCAAACTTGTGAGCTTATGTAACCGCTCTTTCGGCGAAATGACATTTTTCATGATGTTGAAGTTTGCATCGTTGGAATCCAACGAAATTCAGAAAAAAATAATAATTCTAATTAACCCAAATGATGAAATTAGGTATAAAAAATCATTATAGGAACTAATTGATATGATTTCTTTTTATACCTAATTTCATCATTTGGGTTACTTGGAATTATTATTTTTTTCTGAATTTCGTTGGATTCCAACGATGCAAACTTCAACATCATCATTTTTCACAAAGTTATCGCACCACGAGACTCTGATTAGCACCGTTCAGGAAGGACTTGAGCTCGTCGAGGTCGTGATCAGCCTTGTTCCAATCGCCATCCATCACGTGTTGTCTGAATTTCGCGGCTGACGGATGATCCAGACGGCAGCCGGATTCCTGCATCAGCAGGTCAGCTGTTCGGCTGAAAATCCAGATTTTCCACATTTTATCGAGTCAGTCGAGCTGTTCGAGCTTCAATTTATCGAGCTGTATTTTTTTTACCGATAATTTGAAACATTCACTTTTTTTTACAGAACGTCTGCGGAAATATAAGTTTTTTGTGGAAAAAAAAAAAAAAATCTGTTTTAAAGATCAACTTACAGGTGAAATGATTATACCGTTAAAACTGTTTTTAAATACGTCGAATTTAATACAGGAGTGCGGTAAAATTACAAAGTTTTGTTTCAAACTTGTTAATTCTCATAGGTTTTAGTTAAATAGTTGATTCGTTCGTTGCTCAAGCGTGCAAGAAAATCTTTCGCTATGAATGACGGCCTAAGAAGTATTGTGAATAATTTTGTGACAATAGGCTTATGGATTTTATACATTGGGTTTCCCTTTGATAGTTAAATTTACTTCGTCATTGTTGTTTTTTGTATAAACTGGGATTTTTAAGCTGCGGCTCCGCTTTAAACTCTATTGTAAATTGAAACGAGTGATCCGTTAGTGAATAAAAATAAAAATGAAATTAAATAAACATTATTTTTCTTTTATATCTCACGTGTGTATTAAATTAGAAATACCAATTTATGCAAACGCTATCTACATTCAAGGTGGAAGAAAGAAGTTCAGGAGCACCGTGAGTCATACGTTTACACAGATATTTTAAAGCATCACGCAGTTGTTTGTAGATACAGGAGGGAAGATCGTCAAGAGCGAACGTACTGTATGAGAGAAGTGCAAGAATGATTCATGCTCGATCCGCAGAATGTCAAACAAAGAAAAACATACTCGAGTCCGACGGTCTTCAAGTGCTGGCCAATGAGCCGCACTATGTCCTGATTAGTCTTGTCCATAATCTTGGGCGGCCCTGCGACCTGATTGCTCTCGCCGTTGACGCCGTTGACGTCGCCCTCGCATCTCGACATGGAATTTCCATTGGTGTGCGAACCACCAGAGTCGGAAGTTCCGCCGTTCTGCTGAGGCCCGGTGGAGACTGGCGCTCCGTTGGACGCCTGCTGCATCACTCTGGCCGCGCGCACATGGAAAACTTTCTTGAGTCATTGATATTTTTATCTGCGTTCAAGGTCCGTATATCCCAAACCTCCGATTCCGACCCCCACCACAAAAGTAACAAAATTCCAAAATAAGTAGCTGGTCGCCAAAAAATTTCGCAAAATCGTTGAAAATAATCGAAAACTCCGTCGAAGACTCGTCCTCGATTATCGAGCTTGGGTGAAGAAAAAAAGGAGCGTAAAAAGTGGTAAACATGGAACAGAAAAATTGCGGAAACTTTGTTCAAGATTTCTAATCACCGAGCGTGGGTGACGAAAAAAAAACAGTGTAAAAAATGGAAAAACGGTGTAAAAAAATAGCGTAAACTCCGTCGAAAACTTGTCCTTGATTACCGCGCGTGGGTGAATAAAAAAGTAGCGTAGAAAGTGGTAAACATAAAACAGAAAAATTGCGGAAACTCCGTCCAAGATTTCTAAATCACCGAGCGTGGGTGACGAAAGAAAAAACAGTGTAAAAAATTAAAAAACGGTGTACAAAGATAGCGGAAACTCCGTCGAAAACTTGTCCTTGATTATCGAGCGTGGGTGAAGAAGAAAGGAGCGTGAAAATTGGTATAAACATGGAATAGAAAAATAGCGGAACAAAGGCGAGAAAAAAAATAGCGTGGTGTCAATATTGCGACTGCAGTCCCTTGAGGATTTGGGGAGGGGAGAGAGAGCTCGAACTCGAGCTCGAGCTCGGAATCCCGTCGGCCTCGGGAGTCGGGTGGAAAAGAGGCGAAGATAGGAAGAAGAGGTTTACCGATAATTTTCCATCCCTGCCGCGTTGGTGTGGCACTCGACCGCTGGTCTTGGGGTAGCCGGGAGCGAACTACGGGACCTTTTGCGCGGTGGCGGAGCGAGTCCACCGTCGTCCGACTCGCCGCTCGAGGCCAGGCTTATGCGCGTACCGCCCCGTTTTTCCACACGATTATTGTCGTCCCCGTCTCCCACCCGAGGTTGCTCGCCCTGTCCTCGGGCCCCGCGCGTCCTCACCTTCCACGCCTGCACCCAGCCACCGTAGGTAAACGGCGATTGAACAAAAAAAAAAAAATACAAACGGGGCACCCACCACGAAAAATCCTTCGGACAACCTGGCCGCCTTCTTCTTCCTCCTCTCCCCTCACCCCCCGCCGCCCCCGCTAATCCCGCGAAAATCTCTTATTCTCCTTTCCGTACGCGATATTATTCTCTCTCTCTTTCTCTTTCTCTCTGTCGTCGTCGTCGTCACCGTCAACGTCGTCACCGTCGCCGTCGTTGCCGTCGTCGTCGTTGCCTTCGTCGTTGTTATATATCGTCGTCTCGAGGCCCCGTTTGGATTTTATTTTCCTCTGAGGCGTTCCGAGCCTCGCGCGGAGTTCTCTCTCTCAACGTCCCACCAGGCCGACGAAAAGCGCGCTTCACGCCGTGGATCGCGATATACGGCGGCGGCGGCGGCGGCGGTGGCGGAAAATAAAAAAACACGTCGCGCAGGATTCTTGCAATTCTGCCAAGAGAGACGGGGAGAGACACGAACGAACAATGACTGCCACACAGCTGATACTTGTTTGGATCTCGTCGTTTACGTCACACCACCGTCGCCATTCTGCTGGCGAGTGGCTCACTGGCTCCATCTCTTCCCCCTCCCTGCACGCTGCGCCGCAGCTCGGACGCTCTCTCGGGGTTTTTCCGAGGCCCCCCCACCCCACCCCGGAGCCTCGGCACGAGTCTACCCGATGATAATTTCCGATAGATGGCGCGAGCGCTCTTTCACGATTCCTTACCTTCCAACTGATGGTAAGCTAGGGATGGGCGATGTTGAGAAAAAAAATCGATGTTAAAAGAATCGATTATTAAATAAATCGACTATGAACAATCGATGTTTCGCAAAAAACATCGGGACATCGATTATTTTACAGTCGGTAAAGTAGAAAACGTTGAGAAATCAAAAGAAAATCAGCGAAATTATTTTATTCGAATAAATAAAGTCGACCGAGGTCTCAAGGCACATTCAAAACACAGTGATTCTTGAATCGGCATTGAATAACCATAATTCGTGAAATCATGAGTTGTAGCCGTTGTTGGTGAAATTTGTTTCTACTTCTAAAAATTCAATATACGTATAATATAAGTGGCAGATACAATTTGCACAAGGATAAGGGTTGTGATTCACGCAGAATTGTAAATAGAAGAAAATAGATCGGATAATCTGTCTACTATTGAACGTCATATTTTACACCATATGACACACGTTACACATGAATTAAATATATCACGAACTTTAGTGATGCAAAATTATCGAGAGTCGATATTTCTTTAAAACTGTTAAAATATACTTGTAACACCGCACAGACCGTCTTCGATTTTTTTTGTCGATGTTTCATAAATAAACATCGAACATCGATTAATCGGTTTTGAAAAAATTGGAAAAAAACATTGATTTCTCGAAAAAAAAAAAAAAAAAAAAAACATCGGCGATCGATTAATCGACAAACATCGCACACCCCTAATGGTAACTCGTTTTACCAAAGCGTGCTCCAAATTACCGCAGGACGGTAAGATTCACTCGTGACGCACCCGCCCCGCGAGGCTGGCGCGGTCCTCCTGTCTCTCTTCGTCTTTTTTCCCGCGATTTCAGTAGCCGCGGACGCCATGTTTCATTTGTCGCCAATGGGGAACCGGTATCGCGGTGAACGATCGCGATTTTTTCATTCCTTGTCCAGCAGTTCGAAGGATCATTTTTCCACCACAAATTGTGTAGCGAGGACGACGATCACTTGTTTTCGTTCACCGTCAATCCGCATCGCGTCATTGCGAATCGATGAAGCGTCAATTTCAGCGGCGGGAACAACCATTTTGGTCCACGTAGTCGACGCGCTGGATCCTCATGAGAGCCGCTTGAAACGAGTCAACAGACTCTTTTGTACACCGACTTTTCCTTCTCTCACTCAATTCGGGCAATCGACTCGACATCACGTGAACCTAATAAAAGAGCATTTTTACATGAAATATCAGGTATCTGCTTTATCGATAGATACAATTTTATTTTATATAAATTTATATGTATAGATCATTCAAACGAGCATAAGTGATAATAACGTGGAAATGAGGACTGATGAACAGATATATTTTTTGAAATCAGTGAATTTTCGTTCGATGATCAAGATATCTCTTAACCATTTATAGAAAAAAAAAGTTTTCTAATTATCAGTTTCAATCAACTATTCGCACTTCGATGACGAAAATATAAAATCCACGAAAAATAAAAAAAGAAGCTGAATATTTCCGAGTGTTTTGTGAATTGACCGCACACCATTTATATAAAAAAAAAGAAGTTTTCAAATGATCAGTTTCAATCAACTATTCGCACCTCGATGACGAAAATATAAAATCCACGAAAAATAAAAAAAGAAGCTGAATATTTCCGAGTGCTTTGTGAATTGACCGCACACCATTTATATATAAAAAAAAGAAGTTTTCAAATGATCAGTTTCAATCAACTATTCGCACCTCTATGACAAAAATATAAAATCGACGAAAAATAAAAATAAAAAAATAAAAAAACAAGCTGAATATTTCCGAGTGTTTTGTGAATTGACCGCACACCATTTATACAACAAAAAACAAGAAGTTTTCAAATGATCAGTTTCAATTAACTATTCGCTCGTTAATGACGAAAATATGAGATCGAGGAAAAATAAAAAAAGAAGCTGAATATTTCCGAGTGTTTTGTGAGTTAACCGCACACCATTTGTATAAAAAAAGAATTCGCTCGTTAATGACGAAAATATGAAATCGAGGAAAAATAAAAAAACTAAAAAAGAAGGTGAATATTTGCGAGTGCTGGATGAATTGTCCGCATCAGGGTCGGGGATCGGTGAGGTGGTCAGGCCGTCAGCGGGGGGATGCCGAGGGAATGCGCGTGTGCCGCTAGTCAGTCATTCGCCGGCCGCCGGTGGAGCACGTTGGGACCAGTGGTGCGCGCTCGTGTTCTCCTTTTCGTCGGTTCGAAAGCCGCGCACGGCGCTCGAGGCTCGTCCGCGCAGCCCGAAATCCGTATTATACCCGTGTATTCCCGCTGCCGCGTGTCCGCAAACCCGAGCAGCGACATTGAAAACTAGTTTTTGAAAATGACGAAGAAGCGATTAGCCATCGGTGAGTGAATCGCGGTTTCATTCGGTGCTCTTTCTCTCTCCCTCCCCACTCTCTCTCCATCTCTCTCGCTCGCTCGCTCGCTCGAGAGAGAGAGAGAAGTTCGACACTCGGGTGGACGCCAACGACTCGTGGATACTCGGGCCGCGGGCGATCGTGAAATATTTTTCTCGTGCTGCGTTTCAAGTGTGCTGTGTGTGCCGTTCAAACGAATCTCCCACCGACGACGCGTTCACTCCTTTTTTATTCTTTTTTTTTTCTTCGTTTTTTCCGTCTTCCAATTAAATCCCTCGACCGTCTCCCATCCTTCTTTCTTCCCACTGAAACGAAACGAATCAGTGTCGGTCGCTTGAGCCACCTGTTGCGCAAGCGCCGTGTGTCGCGTGAACGCGGTGTACGCGCGAGTGTTGCACGTTAAACGAAAAAGAAAGAAAAAAAGAAAGAAAGAAAAACGCGAAATTTCGCTTCTTCCTCATCCTGTGACACGTTGGATTACCGGATTATACGCGTCACTACGTCGGGATGTTGTCCCTGCCGAGATAGGTGCTCTCCTCGTCGTCGAGACGCGCTTAAAGGTGAGTGTTGAATCCTAGCATAGAGAGAGAGAGAGAGAGAGAAACGATGTTGAAGTTTGCATCGTTGGAATGCAACGAAATTCAGAAAAAAAAAAATTAATTATAATTAACCCAAATGATGAAATTAGGTACAAAAAGTCATAATATCAATTAGTTCATATGATGATTGTTTATACGTAATTTCATCATTTGGGTTAATTAATATCATTTCTTTTTTCTGAATTTCGTTGCATTCCAACGATGCAAACTTCAACATCATGGAGAGAAAGAGTTATTTATTTCGTGCACTAGGAACGAAGTTCCCTAAGCGCACCGTGCATAAATCAATACATAATGATCAGACAATGAATCAATGAACAAGAAGGCATGAAAAAAGATTCGAAAAAAAAAAAAAAAACAGAAAACCCTTAAAAATAACTTAACTATAAACTAAAACTAAAAATTACAACTAAAAATTGGACACAATCAAAGGCAGAAAATTATAACGGCAGACAAAAATACAAAGACAAAAATAATAGAACAGCAGGGAAAAATAACAAAAAATAATAGAAAGAAATGCAAAGAAAACAAGCCAAAATGAGGAAAAACGGAAAATCAAACCAAGTTTAAATAAAAAAAAGAATAAAGATTAAAAAATTAAGAAAGAGAGAGAGAGAGAGAGAGTAAACGTTTCGAGAATAAGAAAAAGAGTAGTAAGAAAAATAACGGAAAAAAAGGAAAATAAGCGAATAGCATAAAGTGCAATCATCCTTGGTCTCGTAATCGCGAAAGTTGATCGCGGAGTCGTCCACCGAGAGAGAGATTTCATCTCTCGTGCAATTAATATCCTTTTAATGACGGTGTGGCAAATGACTCCGGCAAACGCGAGTCTCCCAATCAGATATCCATGTGTATTTGTGATGTTGAAGTTTGCATCGTTGCAATGCAACGAGATTAAACAACAAAATATTGATTCCATAAAAATTCAAATATCTCGCCCTCCTTGGGGGGTGAAATTATATATTTTTTATAATCATTTGGGTCGATTGATATTCTGTTGCTTTTAATTTCGTTGCATCGCAACGATACAAACTTCAACGTCATGTATATTTATATGATGTTGAAGTTTGCATCGTTGGAATCCAACGAAATTCAGAAAAAAATAATAATTCTAATTAACCCAAATGATGAAATTAGGTATAAAAAATCATTGTAGGAACTAATTGATATGATTTCGTTTTATACCTAATTTCATCATTTGGGATGATGTTGAAGTTTGCATCGTTGGAATGCAACGAAATTCACACAAAAAATTAATTCTGATTAATCCAAATTATGAAATTAGGTATAAAAAATCATCATAATAAATAGTTGCTATGACGACTTTTTTTACGAAATTTTATCATTTGGGTTAATTAGAATTCATTTTTTCCCCGAATTTCGTTGCGTTTCAACGATGCAACCTTCAACATCATCATTTGGGTTACTTGGAATTAATTTTTTTTCTGAATTTCGTTGCATTCCAACGATGCAAACTTCAACATCATGTATCTATATATCTATGCGTATCTGTGTATTTGCAATAATTGTGGCTCTTTGGATTCTTTCTCTCGACCATCTCGAATCGATAGAACGCGCCATCGGTAGAGAGATGATAAATTTGTGTGGGGCACAGAGGCGAAGGAATGTTTTCGGAGAGGAGCGAGCGAGGCTCGCAGGCCTCGAGCAGCCCCGCTGATCTGTTTAACTCGATTCCGTTCGCGGCGGCAGCGGCGGCGGCGGCGGCAGCACAGCCGCATGTATAAACCGCGCCACGAGGAATCCGGACCGGTAAGATCGCTCCTGGCTGCCGACTCGTAATAGCTTTCGTTCCAGCGAGACCGCTCGCGCGGGATCGTGACGGAATCCTCGATCTCACAATCGCGCCACGAGAGATACCCCCCTTCTCTCTTTTCCTCTCTTTCTTCCCCCCCCCTTCCCCCCTCCCCTCGCGCCACCGCACCATCTCTTACACCAAGCTCCAAGGGCTTCGATCTTTCACCTCGGCTCGACACGAGCACGCTCGCCACGTTTGGGTACACCGAAATTCGGACGTTTCGGCTCGGGGAATTTCGTTCCCTCGCACACAGCCCTTTTTGCGAATAGGGCAGAGTGGGCTACAGCGGGCCGTACGCCACAGTCAGCAACGGCTAGGGGTGGGCGACGTTTGTCGATTAATCGATCACCGATGTTTTTTTTTTTTTTTTTTTCGAGAAATCGATGTTTTTTTCCGATTTTTTTAAAAACCGATTAATCGATGTTCGATGTTTATTTATGAAACATCGACAAAAAAAATCGAAGACGGTCTGTGCGGTGTTACAAGTATATTTTAACAGTTTTAAAGAAATATCGACTCTCGATAATTTTGCATCACTAAAGTTCGTGATATATTTAATTCTTGTGTAACGTGTGTCATATGGTGTAAAATATGACGTTCGATAGAAGACAGATTATCCGATCTATTTTTTCTATTTACAATTCTGTGTGAATCACAACCCTTATCCTTGTGCAAATTGTATCTGCCACTTATATTATACGTATATTGAATTTTTAGAAGTAGAAACAAATTTCACCAGCAACGGCTACAACTCATGATTTCACGAATTATGGTTATTCAATGCTGATTCAAGAATCACTGTGTTTTGAATGTGCCTTGAGACCTCGGTCGACTTTATTTATTTGAATAAAATAATTTCGCTGATTTTCTTTTGATTTTTCAACGTTTTCTACTTTACCGATGTAAAATAATCGATGTTCCGATGTTTTTTGAGAAACATCGATTGTTCATAATCGATTTATTTAATGATCGATTCTTTTAACATCGATTTTGTTTCTCAACATCGCCCATCCCTACATTGAGCGCTTTTCCTGTTGACTCAGTGTACGCCTTACCTGAAGAACGCATGTTTTTCAGGTATTGGCTCATTGTTCCCAATTGCATGGCCCACTGTGCCCCACTAGTGGGGCGCAATGAGCTCCACTTTCAGATATATCTTCAAACCAAGTTTTCGTGCATCCTTGACTGTTTTAAATTGATCATTGCAAGCTCAGTGTCCGAAGAAAGGTTGAATAAAACGGATGGAACGTCTTTCCTGTCGTAATGCGCTTTTAATAAGAGTTCAGAAGAATCTAAGTAAAAAGTGACTGACTGTTGGGCAGTCGTCTCCCCTACCATAGTTCGGTATGAGCGGCACTCGCGCCTCGACTCCGTTGGCTGCCCGGTTGTTTGGCCTTCGGCTCTCCTCGACGATCCCCGCAGCCGTGCGAGAGATGATGCGCGGGACGCGCATGCGCAGGGCGCTCTCGGAATGCCTCGCTTTTTGCGCGAACCACGCAATGACCTTGAAATATACGAGGACCGCGGCTGTTGACAATACCGCGAGGCGGAAATACTACGATATTTGTTTGGTGTAAATAGAAGTGAAAGCACTTTGGATAGCGAGGAGGAGGAGGTGGAGGGGAGGGGCGACATGTGTTCCTCTCGCTTGGCCGGTGAGCAGCGCGCGCCATTAGCTCGCGTTCAAGTGCATACACCAAATGCGCAGCCTTGACCCGCTGCGTTGCGAAGCGCGTTTCGACGTTTCTCGAGCCGGCGTCCTATGTATGCATAAATGCCGCCGCTGCACACCAACACGGAGCGCAGCGAGCGGGGTGTCCGGTGAACGCGCCGCTTGGGTATACGTAACGCGATTTTTCCAGCTGGTGGACACGCGCGAGCCTCTCCCGAGTATTCTGCATATCTGGCTCCGGTGTTGTACACCGAGAGAAAAAGTTTCCTTGATTCAATGAAATTTCCTTGAAATCTCAACCTATGAAACATTTCTTTGAGGTCAATGAAATAATATCCTTAAGTTAATGTTATATTTTCTTCGAATGTTAGGTAACAACATGTTTACGCAATTTTTGCGAAACCAACTGTATACGACAGGACCTCCTTAAGTTTTCACGTGGACGCACGAACGAGAGGTTGAGAAGGGTCATTAGCACTTTCGTCGCGAGGAGAGAGCGTGAGAGGGAGAGAGAGAGAGAGCTCCGAGGCACAGAGCCAACTACCGCGTTGGCCGCAGCGTCTTCGCTCCTGTATAGTTGCTATCACCGAGAGAAAAAATTTCCTTGATTCCAAAGAAATGGGTGGATTGAATTTTTTTCATTGATTTCAATGAAATATTTCTTTGAATTTCAAAGACACGATGTCCTTGATTTAAAGAAACGATATGCCTGACGGCACCCGGTCTGTCAACGTTTGGCTCATTCGCGATAAGTCGTATTGGTGTTTCTCGCGCAAGCTGATCTGTTATGTTATAGTTAAGTCAAGTCAAATCAAGAAGATAATCATTGGTTGAACCATCGAAGTTATTGGTGAACATATCTAAGTACTATGATACGGAACCAAAAACTTGGTGGGCATAACCTATAATTTGGTTCATGACATCGTTCAAAGAAAATATAATATTAACTTAAGGATATTGTTTCATTGACCTTAAAGAAATGTTTCATAGGTTGAGATTTCAAGGAAATTTCATTGAATCAAGGAAACTTTTTCTCTCGGTGCGGACGTAAAAGAGGAACAGGAGGGTATTGTTTCATTGACCTCAAAGAAATGTTTCATAGGTTGAGATTTCAAGGAAATTTCATTGAATCGAGGAAACTTTTTCTCTCGGTGTGGAGGTATTACGCATATACACCATATGTACATGGGAGTAAAGTGCAGCGTGAGCCGCGCAGTGGGGGGCTTTGACATCGGGCCGCGTACGCACAAGACGCGCGCGCGCGTTGGCGCTTCCGCCTGTACCCCGTGAGCGTGGTGGATTTCCTCGGGCTCTCGCCGGTAACCGCACGACGGCACGTCGTCCCGCGGAATGAGGGACGGCCGCGCGCCGCGAGGGCGAAGGGGGAACACTCGCGCGCATTCCAGAGTGACCGCGCATGCGCGCGCGCCTCTGGTACCACGGGACTCCCGCACCTAGCAGCACCCGCGCACTTCGCAGGGCCCACGGCTGCAACGCGCGCCGCGGCGTCGCCGCGCGCGCTCGGATCCTCCGAGCTACCGCGGCAACGTGCATTCCTACGGTGTACACAGCTCTGGTTACTTATCTCCGATTCGCATCCTCCGTCAACAGTAAATAAACACAACAAAAAGATGTTGGTCCGGATTATTTTAATAAAGCTTTGTGGAATGTATTGTTTTTTATTGTCAACAGTGAGCAAATTATTTTTTACATCGACGATAACGATGAATCAAGGAAAAGGAACGAGGAAGTGCCTCTTTTGATGATGCTGAAGTTTACATCGTTGGAATGCAACGAAATTCAGACAAAAAAACAACGCTAATTAACCCAAATGATTGAATAATAATTTAATCACTAAATAATTATTTAATTATGAAATAGTGATTTAGTTAATAATTTCATCATTTGGGTTAAATAGGATTAATTTTTTTTCTGAATTTCGTTGCATTCCAACGATGCAAACTTCAACATGATCTCTTTTCGCGCGACAGTCGGACAAAAGTCGTCGATTTCGATCGAATGAAAATAAAAAGTATTGCATTATTGTTGACGCAATCGTAATCACTGGTGTCAAGTGATCGAGGGGTCATCGATTACGCGACTATTTTCGTATCGCTCGCTTCAAATATTTGTATTCAACTGGGCGTAGCGTGACCAGTGCACAGGACGACGGAGGGTATTGTTGTTTTGCTCGCCCGGGTTTCCATCTCGTTGCAGACGCATCGGACCGAGCGCGCGTTGCGTTATGGGTATCCTGGACAGTGGCGTGCGCACGCGTAAGATCGAAATCCGATCCCGGCCGCGCGCGCGCGCCTATACATTTACCGCGTATACAGTCGCAAACGTGTAACGCACAGTATAGCTTCGCATGATGTTGAAGTTTGCATCGTTGGAATCCAACGAAATTCAGAAAAAAATAATAATTCTAATTAACCCAAATGATGAAATTAGGTATAAAAAATCATTATAGGAACTAATTGATATGCTTTCTTGTTATACCTAATTTCATCATTTGGGTTACTTGGAATTAATTTTTTTTCTGAATTTCGTTGCATTCCAACGATGCAAACTTCAACATCATTACAGAATGCATAACGACTTTGCACTAACGGTGAAACAGCGAGGAGATATCAACGTCTGCTTTTGTAAGTGCAGAACGGTTTTTCCGGCGGCACTTGCATCTTGTCCGTGGCTCTTCTGCTCTCGGTTCGCCTTGGCAGGCAGGGGGGGGAGGGGGACGCCCAAGTTCCCAGCCTGAATGTTAATGGGGTAGCTGTAACGTTAAGCATCGTCGTAGTATTGTAGTATGCTCGTACAGCGAGGCAGAGGTATATCAGCGGCGACACACTACGGATATGAAGAATATACACTGTAAAAAAAATCTTTCTTAAAATTAATATACTTGTATTGGAAGTACCATATGCATAAACTGATGATGTTGAAGTTTGCATCGTTGGACTGCAACGGAATTCGGAAAAATAATTAATTCTAATTAACCCAAATGATGAAATTAGGTATAAAAAGTAATTCCAACAATTAGTTGCTATTATTATGGTTTTTATACCCAATTTGTGATGCTCGTGGAGGCAAAGTCTCTCCAAAGGGTGGGGATAATAATGCAAGAGAAAAACGCAAGCGCCCTCCCCTCTGCCCCACTGCCCGTTAGTCACGTCTAACTTCGCGTGGATCAGCAGGTAGCAAGGTACTACTTTGATGATCTGCTCCAATAAATTCAATGCGATCGCGAATATAATGGCTTACTTTATAATATTGTGGGGAAACGATGGACGAGCATACGTGATGCTAGGCATAAGGTCGTGATTGTAGACCCAATGTCGATGCTATCGAGCATTTGCGGACGATAAAGTTAATGGTGCTATTTAATGATGTATCGCACATACGTTCACAAGCAAAAGTAGGGTTTTGATCAGAATTTTCGTTGACTAGGATCAGTAGAGTCACAGGGTCAGCAACGTCAATCTTAATAACTTAATAACTTAATTAATTACATAATTATATATAATAATTAATTCTATATTATATTATTATATAATAATATAATAATAATTCATTATATATATATATATAATTAATTCTAAGTTATATCAAACAATAATAACTTAATTTTAAGTTATATCTAATAATAATAACTTACTTCTAAGTCAATTTACATCATTGATCAGCATCTGATGCTAGTGGTAATCAACATTTTTTTTTTTTTTTTTTTTTCCGTAAAATGTAGTACAATACACGCGTTTTTGTTTACATGATGGTTGATGCGTTATTTCGTCCCGATATTCCCAGCAAATGTGAGCGAACTGTACACATTCCCCATCGGTAGGTATTGTCTTTTTTTCACGAAATTCCTCTCTCGAATATTGCGACAGTCGTGTTATTTTCCTGTTATTCCTTTGTGAATCTATGGGTTTCGGGTGAGATTCAGTTTGGCCCGTAGAAATTCCACGGGGTCTCGAGATATTTCGGCGGACGTCGGGATGAACACGAGCGCACGATTCTTCGCGGCAGGATTCGAGGATTTGCCTCTCGTAGTTCCGTGGAATGTCGTTTCTCCACGCGGTCCTCGCGCGTGACAAAGGAAAACCGCGCTCGCTGTCTCCATCTCGTTCATTCCCTCACCCCCTGCACGGCCGTCCCTCGCTCGAAGATTAGTATCTATAAACGTGCGTGGACGACAGATGGCGGCCGGTAGCCCAGAATCTCAACGCGTCCACGGGTGCTTCACGCTGCGGTATAATATATATGGGTCTCGTTCGTTTCGTCGTGACGGGTTGACCGTAACATTTTTCGCTCATTCGCTGTAACAATATTCCGAAGTGATATAACAGATAATACTGACGGGGAAGTCCATATAATAGCAAGCTCTGCGCACCTAGAGAAATCGTTCTGATGGGATCTATTCGAAACAAATAAAATTTATTTGAACGAAATAAAAATTTATTTTAATGAAATAAATTTTATTTGATCCAAATAAATCCTATTTGGCCGGCCATTAAATAGAGTGATTTATTTAATGGCCGGCCTAATAGGATTTATTTGGACCAAATAAAATTTATTTCATTCAAATAAATTTTTATTTCATTCAAATAAATTTTTATTTCATTCAAATAAATTTTTATTTCATTCAAATAAATTTTTATTTCATTCAAATAAATTTTTATTTCATTCAAATAAATTTTTATTTCATTCAAATAAATGTTTATTTCATTCAAATAAATTTTTATTTCATTCAAATACATTTTATTTGTTTCGAATAGATCCCATCAGAACGATTTCTCTGGGTGCGCTTATCTAATTCCTTGTATGAGATATCTCGTTTCGCCCTTTCGCCGCAGCTACCGGTGTTACCGTAACAGTGCGCGGGGCGAAGCCCTCCGGCGAGTTGAGTCTTCGGTGGGAGGTTTTACACCACTGTTCGCCGTATATATACACACGCCGACTGACAAGCCGCGGCGCCGCTATAACGCCTCACGATCGGCGTCGGTCGCGCGCGGCGCAGTCCGCAGTGCGTCTCGCGAGAGATCTCGCCGCTTCGATTTCTCGAAGCGGAAGACACGCGCTGAAATTACTATCCACGGACGTGCCTTCCTGGTGTCCACTCCCGAGGCGTTGGCTCTCGCATTAGACTCCTCGGGCTATGTGTGCTCTCCGTCCTCTTCCGCGCCTCCTCGATCAGCCGCAGCCGCCCCACCCTCCTGTTCCTCTTTTACGTCTGCCTCCTCGAGCTCTACGCGTCTTTTTACTCGGTATCACAACCACCGCCTGGCTCGCCTGCTGGCTCGTGCAGCAGTCAATTGCCACGTGGGCGAGCTCCCGCGCGCAGTAATTCTCCCTCGTCGCCGGGTCCTCGTCGTCGTCGTCGCCGTCGTCGTCGACGTCGCGGTTTCCACATTCCCGCAACGAACGTCATGGCTCGCCGATGATCGATACAAAGAATTTATTAAACGTCGTGTTGTAAAGAGAATATTGTAATTGTCGCGACATCACGGGGATACAGTGCAGCTTTTGTTTCTCATGCCGCAAAATCGAAATTTACCGACAAATGACCATTTCCTTGACGAAATTCATCGTTGATAATCAGTAAACGTAATGACACGTTCGAAATTGCAATCGGGTATCTCAGAATTTACAGGAGCTGAAGTACTTACAGACATTAGAACAAAATTGAACTTGCAACATCATTAGAACTACTCTACCGATTCTCGCCAAACTTGATACAGATCATGGTTAAATAGTAGTCTATTCAAATACAAAATTGCAGCTCGATATCTCGCAATTTGCGGAGGTATAATGTGAAAACGATTTTTTCAAAACGTTCTTAACGCTGTAAAATCTGAATTTCTTAACCGATCTGCGTCAACTACAACCCCAAACGGTATTCTATGATAGCCAACGTACCAAATTTGAAGAACATACTTCGAAAATGACGGCGGTTATCGTGTAAATAACGAATTCTGCCCATACACACACATAGACATTTCGTAAAAACCACTTCTCTCGACGTTTTGGACCATTCCGAGTGAACTGACATGAAAATCTCGAATAAAACATTTTTTACGATAACAAACCTTCCTCGATGAGGAAGCAAAAATGGTTCATCTATTTTAATGACGTCAAAACTGTGAATGTGGTACATTTATTTCTAAGGGTCATATATTGTACTTGAATTATCGAATAAATTCGCGCGAACGTCGAGTTTTTTTTTTATAGGAATGAAGTCGCCACGCGATGTTAACTTTGCGTATCCGGATGACAAGTTTCCGCGAGTGACAAACAAATTTTACTGGTAACCTTTATTAACTCACGTGACATCCACTATAATGTCCAAGATGATAAGATAAAAGCTGCAGCGAAACTCATTCAAGCCAAAATTCATTGAATACCCGAGTGAGAGTTGCTGCCTATAGACCTATACGTTGAATTACAAACGAGGTACTCGAGATGCCAGAGTCCTACTCGCGAGTCAACTCTCCGATCGCCCCCCCCCCCCCCCCCCTCTCGCGGTCCGCCATTCGAGTCGGCAATTTATGCAACGTTCGTTCATTATCGTACGTAAGGTACATACACAGTATACTGAGAAAATATCACGTGGGCGAAGCCATACGCACGGCTAATAAACGTAAGGCTTGAGGTAACCCGTCGCAGTGAGCATTTCTTGTGTTTCACGTGTCTCACGTGCGCCTCGCGTATATTCCTGAGTTACAGGAATATATGCGTTCGCATATATTCCTGTAACATTTTCATCCTTCTCTCTCTTACATTTTTTTCATTAGGTTCTTAAGGGGAGGTTCTAGTCAAAATCGACCAAAAAAACTTATTTTTTTGTATTGCTTTATTTTCATCCTTAAGGTCTTAAAAATGTGTAGGCAAAAGGATATTTCCCTATCTAATTGACCTTAGGTCAATTAACCCTTGACCCTTGACCTTAGGTCAAGGGCAATTGACCTTGGTGTCTAGGTGTCCATTGACACCTTTTTTTTGCGCGCGGGGCGCGATTCCGCTTCAACGACTACACCGATTTCGACGTTTGGCGGCTCAAATTAAAGCTTATTCAGTTTAGGGGGCCTTCAGGAAGCGGTTTTTGTAAAAAAAAAATTTAGTATTGTTTTTTTTAACGTTAAAACAAATAAAAAGAGGCAAAAGAGGTGTTTTTTTTTCAAAGGGTCCCCATTTTTTTTAAAAAGGGTTTTTTTAAAAATCGGAAATTCATAAGGCCCCCCAAATTTCATCTACTTTAAGATTTTTTTTTGTGTCAGATCACTTGGCAGGGCTGTAGAGTGCCCCGCGCACACTGTCCACCGCCGCGCACGACCGTCGTCAGTGAGGGCTGGAGCTGCCATTTTGTATTATTTTTACTCGAAAAAATTTTGTGAACTTTTAAAAATATAGACAAATAAATGCCACAAAAGTAAAAAAAAAAACGTATGTACTCTCAAAAAAAAAAAATCATGAAATTATGCACATTTTCGGTCCCCTGGACTAGAAGCCCCCCTTAAAGACGGGAACACATCTCGCAGATGGGGTATTATTCCCGATATTATATCTGCTTTGACAATAATCGGTGATGCGGTCGTTTAGCGTGAGCGCGTGCGCGTGTCTCTCTTCGGTAGGGTGAAACGTTGCAAAATAATGTACAAGTCGTTTGGTGCCGTGCAGGTCGAGTGGGCGCGCGCGAAGTGACAATAAACGTAAAGACCGTCGGAGTGGCTGATGACCCGCGGGCGCGATTCCCCTCGCTTTAACGACACGTTACACAGTATAAAGTTTGCTACGCGCGAACCGTTAAGCGCGCATGATACGCATAGAGGGCGCGAGACACACCGCGTGCGGCCGGCTCGTTCGTTCCACGCGTCCGAGTCACCGATACGCGGCGGTCTTGTGCACACCAGTATCACGCGCGTACCTATAGTACTATAAATTCTTCAAAACAAAAATGGTATGCCAAGTATTAAAAGGGTAGCCATCTTATTGCAAACAAAATAAGCAACCCGACGCCGCTCCGGGGCGTCGGATTTCCTGTTGGGGGGCTTCGCACCCCAAGCCCCCAATTGGGGGGCTCGGCCCCCTAAGCCCCCCGAAAAAATGTCCCTTCGGGATAATAATACGCTTTACGAATCTGTGTTTAGGTTATGTTCACTTATTCCACTTTTTTCTAGATTAATAATAAACTATCATTATAAATAAATTGTACAGATATAATGAATGAATAACAAAATAAAAATCACGTTGTGCATTTTCGTTTTGTGATGTGTATAATACGTAGTATGTAATGAGTTTCCACACTAAAGAGTACATGAACTGTCGCAAGTGTTGAATTAATTTAAATTAAATATTTGGATTTATGCGTGGTAGGAGATAATTATAGTTAGAATTTCATAGCAGACGAAACGAGGAAAGAATAACTTCTAAGTTAACTTGTAAACGCGCTGGTAAAAGCGCATCGTACGTGCGTGGCGTTTCGATTGGAGAGCCACGCGGACCCGCGCGAATCTGTTGCTGTGATTGGTTGTTCCCACGCCTGCGCAATGTTTCGGCGTCACCGGAGTCCGCATGGTCGCTCCGTAATTACACGTATAATGTGAGTCATCAATTGGACGTTCTCGCTGGCGCTGGTGTGCAAATATCGTATCGCCGCATAAACGACGGGACGATGCGTCGATCCTCGTACTGTCGGATTGTACACCGAGAGAAAAAATTTCCTTGATTCCAAAGAAATGAGTGGATTGCATTTTTTTCATCGATTTCAATGAAATATTTCTTTAAATTTCAAAGACATGATCTCCTTGATTTAAAGAAACGATATGCCTGACGGCACCCGGTCTGTCAACGATGGGCTCATTCGCGATAAGTCGTATTGGTGTTTCTCGCGCAAGCTGATCTGTTATGTTATAGTTAAGCCAAGTCAAATCAAGAAGATAATCATTGGTTAAACCATCGAAGTTATTGGTGAACATATCTAAGTACTATGCTACGTAACCAAAAACTTGGTGAACATAACCTATAATATGGTTGATGACATCATTGAAAGAAAATATAATATTAACTTAAGGATATTATTTCATTGACCTCAAAGAAATGTTTCATAGGTTGAGATTTCAAGGAAATTTCATTGAATCAAGGAAACTTTTTCTCTCGGTGTAATTTCAGGTGCTACGCAGCAAATCTTCTGGCGTCATTCTTGCGAACGAATCGAACGTGTATATTCGTGCTATGGGTGCTGCTGCTATCGCCGCTGCATCAGTCACATATACGTATATGTGTGTGTATATATGAAAATGCAGGCTCACTGCCAAATACCCGGTGAAAGTACGTATACCCACTCAACGTACGCTCCACTCGTAAGTGCACAGGTGCGTGCGGAACCATGCGAGCTGGATGTATACCTATATATACAGAAGCATATAGTAGTACTTACTCGATGAGACATGCAGGGTGCGTATGGGGCATTTATCGACAGGTTGGTGACCCTCGTTTTTTGTTCCTTTTTTTCTTTTTGGGATATTGTAGGACAATATAAAAGGACTATTGGATTTTTGTTTCAGATTTTTTCGAAAATTTGTGTTCATAATTACCCAGCTTGAAAAAAGCCGACATTATATGAATAAAAATTAATGTTGTGTCCACGCGGCCAGTTCTTTCGGTACAACAATTATTCGATTCTCCTCGCATCTAAATTTGATAACTAATTAAATTTAGTTATGCCAATAACTGTCAATGAGTCAATTGGTCGACGCAACAATAAAAGTGCAGTCGAATCGATTACCAATTACTACATAAAATCAGGACTTGCCGTGATTTTTCTTGAGGCGCAGCTTGGAGGCCAGACAAAATTCACAGTTAGTTACGCTAATGGTACAGGTAATTTCTGTAATGAATACATAATATAAAAGAAGGCGTTTATTAATGAGTTTTAACGGGCCGGCGGTGCGGATAAAACCACCTTGCAGTTTAATCAGTCAACAGGCAGTCAATACCCTTCTTAATCAGTAAATATCAATTAACGCGCACTGTACGCGAGGGAAGTTCAATTAGCGTGCGCTATCTCCGCCGGGATAACCATACACACGGACGCGTATACCGGTCGCTCCTTTCGAGTACGGCGCGCGCTGGCGAATGATTATCTAGAGTGCGTAATACATATTGTAACGTGGTTGCTATCCGCGGTACGGTAACAGGTAGCACAGCGCGGAATCTAGGCAAACACGACCGGCGATACAAGCACAGCCCGTACATTGGGAGCGATCCGGGAGCATATTTGTATCTGCCAATTTAGCCGGCCTCCACTTAGCGCCTCGGTACACACGTGAACACTTCGCACGGAAAAAAAGAATTAGCTGACACAAGCAAGAAATTAGTTGGCACAACGGATGGATTATTCTAATTCCCTTACAACTCGGATTAGTTGTGACAACCAACAGGAATTGTGTTGCACGAACAAAGTTTCATTGGTAGATGCCCTGTTAGTTGCGGCAACCAAACGAATGGTTGATACAACTATTCGAGTAGGCAGGAGCACAAGTTCCGGTTAGTTGCCCATACCAACCGTGTCATTGCTTTTCGAAATAGAATTGCACCACTTGTACTATCCTTATGTCAAATTAACGCGAATCGCTTCACGAACGTCGCAATTAAAGCTTTAACAATATCGTCTTTAGGTTATGTACAGACGCGACCCGCGCCTTGAGCGGCACAATCGTAACTTTAATAACATCGTTTTTAGGTTATGTAGAACAAATCGTGAATAGTTACCACAACCATTCGAAGTGGTTTCGGCAATAAATGTGTAAGTTGCTGCAACTAATCGCAAAAAACTGAGGTACAGCAATGAGAATGATTAGTTGGCACAACCAAACCTTTTTTTCCGTGCGCCCAGCCACACGCGCGAATACCCTGCAGACTGTTGCCGCGGCGCAAACGACGTCGCAGTATGGATTGATAATACATTTATTGTTAAGTCAAAATCCGAAATTTTGTCTTCTGTACGACAAATTTGACTGCATTTGTGTCCTAGTAGGGTTGAAGCATATGATTTTTTTTTTTTTTTTCGAAATCTTAGAGGAGCCGCTGTATTCTGGACACTGTAATTGTATACAGTGGTGAAGACATGGATACACTTTCTCCGGCCGTGTGTGAAGAAAGTGCTCGCGGTAGCCCGGCGAAGGCCAAAATTCGCCCGGCCGCCACTTAAATCTCGAATCCCCACCGCAACGCGATATATCAGGATTCGAATTCGAGATGCGTATATATATATATATATAATGCTATAATGCTATAATAATACAAGGAAAAGAGTCGTATAGAGAGAGAATTATTCGTCCGGTTGTCCAGTTAGTTAGGGTGGTCCCTTGATGGGATTATAATGTGAATATAATAGCGAGCTACCGGGCTACGCGAGACCCTCGCGCGCATCCCCTACTACTCTGCTTCCGATGCTGCTGCTGCTGCTGCTGCTGCGGCCATCAGACACTATGGATAACCGGCAACCGGGTATCCTCCTTTTTTCCTTCTCTCTACTCTCGCTTCTTTACTTTCCTTCGAAAACCGTGACCGGTTGACTGAGAAGAAGCGGCTCTCCGCTCTCTTCTTCTCGCTCCGCGAGGGCCTCTAATACGAAAAGAACGACTAAACGATTATGAGCTCCGGCGCGCGGGGTTCATTCTGATCCCCTCAGACGCTCAGCGTCGTTACTCAGTTTCGTGTTAGACTTGGCCGTATCACGGCGTCGAAGGTTTTCGACCAACGGAGAAAGAACGAATAACACACTCGACAAACGTCAAACGCAACGGAATTTCATTGAAATTTAATTTCAACGTTGCTCCAGAATAACAAACTGCGTTCCGTGAAAAATAATAACGACAACAAAAACAACTGTGCTAGTGTATTATTTTGGCATTATTGTGTCAGGTGAAATTAAAAAAAAATATGACGTACCAAATTTCAATGTGATCGCTCTAACGATTACAGAGTAATAGGTGAAACCATTTTTCTCAAGCATGAAAAACATTTTCATGAAAGTAGCATATGAAAATACCGAAAGTAAAAATTCATCAAAATAAACCTTTGTCTATGGAGAAACAAAATAAATAAATAAAGGCAGAAACTTAAAAATATATATTTCCAGTTTCACGTTCTTCATTTCACTGTTCGTATTAAGAATTAAACAATTTTTCGTGACCTCTTGGGAAGTAATAACGAAAAAGTAATTCGATAACAAAAAAGACATAGGTATTACCTATTGATCCTGTACTTCATACCTCGAGTCGCATTCATAATGTGCTGCATTGCGGCGAGAGAGGCTCATTCGCTGTCGACCATCTTTAGCGATTCTAATGGTTCGGAGACGCGTATTTTATCCCATATAGAGAGGTGGACGCTGGGTACACAGAGAGATTACGGGACTCCAGACACCGCACGCGCCTTCCGTCGTCATAGATTCAGTTTAAGGGGATGTGAAACTTACTCAGTCGGTAACAGAAACTGTAATCAGCCCTACGGAGACACCGTAAATATTCGGAGATAAAGAAAAGCGTCGTCCGATGCGCTATGTAATTCTCCGTCGGACGATACTTTGCTTTCATCCAAACTAACAAAAGTCTTGGAATGGTGAGGTTTCAAAAATCTCTCTCTCGCACTCACGTATCACGTGATACATGTTTCACATGCCCTCAACAATGATGGGCGCTGTTGATACTATTACATTTGTTACTTTTGTCCGCATGCTCGGCCATGTGACGAGACTCCAGGACTCGCCGCTAGTCGACGGTTCTGTCGATCCAGTCCAGTTGACACTAATTGCTGTAATGAGAAGAAAATAATATATCATTCTACATGGGTAGGATTTCATATTTTCACCTCGTGTGAATTTCTCGTGAATCACTGTGAATCAAGTTTCACATTCGATAAGAATCCCCCGTGGTTTTCTCCCTCGTAGCATAATGTACAATTTAATTCGATGAAAACACTGTTACAACTGTACCAACTTGATGTATCGTTACACGGAAAAAAAAGTTTGGTTGTGCCAACTAATCATTCTCATTGCTGTACCTCAGTTTTTTGCGATTAGTTGCAGCAACTTACACATTTATTGCCGAAACCACTTTGAATGGTTGTGGTAAGTATTCACGATTTGTTCTACATAACCTAAAAACGATATTATTAAAGTTACGATTGTGCCGCTCAAGGCGCGGGTCGCATCTGTACATAACCTAAAGACGATATTGTTAAAGCTTTAATTGCGACGTTCGTGAAGCGATTCGCGTTAATTTGACATAAGGATAGTACAAGTAGTGCGATTCTATTTCGAAAAGCAATGACACGGTTGGTATGGGCAACTAACCGGAACTTGTGCTCCTGCCTACTCGAATAGTTGTATCAACCATTCGTTTGGTCGCCGCAACTAACAGGGCATCTACCAATGAAACTTTGTTCGTGCAACCAATTCCTGTTGGTTGTCACAACTAATCCGAGTTGTAAGGGAATTAGAATAATCCATCGGTTGTGCCAACTAATTTCTTGGTTGTGTCAGCTAATTCTTTTTTTTTCGTGTGGTCTCGCAGTGAAAAAAAAAAAAAAAATGGCGAAACGATTGGAAAACTTTTGGTGCGCGACGCTCGCGCGGTCCGAGAGTACGAAACTCGGTCGGGCTATACGCGAGATTCACCCCCTGTGCGCTCGCGACGCTGGACCGCAGCAGGCAGCGGGAGCCTCGGCAGGCCAGGCGAGCCGGCCGGCTTGCGATTCCTCGTATTATACCAGGTTGAGACAAGGAATGCGGGCGTCCTTCGTTCGCTCTTCGAGAGAGCAGCGGCAGCGGCAACAGCAGCCACAGCAGCCACAGCAGCAGCAGCAGCAGCAGAAGCAGCAGCAGCAGAAGGAGCCGAGAGTCCGCAACAGCAGTGGCCGATGAGCCGCCGGCAACGTTATCCTTCCTTGGCCGCTGCGCGCGGGTCTTTCGAGAACGCGAACACTCGAGAACGCCGGGCATCTCGCGATGTGCTCGGCGCACGTACGCGCGGCACTCGCGCCCGGCGCACGACACGCCGGGCGCTCTCCTCGCTTCCTCGACGCGCTCTCGAGTTACAGGATACGTCACTTTCCGCAGCTGTCTTTTGCGCTGCGCGCAGTGCGTCGTCTTACGTACAAGAACGTGAAGAGAAGAAAAAAAAAGAAAAAAAAAAATGATTCGTTTCTTTCGTTCACGAGCGGGAGACTGAAATGATCGGAGGAAAACGCGAGCAAACGATCGGCTGGCAAAGCGGCGAAGATATGTTTTTTTTTTTTTTTTTTCCCGGAGTCGCGATACACGGGAACGTGATACAGTTGAAAACGCCTGATGACTCGGAGAGAAAAATCGTGGTAGATCTCATATGACCAGAGTTGAAAATCCTTGGTATGATGTGGTGAACTTTTGAATAACTGCGTGTGATACTTTTATTTTCAACGAAAAATTGTGAGCAATTGTGAAAAAGAAATGGATGAGCACGGTCTGTGATTACTTTAGCGATGCGTAAACCGCATTCTTCATTTTTTTCAGGAAGATTATAACGTCATTTTATTCAGAATTACATTTCTTTGCAGCCGTTAGAAAATGTACACATTATATTATAATTACTATATGTCATTTTTATTAATCGATCATTACAAAACCTGTTGTACCATCAATTCTGTTTCGAAAATATTTGGGGATTTACGACTCTGCTGATGACCATTTCTAAAGTAAACTTGACTTGACTCTTGAAAGTAAAAAAAAAGCGTCCGACCAGGGCCACTACTGTGTTTCTCTAGGGAAACTGAATTACGAAACGAGAGGAGTTTTTCAGCTCGATCTCATCGAACATGAGTCCGTCGTAATTGACGTGTGATAAGACAGATAATTGTTAAAATTGCAATCATAAAAAATAGCTCATGATGGTTAACATCCTCTGTGCGGGATCAAAACGTGAAAATATAAAATAATGGGGATTCTACTGTACTGACTAGTTGGTCACTGGTGCCGTTGCTGTTGCTGCTGCTGCTGCTGTGCTGCACTTGTCTCTGGCTAATGCCCGACGGGCTGACGCCAGTATACGTAGTAACCGCGACGTCGTGTCTTCGTTGTGCCTCGGTTATTTCATTTAATTATGGAGAACACTGGAGAAGGGCTAGCCGGAGCTGTCATCAACAACAGGCGCTTCCTCGTGAGATCCCGTCTCGGGTTGTTTCACTACTATGCTACTTTATTTTACCTCTGTCTGCTGGCGTCCGCGCACTACAGTGTATCGCACGACAGTAACATGCGCGAAGGAAAATCTGACAGGATTCATTAAGAAGTATGTTGGCCGTTTCGCGAAAGGAAATTATAACAGGAGCAATATTTGCTTACTCTGATCGTGTTCGCCATCAGTTGATAACTCGAGGTACACCCTCCTGCCCACGATATATAATAGAATCGTATGAGTACACCGAGAGAAAAAATTTCCTTGATTCCAAAGAAATGGGTGGATTGCATTTTTTTCATTGATTTCAATGAAATATTTCTTTGAATTTCAAAGACATGATCTCCTTGATTTAAAGAAACGATATGCCTGACGGCACCCGGTCTGTCAACGTTTGGCTCATTCGCGATAAGTCGTATTGGTGTTTCTCGCGCAAGCTGATCTGTTATGTTATAGTTAAGTCAAGTCAAATCAAGAAGATAATCATTGGTTCAACCATCGAAGTTATTGGTGACCATATCTAAGTACTATGGTACGTAACCAAAAACTTGGTGAACATAAACTATAATTTGGTTGATGACATCGTTCAAAGAAAATATAATATTAACTTAAGGATATTATTTCATTGACCTCAAAGATATGTTTCATAGGTTGAGATTTCAAGGGAATTTCATTGAATCAAGGAAACTTTTTCTCTCGGTGTACGTTTGTCTTTGGCTCGCACGGGGGGATTCTCTCGATGTCGCGGATGCGATAATCGATTATGGACGGTGAATCGAATCCAGCGATGAATCGCCAAAGCCACCGGCTCGCGCGCACGCGACATTCATCATCCCTCACTTGTATTATAGTATACTATATACTCGTTGGTAAAGTCCTTACGTAACCAAGTGAGCACTTGCGGCTCTCTCGGGAGGCTTCGCACTCGAAGCGCGTGCACGCGGGTTCGTTGCTTGCTCGCTCGTTTATCGACCCTCCGCCACGTTCTGTATGTCACCGCATGGCGCATACACGTCGGGCGCATACACCAGTCCGACGGCATTCCATCGTGATTTGCGAACGTTTCGGTAAACCCTCTCGACGAGACCCCCCCACGGTCCCCCCACTCGCGCATTGCGATGTGTTTATGTTTCGAGTTTTCATCGGCATTTTTTTTTCCGGTCGACTGGAATGTCGCGAAAGAAATAAATGCAAAAAATCTGCAAAGTAGAACCTTGCAAATTGGCTCCTCTGAATTTTTACACTTTTGATCAAGCTACCTCTGTGAGGAAGTGTGATCAATTTTGGCTTCCTCATAGAGGAAGCTTCGTCAAAAGTGTAAAAATGCTGAGGAAGCAATTTCCAAGGTTCTACTTTGCAGGTTTTTGCGCTGTTTTTAAAAATAAATGAAATTGTTGTAAAATTGTTACCACTCCACCGATTTGCCTCGAATTTATACTCAAGCTTTGTTTCATGGTACTCGATGCCGGGGTTATTGATAAAATTATTAGAACGTCGTATTTTGTAATTTGCACCAGCCAACGCGAGAACGAGATTTTTCAAAATATTTATAATGCCATAAAATTTGAATTGCTGTTCAGATCTGCATAAAATTTGTACTCAAACGTTGTTCCATGGTTGTTCATATGTGAACCAAATTTGAGACAATTCGGCAAAAAAATTCAGTTTTCCTTTTCGTGACGGCATTTTACCGACATAGAAATTTACCGACGTAATGACCATTTTTTTGACGAAATTCATCATTGATAATCAATAAACGTATATTTGTGTATAAGAGGCTTTTGGCCCTTTGGATAAGAACATCTATTTTGTTACACATTTTCGTGGTTTTCCATAACATTTCATTTATCCCAACGCAATTTTTTATAAATATACTCGATCATACACGCTGAAAAATTGGGGTCAAGGAAATCAAATACTTTAGTTTTTATAAATATAGATTCGCTGGGCTCGTAATAATCTTGTCTTAGTTGAATAATCGATTCGTTTTTTGATACAACGAGATATGACACGTTTAACGAGAATCTGCGGATTGGATGCTTTGACGCAGTCTAGAAAAGAACTAAGACGCTTACTGTTTGTCGAATAAACATTGGTTCGAAGAGCACGTAACTTTTTTAGTATATACACAGAAAATTTACACATTGACCCACTGACTCACAGCGAATCTTCGTACGTAGCTCCTAACGGCGGACTGTGACAACAAGCAAACATGCACACGCGGATGTTCTATATTAGAATCGTCTTGTTTGCCTCTGTCGAGTTGGCTCGACATTAGAGTACATCGAGTTTGTAGGCTGCGCGAAGATTTCCCGTGAGTCACTGGGTCAGTGGGTGATTCTTCTGGTACACACGAAGAATGAAGCATAAGTGTGTGCGGCTGTACCAGTTTGCCATGGTAGTGACATTGTGGCCTTACATGTTGTATAATAACTGTGCATATTGCACGGAATGATGCGTGATGTGGTAACGTGAATAAGGCAAGAGGCATTTTCACTTGGAAATTTACACCGAGAGAAAAAGTTTCCTTGATTCAATGAAATTTCCTTGAAATCTCAACCTATGAAATATTTCTTTGAGGTCAATGAAATAATATCCTTAAGTTAATATTATATTTTCTTTGAATGATGTCATCAACCAAATTATAGGTTATGTTCACCAAGTTTTTGGTTACGTACCATAGTACTTAGATATGTTCACCAATAACTTCGATGATTTAACGAATGATTATCTTCTTGATTTGACTTGACTTAAGTATAACATAACAGATCAGCTTGCGCGAGAAACACCAATACGACTTATTGGGAATGAGCCAAACGTTGACAGACCGGGTGCCGTCAGGCATATCGTTTCTTTGAATCAAGGAGATCATGTTTTTGAAATTCAAAGAAATATTTCATCGAAATCAATGAAAAAAATTCAATCCACCCATTTCTTTGGAATCAAGGAAATTTTTTCTCTCGGTGTATTGCACGGAATTATGCGATGTGGTAACGTCAATAAGGCAAGAGGCATTTTCACTTGGAAATTTATGTTTCGATTGTGTTACGTCTACTCGGAAATATGTTAATCGAGCGCAGTCACACATTTCAATTTCCGTTAATGGCCACAACGCAATGGAAGCCATATATTGGGTAATTCTTTTTTTTTTCATTTTTTTTTTTTTCATTTCTTCTTGAGACTCGGTGGATCCAACGGATCATCCAGTGTAAACCGTTGCTTGTCTGGCCTCGTAATTTCTGATGTGCTCCAATGTTTCGCTGGAGAGTTTCATCTTTCTTCCCTCGCGTCTCTTTTCGATTCTCGACGCCAGGAAAGGCACAAAGAGGTTCGGATCCAATTCCGTGGAGGCCTCTCTCCACACGAGTTTCCTCGCCAAACTCGCTAGGATCCCCACGACCAAACAGGTGACGAATCCGATGGGGCTGTACCACAAGTAGGAGATTCGATACAGGTAGAAATACGAATCGTCGTCGGTGTCACTGAAGAAAAGGTTGAGTTAGAATCGTTCTTTTGTTGCCTTCTGTGGAGGGAAAATTACGAGGTCACCAACCCTATGGAGTTGGCGACTTGGTGAGCGACGGTGAAATTGCAACCGGTGATGTCAACTGGCAGTATCGTGGGCGGTGGTTTCGGTAGACCAAAACCGATCCACAGGGAAAAAGCAAGGCCGGATATTAATCCCGCAATCGCACCCGTTTGGTTGGCTGACTCGAACATCATCCCAAGAGTGAAGAGTCCGAGCATCGGACCACCGACTACGCCGAAAATTGTCAGTGCAGCTTGCAGGACTCCTCCGAGGTAATGAGCCAGGTAGGCAACCGCCAGGCACATGAGACCCACCACAAGGGCCAGAGCTTTGCTCGTGTATGCCGAGGCTTTGGCTGAGAAATCTTTTCCTCTGTAAACTCACAAAGATCAGGTTGTGTCGGGAAATGTTATTACTAGAATTTTGTTAACTCTTTAATACGAGAGCGGAAAAATGTCGTCGAGTGTTGTAGAAAATTTGACTGCGTCAGGTGTGAGAATGATGGATATACGCACGAGAAGCGTGTTCAGTACGTCCATTGCCACACCGAGTGAAGTAAAAATATTTGCATAGGGGAACACGGGGCAAAATGGGACAGTGATTTTTTATTTTTTTATTTTTGATTATTTTACGGGGCACAACGGGACGCTCCACCGTGTTTTGAAAATTTGCGTTTCTAGAACACAATTCCGCGGAACCATTGTAAGTACAGGAAAAAGTGACTTTCCAAGTTTTTTGTTTTGTTTTCCCTATCATTTATACTATCAGGCGTTCACGAAACGGAAATGCACTTGATACTTCTAGGAAACTTACATCCGTGTCTCCACCGTCAGTTCAATGCAATAAACGCAGATGATGACAATGTGTACTTGATGCACCAACCTACACGGAGAGAAGGATCTGATAAAATTTACCGGACGCGGTAGTAAAAATTACCAATGCGCCTGGTATTGAAAAGCCATAGCCGCCACCTGACGAACAGTACGAGAACTATAAGAATTTCTAACATATATATCATATTTTTTACCATATTTCTTGGTAAAAATTCTCATCGTTCTAGTTCTTCTCGATAGATGGCGTTATGTCTCCCCTCTACCGGAAATTTACAATACTTTTTACTAGAAACATGGTAAAAAGTATCAGATCCTTCTCTCCGTGTATACATTGCCGAATTTGGGGGAGCGTCCCATTTAGCTCCAGAACTTTTTTTGTCGACGCTTCAAATCAACGATTCGAATCGTGTTTGGGTGAAAAGTAGTAAAAATACACTTTGGATATCGTGATAAAACGATTTTTCGGTTATTCGTCCCATTTTGCCACGTGTGTTCCCCCACTACTCAAAGTCAAGTACTTCCGCATTGAAGCTTCGTTAGTCTCTTCAGCGAACTCGGATACCAGATAAGGGAGTACGTTGAATTTTCTTAACAAGGCGATAATGAGGATACGAGCGTTAATTCATGCATCGAAGGAGACTGAAGAACAATTTGCTTGGCGAGAAAAATCGCGCCGCGATATAATCCCCCATTGAATCGCGCCCAACGTCGGGAGTTATCGCCGTTGAATTCTTACCTGGCGAGGCAAATAGGCTTGACGTAATCCTCGAGGATAACAGCGGCCAAAGAATTCAACGTGGCGGACACGGTGCTGAGTCCAGCGCTGAATATACCGGCAATGAAGAGTCCCGGCACTCCGGGATAACGGGAAAGAGTGTCCATAACGTACCGCGGCATAAGCTGATCGCTGGATGATATTCTATTGGACTGCACGGGATCGCAGTCGTGATACTTGGAATACATCGCCAGCCCGGAGAAACACGTGATGAGGGACATCGTCGAGGCTATTGGCCAGCTCCACCAGAGAGCTTTTTGCGCGGCCTTTAAATTCCTAAGTAGTTGGACAATATATACACACTTTAGCATAGTCCGCCAAGGCTATATTCAATTAAAATTCACTGGTACCCGCGATGTTTGAGTGCACTAAAAAAAAACCATGGTATTTGCAATAATATCATAGTTAAAATATGAGGGATAATATGAGGGACCATATTTTATAGTTCGATTAGCTTTAATATGGTTCATCGAACTATTACCATGAAGTTACGTGAACTATGCAGATTCGATAGTGCATCTAAATATGCGTTATACTTAAGAAGACTATAACTGATCGTTAAAACGGCAAGAAAAAAATTGTGTTGCATGCAACACTTTTATGAAATCAACAATGAGATATAAAAGTAATTGCATTCCCTTTACAGATGATCCACCATAAAATATTGCTATCGCCTCAGGGAAACATACTTTATAGTAAAAATATGGTTAATCAGACGATATTTTTTTCTGAGTGCGCTAAAATATGAAGAAAATACGAAAAAGTTCGAAATTCTCGGCATAAACCGGACTGTTCCATAATACTATGCGATTCCTTTACGAAATTGCGGGAATATTTCTTTTTATTGATCCAACAGCCGTCATTAGTCATAGTCATAGGCTCGAATAACGTGAAAAAAAAAAAAAAAAAAAAAAATAGCCAGACTCATCCACCGTGACGAGCAAATAACGCCTCGGGCACTCACTTGACCGTAAGCATTCTCTGAACTTGAACCTGATTGACGCCGTAGAGAAAGAGATAAGTGAAGAAGCCACCGACAGTCAGACTCCACCAAGTGTGCCGCGCAGTCGGATCGGCCGAGATGCTGCAACAGACAGATCGATAATCGCGTCAACTCGGATCGATTCAACCGCCGAGCGTATGCGCAGCAGCGACGATTTACTTGTCGAACTCGATGCGATGTCCCTCGTCGGCTATTCGCCAGATTTCGTCGAGACCACCGACGCTGACGGCCGCGGTAACGATGACCGTGAGCACCGCGACGAACATCAGGAGCGACTGGAAGACATCGGTGATCAGTACGGCCTTTATACCGCCGATCGTCGAGTAGAACGTGCAGACCAGACCGACTATCAGGACACTGAGGGTCGTGGATATACCCGTGGTCGCTTCCAGCGCCAGGGCCGGCGCGTACAGCACGACCCCGGTGTACAGCAGCAATTGGAGCATAAAAGCGAAACTCGCGAACATTCGGGTTTCAGTTCCGAAACGCCTGTCGAGATACTGCAACATTTTCAACGAGGAAGTGCTCACAAGTTCTTTACCGGTGAATCTATACGAGATCTCTCAATGGCTCATCGATACCCGCCTTCTTAACATAGATGAGATAATAATCCTTCTTAACATAGATGAGCATAAAAGCGAAACTCGCGAACATTCGGGTTTCAGTTCCGAAACGCCTGTCGAGATACTGCAACATTTTCAACGGGGAAGTGCTCACAAGTTCTTTACCGGTCAATCTATACGAGATCTCTCAATGGCTCATTGATTGCCCTTCTTAACATAGATGAGATAATAATCTGAAAAAAAAAAAAAAAAAATCAATTGTGTAGAAGGTACTGAAAAGATTGATTTTGTATAATAATAATTTCAAAATGTTATTAGCAAATTAATGAAAAAAAAATGAATTGTTCAACAATTTACCCGGCAACCCAACTTTTTTTTCTGATGAAAATTATTCATTCATTTTTCTGAATACGTATGTTTCTCTTTTTTTTCAGAATTTTGTCTAATGTTTTTTAATTGAAGTTTTCGCCGCCCATTTTTGCCTAAAAAAATGCAGTTTCAAAAAATTAGACTAAAATCTAAAAAAATTCATACCTATTCAGAAAAATGAATAAATAACTTCCATCGGAAAAAATGTTGGATTGCCGGGTAAATTGTTGAACAATTCATGTTTTCATTAATTTGTTAATAACAGTTTGGAATTATTATTTTACAAATAAATCTTTTCAGTGTCTTTTACATGTTTGATTTTTTCAGATTATTATCTCATCGAGAAGGGTCCGAAATTTCACTCGAAACTCACATGTGACGGGACTGTACCGAGACTACCTCCTTAATACCACCTTCTTTTTTTTTATTTTTTTATTGTTTTCGTTATTATTATTATTAATAATAATGGGAGGAGAGCAACTTCTTTTCACTCGGTGAAAAGTTGCACTTTCCTCCCTTGTAACGTAATGTACTAATTCCGCCCTCCTATCGTAATATGCTAAACAATTGAAGTGATTTCGAGCTAAAAATAATCTGCAGCGACGGGTAATTAAAAAATCGTTGATGTCAATAACGAGCCGTGTAAATATTTGAGTAACTGTATCAGTTTTTTTTCTCTCGAATTATCTTTGAAGCACCGATCGGTGACTGTGCACATACTTGCAGATATTTTGTGAGCGACTCACCTCGAATGCGCTCGTGGCTCCGAGTTTGAAGAACACCGGCAGATAGAGATAAGCGACGAACGGTGTCGCCAGACCGTACGAGAAGTTTATCACCGCGTATTGAGTGCCGTGGACGTAATTTTCGGAGCTCACGCCAAGCAGACTGATGGCGGAGAGATAAGACGCCATGAGACCAATCGCCACGGTCGAGATGCTCATCGAGCGATTCGCCACGAAGTACTCCTGACGACCAAATTTCCCAACAATCCCACATTCCGACATTACATTACATTTTACTTTCTTTTTTTTTTCATTAATTAATTTAATTTAATTTTTTTTTCATTAATTACATTTTTTACTTTCTTTTTTTTTTAACCTCAATTAGTTGTTATTCACGCGATGCGTGGCAATTTACGTTTTTCCATTACCTCCGTTGTCTTTTGTCGACCACCTGTGAATCGATAGTAAATACCGATGCCGGAACTCACGATCAGCGTTATCGCGATTACACCGTAATCCGCAGCCTGAAGAGTATCGTTGATATCCATTTTTCGATCAATCGATGGTGATTTCATATACGTTTTTTTTTATCGAACACTCGCGTGATTGTTATAATTTTTTTTTTTTTTCAATTGTTCGATCGTCGAGTATCAATTATATACGTTTTTTTACAACCGAACGTCACTGAATTTTCAACTCGTTATCCAAACATCGCGTGCGATTATTTCACCGATGGACGCGCGCGATGCGCAAACGATTTGCCACGCGATAAAAAAAAAACAAGCCAGTGTCGACCCACGCGAGTGTCGCGTCGGGCTGCCGTTTATTGCCGGAGTGACGAACCAAGACTGCGGCAAAGTGGTCCCAGCTGCTACACGCGGAGATGCTTTCGCACTCCCCGCGGGGATTGTATACTTTATCAGCATAAATACATCTGTGGGACCGTCGGCGAGCGTACGCTGGCGTTATTTGAGATAGTACCGCCGAGGTTGCTCTTAATTATATCGCGTTAGGACATTGCTCGGAGGCTTTGCACGTCTGATTCCTCGTCGCGATCTTATCGGCGCGTAGACATCGAAATTTCGTTATTTTATCGCGACGATAAATTTCTATCTCGTTACGTTCATCGACCCCTCTCGGGCCCATGGAATCAATATCAACTCAATTCGTCTATTCATACAATGTTAAAAATATGCGGTGTCAAACGCTGCTGGTGTCGACTTTTTCTTGGTACGCATTTTAGCGATAATAGTGACACTTTTTACGGTGTGAATTTTTGAATTTTTAAATTTTTGAATGTTTGAATTTTGGAATTCCGAAATTTTGTATTTTTGGAAATGTTTGCCAGCAAATCTTGAAAGAAAAGGCTCGGTTGACGCTGAACGCGTTAAATATCGTTTTTTAAAAGTGAGAAAGATTTTTCTTAATTCATAACTCGGAAACTGTAACTTCGACCGATAAGAGTGTCAGCACTTTTTCTTTGCTAAATTACCTATATTTAAAGGAAAGAAGGTTGAGATCCCCGGGAAATGAGCCGCTGAGAAACCTGACGTCCATTTGTTAAGCCTCGCATTCGTCTACGTGTTAATCAAATGGAAAATCTAAAACGTCGTTGAGGCACCTCTAAATTATTTTTGACGGGTCTCAAATTTTAACCGACGTTACTTGAGGTTAAGTATGAACATTAAATGATAGTGCCGATTAAAAACAAAATAACGTTTTTTTTTCGACACACCCTAATATAGACACCGTCTGGGTGTAGTTTTTTACACCACATTTTAATAGGTCGTTTGTCGTTTGTCGTTTTTCGAGTGTCGAGTTTTATGGATATAGAATTTTCTGCTCCACGACCACCAGAAAATTTGATAAAAATCACTGTTGTTGCATTCGTTCGGTAAATTGGTCCAGCGTTGCTGTCGTAAAGAGTTCACCGAGAGAAAAAGTTTCCTTGATTCAATGAAATTTCCTTGAAATTTCAACCTATGAAACATTTCTTTGAGGTCAATGAAATAATATCCTTAAGTTAATATTATATTTTCTTTGAATGATGTCATCAACCAAATTATAGGTTATGTTCACCAATTTTTTGGTTACGTACCATAGTACTTAGATACGTTCACCAATAACCTCGATGGTTTAACCAATGATTATCTTCTTGATTTGACTTGACTTAACTATAACATAACAGATCAGCTTGCGCGAAAAACACCAATACGACTTATCGCGAATGAGCCAAACGTTGACAGACCGGGTGACGTCAGGCATATCGTTTCTTTAAATCAAGGAGATCATGTCTTTGAAATTCGAAGAAATATTTCATTGAAATCAATGAAAAATTTCAATCCACCCATTTCTTTGGAATCAAGGAAATTTTTTCTCTCGGTGTTTACATGCGGTTTCGATCCGCTGCACGAAGTTGCGGCGCACACGCGCTACCCCTATTCGCCCCCGCGAGCGACGCACTTCCGCGTTCTCCAGTCTCGCACACAGAGGCATCACGAACACGCGCGCGCGCTATGCGAGTGTCTGAAGCATGCGCGGTTGGGATTATCGTGCGAAATAAATTCCAGCGCCCTTCCTATACGTTCGTGCGGAGCCGTGCGAGCATCTATCGTCCACGGCGTCGTGACAGCACCGTTGCCTATACCTCTGTATACGAAAATCCACTTGCAATCTCCATACAAATGTCTCTCGATTCGAAATTAAAGATTCGCATATCGATCGATGCACAAAAAAGTTTTTGAATTTGAAAGAATTTGAAAAACTTATTTTCGATTTCTATGTGATACTTGTAAGGAGAAAATTCACCAGGCGAAAAATCGGAAAAAATTGCTTCTCATACCTCACAATATGCCAAAAAAATGTGCCAAGTTACAAATTCTAATCATGGATATTGTGGATGTAAGAAATATTTGATGATTGGTGTCGAAAAAACACATCAACTTTTTTTTTAATACTTGGCGTCGAGGCGCTGCCGCGTCTCTTGATGTATTTCCCATTAAAAATTTCAATGTCTCGGTGGCACGTGTTCCCAGGGTTCTGGCGCCTTAAAAATTTACACAGATTTTATTTTACATACCTTGATTAAGTTTTTGGGGGGGAGACCGAAAAAATGTCACTAGAGCCAAAATAACGGCCACCCTAGGCGTCATATATCTTACATATAAATATTCCCGTGGGGGCCATGAACATGTCTGCAAAAACAAAAATAAACATATAAAAACATAATAAAAAATATATATATAATATAAAATATTATATTTAAAAATATAAAAATATAAATATAAATATAAAATAAAATAAAATATAAATAAAAATATAAAAATATAAATATTATATTTATTTAAAAATATAATATTTTTAAATAAATATAAAAATATAATTCATCGAAATGGAATTTCGATGAAAGCCTTCGCGGTGCTGCGTCGCTAATTCGACGCGTTCATTCATTCGAAAATTCTGCGATGCGATGCGTTTGTGTGACACGCGTGTGTTGCGTATGGATACATAAAAGCTGTGCCACTGGTGCCACCGCAGTACTCGAGATTTCTGGCTTCCTGAATATTACAAGCGGAGCGAGTCCAGATCGCCGTTTTCTCGTTCATTAATCGACGGAACCCCGCGTCCCCTGGTGTAACGTAATAAAGTATACGCCGGGCGCCGATAACCGGCGATTACTTATGCAAAACGCGGGTCGGTAGTCTCGGGCTTAGTCTTGGGCACCGGAGCCACGGATCGCGCCGGGAGATCCGCTATGTGTACGCGTGAGCAAAGCTATACATATACATGTGATACATATATATACTATATACGTAGAGTGACCCTCACCACAGAACGCGTGCTCGGTTCATTCTGCACGCTGCTGCTGATGTTACTATATATGTATGTACGTTCCTACGCACACGTGTTACGTCCACCGTGCATACAACACCACGGCACGTGTGTCCCAACGAGACTCGATTCAAGATCACTCGACTCGATTCACCGGTTCACGATGCGGCTTTTGCACACCGAACTGCATTACGTAAAAAATGACTTTTCCACTTCCAAATAAGACGAGAGAGAAGGAGATAGAAATTTGCTGTCAGTCGAAATTAACGCCTTCTCCTTCAGGAATATATTCGAATACATGATGTTGAAGTTTGCATCGTTGGAATGCAACGAAATTCAGAAAAAAAATGCCAAGTAACCCAAATGATGAAATTAGGTATAAAAAGAAATCATATCAATTAGTTCCTATAATGATTTTTTATATCTAATTATGATGCTGAAGTTAGCATCGTTGGAATGCAACGAAATTCAGAAAAAAAATTAATTCTAACTAACCCAAATGATAAAATTAGGTATAAAAGTCATCATATCAATTAGTTCCCATAATGATTTTTTATACCTAATTTCATCACTTGGATTAATTAGAATTCATTTTTTTTCTGAATTTCGTTGCATTCCAACGATGCAAACTTCAACGCCATGTCTGCCTTCATAAATGCCCTCGGCGAAATAGCCGAAACTGCGAAAATACTCGAGGGCAAAAAAATACGTTCTCGTGTTTCATTAACGTGGATGAGCGAAAATTCTCGGTGCCGCTCGTCCGGTACGCGCGCAGGCTGACGCGGGGAGTTCGCGTACGGGTGATAAACGGCGATACACGCATAGAGCACTTTCCCTTCGGGATTCTCGAGCGAGCCTTGACCGAAGTGGCAAGTGAGCAAGCAAGACGAGAATTCTCTGCCGGCGCTATATATCGGGGATTCGCTGCGTGCAGCACGTTCGACGGATGTAGGGACAGTCGGGAGTAGGGATGGGCGATGTTGAGAAAAAAAATCGATGTTAAAAAAAATCGATTATTAAATAAATCGATTATGAACAATCGATGTTTCTCAAAAAACGTCGGAACATCGATTATTTTACATCGGTAAAGTAGAAAACGTTGAAAAATCAAAACAAAATCAGCGAAATTATTTTATTCAAATAAATAAAGTCGACCAAGGTCTCAAGGGACATTCAAAACACAGTGATTCTTGAATCAGCATTGAATAACCATAATTCGTGAAATCATGAGTTGTAGCCGTTGTTGGTGAAATTTGTTTCTACTCCTAAAAATTCAATATACGTGCAATATAAGTGGCAGATACTATTTGCATAAGGATAAGGGTTGTGATTCACGCAGAATTGTAAATAGAAAAAAATAGATCGGATAATCTGTCTTCTATTGAACGTCATATTTTACACCATATGACACACGTTACACAAGAATTAAATATATCACGAATTTTAGTGATGCAAAATTATCGAGAGTCGATATTTCTTTAAAACTGTTAAAATATACTTGTAACGCCGCACAGACCGTCTTCGATTTTTTTTGTCGATGTTTCATAAATAAACATCGAACATCGATTAATCGGTTTTGAAAAAAATCGGAAAAAAACATCGATTTCTCGAAAAAAAAAAAAAAACATCGGCGATCGATTAATCGACAAACATCGCCCACCCCTACTCGCGAGGGATCTATGGCTCGGTATTATAATAAAGAGCCCCAGGCCCTGCGGCAATGACAGTCGGTGATTGCGCGAACCGCGCGGGTAGATGCCCGGGGTAATTCTAATTAGATTTGCGCGGGTAGAAATATATAGCGAAGCCCGCGACGCGTCGCGAGCGACGCCGCGCGCGAACTCACCGAGAGTGGGCTCAACGGGTTACTCATGCGCCTGGAATGTAGTTCACATTGTCTGTGTGTGCACCTAAACGCCCACTGAGATAACCTATACCGATGTCGAGCGTCCACGAAACATGCACAATTTAATCGTCGCTCCTTCGCCCTACTTCTGGATCTTGCGACATCCAGTTTCCTCGAGGCCTACGGGAACGTCGAGTAAAAAGTGACATTTTCACCTCTTAAGATCCGAAAATTAACGCGAAATCATAACGCGTGGAAGTTCTCGCGGTGATCCAATAATAATTCGTCCAATAATAACTCGTCGAAAACAATTCGTCGAAATATATTTTTTTAAGGCCGCAAACCTGGACACCATGCAGGACCTTTTTTTAACCGGACTTTTCAATAATTTATAACAATATTGAACAATATATAAATCAACTTACAAAAAATAATTTTGTACTCTTCATTGGTGCCTTGATTTGTAAAAAAAAAACCAGACGGTTTAGGTTATCCTAACCACAAAAAAAAACAGTGATTTTTCGACGGGTCACACTGTGATCATCCCTCAATCTCTGAGGGTATGCGATTTCGAGAGAAAAGGTCTCGGAGCGAAGACCTCTGCGTGGTGCGCTGATGCTGATGAGTGCCCACGAGACCATCGAGGCACCAGGGCATATGCCGAGAGAAAAAGTTTCCTTGATACCAAAGAAATGGGTGGATTGACATTTTTTTCATTGATTTCAATGAAATATTTCTTTGAATTTCAAAGACATGATCTCCTTGATTTAAAGAAACGATATGCCTGACGGCACCTGGTCTGTCAACGTTTGGCTCATTCGCGATGAGTCGTATTGGTGTTTCTCGCGCGAGCTGATCTGTCATGTTATAGTTAAGTCAAGTCCAATCAAGAAGATAATCATTGGTTAAAGCATCGAAGTTATTGGTGACCATATCTAAGTACTATCGTACGTAACCAAAAACTTGGTGGGCGTAACCTATAATTTGGTTGATGACATCGTTCAAAGAAAATATAATATTAACTTAAGGATATTATTTCATTGAACCAAGGAAACTTTTTCTCTCGGTGCACAATGCGCAGTACAAAATATAATGGGACGACCGTTACGGGGTCCGCTGAGTAGAAATGAGCGAGCCTCCTCTGTGCATGCATCCGTTTTGTTGTTGTTGTTGTTGCTGCTGCTGCTGCTGCGGATTCGAATGCCAATGAAAGGCGAGAGAGACGATACGAGAGCGTGCGCGGCGCAAATACTAGACGATATCAAAGAGGAGGTTGCTCGCGAACAACAGCAACAGCAAGAATGCATATACGGTATATTATCCGTAGTAGGCGCGGTATAGATCCTCCGGGCGTGGGCGGATCGCACGCGTCTGCCGGTAATGGATCCCATCGATCATCCTTCCGCGGGCGCGAACGAGCGCCTCGCGAGATGGGATCCTCTTTCTCGACGAGAGCAGCGGTTCTCGCCCGTTAGTCAGTTCTCGCGAGAGACTCGCCGAGAGAGATCAACGCTCGAGTGGAAACACTGCTAGCTGCTTCACTTGGACTTGGACAAAGTGAAGTGGCGTCTTCACGGTTTAACGAGTATCTGAAAATGGAAATGTTGTCGTGTACACATTTAATATATTCGAATCGATGTTTTATATCACACGGAAAAAAAAGTTTGGTTGCGCCAGCTAATCATTCACATTGCTGTACTTAAGTATTTTGCGATTAGTTGCAGCAACTTACACATTTATTGCCGCAACCACTTCGAATGGTTGTGGTAACTATTCACGATTTGTTCGACATAACCTAAAAACGATATTATTAAAGTTACGAGTGTGGCGCTCAAGGCGCGAGTCGCATCTGTACATAACCTAAAGACGATATTGTTAAAGCTTTAATTGCGACGTTCGTGAAGCGATTCGCGTTAATTTGACATAAGGATAGTACAAGTAGTGCAATTCTATTTCGAAAAGCAATGACACGGTTGGTATGGGCAAGTAACCGGAACTTGTGCTCCTGCCAACTTGAATAGTTGTATCAATCATTCGTTTGGTTGCCGCCACTAACAGGGCATCTACCAATAAAACTTTGTTCGTGCAACCAATTCCTTTTGGTTGTCACAACGAATCTGAGTTGTAAGGGAATTAGAATAATCCATTGCTTGTTCCAACTAATTTCTTGGTTGTGTCAACTAATTATTTTTTTCCGTGTATTTTATATCACGTTGAGGATCGCTTGTTGCAGGTTGAGGAAAAAAAAATCGGTAAGATAATTGAACCGATTGACGGGCCATCGCTCTGTTCGCGTACTGATTGGGGCTCAGAGGCATTTTGATTTTTTTCTTTTTTTGTTACTTTCTTTTGTTCACAAATCTTTTTTATTTTTGTTTCAACTCGGATCTGACTGAAACGTAATAATCATTATTCTTTGCAACATACAATAAAAGGTCACAGACGTTTGCCAATAGGAAGAAAAGTTTTTCCCCGTCAAAGTATTCTGACGAAACTTTTCTTATCGGTGAAGAATTCCTTCATCATTCTTATCCCCTGGGCCCACTCGCTCGGCACGAACACGCGGCCACGAGCAAACCAGACGTGTACGGCTGTTACCTTCTCGGAGATGCAAATAGTGTAACGCCGGGAGCGATTCTGTGATTTACCGCGCGTTCCGAGTCGGATGGAGCACAGTAGAGACGTGGAAAGAAAGAAGGAACGAAAGAAAGAAAGAAAGAAAGAAAGAAAGAAAGAAAGAGGAAGACTATAGGTGGAGATGCTGCGAGCAAAGGAGCTCGAGACTGCGTGTCCGAACGAGAGACGCAGCCCACTCGTGCTAGGGGATTTACCCTGAAATGCCACGGTGATTTGTGCGACCGGTTACCACCGTTGCCATTTGCATAGTCTTATAGTATATCATGACCAGTGTGTGCGCATGCGCGTACTCGCATGCGCGCCAGAAATCATGCGAGTGCATTGTTATCCTAGCTCGATGCTATTTTACAGCCGATATGCATATTTTCAACAGACATATATACGTATATTGTATATGGGGCGTTTCACTCCGTTTCGACCTGGATTTGACCTTGACATCTCCGACTTGGCTCATTATTTTTTATAGTCCTAGTTGGACCCTCAACTGCACAAAATTTCTTTTTTCTTTTTTTATTGCCATTTGTTTGTTTAATACATTTTTAAAGTGACATACAAAACCCCATAATTTAAAAATCTGATAAAATTCGGAAAAATACTTTGTTCAATCACAAAATGATCTAGTTTAACGCCAAAGTGGGGATGACTTTTTTCATATAGTTTTTAAGAAGATTGAGATTTTTTCAATTTTTTTTTATCATTTCTTTAATAAAAAAAAATCTTAATAACTATGAGAAGAAAAATCTTAGCCACTTTGGCTATAAGCTAGATCATTTCGTTATTGAACAAAGTATTTTTCAGAATTTTATCAGATTTTTAAATTACGGGGTTTTATATGTCATTTTAAAAATGTATGAAACAAACAAAAATGACAATAAAAAATTATAAAACAATTGTTATGCTGTTGAGGGTCCAACTGAGCCTATAAAAAATAATGAGCCAAATCGGAGAGGTCGAGGTCAACTCGAGGTCGAAACGGGGTGGAACGCCCCATATGTAGGTATAGATGAATAATGCGCCGCGACTCCGAGCACTCGTACGGTACTGCACACACAGTGCCATAACCGATGCCAGCGAGCACTTATGGTACCTACTTAACACGTGCGCTCAACAGTGCACTCCGATATGGATATACGATAATTGTACGCTGTGGATATATTGAAGTTTTAACTATGCGCATTAGTTACATAATTTCCAGTTTAGTACCTTTCGTACCGCAGTGCTGGCTGCATTCCCGTAGTACTAGACAAATGGAAGTCAAGCGTCTGTGTCAGATTCCAAGTTAATTGAGATCAATTGAATTTTTAACTCCCGACTGCCCCTCTGGGGCAAAAAGACGGGAGTTATGCTTTTCAGTTATGCTTTTGTGAGATTTTCACAACACCTGATGACGAAGAATTTCCATTTTTTGTTTACCCTATTTGTTTATTTATTAAGATTTTTTTCAGTCGGGAGATTTTTAATTTTTGTAAGTTTATTTTATTTTTTATATATTCATGAAAAGCCACGAACGACACATCCTATGTAAATATATATTTGTGTGGAACTTCTTGGCACACTGATGAGCAAGCGTTAATGATTGGTCAATTTTGCCTGATTTACCAATCATTAACGCTTGATTGGTGCCTGGTCGATTGAGTGTCAATAAATACATTTTTGGCAATTTTAATTGACGAGTCAACGACAACTTATCACTGGTTAAACATTGTCTCTATGAAATCTGCAATTTACTCGGATAGCAAAGTGGAGACCCTCGATGGCAAAATATATTTTTGTAATGTAGAAACTACGACGGAAGCCCGATTTTTTTTCTGTCACACGTTTGCATTTTTATCCCACGTTACTCGGGGGCATAAAACATGTAGCCATACGCTGCGGGCACGCGAATGCAACGAGCGCATTCTAGTGCACTCTTCGCTCGCTATAGAGATACACAAATGTACGTGGTACATATGGAAGTCGGTACCCTCGCGGTATATGCATAGACAACGTCGTGACGAGGAAGCGATTCACCTCAAGCTTTTACTATCTTGCGGTAGTTCGTGGTAGGTCAGAGGCCCGCCTACGAGTGTCATTTCTGCACGCTCGTTTCGAGTCCAAGCTTACCTTCTAACCGCATACACATACACATATACCTACGTACTTACATCGCTACGCGGAGACCAGTAGATCTTGAAATTTACTGCTCTCCACCACAATACTATAACTATGCGCGAGTTTCCACACACCCGGAGCGTTATTGAATTTCTCTCCCACACTCCACTTTCAGCGCAGGCGCGCGCGATATACCCCGACTACTTTCTCTTGCGCGATATTTCATACGCGTTTTTTTTTTCTTTTTTTTTTTAATCATTCAGGACACGTTATCGTGATACAAAATTGATTTTCCGGCAATATTTGTTTCGGAGGAGCCGGTTTTTAATTCCTGTTTTTCTTCTCTGTGTTGCAGTGAGGACGCTGGGCGTAGCGGCGACGAAATGAAGCATGCAGCATGCGTGGTAGCGGTGTCACGGCTGCGCGGTCCTGCCTTCAACCCCTGGTGTCCGCCAGCCGCTACCTCGCCGTACACGCCCTTCCCGGTGATCCTCTCTACTTCGTCGTCGAGGTAAAGCGATGCACTCAACATATTGTAACGAATATAGCTGACTACGTCTTGTGAGACACACGATATAAGTTAGGTTGACAATTGATAAACGAATAGTTGACCGACTTCACTGCGATTATGACAGAAGAGAGCCTCGACGGGACTTTGACAGCGAGCAGACGTGCTAAAGATCGCGATCCGAATATCGGAAGCTTTTATAATCAATAATATCCGCCCCACAAACAAATATCGTTACAATATAATAGTACATCACGCTACGAGGGAGGAAAGTGTCACTTTTCACCGAGTGTGAAATTTGATGAATCGTATGACATTGAAGTTTGCATCGTTGCAATGCTACGAAATCAAAAACGAAATATTAATTTAATAAGAATAAAAATAATTCACCCCCATTAGGGGGTGAAATAATTTTGTTTTGTCATGCTGTAAGTTGTCATAATAACTTTTTATAGCCGGTATGATCATTTGTGTTCATTCATATTTTATTGTTTTAAATTTCGTTGCATTGCAACGATGCAAACTTCAACGTCACTGAATCGTTCATTACGTCTTGTCGTAGCGCCACGATAAACATCACAAAGAAATCGCTGACATCAGCTGATCAGCTGGTCGCTGTGAAACGCATAACTCCCGTCTTTTGGCCCAGCGGGGCAGTCGGGAGTTAAAAAATCGAAATTTTCTATTTTTTTCATATTATTAATTATTTAAAAATAGGGAGTTAAAAATCGAAAATTTCGGACTTCACCGTCGATATTGAATGTTTTATCGTTACAAAAGTTCAGTCTGATACCCCATGACGTTGAAGTTTGCATCGTTGGAATCCAACGAAATTCAGAAAAAAATAATAATTCTAATTAACCCAAATGATGAAATTAGGCATAAAAAATCATTATAGGAACTAATTGATATGATTTCTTTTTGTAACTAATTTCATCATTTGGGTTACTTGGAATTAATTTTTTTTTTCTGAATTTCGTTGCATTCCAACGATGCAAACTTGAACATCATAACCGACAGCGGCGTCTCCTCGAGTCGGTTACATATGTAGAAGCTACGCGGCCTCGCGAGATCGTGAGCGAGCCCCCCCGTTCACGTCGCGAGTTGTAATACCTTATCCGTCCCGACACGCATGATTTACAAATGTCAGATTAGCATTGCGGCGCCGTCGCGAATGCGACACACGATAGAGCGCGAGAGCCCGCGGGACGATCGGAACTATGCATCGCTCATGTCGCGCGTCGCCTATGCACATAGAGCCGCTGCTGCTGCGGCGACGCGACGCGACGCGACGCACCGCACACGTGTATTCCACTCGGGAAGCCTGCACGTACGTTTTACTTACCTTAGCGGCTCGTAAAGACTCGGGAAATCGCACTCCTTTGCTCTCAGTCGTACACCGAGAGAAAAAGTTTCCTTGATTCAGTGAAATTTCCTTGAAATCTCAACCTATGAAACATTTCTTTGAGGTCAACGAAATAGTATCCTTAAGTTAATATTATATTTTCTTTGAATGATGTCATCAACCAAATTATAGGTTATGTTCACCAAGTTTTTGGTCACGTACCATAGTACTTAGATATGGTCACCAATAACTTGGATGGTTTAACCAATGATTATCTTCTTGATTTGACTTGACTTAACTATAACATGACAGACCAGCTCGCGCGAGAAACACCAATACGACTTATCGCGAATGAGCCAAACGTTGACAGACCGGGTGCCGTCAGGCATATCGTTTCTTTAAATCAAGAAGATCATGTCTTTGAAATTCAACGAAATATTTCATTGAAATCAATGAAAAAAATGCAATCCACCCATTTGTTTGGAATCAAGGAAATTTTTTCTCTCGGTGCCCAATCTATGGTATGCAACAAAGTTACATGTCGAGGACCTCAAATGGCTCACAGAACCCCCTCTGGCGTCTGGACTACCTGCGCAAATCCGGTGCAATTTCATAACCACGCTTTTCAGGTAGTCATTATTACTCCCCCCTCCTTCACGTCACCGGCTCTCGTACCCGATCGTATCTCACGAAAAAGCGACTCTGGCAATGGAATATATCAGTGACTGATTCTGCGAGTCGGGATTAATATTTATACCGGCGAGCAATTAATTAAACATGATTGGCGTCGAATGCCTCGGGAGCCGCATACCTCGCGCAGCGCGCGAGCGTCGAGCGTCACCGGCTATCGCCCGGTCTGCGCATGCGCGAGTGCGTCCACGCGCACACATTCGGAGGTCGTTCGGCCTCCGCGCGCGGGTATATAAATTTTCGCGATAAATTATTACCGGTCGGATGAGTAAGTGTAACGATTCAAAGGACTCGCGGAAAGCGTGGCGCCGCGCGGTGGTATGGGAGTCCCGCGCTCACAGTCTGTGCCGTCCGACCGGGTGAGTGGAGTACACGCGCGCCACGTATATCAACCGTATACCGCGCGATACCCCCTGCGCTATACGTCCACTAGCTACACTTACCGGCTTGCCGCTCGCTAATTAAGCCGTTAACGAGCTCGTTAGTCGGCCGCGCGCGCGCGCGCGAACGAGCTCGCGTCTTCGGATTTTCCACGGACGAACGAGCGGCCCATCAGCTCGCAGGCGGCACGTCGGCGCGGTGCGCGAGGTGCGCAAGGTGCGACCTTAGAATTATTTCAGTTGGGCGATATCGCCGGTTTGCGGAAGTATATCTCGGTGCGACCGCCTCGCGCGAGAGGGATATCATCGCACCGGCCGTCGAATACACCGAGAGAATTCCTTGATTCCAAAGAAATGGGTGGATTGAATTTTTTTCATTGATTTCAATAAAATATTTCTTTGAATTTCAAAGACATGATCTCCTTGATTTAAAGAAACGATATGCCTGACGGCCACCCGGTCTGTCAACGTTTGGCTCATTCGCGATAAGTCGTATTGGTGTTTCTCGCGCAAGCTGATCTGTTATGTTATAGTTAAGTCAAGTCAAATCAAGAAGATAATCATTGGTTAAACCATCGAAGTTATTGGTGAACATATCTAAGTACTATGGTGCGTAACCAAAAACTTGGTGAACATAACCTATAATTTGGTTGATGACATCATTCAAAGAAAATATAATATTAACTTAAGGATATTATTTCATTGACCTCAAAGAAATGTTTCATAGGTTGAGATTTCAAGGAAATTTCATTGAATCAAGGAAACTTTTTCTCTCGGTGCGGGTGCCATTATTATTATACGGTATGCGGCGAACGAAAAACTTTCCATTATTATTATTAATATTACTATTTATTTTTTACTAGTATCCAAAGCATAGAACAAAGGTTATTGTTTAATGAAATAAATAATTCGATGCCCCACATTAAATTGGATACTCCAATGTGGCACGTGGTACTTCCACCAATCACCAGTGACTCCGCGGAGTTATCACGATAAGAGCTTTTCGTGCGAAGAAGTCGTTCGAAGTCTCGAGCCTCACGCGTACGGTGGCTAATGAGTGGCATAGATATTGGCGCGCGAAGATCGAATTAAATATCGATTAGCGTGTGGCTCGTTAAACCGGCCGAGAGTCCTGGGTTTCGCGATTCTGCGCTGTCGGGAAATCCGAGACGAGACGGGACGACTACGACGACGACGACGACGACGACGCATCAGCTGCCCGGCGTCATCGTGGTGAGCTAATCTCACCGTCTGCGCAACTGACTGCCAAGTTGAGAATATTACCAAAGCGGCGCGCGCACTAATCTGTTTTTACTTTCTCTCAATGCTACACGGGAATTACGTGAGACAGAAGCGTGGAGCTTGGAGTCTCGCGTGCACAGCGAGTGTAATGATAAACAACGAATTGCGATACGCTTAACGAAGGGCGAGAACGAGATTCTATATTTTTACCTCACGGATCGGGTGCTGTACGCGCGATCCGATAAACTGCTAACTGCATTGCGTTGTAAATTTCATTCGGCGCAACACGCGAGGCCTCGCGACGCTTCCGCGTGGGGGCGCCTCGAGAAAATTCCCAGGGACCTCCAAAGGTCGCGCGCAAATATCAGTTGACTTGGCCTCGCGGCCTGGGAATATTCCGCGGAGCGCGAAAGATTATAAAACGAAGGACGGAGAGATCGCAAAAAGCTAACGGATGCATCATCGAATCCCGCGCGCTTGTCGTGTTATTTTTAGTTTCCCGATCGCCCCGCGCGATGCACGAGCTTTCTTTTAATTGTTCGGCAGCTTGAGGCAAATAAAGAGCAAAGCGCGAAAGAGAATTAAACATTTTTAATATTCTCGCTATCACCGAGAGAAAAAGTTTCCTTGATTCAATGAAATTTCCTCTTGAAATCTCAACCTATGAAACATTTCTCTGAGGTCAATGAAATAATATCCTTAAGTTAATATTATATTTTCTTTGAACGATGTCATCAACCAAATATAGGTTATGCCCACCAAGTTTTTGGTTACGTACCATACTACTTAGATATGGTCACCAATAACTTCGATGGTTTAACCAATGATTATCTTCTTGATTTGACTTGACTTAACTATAACATAACAGATCAGCTTGTGCGAGAAACACCAATACGACTTATCGCGAATGAGCCAAACGTTGACAGACCTGGTGCCGTCAGGCATATCGTTTCTTTAAATCAAGGAGATCATGTCTTTGAAATTCAAAGAAATATTTCATTGAAATCAATGAAAAAAATGCAATCCACCCATTTCATTGGAATCAAGGAAATTTTTTCTCTCGGTGTAGGACTTGGCATATACCAATGTGCGATCTCCGCTCGGAGGCGTCTCGCTCGAAAGCTTCATGGATGCAAGAAATGCGGGGCCCGCGTTGGGCCCGTGGTGTTCGTGGAACGTATACGTGGCGCATAGAACGTCATTGCCAAGGTTTCTACAGGCAAACGAGCGCTCCGCGCTCAAGATCGGTGATCGTTGGAGGAACGACCTACTACTGTAGAGAGAATGAATATACAGTAGTGCGGGGTATATATAAGGCATGCCGTGTGCGCGGTGCGGTCTGGTGGGACGCGTACATACCCTCTTCTCACACGATACCATCTACCTAATTATCCGCAGGCTCATTTGTAACGACCAAACTGAATTTCCGTGAGGCATGGAAATTCACAAAGTTATTTCCAGCGAGTGTTCGCTCGCTACGAAAAAAACAATACAATAATCTTCCTTGGAAACATCGGTGCCTCACGATTATTTATCCAAAGTCTCGTAATTCGATATGTTCATTGTCGCCGGTTTGTCGCGTACTTTAATTGCACGCAATTTTTTTTTAATCTTCCTATTTTTTTTTTTACAAAAAACTGTCGGAAAAAATGGCTAAGTTCGACACGTTTTGTTCAAAACGCCGCCATTTTGTCAAATTAAAATTACTGTTCTTTGGATGGCAAAAAATGATATCGAGAGATCCAAACGATTTTTTAATACCGATAAAAAGTATCGAGCAAGTTGTTTTCATTAAAAAAAAACACACACACACACATTTTACATCACTTCGATGGTGTACTGAACAGGGGAAGATTTATGTCCGCCGTTTAATCACCGTGATGTATGTGTTAGGAGAATGAAAAAAAAATCATCGACACCGAATTTACATTTTATTTTTAGATTGTCGATGAATCAACGAGCATCCTCGAATAGTTTTTTCATTTTTTTTTCTCTCTTCGAAAATATATTCCACCCGGGGCCGCGCGTGGAATTCACGGTGCGTGTTACGGTAGCACTCGACACATCGATCCTCGCGCGATCGATGCGCGCCTCTTCGTAGATAAAGAAATTTGAATGAATCGGTCGCTTCGAGGGGCGCCAGAGCGCAAGATCGACGCCACACATCGAGGGCTTCGACAAATTAGTCATCGTGGCTCGGGATCCATTGGTCGGACCATAATCGAGTCTCGATTATCTATACGACCGACCCGAGAAGAGGACGATCCGAGCGAGTGAGGCGGACGCTTCCCGGACACAGAGCGCGAAATGATTCTTCATTCTCGAATGGAGGAGAATTCCATTCGGGACGGTCGAGCATGATAAATCAGCTCGGGTAGCGAACTCTCGTTCCTCATCTCCACCTTTCTCACTCTCGTTCGGGGCTGCTGCTGCTGCTGCTGCTGCTGCTGCTCGGTTGTCTCGAGCCCCGCGTACGGGAAACCACGTGCAGCTTCTCGATCGGGCGGTATAACCGCGCAGGCCTCCTGCCTTGGAGATGGGATCGGCGGTAAATCCGAGACAGCAGGTTGTTCCCTTACGGATGTTTTATGGGTGCGAGGGGCCTTAGAGAGAGAGAGATTTGGAGCAGGTCGGAGGGAGGGCAGAGCACGGCCGATCTCGATCGGCCGTACTCCGCGCATCGGTTCCCCGGAATGACTCCGCGAATGACTCGTGATATCCGACGAGAAGCGATAAATTCGACGCTATTGTGGGTTTCCATGTTGTGCTCTCCGCGTTGCGCACCCAATCGCAGGAACCACCCTGCTGAAAACTGCTGCCTCGTGCCGAACGATATAAATCACGGGCGCATCGAGACAAGTGCATCGAATTACACTGGGATATTACCGGAGAGCGCGGCATTATCGTACACCGAGAGAAAAGGTTTCCGTGATTTCAATGATGTTGAAGTTTGCATCGTTGGAATGCAACGAAATTCAGAAAAAAAAACTTAATTCCAAGTAACCCAAATTATGAAATTAGGTATAAAAAGAAATCATATCAATTAGTTCCTATAATGATTTTTTATACCTAATTTAATCATTTGGGTTAATTAGAATTATTATTTTTTTTTTAATTTCGTTGGATTCCAACGATGCGAACTTCAACATCATTGATTTCAAAGAAATGGGTGGATTGATTTTTTCTCATTGATTTCAATGAAATATTTCTTTCATTGAAGCGACCAACGAGACAACGAGTGACACGTTAATGGTCTTGACATCGCGGACGACGATGACGGAGGTTGTATGGCATTACGCAATCGGTTGCACGTTGATTCCGGTTGCAAGGTGACATCTTGCTCGCCCGACGTCCGATTCGATATGTCAGTTGGCTCTGAGTCTCGCAGGTTCGCGGTTCCTCACCTCATTTTATTCATTAATCGAGGCGAAAATTTATTCATACAGAAGAACCTCAACCGTCTGGACCATAACCATAAGAACCTGAACCGTCTGGCTCAGTTCCTCCATCCACAAACGCAGCGTTGTGAGATTTTTTCTCTCGTCTTTTTTTTTCTTTCAAGGAATATAAATAAGACAATAAGTGGATTCGAATGCTAAGACGAAATTTACTTTTTGTGTTGCAGGCCAAGTCGAGAGTAAAGGAGGTTTATGGGCAGACATGCATGCTTCTCGGTCAGCAGGGTATGCGAGACTGCGAACTCTTCGGACTAGCGATACTCTCTGGTATGTATTATTATTATTATTATTGTTGTTGTTGTTGTTGTTGTTGTTGTTGTTGTTGTTGTTGTTGTTACTATTGAGAGGGGCAGTGGTGCAGTGGTTGAGGATGCGGGTTCATCGCGACTACCTAAGCAAATTACCGCACGTCAACAACGAAATTATGATATCTCTCTCCCAAATAGACGTGAACACAATAATCAAACAAACTACAAACGGATATCTTCCGCCTCAATCTTTCCTATATTTCGATTCGTGTGGACTCATCCAAAATGCCAACAACGTACCGATATTATACCATTGGAAACGAAACAAAGCTGACAAACGAATCTCGATACAAAGGCATGATTTCGATAACCATAAAGAAAAATTCAAATTCAATACAGCTCTTTCCCCCTATGACTCTTGTGGTTATCACCGCCTGAATACTGAAAAATACTGGTGGCGCACTCCTAACGATCCAACCATCATTGAACTTGCTCAACGAAAACAACTCCATGACAGGAGACTCCAAAACCAAATACGCCCCCACTGAGACGTAAATAACTATAAGCCAAATAGTTTTATAAAAACTACTTATGCCGCAAGGCACACGATGTAAATATGTAAATACGTTTAGTTTGTAAGTCAACTTGGTTAAGTAAGCACAGACATAAATATTCTATAGGGGTTTCTTATATCTAATCTTTTCCCCATCTCCAGAGCACAATTCTGTGTGCGCCAATACTGTCCGAACAATGTTCCATTACACTCCGTTACTTTATAAACTTTATTATAATACTGTATGGTGACGAGATCCCTTATGCGCAAGGGCAAGAACGAATGACTATGTACATCATAAGGACACTTTTTTTTAAACCACTTGTTTGATCCTGATGATAAAAAATGACTGTATTACTTTCTGAAATAAACGTGTTAAAAAAAAGGACGCAGGGTTCATAAGCAGTGGGTCCGGGGTTCGATTCCCGGTGCCGAATAGCGGGGCTGGCGCAAAAACTGACGAGCAACGTCGAAGCTCCGGACACAGGACGTACGACCTACGACTGTGTCTGTGCACACAGAAAAAAATGGTTAGCTCGACTAAATCCAGCGGTCATCAGCTGTCAAATAAATGTTTAGTTGAAGCAATGACATTTTTTGTTTCCTTAACAATTTCCCAGTTGAGCAGACCAATCGATGGTTAAGGTGAAAAAAAAAAGTTGTTGAGCTGACTAAACAATTTTCTTGACAGCCGGTGACCGCTGGATTTATTGAATCAACAAATCTCTTTTCCTCAGTGTGCGCCCGTTGTTTACAGCCAGCTATCGCTTAGACTCGCTCCAGTGCCGAGTGAAGAGAGCTCGAGGACCGCGATACGAGGAAGGGAGATGGAGTGTGGTTTGACGCGCCCGTAACCCTGAGGGGATCGGTGTACAAATACATACATACATACTTACATACGTACATACATACATGCATACATATATACATTCATACATACATACATGCATATTATTATTATTATTATTATTATTATTACTGAAGAAAAAACGAAAAATGTTTCGTTAACTCAAAGACATATTTTTCCCTTTAACTTTATACCGTCTTTTGTGCGATTGATGTGAAACGGACAAATACAAAATGCGACCTTCCATTGAATGCAAATTTATGATACAGAATATATCATTGATTAGTCCGGAAAAACTAATTTTGGCATTCTATTTCGTTTCCATAAACGTGAATTTTTTTTTGTTGCTTCTTCTCGCACTCTTGGCACTCCGAGCCCCATTTTATTCGTCTATGCATGCTGAAAAATGTTCATCCCACGTTGTTACTCCACTTGATATACACACGCGCGAATTCTCGACTGTACGGGGGGCTCTCGGGATCCCGAGAGCAGAAAATGCGGCGGTTTGCGCCTGGGCCTTTTTAGGTCCTGCAGCACTGCAGGGACTGCGGGCCGGTCCGAGTCGTTGCGCTAGGGTCTCTCAGTCTCTCCCGAAGAGGCCCTGCGGGACCCTCTCGCGTCACCCCTCTTCCGCTTCTCGACTCTCTCTCGGGCTCCACCAGACCGCCGCATTCCACGGGGGCCCCATCACGGTGCGGTCGGGAGAGCTGCTGGCGAGTTTTGAAGCGCGCGAGGCGCGGCTCCGCGCCCGCGCGCGCACGTCAGGGAGGGAAAAAAAACAACGTGCACCTGAAAAACCAGAACAAGGATAAAAAAAAGCGTCGCTCACACCCCGCGCGCGGACCCCGTGCGTCTGGTTTGTGTGCGCGCGTATCGATATACATGTGAAGTGTATACAGAGAAAGCTTTTGAAGCGACAATTTGTATTTTTCGAAAACATTTCCGCGTCTTTTCGCGGAAAAGCTCTTTTGACGTTTCATTTTTTTCACCCGCGAATGCGCAAAAAACAAGTAATTTGGCGTGGCAACGAAGCTCCCGGGAAGCATCCCCTTTCGTTTCGTTGTTTGCTTCTGTTTTTCTTCGTCTCGGTGGACCCGCGGCTAAAAATAGAAGTACAAGTGGGGTCCCCACGCGATGTTCTTCGTTTCTGCTGGCCGAACAGAGTCGAGCACGTTGCTGTGTATGTTGCTGCAAGGACCTAACTTCGCGTTGCGTATACCGGCAGCAGCAGCGGCAGTAGCAGCGCACACGAGGGCCGGGGCCCTTTCGAGGATTATTTTTAGAGGAAGCGACCTTCACGAGACGTCCAATGCGGCCACGAAATCACTAAAATATACTTCTGAAGACCGTAAAAGGCTATACGACGCTTCCTCAGGAAGGCAACGTTTTGCAAATATTATTTCCTCACCCGCATCGAACTCAACCGAATGTGCATTCCGTCATTCACACTCCAGACCCACGCGGAAATAATTCTACGAGTAACATGTATTCAACATATATATTATTTACATAGAACTTTTTGACACTTTTACTGTGTAAATATCTCTCTATATAATAAACATATCTCGCCGCCGCCGTGTAGGATAATCGAGCAGGGTGGGGTAAATGCCCCACCCAAGTCTGATTTTTTATCAGGCTTACTAAGTACCCTAAGGGACTTGGGCCGATTTTTTCTAAGTCCCCAAGCAGGACTTAGAAGCCCGTCTTCCAACTGGCTCAGGCTTTGTCCAGTTAGGTCTGTGTTCAGTTGAGCCGCGGTTCAGTCTTGCCATATCGAGTTGAGAGCGGGGACAGTGCTGCTGTGTCGAGTTGCACACCACGGGAGTTTTACTGTGTCAAGTTGGTGATGAGTCAAGTTTTTCCGTGTCAAGTTGGTGATGAGTCAAGTTTTTCCGTGTCAAGTTGGTGATGAGTCAAGTTTTTCCGCGTCAAGTTGGTGATGAGTCAAGTTTTTCGCGTGTCAAGTTGGTGATGAGTCAAGTTTTTCCGTGTCAAGTTGATGATGAGTCAAGTTTTTCCGTGTCAAGTTGGTGATGAGTCAAGTTTTTCCGTGTCAAGTTGGTGATGAGTCAAGTTTTTCCGTGTCAAGTTGGTGATGAGTCAAGTTCTTCCGTGTCAAGTTCATGGTGTGTCCACTATTAACCTGTAGAAACGACGTACTGTCGACACCACGGAGGAAATAGGAGTGACAAAAAGAAATCAAGAATACCAGGTAAAAGCAGAGACGTTTTTTTCTCAGTGTAAAGCCTCAATTATTTGTTTTGTTCAAGTTTTTTTCATCGTCGCTGTACACGATCACGATTTTCGTCCGCGGCCGTCTTAGAATTGGAGCTCGCGTCACTGAACCAGAAGCACAAGCGTCGCCGGCGTGGGCGCGACGATGCTGTTTTTTGTTTGTTTGTGTTTTTTGTCACTCACTCGCTCTCCTCAAGCGAGAGAGCGAAGTCGCGATAAAGCAACGGGGATAATAGCCTCGGCCGACAGGGAAGTGGAATACCCCGGAGAACGTGAGGAACGCGAGGCGGGCGGCCTGCAGCGAGAGATACGCACACGCTGTGGTGTAAGGAGGAAGATAGGCCAGGAGAATATAATAAGAGAACCGAAAGAGAGACATACGGCAAAACGGCCGAGAACGCACTCGCTGGAGAGCAGCAGCAGCAGCAGCAGCAAGAGTGCCCGAGCAGAGGAGAAAGAGGAAGAGAGACGAAGAAGAAGAAGAAGAAGAAGAAAAGCGAGAGCTCACGGGTAAGACGGTAGCCGGGTGATTTGTATAGGGTGCCTTGTATTCCACCTCCCACCAGCTGAGGCGAGGGAGCTCTGGGCCCGAGTGATAGCCGCGCCGAGCGGCGGCGGAGGCCACGAGAGATCTGAGTTCCCGTGCGCAACGACGACGACGACGAAGACGACGAAGACGACGAAGACGACGAAGACGACGACGACGACGACTTCGGAGCCACAGAGGAATGTGGGAGGGTGAGAGAGGCTCCGCGCGACCGGGGAGCGCGCAGCGGACGATGGTTCGGGCCTCTCGACTCGGTTGGACCTGCTCGCCGGGTGGGGGAAATGGGCCTCTGGCAGGTCCACGTTGCGACAGGGACGCAACGAGCGCGCGGCTCCGCTATATGTTTTTTCCGCTCTCTGTTTCTTCCTTTTCCTTTGTTTCGTTCTCTTTTTTTTTCAGCCCTCGAGACTCTCATAAACAACACCTCTCTCCGATTGCCTCTATATTACGTTCGGGAGGAACGCGCTGTTGTTGGCCATCTTGGTTTTGTGTCTTGCGCTCCGTTTGGTTTCTTTCCGCTCGCTGGACCTCCTCTCCTTCGGCCTTCCAACGGCGTTCTGGCCGCACTTCTCTACTATTCTTTTCGCAGATAAAACAGAGGTAGAGGGAAAAAACGAGGAGGAGGTGGAGGAGGAGGAGGAGGAGGAGGAGTGCGCGGCTCATCGGTGATGCTCAGCCACGAGGGACGAGACAGGAGAGGGAGAGAGAAGGTTCGTCCGGATTCGGGCGATATAGATCGAGTAGCAGCTGGCGAGACTCACTACAGTTTGTTTTTGTGTCTTCGTCGGCAATCCTCCTACTCGTTATCTCTCTGTCTCCCTCTCTCTCTATCTCTCTTCGCCTCCCTCGAGAAGCCCTTTCTTATTTTTCAATCCACTCAGAATCTTCTTCTTCCTCCTCTTCTTCGGTACTTCCATTCGTCCGTACTGCAGCGTAAGAAGGAAACAAAACCCGTCGACAACCTCTCTCTTTTTCTACTTTTCGCTCGTTTCTCCGCCGCTTCCTCCACAACATCCCCGTCCCTTCTGTCTTTCGTCCTTGCGTCCATTTATATTTTGCCTCATTCGGGTTCCTTCCGCTCCTAGCGAGTCTTCTCTGCTCCGTTTGCCATGCCGTCGTGCACTCCTTCCTCACTAGTTTCGCGACCTTTTCCTTCTTCCGTCTGTCTTCACACCGAGAGAAAAAGTTTCCTTGAATCAATGAAATTTCCTTGAAATCTCAACCTATGAAACATTTCTTTGACGTCAATGAAACAGTATCCTTAAGTTAATATTATATTTTCTTTGAATGATGTCATCAACCAAATTATAGGTTATGTTCACCATGTTTTTGGTTACGTACCATAGTACTTAGATATGTTCACCAATAACTTCGATGGTTTAACCAATGATTATCTTCTTGATTTGACTTGACTTAACTATAACATAACAGATCAGCTTGCGCGAGAAACACCAACACGACTTATCGCGAATGAGCCAAACGTTGACAGACCGGGTGCCGTCAGGCATATCGTTTCTTTAAATCAAGGAGATCATGTCTTTGAAATTCAAAGAAATATTTCATTGAAATCAATGAAAAAAATTCAATCCACCCGTTTCTTTGGAATCAAAGAAATTTTTTCTCTCGGTGCAGAGCCTACTAATAATTGTATTAACCAACTGCTATTCATTAGGCTCTCAGCGCTCGTATTGGTTATAAAAAAAGTCAACTGCTACAATTTTTATCGACCATGGTGGCTTTTCCTATTTCTTCGCGTCTCGGTTACCGCGAGTGCAACACCGAGGATCGCGGCGATACAGTCGGTACGACGATAGCGGGCAGGTACAACGTGTGAGATCATTGAGGAGCGACTCTTCCGACTTGGTGTGTATTGTACAGTCGAGCCTGAGTCCGCGTACTCTCTCGTCAATGGGGGGGAGGTGATTACGGGCCTAATTACGGTTACTCCGCATTGCCGGGGCGGTGGCAGTGCGGCACGACCGCTGCCGGTGCGAGCCATTGTTTCTTTCTGGGAAACCGACGACTTTATGGGTATCGTTCTTCCTCATGGTACTGCCACGGTCTTTTCAAGAGGCATCGCCGGGCGAGCTGGGCTCGCTCGCTCGCGTAAACGTCCTCGTTCCGGCGCGCGGTCGTCGCACGAGTGGAAGGAGTCGCCGCTCCACCACGACTCATCTGCTCCTCTCACTGCCGCAACGGCGATCCGCCTGTACTCTCCGTTTCATCCTTTGTGCATAGCGTTCGCAGCACGTGGCCTCGAGGATTTCGCGGAAAGCCACGAACACGTCTCGAGGGCTTCGGGAATAATACAAACCAATGCGAGATCTTGCATCGAGATTTGCCAATGGTTTCAAAGATATATTTATGTGAAAACATCGTTAGGGTTGGTTTTCCGGAAAAAAAAATGTCCTCAAAAAGTGTCACGGCCGCTTAGGCTTTTCATCTAAGAGAAAGAAATTTTTAAAACTGTACTATTACGCAAAACCGACGGCAGTGGGCGCGTAGTCGGTGTGTGGCTTCGGCGATCGACCACGTTGATGCATGGAGTTCTGATTGAAGTTTCTGATTGAGGTTAGGCTAGGCTCACACACATGTGCAACAGTTGTAAGAAGGTAGTGGTCAAAGCGATATTTAGAAATTGGCAATTTTACAACTTTTTTCAAAGATATATACTTCCGCGAAGGCACAATGGATCCCAAAAATCCATGGACCTATGGTAAACCTAACAGCCATAGAAGATCTGTACCAAAACTTGTTAAGACATTTTTGTTGTTGTCTCGATAAATATGCATGTCGAAGATTCGAGATGAGATCTTTCGATTGTCGCGAAACGCATAACTCCCGACTTTTGCCCTGGGGCAAGTCGGGAGTCAATTATGAATTTTCAGACAGAAACTTTTTACAGTGTTAGGAAGGCGAACGTAGGGAACAATTAAAAAAATAAACATTTTATACTACAAAAATTACTACTACGCGAAACTGGCATTTTCTCAATTAGAAATTGTTTTCAATCTGATGTAAGCGAAAAGCATTCGACTGAAAGAAGAATCATGCGCACAGAGTGTCCCATCGTTATTTCCCACGAAACAGTCGAAGGTCTACGCGGATAGCGTAGCAACCAATTCACACACTAATCTCGATTCCGGGTGAGCGTTAGACGGCGGAGTCGCGGTTGCCGATGCCGGTGCTACGCTCGGAGCGGCGCGCGCGAGTTCTGCGGTAGCCCGCGTTCTCATTCCACGGTTCCTTTTCTGTAGCCACAACAGGCAGGTGTGCTCCACACAGCTATTCGTCCGTCCTTCCGCCCGTCCGTGCGTGTTCCTTCGGTTCCTCCGTCCGTCTATTGGTCCTTGCGAACCCACGAAAAAACGACTCACAAAGGATTCGTGCCACAGCGCCACTTCAGATCTGTTGCTATACGAAACACTCGCGTCTCTCTCTCTCTCTCTCTCTCTCTCTCTCTCTCTCTCTCTCTCTCTCTCTCTCTCTCTCTCTCTCTCTCTCTCTCTCTCTCTCTCTCTCTCTCTCTCTCTCTCTCTCTCTCTCTCTCTCTCTCTCTCTCTCCCGCTCTCTTCCCCTCTCTTTCCCCATCTTTCTCTCCCCATCTCTCTATCCGGAAGTTTTGAAAATTTTAATGAAGTAACTGAATCAGAAATTTACCAAATAATACAACAATTGGAGAACGAAAAAGGAACAGAAGAAGGTATAAGCACGGAATTTATTAAAATAGCATATAAAAGTATAAAAGATATAATGAAAACGTTAATAAATAAGTCACTGCAGGAAGGAGTATTTTCTGAAAAATGGAAAACCTCGACTGTCATACCGATTCCCAAACTAGCCGTAAGTACAAAGGCCGAAGAACATAGACTGATAAACATATTACCAACGTACGAAAAAGCATTGGAAACAGGGGCAAAAACCCAAAGCGTACAATACATCGAAAATATTAATATTCATATTGATGAGCGGTCGGGTTTCCAGAAAAATGTCTACTGCGAAAGATAATAAGAAACAGTAATTTAAGGAATTAATACTAAGAAAATATATTACATATAAGGAGTAGTGTAAGGAAACCATTGTAAAAAAATGAGTGGCCAACGAGCAAAATGAACGCTTTCAGTCAGTCTCCCTGTCTCTCTCTCCCTCTCCATCCCTCTCTCTCCGCCACCAAAACCCAGGCCGAGGTAGAATCGGGAAGATAGAAAGAAAAAGGGAAAGATTGAATTTCCATTTCTGGCTCTTCGATCCCTCGCTCGTCTCCTTCCCTCGTTCTCACCTGCAGACCCTTCCCCTTCCCTCCCTCTCGCCTCGATCGACTGCTGCGGGCCCCTTCATTGCGTATTCATTATATTCCCTGCATCCTTTGATATTCCACGAAAAAGATGATTAGAAAATAATATTAAATAAAAATGCAACAATACAAAAAAAAAAGGAATAAATTCGCCAGAGGGCGAAAACAAAAATTGGGCGGACGGGGCCCGCTGGGCGCGGCACACACGCCGCGTTCCTGCAGCTCCGAGGAAGTAGACGCGAGGTGCACTGGGCTAGAAGCCCGCGCGAAAGACGTATATACGATCGATTTGTGGCTCGTCCGTGACTCGAGGGAATCTTCAATGTGTCTCGACGCGCGCGCACACCGCGTGCTTCGATGAAACGAGAGGGAAGCTTGGGTTCAAAGAGGCGGAGGAGGCGGAGGAGGAGGAGGAGGAGGACGAGATGGAGGAGAAGGGGAAAGGGCCGCGACCGATGCCACGCGGACCCAACGCCGCAGAGTCCGGGGTTTAGCCCTTGGGCAACATTCTCCGGTAATGGTCGGGTTATACCTCGGGTAACACAGGTGCCCGGGACCCGATCGCACGCCTTACTGTATAGAATCCTATACAGCATATACTACGTATTCGCACGCTGTGTGTATATATTTATATATACACTAGGGGAGCTTTGCCCCCTGCGCGCTTCGCGCGCCAAACCCCCCTCCCCCCTCCCCCCACCCCACGTTGCACCGTCTATAGATTTCACTGTATTATAAAAATCTTTCACCATACCTAACTTTACCCTAGTTAACTTAACCCTGCCTAACTAAACCCTACCCAACTTACCTAACTACCTAAGCGCTCCGCCCGCCGTTGCACCGTCTATAGATCTCTCTGTATTATAACAATATTTCGCTTATACCTGACTAAACCCTACCCAACTTAACCCTACCTAACTTAACGCTACCTGACTTAACGCTAACTAACTTAACGCTACCTAACTTAACCCAACCATCCCTAACGGGACCCCTCCCATCTATCAGAACCCCTATCTCTTGGGATCCTCACCGTTGTGACCCGCTCAGGATTCCGACGGAGAGAGGGTGGACTTAGAAAAGATCCAGGACCTTTTGATATTGAATGCCCTATATACCCTACACTGCGGCGGCGGCGGCGGCGGCGAGACCTTTTTATAATATATTCGCGCGCACTCATGTCCGTTTTTTTCCTTTTCCAAAAACATAGATTACCCAAGCCCTGATTTTTCTAAGTCCTTTTCCAAAAACATAGGCTTCCAAGCCCGATTATACTACACAGCGGCGGCGACGACGACGGCGAGAGATTTTTATTATATAGAGAGATAATGGTAATAAATGAATATTGCAAGCTCAACACTCCGTTAATTATTTTATTCCCGCGAATGAAAAGCAAAACGCGGTCTTGCACCGAGAGAAAACATTTCCTTGATTCCAAAGAAATGGGCGGATTGCATTTTTTTCATTGATTTCAATGAAATATTTCGTTGAATTTCAAAGACATGATCTCCTTAATTTAAAGAAACGATATGCCTGACGGCACCCGGTCTGTCAACGTTTGGCTCATTCGCGATAAGTCGTATTGGTGTTTCTCGCGCAAGCTGATCTGTTATGTTACAGTTAAGTCAAGTCGAATCAAGAAGATAATCATTGGTTAAACCATCCAAGTTATTGGTGAACATATCTAAGTACTATGGTACGTAACCAAAAACTTGGTGAACATAACCTATAATTTGGTTGATGACATCATTCAAAGAAAATATAATATTAACTTAAGGATATTATTTCATCGACCTCAAAGAAATGTTTCATAGGTTGAGATTTCAAGGAAATTTCATTGAATCAAGGAAAGTTTTTCTCTTGGTGGCAGGTACGCCGGCGCAGTATCTCCAAAATTCGTCCTTACGTCGCGTCCCGCGTGTGTGTGTGTGTGGCTAGTCTGTCCTGATATGGTCGCGTGGGGACTTGAGTTACTCGTGCACGTTCATCGGGGCAGAGATCCATTCTACCTCCTGCGCGTCTTGACTTTTTGCCCGCGGCGAAGCCCTCGATGATTTCGGTGGCGAGCCTTCGAGAGGCCGCGCGCGCGCGCGCGCACGCTTGATATCCCCTAAACGGGCGAAACAATGAAAGAGCTTCGGAACTCTCCTCCCGGCCGAGGGGGCTCTCTCTTATTCTCCGGCAATGTTCTTGAATGAGTGGACGGACTCTCCACGCGCGGACTTCCAAAACCCGTCCTGCCCACACGAACGCGCAACTCCGCGGAGAGAGACTCGCTCCACGCATGCCTCGCACGTTCCGTGCGCTTTCGTTGCAGTGGGCTCGCCGAGTGTATATTGGCCAGGCACACGAGAACTTCGCTGTATATATATATATGTATGCTATATACGTATATAAAAATGTAGTGAATTCGATTCAACCGATTCAAGAGATCGTTGAGCGACTCTCGGACGTCGGTGCACCGAGAGAAAACATTTCCTTGATTCAATGAAATTTCCTTGAAATCTCAACCCATGAAACATTTCTTTGACGTCTATGAAACTATTTCCTTAAGTTAATATTATATTTTCTTTGAACGATGTCATCAACCAAATTATAGGTTATGCCCACCAAGTTTTTGGTTACGTACCATAGTACTTAGATATGGTCACCAATAACTCCGATGGTTTAGCCAATGATTATCTTCTTGATTTGACTTGACTCAACTATAACATGACAGACCAGCTCGCGCGAGAAACACCAATACGACTTATTCGCGAATGAGCCAAACGTTGACAGACCGGGTGCCGTCAAGTATATCGTTTTTTTAAATCAAGGAGATCATCTCATTGAAATTCAAAGAAATATTTCATTGAAATCAATAAAAAAAATGTCAATCCACCCATTTCTTTGGTATCAAGGAAACTTTTTCTCTCGGTGTGTGATATAAGTTAGCGTCGACCACGACGAGGACGTCGGGGACCAGGACGACGACGACGACGAAGCCGTCAACGATGCCGGCCTCAGGGAGCGCAAGCGTCGTTTGGTTTATCCGCACGAACCACGTGTGCCCCACCACCGTGTGGTGCGCTCGCTCGCTCGACGCACGCAAACACCGCGAGCCGGCAGCGGCTGGCGCGGAGTCGTCCAGTGCCAGGGCAGCCGCATTCCGCGGTGCGGAGCCAGCCAAGGATGAAGGAACGAACGCGGACGAGAGCCAACGAGGGATGCGCTCGCTCGCGCAATGCACTTTGGTGCACATTTCATCGGGGAACGAGAAGACGCCGCGGATGCGCAGGAGGGCAAAGGCACCACGAGCGCCCAGTCATTCTGATGCTCGTTTGTTGACCGATTTTTCGGAGGCGACACGGAAAAAAATAATCAGGGAACGATTGCTAATCGATTGTTGTAATTTGAAATATTGCACGGTCGAAGCCGGAAAAGAAGGGAAACTTTTTCAACCGGATTACGAAATATTGGATTGTAAACAAAATTGGCGGAAAATATAAATTCTCGGCGGTCAGCGCTCTATTCTTATAAAAGTATATTGACTCGGGTTCAATTGCAAAAATTCAACAACAACATAAATACAGCCAAAATCAATTGAAAATCGATGATTCTACAAAATTCTAAAAAATAAAAAATTTAAAATGTTTTTCACAAAGCTTCCTTTATGAGGAAGCCAAAATGTTAAATGAACAGGCTTCTTCATAGAGGTGGCTTTGTGAAAAACGAAAATTAATGAGGAAGCAATGTGCAATGTTCTACTTTGCAACTTTTTTAAAAATTTTATTTTATATTTCGTTTATTAAAAAAATGTTATGATCACGCGGTCCTTCTACGTTGATAAATATTTTGTACTCGGACTCGCACGGCGCCCCGCGGCACATCGATCATTAAGATCGAATAAGTTATTCGATAATGTCCCGCTATAGCTCGGGTAATTAGGGTTTCGTTTGGACTATCGAGAGAGGCGGCGTAGTTGGTGAGAGGAGGAGCGAACGCGAGCGACAGTCATGCACTTGCGGGAAGATACAATTAGTCAATGCCCCGAGGGTCAGCTCCGTCGGCCGATAAGTTTCTTTTTTTTTTTTTTTTTTTCACCACCGACGTTTTTAGTGCCGCTCTCGTACTAATTCACAAACGTACCTGAACACTGTCGGACGATACGCAGCTCGGCCGCTCCTTGCCGTAAACCGTATACTGCGTATTGCACGCCTCTGGACCCTCGTGACTAATTGCTCGGCGTGCTACGCGATAATTATGTCGATTTACTGTCGGTCCCTTCGATACACGCGAGAGATATCGCCACAGCCTTCTGGCTGCCATCATTTGTCTCTGTTCCATTCGGATTGCTACCTGGAATGCGCGCGCGTCGCCGCCTTGCGACACTGAGAAAAGAGCAGATCGCGCGGCTGGTACGAATCAAATTCTGCGCGGCTACGGGCTACACCGAGAGAAAAAAGTTCCTTGATTCCAAAGAAATCGGTGGATTGCATTTTTTCCATTGATTTCAATGAAATATTTCTTTGATTTTCAAAGACGTGATCTCCTTGATTTAAAGAAACGATATGCCTGACGGCACCCGGTCTGTCAACGTTTGGCTCATTCGCGATAAGTCGTATTGGTGTTTCTCGCGCAAACTGATCTGTTATGTTATAGTTAAGTCAAGTCAAATCAAGAAGATAATCATTGGTTAAACCATCGAAGTTATCTGTGAACATATCTAAGTACTATGGTACGTAACCAAAAACTTGGTGAACATAACCTATAATTTGGTTGATGACACCATTCAAAGAAAATATAATATTAACTTCAGGATGTTATTTCATTGACCTCAAAGAAATGTTTCATAGGTTGAGATTTCAAGGAAATTTCATTGAATCAAGGAAACTTTTTCTCTCGGTGATACAAATCAATTTTTACCGTCACAGCTGAATGCATTTTTGGGCTTTTTTCGGGTTCCGCCGATTTCACATTTCACTCACGGATTAATATTGACAAGCACGCTGGAGTAAGACCTCCTCAATTGTTCTTCGTCGGTGTTTCGATGCATGAAAGCATAAAGATTGTAATAAGCTTGAAAAATGCGGTCACCGGCCATTTTACTGAGAAATTGACGAACATTGGTTGGGGCAATTGATCTTTGCGACATCGTGTGCAACAAATTAAAGACGCAGTTGTCACAACCAGAGATTTCTTTCCCTGTTGTAATGCACAGATTTTTAATGTTGCAGATGGCGAGTACCTCTTCGTGGATCCCGAGAGTAAACTGAGCAAGTACGCTCCCAAGAATTGGCGAAGTTCCCACACCTACGTGAGTATACGCGTGCAACAAAATGTGCATCTCGCGAACCCGTCGCGATTATTTAAAAAAAAAACACACACACACATGCTCTCCTCTCCTCTCCTTCCATAGTATCGGTTTCGTTTCCTTCTCTCCCTCGTCGCCCGCTCTCAAGCCCCTTTCCAGCGTCTCTGCCATTTCGGCCCGGGACGCTAATGATGGCCCGCCAATAACCAATAAATACTCCACCCGGTTAAACAGGCTACTGTACTACGTCCATATCTTCCGAACACATCTTCTCTCGGAGCTTCGGAGCCCGGCTTCGAAGAGCGAGCGAGCTAGCGCGCGCAAACGAGAGAGAGAGAGAGAGAGAGGGGGGGGGGGGGGGAGAGAGAGGGCAACAAAATTATTTCAAATTTTTTCATCAGGGAGACAAAAAAATAGTTCTTATAATAAAAAGAAACTCTATTGACTGACCCGGCACCCTTAAATTCTTAGATGAAAGCAAAATAGTACCCCATGGATTCCCAAAAACGTTCATCACTAATTCGCTTTTTGTTTTTTTGTTTTTATTTTCAGGGTCTCGACAGCAGTGGGCGACCGGCTTTTGTGCTTTACTTTCGCGTTCGATATTACATCGACACTCCGTTACTTTTAAGGTAATTATGCCATAGTGTGTGTTTAATCATTACGTGGCAATCATAGGCTATCGAAGAATGTCTCGTCAAGGCTAGTATAATAAGCATAAGTAATTTTTTTCACCTTCTTCTTATACGATGTTGAAGTTTGCATCGTTGGAATGCAACGAAATTCAGAAAAAAAATTAATACTAATTAACTCAAATGATGAATTTAGGTATAAAAACATCATCATAGGAACCAATTGATATGATGCCTTTTTATACCTAATTTCATCATTTGGGTTAATAGGAATTATTATTTTTTTATTTCGTTGCATTCCAACGATGCAAACTTCAACGTCATCTTCTTATTGACACACCGCGTAACGAATTTACCTGCGTTACCGATCAAAGTTCCAACAAATAGTCTCACGGAGACTCGCCATGTCTATTGGAGAATCGACGCGATGTCCTTGCTACGATGCGACTCAAGAGTCCGTCAATGATTACGTGAGCATTCCTGGTACGAGAACAATACCGCGATTGAATTTGTTCGATAGACTCTTTTATTTGCCCCGGCTAGGCTTTTCTATGTATACGAGGCGCACAGCGATTATTCGCTGCCTCTCGCGATCAACTGCGATTAGAATAGCTTGAGCCTTTGACTGTTAAAACCGCTGCTAGTTTCCTGTAGACGTCAATATTTTTTTTCATTGGACTTTCAAATGACAACACACGACTCGTCTCATGGTCGAGCGTTCACGTGCTACGTCTCACTTACGACTCTCAGGACAGAATAGTATATCGTGCAACAAGGGCCAAAAGTTATGATGCTGAAGTTTGCATCGTTGGAATGCAACGAAATTCAGAAAAATAAACTAATTCTAATTAACCCAAATTATGAAATCAGGTACAAAAAGTTGGCATGTTCCTTTTAAAAGACGATTTGCAATAAATTTCTGATAAGTAAAAAAAAAAATATATATATGTGTAACGAAAAAACTGGATGCTTTCAGCGATGAGACAACCCGTCACCACTATTACCTGCAATTGCGCGACAATGTCGTGCGTCACGGTGGAGGCGTCGAGAGTCTTCACCCCCATCATCCCCTTCACGCGCCCACAATCGTCGTACCCTTGCTCGCCCTCGCTGGCCTCGCTCTCCAGGCTGACCTCGGCGACTACGCGGAGGAGCGTCACAGACCTCATGCCGGCTCCGTTGGCTACTGCAAGCCCACCGATTACCTGCCACCACACGTGAGTTGATTCATGTATTTTGTACACGAAATTTCTGGAGAGGCGAATTGGCCATTGATCGAAGTCTTTCAGCCTGAATATTCCTGATACACGAGACATTATTATTAATATCAATAGATTGAATAAAAAGTTGCAAAGTAGAACTTTGCACACTGCTTCCTCATTAATTTCCCTTTTTCACAAAGCTTCCTCTATGAGGAAGCAAAAGAACATTTACTCGCAGTACCAGAACAAGATTTATTATTTCACTTGCATTACCACTAATTCAATTCATTTCTCGTTTCGCCCGTCAGATGTGCCTCGACTCGAACGTCCTCAACGTGCTCGCGTCTCAGCACCGAGACAACCACGGCCTCTCCAGGGAGGAGGCAGAGTTCCAGTACATCCAGGATGCGGTCATGCTTGAGGCACCACTCAACGCACATCTGTACAGACTCCGACGCAACAAGAGCGAAGCCGGACCCGGTAGAATACTCCTCGCCATCTGCGCACGCGGTGTGCGGGTTTACACCGAGGAGGCGACGCCGCGCGTCTTCGCCTGGAACAACATCGGCAAGCTCTGCTTCGACGTGAGTCGAACACTCCCTCTCGCTCATCTTTGTTTTATGCACCTGCCCTTTCACCCAGAGTTGTAAATCCCTGAATCTTATAGAAATCCAGTTGATGGTACATTTGGCTTTGTGATTATTCATTAATAATAGTAACATGGAGTAATTGTAATATAATTGTAATTTTTATAAAAAAACAACTTGGGTCACCGAAATATTTGTTAAACTATTTTATTTTTAAACAATTTGTTAATAACATTTTGGAATTATTAATATGGAAAATTAATGTTATCAGTACCTTTAGTGTGCATGAATTATGTCAGATTTTCACACGATCGAGAAGTGTTTGTAATTCTCTCGCACTTTTCTCGAATTTATGCGAATTGAATACTTGGCGCTCCTATATCTTTAAACTGATGAGGACTTACAACTCTGACCTTCGCTCGACTAAGAGACACGATGAAAATACCTGAAGAATATAAAGAGGATGTGACCTGGCATTTTTGTGTTTGCTTCCGAAAAACAGCGAAAGAAGTTTGAGATTCGTGCGGTCGATCAGCCGGACAAGCTTACACTGTACAGCGGATGCGACGACAAGAGCAAGCTGCTCCTCGGTTTGTGCCGCGACACCCATCAATTTAGCATGGCTATAGCACCGCGGGTGACCGAGGCGAAGCGCCGCGAGGAGGAAGGTGAGAGATCGTCGACATAACATTACAAACAGTCCCTTTAAGGGAATGTGAAACATGTACCACGTGACACGTGAGTGCGAGAGAGATAGCTGCAATTTTAGAAACAACGCCATTCGATTGTTTTTTCGAAAATCAAAATTCTGACTAATTCATTCCCTCGGTGCACATTACTGCCGTCTGTATTTCAATTTTCACATCGATCCGTTCATAATTCGCGTCAGAATCTACTCCCGAAATTTTGAGGTGCGCGACCGAGTGTTTCACATGCCCTTAAGGGCACATGCCCCTTAAGGGCATGCGAGTGAGTGCGAGAGAGATAGCTGCTGCGAGACGTGAAAATGTCTCGTAGTTACCGACAATTCTTTCGGAAGTGCGTTTTGCTTATTTATTACTCCCTAATCGGAATGCGCGTATCATGGGTGATTTTTAATTATCTAGTGCGTGAATTAGTCGCTTTTCTCAGTTTTTGTCGAAAAATAGAAATAAAATCGAATTTTTCATTACAGATTTCTCTGCCGGTAATTAATCTGTAATTTTTCTTTTCGAAGATCAAAAATCTGACTAATTCACGCACGAAGTTCACATTACTGGCGTCTGTATTTCAATTTTCGCTTCGATCTGTTCATAATTCGCGAAAAACGGCACTTCCGAACTTTTGAGGTGCAAAGTCGGTATTTCACATTCCCTTAAGGGAATGTGAAACTTACTCAGTCGGTAACAAAAACTGTAATCAATCGTATGGAGATACCGAAAATATTCTGAGACAAAGAAAAATATCAGCGGAAGCGCCTTTTAATTCTCCGTCCGATGATATTTTGTTTTCATCCAGAATAAGAATAGTCTTGGAATGGTGTTTATTCAAAAATTGCAACGATCTCTCTCGCTCTCACGTGTCACGTGGTACATGTTTCACATCGCCTTAACACGGTTGGCATTTTCAGAGCGCAAAGTGATGCGCGAGTGCTACATGTATCCGGCGCGATGCAAGCTCAGCCTAGCGGGGCGCGGCGCACGCGGCGATCAGAGGATATCGGTGATATCGAGCACCTCCTCGAACACAACTTCGGGCATCGTGAGCGATCGAGTTCACAGCGAGGACGAACCCGATACCGCGCCAGCTTCCACAGAGTGCCTACCACGATTGACCGAGGGTCCCGGGCATGGCTCCAGTTCGCAGATCAACGGAATCGTCAATGGATCTGCCGATGGAGAGTCGCTCTCGTGGCCGATGTCACCGGTGTCCGCCGTCGACGGTGAGTCGTCCGCGAGACATTTTAACTACCGGATTATATCCTCATGGGCACTGGATAATGGGAACAGAGTTGTAAATCCTCGTTAGTTTAAGAAGTCAGACTTCCAAAAGATTTAGGGATTTCACACGAGTGAATCGGAAGCGAAGAAAAATGAAAATTGTTCATGAAGAGTATGGAAGAACTATTGGTAAAAATTGTTCGGTCCGAGTGCGTGCTTACCGTCGCGTTAAATTCTAGCCGTGTCACGCCTAATTGGTCACGCCGCTGGCGAACAATGGGACCTAATGAGCTTCGGTGAATTCTGAAAAAAGAAAGAAAAAAAAAAGAAGAAAAACCATTCTCAGCCCCGCGGCGCTATTAACGCGACCGAAAGCGTGTAATTCCGTAAATTGAAATTACCATTATAAATTTCGAGGCAACAAAGGAACGGTAAGCGTTGGAACGACTCTTGATTGATTTTCTTTCAGAAGTCGACGGTGCCGATACGGCACCAGCAGCAACGGTCGCGACGAGGCAGAACGCGAATACGACGACCGCGACCGAGGGCTCGCAGTGCAGCAGCAGCTGCAGCACCGTCGTCGTGGTGAACCAGCCGACGAATCCGCCCTCGCAGAGAGCGCGACGGGCCTCGGCGACTTCGAGCCTCGAGCTCGGCTACTCCCACACGGCTCAAAATTCGGCGGTTTCCTCCGAGGCGGCTAGCTTTCCAGGTGCTATTTACGACAGGTGCAAGAAAGCCGTGAATTACAGAGGTGAGTTTTAATGGTCAGGCGGTCCCCGTCGACCGTCATCGATCGTCATCTGAAATACGTACGGGAAAGGTCTTATCGGCTCCTTGAGTCTTGTTGTACGCAAAAAGCTGGTTCGTTCCTCTGGAAAACAGCATTTGTCGATTGATCAATAGGGTGATCCTTAAGGTCGTCCTTTCGTGGTACAGTGGAAACCTGCGAGATATTCAGTCAACATTTTAAGTATCTTCATGGAAGAAAAATCGGAAAAAATCGAGCATATAAGAGGTGCTTCAAAGATTAATTCTGCATAATAAAAATTACAAAATGTCGTAAACAAATTAATAAAACGGAGAAGTCATATTCATGAAAAAAAAACTTGGGTCATCGAAATATTTGTTAAACAATTTATTTTTTCATCAATTTGTTAATAACATTTCCGAATTATTATCATACAAAATGAATCTTTTCAGTACCTTCAATGTGCATGAATTTTTTCCGATTTTTATACCATCGAGAAGTGTTTGGAATTCTCTCTCATATTCCTCGAATTTATGCGAAATGAATATTAGTCGCAAGGATTACCTCAAGAACCACCCTATCGACCAAACTATCCCAAACTCAGTGTCCGTAATAAAAAACAAGTGATTACCGTAAATTGTTATCTCTCGCTTAGACACATCGATTCCCATGAGCGTGGATGACGCGTTCGCGGGCACCGACATAGCCAGCGACACCAGCGGCATCTACACGCTACGCAGCAGCGCGATCCAGGACGAGAGAATAACCGGGCTGTATTCCGGCGCGGTGGACATGAACAGCTCGTCGGCGGCGAGCGACGTGTGCGCCCTGAGCTCGGTCCAGTCGACGACGGACGAGGCCTCGGTGACCTCGGGTTTCTACACGATTCACAGTGGTCTGCGTTCGGAGACGAGCGACAGCGTGTACACGATGAACGCGAGCGGCGACGACGACGACGACGATCACGAGGAGCCGATATACAGTATATGCAAGGGCGACGACGACGACGACGAGGAGGCGGAAGTCGCGATGTCGATCTCAACCGGCTGCTCGCTGGATCAGCGTCACGACGATCCCCGCTCGCGCAGCAACAGCATCCTCAGCGCGGGAAGCTTTCGCGGCGACGGCAGCGATCCCTCGGACGTGGGTCCTCTCCTGTCCGCCGACGAGCTCTCGGATCTCATTGTCGGGCGTTATCCACCGCGAAAAACCGTCAGCACCTCGATGGACTCGGACTGCGATTACGTGACGATGCCGCCGCCGCCTCCGCCGCCCCCGCGCACCGACAGCAACGACCGACAGCAGCAGCTGCTGCTGCTGCCGCCGCCGCCGCCGTATCCCTCGACCATAAACTACGCGACGATACGCTCCTCGATACCATCGTCCTCGTCCATCGAGCGCGATTCCCTCCCTCCTCCTCCGCCCTACCCCGCCGCCGTACGCCCGGACTTCGTTCCTCTGCCCCCGCGAAGAACCGATCCACCACCCCCGCCGCCGCCCTACACGAGTCCCCGCGAGAGGATTCAAATCCCACCGCCGACGCCGCCGCGAAACGACGCGGTGACTCCCCGCGAGCCACCGCCACCCCCGCCCTATCCGGAGATCCCTCCGGCACGCCGGAAGGCCATCGCGAAATTCTACCACCCGCCGATCCCCGGCGACAAGAGCAGCAGCAGCGCCGTCTCTCGGTTCTCCCCCGCGGCTGTCGCGTCTTCGGGCGCTGGTGGGAACGACGCGAGCCTCGCGCCAAAACCCCCGCCGAGGATACAGCCACCGACTTATCCCGGGGACAAGATGAAACCGACGCCGGTTCACGCGCCGGTGGCCGCTCTCGTCGTCGGTCCGAATAATTATCTCGACGTTCACGCGTCACGCGTCTCCGGCCCCGTTATTCTGCCTTATCCCGCAACCGCTGCCGCTGCAGCTTCTCCCTCGCCGCCACCACCGCCCATGGTTCATCCGCGACAACCGCCGCCACCGCCGCCGCCGCCACCACCGCCACCGCCGCCACCGCCGCCTCCGCCGCCCAGTTTAGCCACCGTTTACACGAGTCAGGTCGCGAGATCGCAGATCGAGCAGTACCGTCAGCAGCTCTACTCCGACGTGGACTTCGTGATGTTTCCGCTCAAGGATCCGGCGGTCTCGAAACAGGAGTACATTGACGCGAAGCAGGGTTCTCTGATTGCCGCGATGGCCGCCTATCCGCCACCGCCCTATCCGAGCTTCAATGGTAAATCCTCGGTGATTTATCGAAGCACGCCTTATCTGCCCGGCTCGTCGTTCTCGTCCAACTCCAAGTACGCGTCGAATCTCAATCTCAGCGACACGTGCTCGAGCAACTATCCGGTTATCGGTGGTAATCTCGGGAGTAACTACGCGGCGAGCACGAGCTCCCTCTACAGTGGCGCCACGTGCTCGTCGTCCGTCGGCAGCCACAGCCTCAGGAGGGAGCCACCGGTACCCGTGCATCCGTACACACTGCACGCGTTCAATAGGACCAGGAGCGACGAGAATATACTCAAGTGCTTCGAGCCACCGGTGGTGAATACGATGCAGGCGCTGCCGCAGACGAAACATCGCAGGCTACCGCCGCCTCCGCCGCCTCCGCCGTACGAGATACAGGTGAGATTCGAACGCGGAGACGCGCTTTTTTTTGCTCTCTCTTTTTCTTTTTTTTTTCTTTTTCTTTTGGCAGGCACTACTCGGAACTGTGCGGTATTTTAAGTATCTCGATACTTGTTTGGTACTTGAAGTACGGACAGTGGAACCCTGATTAAGGGGGACTTCTACCCTGGAGCACCATTTTTCATTCTGTTTTTTGGTGGGAAAAGGAATAATAGTAGATGACTGCGGTTTTTTTTGTACTTGTTATTTACGTTTTACAGAATCATTCTAACTCAGTACGTTTTCCGGTGCTTTGCCCAGCTGTGGTACCACTCAAGTAGGGTAGCAGTACCGGTTTTGGCCACCTTTGGTCCAGATGTGGCCACCGAGTTCGAAGGGACGGAATTATTTGTGTTGTTAAAACGAAACAAAATCATATCGATAATCTTGTTAACTTATATGGACATTTACGAAGTATCATCATGAAAATACAGAAAAGCAACAATTTGAAACGTAATTATAGTGAAAATAGCCACAACCGGTGCTTCTATCCTACTTATTAGAAAGACGCGTGTCCGTTTGCTGTCGGCGTTTCTCACCGGTGCCTTGTTTTTTTTTAATCGACCGCCTATTATTGTCTGCCGCAGAACCTCGAGAAGAATCAGCCGCTTCCGTCGGCCTCGTGCTCAACGTCCTCGCAATCCAAGAAACCGGCGAGGCAGTCTTTGTCCGGTGTCGACAGCAAGGAGGACGAGAAGGACGACGGGATGCTCGACATAAGGACGCTTCGCGAGAAGAGTCGGAACCTCGATCTCCCGCTGATCTCCGCGCTCTGCAACGATCGTTACCTGCTGAAGCAGACGAAGGCGTTCGTACTGCCGAAGCACCCGAGCGACACGGGAGCGAGCGGCGGTGCGCAGTCGAAGAGCGCGACGAGAAGCGGCAACGGCGGCGGCGCCTCGTCGTCGTCGAGCAGAAACAAATACCCGGTGAGCGGGCTCTCGACCACGCAAATCTCGAAGCCGCCGAGAAAATCGTCGACGAGCACGCACAGACATCCCGCCGACACCAAGGGCAACGCTTACAAATCAACGACCACGAATACGACAAACACGGCGACCGCGACGCCGATAAGAAAAGATCCCACACGAGCGTCCCACTCGTGAGTCATGTGTAGGGATGGGCGATGTTGAGAAAAAAAAACAAACAAAAATGATCGATGTTGAAAGAATCGATTATTTTTTAAATCGATGATGAAGAATCGATTATTTTTAAAATCGATTATGAAGAATCGATTATTTTTAAAATCGATTATGAAGAATCGATTATTTAAAAAATCGATTATGAAGAATCGATGTTTCTCAAAAAACATCGGAACATCGATTATTTTACATCGGTAAAATAGAAAACGTTAAAGTAGAAAACGATCTAAATAATATCAGCCAAATTATTGTATTCGAGTAATATAGTTGCCCAAGGCCTCAAGGCACACTCCATACATGGTGATGCTTAAATCGGCATCGAATGATCATGATTCATGAAATCATGAGTACCCGTTGGCGGTGAAAAGTTGCTCGTATACCTATTCGAATTTTTTTCTCGATGTTTCATAAATAAACATCGGACATCGATTAATCGGTTTTGAGAAACATCGGAAGAAAAAACCGATTATTTGGAAAAAAAGACATCGCTGCTCGATCAATCGACAAACATCGCCCATCCTTATTCATGTGTATTTTCGACTGGCCGTGCTTCTTCAACTCAGGGTGCCATCAACAATTAAATGTCTCTTCCCCCATCTCGTCGACGCCCGTCACTCACGTCAACACACGCAACGCTTCTCGCGAGAATCAGGAAGAGACAAAAACGAAAAAAAAAACAAAATAATTGTGTAGCGTAACGCAGTCCGGGGATGAGCCTGCAACATTCTCAATAATATCGTCATTATCGTCGATTTTCACTTAGGATATTATTATCACGTCGATCGTCATTCAATTCATTTCCACGTAAGGCGGGCGGGAAAAGAATCATGGGTTACCATTTTTCGTCGTTTTCCTCCCATTGCCCGCTATCATCCCGGCGAATGTTCCTCGTGGTAATGTTACAAATAACCGCGCGGGGCGGCACACGTGGTCTCATAATAGCAATACCACATCATTGAGGCGCGTCTCTCTCCCTCTCTCTCTCTCTCTCTCTCTCTCTCTCTCTCTCTCTCTCTCTCTCTCTCTCTCTCTCTCTCTCTCTCTCTCTCTCACACTGAAAAAAAAAAACGGTTTTGCTATGGCAGCAAATCATTTGTTAAGGAGGTAGTCTCGGTACAGTCCCGTCACATGTGAGTTCCGAGGGAAATTTCGAACTTTTCTCAATGAGATATTAATGTGAAAAAAATCAAGCATATCGAAGGTCCTGAAAAGATTGATTTTGTATAATAATAATTTCAAAATGTTATTAACAAATTAGTGAAAAAATGAATTGTTCAACAATTTACCCGGCAACCCAACTTTTTTTTTCTAATGAAAATTATTCATTCATTTTTCTGAATACGTATGAATTTTTTCAGAATTTTGTCGAATCTTTTTGAATTGCGGTTTTCGCCGCCTATTTTGCTTTGAAAAATGCAATTTTAACAAATTAGAAAAAAATCTGAAAAAATGTATACGTATGTAAAAAAATGAATGAATAATTTTGATCACAAAAAAAAGTTGGGTTGCCGAGTAAATTGTTGAACAATTCATTTTTTCATTAATATGTTAATAAAATTTTTGAATTACTATACAAAATCAGTCTTTTCTTATTATTATCTCATCAAAAAGGGTTCGAAATTTCCCTGGAAACTCACATGTAAGGGGACTGTACCGAGACAACCTTAAATCCTTAAAATAGTGACAACATTGCGTTATCTGTCTAACAATTTTTTTGGGCGACTGACATATTTCTTTGCTACACAAACTTTTTTGATAGTACAACAACATTTTTTGCCCGGTTAGCAGATAACGCAATGTTGTCACTGTTTTAACAAAAGAAATCTGGCATAGGAAAACCGTTCTCTCCGTGCTCTCTCTCTCTCTCTCTCCCTCCCTCTCTTCCTCCGCAGCAGCGCACTAGAGACTTCGACAAATCTTGTTTTCTAAATATATATGTATGTATGTTTTTTTTTGTCGTTTAATCGACGAATCATATGTCTCAGCGAAGCTCCCGACTCGGGACGATTTATGTGTGCGCACTGCAACGAGCATCGCGTTCGTACCGACTCCTCACAACGTCCACCGTCATTTGCTCAATAATCGTTTTAGTACGGTTGATGGAGAACATTAGATGAAAAAAGCCGCGAAGCAATGTAAGAATTATGCACGCTCGCGCGTCTCACACCAAACGAGATGGCCGGTAAACACGCCTCGTCGTTGCTTCATTCATAACGTGCGAAAAATTCTCTTAGGCGCTAATTAATCACATATGTATTTTTATACTCGGAAAGATAAAAAAAAAACAGGTATCGTTATACACTAGAAAAGTAGTCGTTTCTTTGTTACCTTTGGGTCATTCCGTTTGCGTTTGACATTTGTCGCTTTCGTTCAACGCCTTCGAGGAGGAACAATTCGTTCGTGCTTCTGGTAAGTGTGTAACTATGTTCATACGCTGTATTATATTTTTATTACCTAAGCCAACATTTTATCTGTACAACTTCCAACTGGCTTCCGCAACACAGTCGATAAATTCAACCGCAGCGGTTCTTGCAACCATCAACACACTTCCCGCTGTTTGCTTCGTGAACAATGAACATTATACGACTGTTCGCAGCATGGAGAGGTAAGCCATCGAAGTTTTGAGCACCTGTTGAATAAAGAAATCTCATAATTCTGATCACATGGAAAGTACTTGAAGTGCAAAATACAAAGTACTCTAAGTATTTGAAATAATCCGATATTTGAAGAAACGAGATCCGTAAATACTGGAAGTACCGAGCGCTTCAAGTACTTAGTACTGGAAGTACATTAAATGATCAGCACTTGAAATGCCAAGTACTCGACGTAACAAGTACTTGATGTACTGAGTACTTCAAGTACCGAGTGCTTCATGTACCAAGTACTTCAAGTAAATCAAGTATCAAGTATCAAATATTTTCAATTTTTTCAGTACATCTCGAGTCGCCTGCCGGTCGTCCGAATACCCGACCAATCACAGGTCCAATCAATCGACAACATTACTGCGTTATTCACCAACTTGATGATTAGAGAACTAGGAAGTCAATGACGCGCGCTCACGCGTGCGTTCGGAGGTTTGCGACAAACTGTCAAATCTCGATTTATGTCTTCAGAATATATAAATTGGAATTTATAAAAAATGCATTTATGTTAGATACGTTATATATACAAAATATAGTCGATAAAAAATTGTTTTAAAATGAAACCTAAAAAAATTCAAAATAATAAAGATATGTAATATGAAAAATATTACATATCAAATTATATATTTACTACATATCACTAATGTATATTTTATAGATTGATTGTTTATCGAGAATATATTCTCTATGTACTTTCTGCGTATAGAAACTATATCTTTCAACTATTTATTACATACAGATCTTGTATGATTCATAGACGCGGAATATATCGAGAATATATTCTTCATACATCCATTATATATTCGTCGGATATATATCAGATATACAGAGGATATAGAAATTGTGGCCGCTATATGTAGCGTATATAAATTATATGTCCGTGTATATATCTTTATTCCCATGGGGGCACGTACTTGAATATAGAACAATCGCAGTGCCCTAAGTAAAATTTCGAAAAAAGCATAAAAACAAAGCTATATCTAGGAGGACACAAAAATGAGATGAATATCACGTTATCCGCTTACGCTCATAAAGCCGGCCATGGAAAAGATATAGAAGTGACCACCAGTCAGATAGAGTGGTCTGCTCGTGGCAGCCATGCAAATTGTCAGTTGTCTCCTGAAGCTGCTCGGTAAGTCGTACCACTGGCATTCGTAGAACGCGTTGTACACGTTCAAACTCTGTTCACAAAACATTTGAGTTAGTGCATGATCGCGACAAAGTGTACGTGTAGCGTTGAAAATTATTGCATTGCAACCCTGATGGAAATGCTTTTCTGACAATTTGTCAGCAAAACTCTAACTGGACCGTTTCAGCGACTTTCAAAACTTACTAAACTACTTTTCAATGTTTCTTCGATATTTGCGGAAAACCTCTGCAATATTCTTCGCACAAACTCCAGCTGTTACCTACAATTTATCAGAAAAATTCAGTGTTTTCTGACAAATTGTAGAAAACTGATTTTTTTTTATAAACCTAGTAAACACAAGAATCGGTTTCGTTACTGCTCAATTACAATTTCCTATTCAGAAACGTAACTGTTACAGAACACTGGTGTTACATAACAGTTACGTTGCTGAGTAGGAAATTGTAATTCAGCAGCAACGAAACCGATTTTTGTTTACTGGGAACATGTTCAGAGAAAATCTTAGTAGACTTTTTCAGAGAAAATACTTATCATTTTCATATAATATCAACAAAGTTAATCGTTTTTCAGAGAATTTGCTACGGAAATCAGAGATTTTCAGAACAATCAGGAACATTCAGTTTCAGAGAAAACAATGTCTTTCTCTGAAAAGTACGAAAAGTGAAAGTAGTTCAGAGGTAGTTTCAGATATTCACGGAAATATGTTCAGATATTTGTAGAGAAATATTTTCACCAGGGAACTTACTTCCGTAATAAGGTATTCACCGGCGACGCAGTAACCATAAACTATCATGAGCATCGTGAAGCCGTACAATAAAAACGATAGAAATTCCGTCATGTCTGCCATATCGGAATTCTGAAATCGTATTAGATCGGAGAAGGTACAACGATCAATGGATGATTATGGGGATTAATTACCACAAGAACGTTGTAGGCTGCGAGGCAAAGGATCACAGTGGTCGTAACGAGCTCCTCCAAGAGCAACATGCAAAACGTATCGTCGATTGCTTTCGCCATCCTTCGTTACATAAAAGAGCGAATGAGGTCCTGATTTTGTTCATCGTTTAAGGTTGGAGATATCTTTAGGCGATGAAAAAATCTGGCCATTTTTTTGTCAGATTCTAGATGTTACGAAGGACAAAATGTAAAAATTTCAGCAAAATAGAAAATGCATTTTCGGAGGGAAAAAAGTGGTAACTTTAATTAATCGAAAAATAGCATAAAATAAAATCGAAGAATTTTACAAAAAATGTTCTTGGAAAGTACGCTGAAAATAAAAAATTTGATGTTGTTATGTTTTTTTCTGTGCGAGCCGCAGTATTGGCGTCAAAAAATAAACAGTGATTATTTTCAGAAATTTTTAATAGCTGAAATGTGTAATTAAAAGATCTGAAAAAATTCCTATATTTTTATGTAAGGACACAGAATGGTCCGAAACGTCGAGAAAAGTAGTAATAAAACATACGCTAAGTCTCAAAAATCATGAAAATCAGTAATTTCTTCATCGCCTCAAGGTTTCTCCACCCTCAATCAATCCGACAGACGTACCATATAAGCTTGATGTGTTCTTCGACTATATCGCGAAGAACGTGTCTCGCGTGCCGAGGATCCGCATTCGGATCGACATCGAGGTTTCGGATTCTACACGCCAAAACCGCCAGTTCCCCGCACACGTGCAGAATCAACGAGAAGAGTACACCGATAGTCACAGTGTGAAACAAGTGGATATAGATCATCGGGCTTTGATAAATGAAGACGAACCAAAATGAGGGAGAGTCGTCGACGTTGAAAAACAGACGCGTACGATAAGGCAGAACGTAAGGCAGACTATCGTTGGAGATTACTATGAAAGTATTTCAAGCAAAATATTTGTATATTGACAAAAATTGTGAATTGATGCAAAGAGAAATGCAAAGAAAAAATGAAAAAAAAAAAAAAAATACATTGTCTGTCGAAAGGAAAGAAATTGCAATTAAATATATGAATTGAAGAAGAAATTGCAATGAAAAATATGAATTGAAGAAGAAATTGCAATGAAAATATGAATTGAAGAAGAAATTGCAATAAAAAATATGAATTGACGAAGAAATTGCAATGAAAAATATGAATTGAAGAAGAAATTGCAATAAAAAATATGAATTGAAGATGAAATTGCCGTGAAAAATGTGAATTGAAGAAAAGATTGCTATGAAAAATATGAATTGAAGAAGAAATTGCAATAAAAAATATGAATTGAAGATGAAATTGCCGTGAAAAATATGAATTGAAGAAAAAAATTGCAATGAAAAATATGAATTGAAGAAGAAATTGCAATGAAAAATATTTTCTGATCACCCACTAACTTTCGAGGACGAACAAATGCTTCTTTCACTTCGTGGAGTTACCGGATCTTAGACGATTTTCCAGTGGCTTCATGTGATACATGACCGAGGTGGAGATGCCGGCGGTCAGGCAGGCCTTGAAGAATATTTTCGCGATGCGATTGTAGCCCAGGTAGATTTTCTTCTCTTCGCTCCCCTCGTAACGCTCGGCTCGGACACTGTCCAGTATTCGAACGATAAGCTCTTTGAGCGTCTTGGAAAATCGCAGTACCATCAGCTTCAATATTATCATAGTCTCCAATGTGCTCTCGGAGAGGTTCAGTATCATCAGCTCCAAGTCACCGAACACCTCGTAGAGATCGACGAACTCCATCGCCATGTGAATAACGATGTAGATTATCCAAAAGCTGAATTTCACGTAAGTCGCTTCGAGGGGCCAGACTCCGAGCAGCGAGAGAACGCGCTTGTCCCAAGCGTACAAGTCACGAGCCCGATCAAAGTCATCCTACGGAAGTCCCAGGCTTCGATGTAATATTCAAAATTCAACAAGTTATTCTTTTCTCATGGAAACAAATGTATTTAAGGTAGCTCATGCGCTTCACAAGGGGGAACCTCTTGTAACGTTGTTAAATTATACAATGAGTACGGTTTGCAACCTAAATTACCCCAGGGTCTTCAAATCAAATTAGCATACGCAGTTTTTAATTTAAATAATCGTTTCCCAGTGTGGCTCGATAAGCACACTGGTCCATCGTACCGAGCCGGTCCATATTCCCTCGATTGCACTATGTCAAGTCATGAAAAGCATGCAAAGTGGAGATGAGAAAAAATATAAGGAAACGAATTTAACCCTGGATAATTGACCCTCAACGTGCACACCGGGGTCATTGTGACCCCAAATTTGCACGCAGTACGCAGGTAGTTTGGGCGGATGTGTGCACAATCAGGGTTATCTAGGGCCCATTTGGCTATGCCCAATGATATTTTCGGGGTCTACGGACAAATCATTCGAGCTCAAATTTTCCAGGGCGTTTCCTTCACATTCCGCAGGGGATGCCAAACACCCTCTTTCACGCTTCAGAAAATTCTTAGCACTTGGGAGCATTAAATAATAATATTAATAATAATCATCATAAGAATAATAATAACAGTAATAATATTATACTTAATAATAATAATAATAATAATAATAATAATAAAATCACTCCCGCAATATATATTTTCACTGAAAAATATATACAAGTTATCCACGTGTGTGTGTGTGTGTGTGTGTGTGTGTGTGTGTGTGTGTGTGTGTTTTTCCATGAGGCCCAGTGGGGATATACGGTTACTCACTGCCATTGCAAAAGGTGTTGTCTCCACCGTGGTTCATGGGCGACTGAGAAAAAATGGTCTCTTCAATACACCGAACAGAGCGCAACAGTCGGTGCGTCCAATTGCAAATTCATCGTGTTATTAGACTCGCGCTTCTCGACGATTGCACGCTGCTTTTCCCCTATTATTACTTTACAGGCAGTATAAACCTTTGTATACATTGCAGATTGCATTTCTCCCGTGTGGAGTCCGTAATCACTGCATTGTGTTGTATTTTCTTCGAACAGACGTAACCCGCGAGTCTGCGAACACTGGAGAAGGACTAAGTACAGTGTATTACGCGCCACAACATTTACCAGCGGACGGCCGCAACATTATACAGCAAAAACGTTTGATGCACAGAAGCGACGGCACTGATTTTTTTTTGTTTGCGATTATTGACAGTGGTGCTGGTATCGAGCCAACGTGCATACGTTTCCGGTGCTGACACTGCATAAATAAAACGGAGTAACTGGACGTCCGGATACCGGACGAATTGTGTTATATTATTCGTTCGGAAAGTCGGAAAAAATTCACATCGCCGTCTCGACTGAACGGCTTCGTGAATAATGTGTTTCGTGAAGTGGAAGCTGAAAATTTAGTATTATTGGTATTTAGCTTTAGTATTAGTAATTTAGTTTATTAGTAATTTATTAGTAATTTAGCTTCAGTATTATATGTATACATATATATAAGGGAAGAAATGATGTTGATCGACTCTCGTTTACCTTATCCCAAATGCCAATGTTAAATTTCGGTTCGGGGTTGTTACGCGGTGGTGAGATATGAAAAATTATCGTTATAAATTTTGTTTAAATGTCAGTGAAAATGCACGCCCCAAGTGAGTAGTGAGTCGTTAGAACTAATTAGAACAAATTAGTTGTTTTTATTTATTTGTTTATTTTTCAAGATCAGAGTTTCACGAAATGGAGAACACAAACCAAGCTATAAGATCTACAAAGACAGCGATTCGTCTTCCGATCATCTTTTAGTTTACAAGTAATTTTTTCAGCATAGCTGACGAAAAACTGAGTTAGAGCGAATTGTGAAAAATGCTCAAATCATTTTTCGCAACATGGACACGTAGCCCATAGATGTCTTGAGAATCTGCGAAAGAAGAACATATTTTGTGAGAGCAACATTTGAATAGTTACGTTCTTGTGTCTACATTGATCACCCATAAGATGTCGAAATTGAATGCACTTTCGACTTGCGAGTAACAAAAGTAACATTGTGCTTACACTCGCGAAGCTCGTCATGGAAAAAATGTAAAATCCACCCCCGGTCAATTGAAGAGGTTTGCTCGCACTGATTATGCATATCAGTAACTGCTTTTTGAAGGCGTTCGATAAATCGTACCATTGGCACTGATAGTACGCATCATAAACGTTTGTACTCTGCGGATAGTACATTTTGTCAAAAATTATTTGTCGATTTCCGCGTGTCAATTGGCGTGAATAAAGCATCAAAGTAGTCCCTTCGTGGTACAGTAGAAACCTGCGTGAAATTCAATAAAAATGTTGAGTATCTTGGTGGAAGAAAAATCCGTAAAAAATCGAACATATAAAAGGTGCTTCAAAGATTAAGTATGCATAATAAAAATTACAAAATGTTATAGACAAGTTAGTGAAAAAATGTATTGTTCAACAAATTACCCGTTAACGTAACTTTTTTCATCGTGAAAATAATTTATTAATTTTTCTGAATACGTATCATTTTGTTCAGATTTTTATGTAAATTACAAAAAAAATTGGGTTTCTTAAATTCTTTAACTTTGAAAAATGTGTTAGAATTCACGAATTTTGGATATGTGTTTGGTATGAAATCACCCATTACACTCAAGAAGTTTCGGACGATTGATCGAGTGAATTCGCAAATACAGTTTAAACATTTTTAATAAACTTAAGTTTTTTAAATTACATAAAATTCTGAAAAAATTCATACGGATTCAGTAAAATCAATGAATTGTTTTCATCAAGAAAAAAAGTTGAGTGAACGGATAATTTGTTGAACGATTTTTTTTTTTTTCACCAATTTGTTTATAACATTTTGTAATTACTATGATGCAGGATTAATCTTTGAAGCACCTTTTACATGCTCGATTTGTTTCAGATTTCTCTTAAATCAAGATACTAAAAATTTTGACTAAATTTCACGCAGCTTTCTATTGTACCACGAAAGGACTACCTTAATTCGTCGTACCTCAGTGATGAGATATTCACCGGCCACACAGTAACCGTAAATCAAAAGCAGCATAGTCGCTCCGTACATCAGAAATGAAATGAGCACTGTCATCTCTGCCAAGTCCGCATTCTGCAGTCAAACATTGATGCATAATTTTCAAAGATTAAAAATAAATTTTTAATACATTTTTAATAAATTAAAAATAAATTTTTAATACATTTTTAATAAATTAAAAATAAATTTTTAATACATTTTTAATAAATTAAAAATAAATTTTTAATAAATTAAAAATAAATTTTTAATAAATTAAAAATAATTTTTCTTTGTAAATAAAAAATAAATTTTAAGTAAATTTTAAATTTTTAGATTTAAAATTTTTTAAATGCATGCACAATATAAGTGTGAACCATACCAGAAGTACAGTGTAAGACGTGAGACCGAGAATGACGGTGGTTATCATGAGTTCCTCCAGTAAAAGTACGTTGAACACTTTATCAATATCCTTTGCTATGCTGTTCGTTGATAAAAACGTTAAGTACAGTGAAAGCTGCGATTCCTCGGCGATATACACGGTCGGAACTCACTCCATGATATTGCGGTGTCTCTCGACCAATTCGCGAAATATCAGAGCCGAACTCCGAGGGTCCTTCCGAAAAACGCGGTCGAGATTTTTTATTCGAAACGCCAGAACGGACAGCAGTCCGCAGACGTGAAGAACCAAGGAAAACAGATAACCGATCGTCATCGAATGAAACATGTTGATGTATATCATCGGGCACTGACATATCCAGACGAGCCAGAATGTGGGCGAGTCGTTGACTTCGAAGAAGAGTCGAGCGCGGTAGGGCAGAACGAAAGGCATACTTTCGTTGCCAAAGGCTGCAGGTGATGGTCAATTAGCCGTGCGAGAGCTTGGCGAAAGGATTACGCGTGATTTTTTCCGAATTTTGTGTGACTTTTGAAAATTACGTTTTTTATTATGTTAAAATTAAAAATCAAAGAAAATTCATCAAAGAAGATCACTTTAATAACAAAAAAAAGTTAGGTTGCCGGATATTTAGTTGAACAATTATTTATTTAAGTAATTTGTTAATAACATTTTTTAAATTATTATTGTCTAAAATAATCTCTTTGCCGCCTTTCATATGCTTGATTTTTTTCAGACTTTTATCTGATCGAGAACTCTTCGTAATTCTCTCGAAACTCCCTCGAGTTGCACCATTTTATTAACAAATTACTGAAATAAATAATTGTTTAAGAATTTACCCGGTAACCTAATTTTTTTTCTTATGAACATGATTTGTTTATGTTTCTGACTGTCACTCGCTCAATTTTCAATATTTTGCAATGAAAATTTAGGCAAATGTTGTTCAAATGTTGCATTATTATATTTGCAAAAGAAAATTGCATAAAAACATGCCTTGTTTTCACCGAATTAACCTTACCCCCCCCCCCCCCCCCTTAATCAAATATTAACCCCAGATGGATTAATAGTAATTTTATTACTATTAATAGTAATTATATTACTATTATTACTATTAATAGTAATTTTATTACTATTAATATTAATTTTATTACTATTAATATTAATTTTATTACTATTAATAGGATTAATAGTAATAAAAAGCCAGTCTACTCGACTAGGGTTAACGAAACGTCACCAATTTTTTAAATCGTAACGTCGATTTCCTCCAAGTTTCCGGGATGAACATCAATTTTCGAAATGTGCCGTTTGAACGCGGAAATTTTCAACCGAATATCGATTCGTGATTGTTGGCAAAGCGCGACGTTTCACGCGAATTTCCACGAGGACGTACGAACATTGCATCACAAATCTAAACACGCGGGTGCTTAGGGCGAAAAAAAAAATATTGACAGAATGATTTTGCTATTTATTTTAATCACCATGACTGACGAAGACGGACTATCTCGCTCCATTGACTTAGTGCAGTTACCAGCTCTTAGGCGAAACTCCAGCGGCTTCACATGGTACACTATCGACGCCGTGCAGCCCATCGTCACCCACAGCCTAAAGAACGACTTGGCAATGCGATTGTAATTCAGATAAATCTCCTTCTCCTCCGGGCTGTCCGCGAGCATCGCGTCAATTCCGTGGGCTATTTTCTGCATCACCTTCACGAGCGTGCGCGAGAATCTCATGACGATCAGCTTGAGAATTATCATCGTCTCCAGTGTCGTTTCCGACAGATTCAGAATCATCAGGTCGAGATCGCCGAACACTTTGTACAGATCGACGAATTCCATGCTCATGTGAAACGCAAGGTAGACAATCCACACGGTGAACGTGAAGTAGGCGGACTGCAGTGGCCAAACTCCCATAACGGCTAAGATACGTCTGTTCCATTCGTACAAGTCCTTGGCACGAGCGAAGTCGTCCTGAAAAATCGCACGGCTCGGTCGAAGTGATGACACGGAAAACATATTTTAACATGGGAAAATGTTTCTTCCATAAAGGAGGTCCTGTCGTATGGAGTTGTTTATTGACAGAGAATTGCAAACACTTCTCGATGGTATAAAAATCTGAAACAAATTCATGCACATTATAAGTACTGAAAATATTAATTTGACATAATAATAATTCCCAGAATGTTATTAACAAATTGAAAAAATTATCGCTTAACAAATATCCCGGTAACCCACATTATTTTTGCTATGAAAATGATTCATTTGTTTTCCTGAATATATATGAATTTTTTCGGATGTTTAAGTTAACTTCGAAATTTGTGTTTTTTTCTATGGTGAAAACACACAAATTTTAAAATTAATTTAAAGGTCGGAAAAAATTCATACGTGTTCGGAAAAATTAACGAATCATTTTCAGAAAAAAATTTGGGTCACCGGGACATTACTTAAACAATTTTTTTTTTTTCATCAATTTGTTAATAACATTTTACAATTATTATTATGCTGAATTGATATTTTCGGTACCTTCAACGTGCGTGAATTTTTTCAGATTTTTTTACCATTGAGAAGTGTTTGCAATTTTCACTCAATATTCTCGAATTTATGCGAAACGAAGACTATACGACAGGACCTCCTTAACAGGAACCACACGACTCACGGCCATCGCAGTTGCCTCGCCGGAAATTCAGGAAGGACTGAGCGGAAATCGCACGTTGTAAATGTAACGCGCAAGTCCCCCGGCCATCAACGCAAGATCGAACGTGGTGCATTTATCAGAAAACTTGATGTGGCAATTATGTGCATGCGCTTGGCCGACAGCTGTGTGTGTGTATAAATCCCACATCCCTGTTATTACCCGCTGTCTCGTCGTCATCGACGCTCCGCATCGGGATATAATTTTTCTCTACACTGTTTGCACTGCCACCGCGTGGCATTTATTTAAAAATGTTCTTTCTCCCGAAGGCACGAAACGCTTTACGATTATCCTCTGTGCACAATCAAGTGCATATTAAAACTTTGAGATCTCTTAATAGCAGAGTGAGCGTCGAAGTCATGGAGCACGATTATCGTAGAGACAACAACGCGGACAATTTTTCACGTTCTCGATTTATTATCACTTTTAGTCGTGGCTGCGTGCCGCGAGAATACGCATTCGGTATAGTCATGCGTATGTAACGTTAAAACACCATATGTAAGATATCCGTTGTTATTTATTTTATTTCTGCGATGTGAACGAAAAATCGAAATTAAATAACCGTGCGATATGGATTTTAAAATAGCGATGTTGCTCCGTCTCGCGATGGCTTTTCAGTCAAGTCTATTTTTTTAAGTATCTTATTTAAGTGAAAAGCCTTTTACTTATTTTATGTTTGCAATGAGAACGAAATCGAAATTAAATAACCATGCGATATATATTTAAAAATAGCGATGTTGCTCCGTCTCGCGCTGGCTTTTCAGTCAAGTCTATTTTTTTTAAGTATCTTACTTGAGTGAAGAGCCTTTTACTTATTTTATGTTTGCAATGTGAACGAAATCGAAATTAAATAACCATGCGATATACATTTAAAAATAGGTTACCCCGCCTCGCGATGAGGTCAAATGTATTTTTTGTAAACAAACAACATATCAAAATATATATTTGATTATTTATTACAGCCGAAGACTGTTAGTAATGCTTAAATTAATGTTCGCAGCATGGACATATATCCCATAGCGGTTTTGACAATCTGTAAGGATAAAATATACTTTGGATAAAAAATGGTATACAACTTCGATATCTGTACTGAAGTCGTGCACTTGAGTTATACTTACACCCGTGAAGCTAGCTAGACAAAATACGTAGAATCCGCCGCCCGTCAATTGCAGAGGTTTGCTCGCACCGATAATGCATATCATCAGTTGTTTTTTGAAGGTGTTCGTAAGGTCGTACCACTCGCACTGATAATACGCTTCATAAACATTCCTACTCTGCACATTATACAATATATACATAAAAATGAACACAAAATAATACAGAAAAATAAACACAACAAATATTATGTGGACAAGATAAAGAGAATAATGATTCGTACTTCGGTGATCAGGTATTCGCCAGCAATGCAATACCCATAAATCAACACGAGCACCGTGGATCCGTACCCCAAGAACGACAAAAAGGCCACCTTGTCTGTGAAATCAGCATTCTGCAAACAGCGGTTGCTTAAAAACGATAATAATAACGTATTGTAGGAATACTGAAATCAGGGATTACGGGAACACAGTATATGACAATGGACAAACGAATAGATGACCGAAAAGATTAATTTTGCATAATAATAATTCCAAAATATTATTAACAAATTGATTTAAAAAATAGTTTCACAAATATTTCGTTGACCCAAGTTTTTTTTTTTGCATGAAAATGATTCCTTTATTTTTCTGTATACGTATGAATTTTTTCAGATTTTTATCTAATCTTTGAAATTTGTGTTTTTTTCGTATGGAAAATATGTACAAATTTCAAAGGTTAGATAAAAATCTGAAAAAGTTCCGAAAAAATAAAGCGAAAAATGGTGCTCCAGGGTAGAAGTCCCCCTTTTTTAAATTAATTTTTATTAAAAATTAATTTTTAATAATTAAAAACATAATAATAGATGAATTGTGAAAACGGTACCAGGAGAACGCTGTAAGACGTGAGGCCAAGGATGACGGTGGATATGAAAAGTTCTTCCAAGAGAAGCAGATGGAACACCTTATCAATGTCTCTGGCTATGCTGCTTCAACAGACAGGAGTAACATGGTTAAATATATCGCACGGTCCCTTAAACGCGCACATCTCCACGTACCCCATGACATTGCGGTGCCTCTCGACGAGTTCCCGAAAAACAAGCGTTGAATTGTCGGGTCTGTCGCGAAGGCCCTCGTCAATTTTTTTAATCCTGTGCGCCAAGACGGCCAGCAAACCGCAGACGTGAAGAACCAACGAGAAGAGGTAGGCGATGGTCATTGTGTGAAACAAATTGATGTACACCATAGGCGCCTGGTATATCCAGACAAGCCAGAAAGTCAGGTCGTCGTTGACTTCGAAGAAGAGACGAGTGCGATACGGCAAAATGTAGGGTATGCTCTCGTTGCCTAAAACTGAAGAGCTTGGCTTGTGAGTAAAATTCCGTTGAATGCGAACGACGGGGACCTCGTGTCTGTGCAACATTACATCCGGCCAAATCAACCGGAGGTTCAAGTTGAAATACCGACCAATTGCAAGTTTAAACAATTTTACCGACGCCCATCAACGGTTTGTCTCAGATAATTTTTTTTCTTTCTTTTTTTTGTATATTATTATTTTATTTTTCTTATTACCTGGTTTGTTACTCTGCCATCTATATATATTTGTTGTTGTTCAAGGGCTTGTCCCGTCCATTGTGCATAAAATAAAATAAAATAATACTTAGGGGAAAGTGGGCAACAGTGAGCCACTTTTTACCTAGATTCTTCTGTACTCTTGTTTCAAGCATATTACGACAGCAAAGACGTTTCATCGGTTTTATTCAACCTTTGGTCAGATACTGAGCTTGCAATATTAAATTTTAAATTAATAGGGGTGCGTGAAAACTTGGTTTGAAAATATATCTGAAAATAGTTCATTGTGCCCCACTAATAGGGTACAGTGGGCCATGCAGTAGGGAACAATGAACCAATACAGAATCGTGACACGTATCTAAAAACGCGGGAGCATGATGACAATGAAAAATAAAATGGATGTTAATGTGTGTCCTTAGCGCTAACATTCAGTATATGAAATCACCATATGACTTTGGATGACGAACTATCTTGTCCCCAATGACTACGTGCAGTTACCATCTCTTAGGCGAAATTCCAATGGCTTCATATGGTACATTAACGACGCTGTACCGCCCATCGCGAGCCAAAGCTTGAAGAAATACTTGGCGATGCGATTGTAATTGAGATAAATTTCTCTCTCCTCCGCGCTCGAGAAGAATTTCCCATCGACGCCGTCGATCGTTTTATTCATGAGTCTGACCAGCGTCTTCGAGAATCTCATGACCAACATTTTCACGAGTATCATAACCTCCAGTGTCGATTCCGAGAGGTTTATTATCATCAGGTCCAAGTTGCCGAATACCAGGTACAGATCGATGAATTCCATGCTCATGTGAATAATCAGGTACACTATGCACAAGGTGAACGTTATGTAGGACGAGTCCAGTGGCCATGTTCCCATTACGACGAAGAACGACTTGTTCCATTCGTAAAGATCTTTCGCCCGATCGAAATCGTCCTGTTACCATCAGAGGACATTAGTGGAGCCTTCGATGCGTCACGGTTTTTTTCGGTGAAAAGATTTTGTCTTCGTCAGAGCTGGGCAAAGTACCAGAAAGTACTTGAAGTACAAAGTACAAAGTACTCCAAGTACTTGAAGTACAAAGTACAAAGTACTCCAAGTACTTTAAGTACAAAGTACTTTAAATACAAAGTACTCTAAGTACTTTAAGTACAAAGTACGTTTGCGCGAATTAGGAACTTTTTACTATAGGACAGAAATAATTTTTAAAAAGGCATCGATGGTAGTACATGTTTCAGAATACTTCATACTTGGTACTTGAAAATGAACTTGGAGTACAGGGAAGTACTTGAAATTTTAAGTCCAAATACTTCAAATACAGAAGACGTACTTGAAATTTCGAGTACAAATACTTGAGGTGCAGATCAAGTACTTGAAAAATTTAAGTACAGTACTTAGAGTATTTTTGAAGTACTTGAAAATTTAAGTACAGTACTTAAAGTATTTTTGAAGTACTTGAAAATTTAAATACAGTACTTAAAGTATTTTTGAAGTACTTGAAAATTTAAGTACAGTGTTCAAAGTATTTTTGAAGTACTTGGTACTTCAAGTACTGTACTTCTAGCACTTCGCATTACCGCCCAGCTCTGATCTTCGTTTTGGTGCGACAGGGTCGCCACTTACTGCCATTGCAAATGTTATTTCCTGCTACCTTCGCCGTGATACATCAAAGACTGAGGTGAACGCACGCAATTTGCAATGCATCGCGCAAGTCCGGCTGTGCAAAGCAAAGAGCGGCGATACACACTGTATTTAATAGTAAGTCCGCGATGCAATTATGCATATGCGCTCAGGACAACGGTCGCGTATGTCTCACTGAGTGATTCCCTATTATTATGTTGACGCTGCGATTCTCCCTTGGGTCGCGGAAGATATTTCTTTTTTCTCCGGACGCTACACCGCAGGCGCAACATAGCATTCTTTTTTTTTTTTATTCTCGTGGCTTCCACAATTCGTTTGACGATCGTCCTCCATACAATTAAACGTGTATTAAAACTTGGACATTTCTTAATACCAGAGCACAAAGTTGTAACTTCGAGGGACAATTATTGTAGAGACGATGTGTAATGTCAATATCTTTCTTCTTCTTAGTGCACGCTTACGGTTAGTTGGAACAGTGTCCATTCGTTGAGAGTGTAGTTGCAATGTGAAGAAATAAGCTTTGAAGACGTTGGACTACTCTGACGCGCCGAAAAATAAGTCGGGTTTAACTTTTTTTTTGTCTGCATACGTGGTTGTAAATGTTTTTATGCCATAATTTATTTGTATCAGTTACACATATTATCAGTTGTTTGTACGTCTCAACGTACTACATATTATTCTAGAAAATAATTTTCCCTGACTTCGCCAAAGTGACAGGCAAATAACAAGTTTATCGTAGTTCTTCTGCACACACAAAAATAAGTGAGTGACATAAAACTTGGATATATTTTAGTAATAGTAGAACATTTAATTGGCAACGACATTTCGTAACATCGAGATGTAACTCGCCGCGGTTTTGAGAACCTGCAACAATTATGTCAATTGTAACGATATTACAGAACTTTCAACCATGAAGTTACCGATAAAGGGACCGTTGCTTTGGAATAAAAAAGAACCATGAAGAAACCGTGAGTCGAGGTTACTAGTGAGTTGGTTCAACCTGCGAGTAACCAAAAAGCGACGTATGTTAACAACCGAGTATCGTTTGTTAATACTTGTTCTTCTGTTATTACCGCGGTTACTCATAATAATCGCAATAAGTACCCTAAACCGTACATACAACTGAAGTTATCGTGAGGTTGTCAGACGGTTCTTGGTTGCTTCTGCGTAATATCCATTTTAGGTTTATTCGTTTTTCATGCGCTTGGTATAATGGCCCGTGTTTTTCTCCGGTCATTGAATTGTATTTTTGTAAATTTTTGTAAGAATGTTTTATATCGCTATACTGCCTCTTCGATGCGTTACATGTATTTGCTGGCTCTCAAGGGACAATGTCCTAGAGCTTCAGTCCCAATAAATAATAATAATAATAATAATAATAATATTTTTGTTCGTTTTTGTTCCACAGCGACCGGTCGCTTTTCGGTTATGGACGCGTTCTTCGGATCTTCTAGGGATCACATATATAAACGAGGCTGCTTGGCACTTACACCTGTGAAGCTGACTAACGAAAAAACGTAATAACCACCTCCGGTTAATCTGAGAGGTTTGCTGGCTCCAATCATACATATTATCAGCTGTTTCTTGAAGGAGTTTGACACATCCTGCCACTGGCATTGGTAATAAGCCTCGTAGACGTTTGTACTCTGTGCGTTTTTTTAGATCGAATAATTTTTAAAGAACACGGTACAGATTAGATGAAAACTTTACCAACTGCTCGTACTTCGTTGATGAGGTATTCACCCGCGACGCAGTAGCCGTAAATCAGCAAGAGCATAGTCGCACCGTAGAGTAAAAATGAGAGGAAAACTGCTTTGTCCGTAAGATCTGAGTTCTGGAAAAGAAGAAAAAAATCTTTCGTTAGTAAATTATGCCGTCTTAAAAAAATCGGCAAAGGAATTTTCGGCAATGATACCACAAGAACGCTGTAGGACGTGAGGCCAACGATGACCGTGGATATAATAAGTTCTTCCAACAGAATTACATGGAACACCTTGTCAATGTCTCTCGCCAGGCTGTTGAGAAAAAAAAAAATCACAGTCGTTGATGGTTGCATTTTCTTTCAGTATGCAATTTCAAACCCACCCGATAATATGGCGATGCCTTTCGACAATGTCACGAAAGATAATCCTAGAATCCTGAGGACTGTCATTGGGACCCACTTCGATATTTTTGATTCTATGCGCCAAAACGGATAACTGTCCGCACACGTGGAGTACCAAGGAGAACAGGAAGCCAATTGTCATCGAGTGAAACGCGTGTACGTATATCATGGGTATTTGAAGTGTCCAGACGATCCAGAAGGTAGATGAGTCGGCAACGCCGAAGAAAAGACGGGTACGATAGGGAAGAACGAATGGCAGGCTCTCATTGCTCAGAGCTAGAGAACTTCATTTGGTTTGTCAGGGACGAATGAAAATGTAAGACATGCAACAAACATGAATTATAAACATGATGTCGTATCACCCGTACAAAATATTTAAATATTTATTTCTGAATAATTATTATTAAGGGGTATCAGGTTGTATAGTATAAAAAAAAAGCTTGGCGTCGAGACGCTACCGCGTGTTTTGATAAAGCAAAGAGCCTGTGTTGCAATAATTTCATTATTTACACCAAGTTCTGTTCATTAACCCTTCGCGGTCACACTGGGTGAATTTTACCATAGTAATTTAAGAGTTAAATAAAGTGGGTAAGGGTTAAATAAAGTGCTGGACAGCTTTATGTTTGGTGAAAATATAAAATATTTTTGACACGATTGAAACACGCAATTTACTTTTCTACCGCATGCGCTTCTCGATGTTTAACATATCCAAAAATGTATCCAATTACCAGATCTGAGTCGAACTTCCAAGGGTTTCATGTGGTACATTATTGACGCCACACAACCCATAATCAGCCAAAGCCTAAAAAAGTATTTGGCGATGCGATTGTAATTCAGATAAATTTTCTTTTCCTCCGGACTTTCAAAGCATCGGGCATCAACACCATCTATTATTCGATTCATCAGGCTTGCGAGCGTTCGCGAAAACCTCAGCACCATTAATTTCACGAGTATCATGGTCTCTAGTATACTCTCCGAGAAATTTTGGATCATCAGCTCCAAGTTGCCGAATACATGGTACAGATCGCTGTATTCCATGCTCAAGTGAAACACCACATATGCAATCCATAGGATGAATGTTATGTAGGTCGGTTGCAAAGGCCAAACACCCATAACGGCGAACACAGTTTTATTCCATTCGAACAGATCTTTGGCTCGATCAAAATCATCCTACAATATATTTTAATTATTTTTCGTTTTTACAGGCTAACATATTAGATAATATCTACTCACCGCCATGACAAAGGCTGCGAGTTGCCGTCGAGAAATTGCATAGGAGACTGAGAGGAGAATTATCTTTAAAATACAGGGAACTGAGCAAACTGCTAACGACGATCAATTCGTCAACGTCACGATCAATTAAATTACAAATGTATGAGGCAATTGAATATACCAAGCATCGGCTGTGTGGATTCCCACCCCAACCCCCCCTGCGATTGTATAGCTTTGAGCTTGAAATACTCGCTTTCTATAGAACACAATTGTCCGCGTCCTATGATAAACCTACGGTGTATAACTTTTAGTTCAGTACATTTAGTTGGCGTTGAGGGCAGTACATGGAACTCTGAAGTTTCCTGCTCTGCACCATATAATTACACCACTGCACATCCTCAGATAATTGCAAGATAATTCTATTTAATAGTTGTCAGACCAACGTTATCTTTTTAACGCATATATACATTATCGTTCCTTTTTTTTTTCATTTATTGTTTGAAACCATTGCCACCAAGTCACACTTGGAATGAACTCTTCGACGATTTCCTATTAAGAGTCTCTTTGGAAACAAACTATAAAGGGTGCAACAAAAGTACCGAAGTTCCGGATACAGGAATGTAGCTGGTGCCCACACAAATGCACCTGCGAAGTTTGAGCTTCCAATTTGCAAAATTTTGTAAGTTCCTATTGGATTGAATGTGTCATTCGAACGTGTCATTGCTGTGCGTCGGACTCACACAGATGCAGAGCGTTCCAAGCCCCGAGTGCAAGTGGCGTCAGTGTTTTCTTTCACGAGCTCGGTTCGACGCGAAGTTGCCGCTCGGCTATGTGACGGCTGTGTGGGTTAAATCAGTGGTTATATCCTTACTTTTTTTAATTTAAAAAACAGCCGAAAAAACCTGCAAAGCAGAACCATGCAAATTGCTTCCTCAGTATTTTACACTTTTGACGATGCTTCCTCTATGAGGAAGCTCAAATTGATCAACATACTTCCTCATAGAGAGAGGTAGCCCCGTTAAAAGTGTAAAATACTGAGGAAGCAGCTTGCAAGGTTCTACTTTGCAGGTTTTTTTCACTTGATTATATCTCCCTGGGGCACGGGTTAATGTTATTCGATCGGGGTAATGATTTACACAGATCTTTTTTTTTTGTCAAATGGAAAAGATCTGGGCCGTGAGAGATATAAAAATCGAATTTTCATCAAATAAGGACCACCCTAACGTGAGACAGCATATTAAATAATATGTATTAACTGACATGACAAAATCTACGAGTTGCTGTCGAGTAGTTTCATAGGAGACTGAAAGGAAAACTTACTGACGTTTCAAATTGAGACGAATCTTTATTCGTCACTATTTTTTATCTTTATCTTTAAGTCTTTAAATTATTGTCAAACGAAGATCATTTATTTATGGATCAGTCTACTATACATTCTTGTCGTACTAAGTTAATGTCGACCTAAAAAGTGAGTTTGAAAAAATGTTTACTCAGTTAACTGTACAAACAATTTCGAAGTCCAGATTTCAACCTCAGAAGTGCTTACGAAGATATTTACTTTTGTTAATTCCTTGTTTCATACGAGTGTTCGTAACATTGAGACATAAGCCATTGAAGTTTTCAACACCTGAAAGTAACGTAAAGCCGTAATTATAGCTCGATCTAATACTTTAATCAGCGTAAATATTATGTATGCTCACGCTCATAAAGCCAGCTAACGAAAAAACGTAGAATCGTCCACCGGTCAACAGAAGAGGCTTTGTAGATCCAGCCATACATATCGACAACTGTTTTTTGAAACTACTTGATAACTCGTACCACTGACACTGGTAGAAAGCGTTGTACACGTTTTCACTCTACACATAAATTTTGCACGTCCATTCTTTTTCTTCTCAAATACAAATACATCAGACTTTAACAATATTAGATAATTAGAATAACAACGATCGTACTTCTGATATGAGGTATTCACCCGCAAAACAATAACCGTAAACCATCATAAGCATAGTCGAGACGTAGAGGCAAAAAGATATAAAAACTGTTTTGTCAGCCATGTCAGAGTTCTAAAAAATGATTTCTTCGTATAAGATACGTTGGTCAGTTTGTAACAAAATTGTGAGAATTTATTTTTTCGTTCACGTCATACCACTATGACATTGTAGGAAGTAAGTCCAAGTATAACGGTAGTCATAACCAGTTCCTCAAGAAGCAAAACATGAAAAGTGTCATCTATTTCTTTAGCCATCCTATTAATTAAAATATGTATTATTTTAGCATGAATGATAAATTTTAATCTTGAATTTTTTGCTTTTTGGATAACAATACAAACGCACCATATAATTTTCAGATGCCTTTCAACAATTTCCTTGAAGACGAGCCTTGTACTTCGCACGTCATTCGAAGGGTCTATCTTGATATTTTTTATTCTACGTGCGAGAATGGACAATTGGGCACAGACATGGAGCACCAAAGTCACCAGGTAACTTATGGCAACTGTGTGAAATAGATGAACGTAAATTGTGGGCGTTTGATAAATGTAGACGAGCCAAAAGGACGTGGCGTCGTTGACGTTGAAAAAAATACGAGAACGGTAAGGCAGGACGAATGGCACGCTCTCGTTGTTCAGGACTAAGAGAGTAGAATATGAAATTAATAAGTCTACAGATTGCGACGAAACAATGTCACACCGAAAAAAAGGCTATCATTTTATTGTTGCTTTTCTTCAGAAATTCAGAATTTGTATTGACTGAAAAAAATCAGAAATCCGTCAGAACGATTGGAATTTTCTATTCGTAAAAATCCGTCTTTTCTATATCCGCATGGAGAGAAAAGCCTGCTAACAGCTACGAGGGTTTCTGTTTTTAGTTCCTCTAATTATAGCAGCGTTGTGACACACGGGATTTATCGTTCTTGTTTTTATGCACATGGAAGCATTTGAAATGTGTATAGTGATCGTTCCGATTACGTTGTTGTACTAAACTTATTATTCGTATATTAATGTTACCTGCTGAGATAGTACTTATTCGTATATGTATCAAACTGTCCCCTTTTACATAGGAATAATTTATTATTTTTTGTACTATTTCCAATATGATGCGGTAATCAGTTACAGAAGGATTTATATGCAACCTCTTAAATGAAATATTTTAATGCTTTGGAAGTTAATATTTTTTTAAAAATCGTCAAATAATATTATTAAGATTTCCATCATAGATTTTTATTCTGTTTTACTGACTGCTGTGTTCAGGCTGCTACACGTTAGCCGTAGTAGGTCAATATGTCAAAGTTATAAGTAAACTTATGACAAGTCGACCAAAAGTAAAAATTCCAGGCAACATTATCTCCGTCTTTCATGTTGTTCCAATAAAGACAGTTTTGATAAATCTTTTCCTTTTTATATGCAACCGCTAGCGTATCCGCACCACTGACAAATCACCGAGAAACCGTGATCCAAACATGTTCCCACCGAGTTTGAACCGTGTGCCCGCCGTGTTCCAACCGTGTTCCCACCGTGTTCCCACCGTGTTCCCACCGTGTTTCCACCGTATTTCCACCGTGTTCCCACCGACCAGTCGTTATTTATGGTCGCTTTTCGAGGTCACTGAATTTGCTAGGGTTAGTTTTATCATTTTTTTGAGATTCGAAATTCCAAGTTGAGAAGATAAGACAGTCAGCGTTTGTCTTTTCATCGAAGGAATACAAAAATGAACACCAAGTACCATCACCTACAGGTGATAGGTACCTGAAGTTCAGTCGAATCTTAAATATCTTCGCAGTTTTATAAACACTTTGGCTTCAAATCGCTTGCGAGAAATAGTTTAGCCATTTCGCCACCTAGCGGCATTATGCGAAACGCCGATGCACCGTCAATTGCATCGTTCGCCGGTGTCATTCCTATTATACAGTGAATTCGGGACGTTCATTATACGTATCGTAACCTATGTATTGCTCATACGAGCTATTATAATAAGGCCCATGTGTCACCTCAGTACCATATTTTCTGAGAGGGGCATCTATATTCTCGGCTCTATTTTTCTCCGTGCGTAAAAATTAGTAATTGATGAATTAGATGACAAATTTGTCAGAAAAGAATTGACGTTTCGAAAAATTGCGATTTATTTACCAGCTCTCAAACGATACTCCATTGGTTTTAGATGATAGATAATTGCGGTGGAGCTTCCGCACGTGATGGTTAATTTAAAGAACGTTTTGGCGATGCGATTGTAGCTCAGATAGACCTCTCTGTCCTCGGGTCCGTCGTACAGTTCGGAATTCAGACCATGTATAAATTGTTGCATTAGACTGCCAATGGACTTTGAAAATCTTAGTAACAGCAATTTTACCATGACCATGCTCTCCAGAACAGTTTCCGAAAGATTCATGATCATTAATTCCAAATCGCCGAATACGTGAATCAGGTCGTTATAGCCCATGGTCAGATGAATACATATGTAAACAATCCACAGGCCGAAGATAATGTACGAAGGTTGCAGTGGCCACACACCGATTATCGAAAGCACACACTTGTTCCAAACGTAAAGATCTTTAGCCTTCTCAAAATCATCCTGAAAGACAATTACACTTTTTGTCAATACTTTTGCTGAATACAACTTTCTCCCTTTTTTATTCATGTATGTCCAGAATGAAAACTCACTGCCATTACGTGATTATTAACTTGCCACTGCGAAAGACCATGAGAGACTGAGAGCCCTAACGTTTTTCGCCATTCCCCGTTCCACCGCCTATAGGCACCGGGAATTAAATCTCAAAACTTCATGTAAACTTCAGCGTTGAATCGACTATTGATGAAGCTATTACACATGCAGTGGCGGGACGAACGTGCCGGTCTATCAAGAACCCGCTATCATATTCTGCGTTCCCACCACGAGGCGCAGCTTTTTTATTATCTTACGGACACGGAGCAACTTATTTTTATTTGGCGCGTGAAGCACTCGACGGTATTTACCCACCAACCGGGGTGCGATCTGCAATGTGTAGGTCCGAACACATACAGATTTATCGTGATAATGCTCACACGATATATTGTAGCACATAATACAACCAAGCTTTATGTAATCAGATGACTGGAAGAGTTGTCCATGAGTCATTCAGAGTGGTTAGCACTCTGACTGAGGAACTAATATTCTGGGTTCGATCCCCGGAGATCACCATTTTCTCTCTTCGATACTTCGGCAATGCATCCACACGACCGTCCTACACACGTCCCCGAATTCTTGGCCCAGCCGTTGCACACAAAGAAAGTTCGATAAAAATTAAATAAATATAAACTAACCTAGGCATTTGGACGCGAAACGCTTAATCGCCAATAAAATGTAACAATGCAACAGATACTGCAACATGAATTGGTTTAATTACTATTTATCTTATAGTCTATGTAGTTTTACAGAACGGCTTGGCGCAGCATTGAACCATAGGCCATTCCGGTTTTGCACACCTGTGAATAAATCGGCCCATTAACGTTTATATATAGTAAGCATTTGTGATTGAGAAGTGCTAGTGGAAATAACTTACGCCAGTGAACCGTTCCAAAGAGAAGATGTAAAAACCACCTCCGCTAATGTAAAGAGGCATCCGTGTCCGAATCATGCTTATTATTATCATTTTTTTACAACGGGGCGACATGTTGTACCAATCAGTCTCGTAGTATGAGTCCCGTAAGTTCAGACTCTGAATTATAAAAAAAATTACGGAAACTAATACATGAAGACCTGACTATAATAGTGCTTTGCGATACTAGGGCGGGAAAGCGACCATTACGTGCAGGTTGGGAAGATGATCGCACGAGCCCCACGAGTGCGGCTCGTGCGATCAGTTTCCCAACCGTCGTATGATGGTCGCTGTCTCGCTCTATATCGCATAATACTTTTTATATCACTCCGTGTGAGAAGTCCGATTTCTCACACGCTCCGCTTCGCTTCGCGTGCGAGAAACCGCACTTCTCGCACTAGTGAAATAAAATCGTATACGAGACTCATGCGAGAAACTTTTTCTCAACTCGTGTGATTGCAACACTCGCCTTCGGCTCGTGTCGCAAACTCACACTCGTCTCGAAAAAGTTTCGTCGCACTCGTATCGTAATATACTATTGTAACAAAAGTGTGAGAATTGCTACCGAGTGCAATGCCGCGCGCATGCGAGAAGTGCGTGTGAGAAGTGTTTCCAGTGTGAGAAGTGTGCGGTGAGAAGTGTTTCCAGTGCGAGACGTGCGTGTGAGAAGTGTTTCCAGTGCGAGAAGCGCGTGCGAGAAGTAAAATTGCGTCACTGGCTATAAAGCGCCACTTACGCCACGCGCGGCAGCCACGAGAAGTAGCACTTTTCACGCATGCGTTACAAAAATACATTACTCACCTCTTGAGTAAGCATGTCGCCTATGAAACAGTTGCCAAACATGCATGACATAATCGAGGCTACATACAGGACAGCAGCGACAAACTCATGCGCACCTGCAACATCGGTATTCTGTGAGGAACCAATGAAATTGAAGTTCCTCTAATTAGCCACGACACTCCAATGTAATAATATTTCTGCGAATTTCGTACCGTGATCAGGTGGTACATGCACAGTCCCATGCAGAACGTGCAGATAACGAGTTCAACCAAGTGAGCAGCAGTGAAAGAGTCGTCGATGGCTTTGACATTCCTGTGTAGGTAAATGGGCTGTAGGAAAAGTTTTGCGTTGTCAACGAACGGCTCGATTACATACCATATAATGGTTTTATGAATCTCGACGATATTGCGAAATTCCGATATCACACCGTCATCCGATTCGGACGGATTGTACTTCGTGTTTTTTATCCTGAATGACAATACCGATAACTGTCCGCAGGCGTCAATTAACAATGACCAGATGAAGACAGTGGTCAACGTCTGACAGGTGAATACGAAAACCAAAGGGCCCTGACATGCGTAGGCGACAAAATATTTCCTCTTGTCGGTGACATTGAAAAAAACCCAAACGCGATAGGCCATTGGGTTTTCTATAAAATCGTCGAGCTCGACTGAAAGAATGACGAATGATAAAAAAAAAATTACATTTCTCGGAATGCGGGAGCTAGTTATCGTTCCTCTAGTACCTCTAGTAATTCAATTTAATGTACAAGTGCAACGAATAATAAGGACAAGGATCCCATTGGCTACTTGAGCGGTTAATTGGTCATGGTCATCGATATATTAGGAATATTTCTATCAGTAGTATATTTCTTACCATTGTCAAAATTGACTGTTAAATTCTTAAAGTAGAAGAATGTAGTCGCAACACTGGTAAACGACACCAAAACATTGAAATATTTCACAATATTTCTGGTATAGAACATGTAAATCTCTCTCTCCTCTTCATTTTTGTAATCAATTTTGTTTCCGTTGGACACCATTTTTCGCATCAACTTGCGCAGCGTCGTTGAGAAATACACAGTCAGCATTTTCGCCAGTATCATAATTAAAAGAACTGTCGAGTTAAGATTCTGAATAGTGAGGGCCATGTTGTCAATAACCTGATAAAGATCGATGAACATTAAGCTCAGATGCATCGCGACGTAAGTCATCCAAATGTAAAATATCGGAGAATTCTGCAAAGGCCACATTCCCCCGATGCTTAAGAATCGTTTGTTATAGAAAATGAGATCTCTCGCATTATCATATCCTTTCTGTAATTTTCGAAGAATGGGTGACTTTTGTTTCTTGAACATTTATTCAAGTGCTTTAATCCGATACACATAACTACACATGAAGATTCATGAACTCACCGTCATGCTTGCCTTCGAAAAAAAAAACTGAAGCCCTCGAGGGCAGAATTTAGAATGAAATAGGGAACATCTGAACTGAGCTTCTCCGAACTCCTCTCAGTAAAAATTAATCAGGCCGTCACATATGCACGGGTACCGCGCCCCATGCATACGAGTTTCGCGGCCAATTTTTTTTACGTTTTAGTGGTTTCCGCTGGGCGTATCTGATATCGATTTCTTTTTTTTACACTTGTACGAATCGCGCCTCAGTTCTGCACCAGCCATCGAAGAGCGAACACCTTCAGCCACTCTAGCCCATAAAAACTGGTGTTGTGTATTCAACTGACATATCATACTTCACGGAAACTTTGAACTTTTGGGAAATTCAGTGTAGCGGATTAAGAGTAAAATTTGTGTTTACAGGTGCGGAAACATCTGAGTCTTTCGAATGCTGGCAATTCCGGTACAATAAATGGCAGTAACCGGTACAATAAATGGTTTGTCCGTCCCAGTCATAAAACAGGGAAGATATGTTGTTAAATCTTTATTAACATAAAAATCAAGGTTCCAATGTGATAGCTTGTTCATACTTACACATAATAAGCTATAATTCGTGCCGAAATTACGTGAAAACCAAACTATGAAAGCTAAAAAAGCATTTGTCTTTTCTTCGCATTTTCGACAAGAAATATCAAGAAACTATCGCCGCAACGCGCGGTCTAGGATAAATATATTAATCAAATTATTATTTGCGCAAAGTATGACAATCGGCAATTTTCCTAGACAACAAATAGATATTGACGACACTCTCACAATTTTTGCAGTTGCAATTTTATTGACGGTTTCCTTAATATAGTGAAATATATGCAGTCGTAAAAAGTGTAAAAAAATGTTGCAGAATTATCTCAAACTTGGTTCACGTATGGACAACCGTGGACCAAGTTTTGAGCACAAATTTGACGCCGTTCAAATTTTATAGCATTTTTAATATTTTCAAAAATCTCGTTCTCTAATTTGAGAAAAAAAAAAAAATGATTTGATCCCCAATTGACTACCATGACACAAGGGTTCGGTACAAATTTAAAATAAATCAGTTCAGTGGTTAAAATCTTACATCTTGATTTGTTAAAAAAAAACAGCCGAAAAACCTGCAAAGTAGAACCTTGCAGTTTGCTTCCTCAGTATTTTACAATTTTGACGATGTTTCCTCTATGAGGAAGCCAAAATTGATCAATATTTCCTCATCGAGGTAGCTTGGTTAAAAGTGTAAAATACTGAGAAAACAATTTGCAAGGTTCTACTTTGCAGGTTTATTTTTTCACGGCCGTACAATATTTGTAGTTACATCATACCCGCAGTACAAATCACCGAGAACATTGACTTTAATTGTTTAATTAATTACCTTCGTTGTCCGTGTTTTGTTGTGTTGTGTTTCTTAAACATTTACAAACATCAGTTTGAAAAATGATTTTCTACGAAGGAAGACAATTTATTTTCGTATATAAGCTGTATTTTTTATTACTTCTACGATAAAAGACGGTTAATCAATAGCTATTATCACATACATGGATACGGTACAATTTATCTAAACAATTTGAAAGAAAACAAATCATACTAGTTGACGCAACATTGAACCATACGCCATTGCAGTTTTGCACACCTGTTCAATTATATTTTCTTGAACAATACGAGAAAAAAAGATGATAATTAAATAACAACAAAAATAACTTACCCCGGTGAAGCTTTCCACGGAGTAGATGTAAAAACCACCTCCCGTAAGTTGAAGAGGTATTCGTGTCTGAATCATGCATATTATTACAACTTTTTTACAACGCGGAGACATGTTGTACCAATCGCACTCGAAGTACGAGTCGCGCACATTCAGACTCTAATTTATAAGAAAAGAAAGGTAAGACACAAATGTATGTACGAAGTCATATACCCAAATGTGTTACGTACCTCTCGAACTAGAATATCGCCAGCGAGACAATACCCGTACATCACTAACATCATCATGAAGATGTACAAGAAAAATGAGAGAAATTCTGTGACATCTGATAAACTGGAATTCTGTGAGACAGTAATAACTTTGTGTTTATCTAACTGACCACATTATACACTGAGAAAAAAAATTGGTTGAGCCAACCAAACGTGGGTTTGCGGGTCGCGAAGTAAATATATGGTGAATTGGACTGTATATTCGGTTGAACGAATCAACGCCTATCATTTTTTTCTTAATTCACAATATCTATTATTTCGTTCACGGTACGAAAAATTTCTTCGCGGCCCGCAAACGTACATTTTGTTGGCTTAACCAATTTTTTTTCTCAGTGTAGGTACCAATGCAATAATGATTTCTGTGAATTTCGTACCACGATCATGTTGTACATACACAGTCCCATAATCACGGTACAGAAAAAAATTTCAACCAAGAGGGCAATATTGAAAGCACCGTCGATGGCTCTGGAATTCCTGCACAGACGAATGAATTGTTGGAAAAGTTTTTTCGTTTTCAATTAACGGGCCGATTACGTACCAAATGATGTTTTTATGCTTCTGGATGATATCGCGAAATACAAAAATCAAACGATCATCAGCTTCTGAGGGATTGCACTTGGTGTTTTTTATCCTGAACGACAGTACAGATAATTGACCGCAGACGTCGATCAACAATGACCAGACAAACAGAGCGATCGAGGTCTGACACGTGTATACATAGATCAGAGGACCCTGACACGCGTAGGCAAACAAATATTCCTTGTTGTTTGAGATATTAAAGAAAATATAAGCACGATAGGCCAAAGGATAGCCCGTAAATCCCTCCAATACCGCTGAAAGAGTTACAAAATGTCAAAACAGAAACGTTGTAGATGTGAAAAGAGACGTTGTGGAATTTCCTAGTGAAGCTGAACATTTGTGTTATCGAATTACGTCTATCGATTCAATTAAATGTTACCCTCATATGTTCAATTGAATTACTGGAGATTATTACAAACATGTATTCAAGTATACTTTTAAAAAGTTAGAAGGTAAAACTTTGCACGTTCCTTCCTCATTGGTAGCTCGAGCGGACGGCCCCGTTAAAGGAGTGTTTAAGGTAGTCGCCCTGCTTGCGTTCAATTTCGCATAAATTCGAGAAAATTGAGAGAGAATTGCAAGCACATCTCGATGGTCCAAAAATCTGAAAAAATTCATGCTCATTAAAGGTACTGAAAAGATTAATTTTGCATAATAATAATTCTAAAATGTTATTAACAAATTGATGAAAAAAATATTGTTTAACAAATTTGTCGATGACCCAACTGTTTTTTTTTAATGAAAATGATTCGTTCATTTTTCTGAATACGTATGAATTTTTTCAGATTTTAGACTTCACTTTGAAATTCGTGTGTTTTTATAGGGAAAATATGTGAAAATTCAAAGTGAACTCTAAAATCTGAAAAAATTCATACATATTCAGAAAAACGAAGGAATCATTTTCATCCACAAAAAAACTTGGGTAATCGAAATATTTGTTAAACAATGTTTTTTTTCATCAATTTGTTAATAACATTTTCGAATTATTATTATACAAAATTAATCTTTTCAGTGTCTTTAATTTGCATGATTTTTTTTTTCAGATTTTTATATTATCGAGAAATGGTTGCAATTGTCTCTCAATTTTCGAAAACTTATGCGAACTCGACACCAGGCGCAAGGACTACCTTAAAAGAGAGTTTAAGAGAAAATTTCGGTTACGAAGCTACCTCATAGAGGTGGCTTCGCGAAAGGTGAAAAAAACAATCAGTAACCAATGTGCAAAGTTCCACTTTTCAGGCTTTTTTTTATCGATGCTATATACCTTACCACGTTCAAAATCAAGTTTCAAACTCTTAAAGTAGAAGAGTGTGGTGGCTGATAATGTGATTATCAGCAGAATCTTGAAAAATCTTAGACCAGTTTTGGTGTACGACACGTAAATCTCTCTCTCCTCCTCATTCTTGTAATCGACTTCATTCTCATTGCGCGCCACTTTTCGCATCAATGTGCGCAGCAATGTCGAGTAATGGAGAACCAACATTTTTGCCATTATCATCATCAGAGGTGCCGTCGCACACAAGTTTCCTACCACTACGGCGAGATTGTCCATAATCTGAACGAGATCGATGATCATTAAGCACAGGTGGACCGTGCAGAAAATCAGCCAGATGTAAAATATGACGGAATTAGTTTGCAAAGGCCACATTCCACCAATGGCTAAGAATGGTTTATTCCAGAAGAGCAGATCTTTCGACGTATCGTATACCTTCTGCAATTTTCGAAGAATCCGTAACATGTTTTTCGAGTTTTTATTCGACTACCTTAATCGTCTTCACGTAGCCGTAATTTTAGAATCGTAAACTCACCCTCATGCTTGAGTTTTAAAATACCCACTACAGAGGTTCACGGGAAAATGAGACTATAGAAAAAAAAAACCGCGTACTCCGAAAGAAAAATCTGTCATCAAGTAGCGAACATGTACATTCTCCAAGCTCAGTAAAAATGTATGATGTCATCACGTATGCACGGGTACGGCGGTTAATGCACACAAGTTTTGCGACCGACGTTGTAAGGTGTATCTAATATTGATTCCTATTTTTTTACACTTACACGAATCGCAGCTCAGTTCTGTGTCTACCATCGAAGAGGAAACATATTGAGCTAGTCCAGTAAGAGACAATGGAAAAGCTCTGCAATTTGCAACATATCGTTCTGGTAAACGTACCATTATAATCTTGTTATTTTAGTGCAATGCAATTGTTATGTGATATTCTGCTGCTATTTTATTTTAATAAGCTTTTTTGTGCATATTTTTGGTTGTCTTCAGACGTCTTTCCGATGATCTGTGTTTTTGGTGTTAAATTTATTAAGCATTAACTATTAATCATTTTGGAAAATTATTTTACGAAATACAAATGATAATTTTTATTTGTGTACTAGGACGAAGGGGGGGGGGGGGGGGGTCGCCAACCCGCCTTCCATTTCGTCCTTTCTGATAGAAAATGTTTTCCGCTTATTAAGTTTCACTAAGTACTTTCCGCTGCAGTGGAAAAAACGACTTGATTGGTGTAACAACAAAAATGGTTACTCCCAGCAATTGCCTTGGTTATAAATGCGCAAGACGATTTTCTGGTTGCGTCAACCACTGGAACTTAGTAAGATTAGGTTGGTTGCAGCAATCAAGTCATTGGTGGGGCCAATCACGATTAAATAATTGGAATAACCAATGTACTTGGTTGGAGCAACCATTTCACTGGGTGAGTTTAACCAATATACTTGGCTGGGAAAATTTACTTGGCTAAAATAACTCATTGTCTTGGCTGGATCAACCAACTTTCTTAGTTGGAACTACCAATCCACTTGGCTGGATCAACCAATGTAACTGACATGATTGCGATGACTGTGATGGCTGAGTCACTGACGGCGAATTGAACCCACCGATAGAATAATTTTCACCAATCACCCTTGTTAAGATTTTTTAAACCGAAGGATTCGACAAGTAAAACTCGACAATTTGGCCAGCCACCAGCCAGCTTCGACTGTATTCATGTAACATCAGCCCAGGCAGGATACTTTTTTATAGTATAGGGGAAAGAGATGTGGTATTAAAGAACCGCTTGACGCAGCATTGAACCATACGCCATTCCGGTTTTGCACACCTGTGAATAAATTGTTCCAGCAACGCTTTCGTGAAGGACTTGGGGGATCATCACAGAGTGTCATTTTCAAAAAATCGTTTTTTTTTTGCATTATCGGATAGTATACACTGTTATAAACATTCTCTCAAATTAAAAAATCGAAATTCGAATTATTTCGAATGGACCTGGCGTCGCCGATTGATCGTAAGTAAACGATTTATATGAAAAGTTGTCACTTCAAACGCGTTTATCTCGAAATGATGTTTTTCAAAACGGTATCCACTCTCACGGGAAGAGTTTTCAAGCTATCCATTTCAAATTTAGACAGAACACTCTTCTCGTCATTCTCTATCGTCCTATGAAAGGTTTTTTCCCCCCTGAAATCGTCCTATTTTTTTACGAAAACCTGTCGAAAAAGAAGGCTAAATTCGACACGTTTTGTTCAAACCGCCGCCATTTTGTAATTTAAAAAAAGCCTCCAGAGGACGATAGCGGCTTTCCTACAGCTTAATAATCGTTTTGAAATTTTTTATTCAGATCAGGGTTAAGGCCGCAAATCTGGAGACCAAGCACGACCTTTTTTTAACCGGACTTTTCAATAATTTATAACAATATTGAACAATAAATAAATCCACTTGCAAAAAATAATTTTACTCTTCATTAGTGCCTTGATTTGTACAACAAAAACCAGACCGATTAGTTTATCGTAACCATTAAAAAAAAAATCGCGAAAAACAGTGATTTTTCGACGGGTCACACTGTGATGATCCCTTAAGCAATTATGATTAAGAAGTACTAGTGAAAACAACTTACGCCGGTGAAGCTTTCCGCAGAAAAGATATAAAAACCACCTCCGCTAATATAAAGAGGAGACCGGGTCCGGATCATGCTTATTATTATCATTTTTTTACAACGCGGCGACATGTTGTACCAATCGGTCAGGTAGTACGAGTCCCGTAGGTTCAGACTCTAAATTATAAATAATAAAATAAAATTCCAGCAACTAATACATGAAGACCCGAATATTTACCTCCTGAGACAGCATACCGCCTATCAGACAGCTGCCGAACATGCATGACATAATCGAGGTTACATACAGGATAGCAGCGATAAACTCACTGGCACCTGCAACATCGATATTCTGTGAGAGACCAATGAAGTTGAACTACTCTAATTAGCCACGACACTCCGATGTAACAACATTTAGGGTAGAAGTACCGTTTGTGGCCACCTTAGTGCCGTATGTGGCCATCAATTTGATCCATTTGTGGCCATACCTATTGCATGTAAATGACGGTGATGGCCACAAACGGTGCAAACGACTTTAAACATAATTTGTGATACAATTAGGTAATTTTAAGCATTGCATATTCAATGTAAAGTTTGCTTTGAATCATGGTAAATAATCTCATTCAGTCATTGGAATAGATTGAAGTAATGGTGAATTGATATATATTTTTTTTGCATGGCCACTAATGGTACAGTGGCCGCAAATGGTAAGTCTACCCTATGTGAATTTCGTACCGTGATCAGGTTGTACATGCACAATCCCATACAAAACGTACAGGTAACGATTTCAACCAAGTGAGCAAAATTGAAAGCCTGGTCGAGGGCTTTGATATTCCTATGTAGATAAATGGCATGTAGATACAGTGTTTCGGTGTCAACGAACGGCTCGATTACATACCAAACGATAGCTTTGTGGATCTGAACGATGTGGCGAAATTCAGATATCACACGGTCATCTGATTCGGATGGATGGCATTTCGTGTTTTTTATCCTGAACGACAATACCGATAACTGACCGCAGGCGTCAATTAACAATGACCAGATGAAGACTGTAGTCAAGGTTTGACAGGTGTATACGTAAATCATGGGGCTCTGACATGCGTAGGCGAGGTAATATTTCCTCTTGTCTGTGACATTGAAGAAAATCCAAACCCGATAGGCCATAGGGTTTTCTATAAAATCTTCGAGGATCACTGAAAGTTACGAATGATTAGACAAAAGTTAGATTTCTCGGAATCCTTGAGCTAGGTCCCCCATGGAAATAAAGTATACCTCAGATATATACACGGATATATAATTTAGGTTAGCTATTATATAGCAGCAAAAAGTTCTATATCTCGGATATATAAAATCATATATAAACAATATATAGTATGAATTACCTGTATATCCATGGATATAAAAATTATAATTCCACGTGTTACGATCTGGCCATTTTTTCTGGCCAGTACGTAACACCAAGTATTCTTTTTTTTCCATAGAGGATATCTCAAGTTCTGCTAGTACTTCGAGTAATTAAATTTAATTTATAATTGCAACGGATAATAAGCGCAAGTTCCCACTAGCCACTTGAGCGGTTAAATGGTCGTGGTCTTCGATGTATCACGAATATCACTATCGGTGGTATATTTCTTACCATTGTCAAACCTGAATTTTAAATTTTTCGTGTAGTAGAAAAAAACCGCGATCCAGGTTAACGTCAGCAAAACATTGAAATATTTCACAATCATTCTGGTGTAGATCATGTAAATCTCCCTCTCCTCTTCGTTTTTGTAGTCCATCACGTTCTCGTTCGACATAATTTTTCGCATCAGCTTGCGTAGCGCCGTTGAGTAATACATAGCCAGCATTTTTCCCATTATCATGACCGTAGAAACTGTCGTTTCCAGATTTGTAATAACGAGGCTTATATTGCCCATAACGTGATAGAGATCGATGACCATAAAACCCAGATGAACCACGGTGTAAGTCATCCAAAAGTGAAATATCCAAGAACCAGCCTGGAAAGGCCACATTCCACCGAAGGTTAAGACTCGTCTGTGGTAGGAAAGGAGATCTTTCGCATTGTCATATTCTTTCTGTAATTTTCGAAAAATGTGTCACTCTTTTTCAAGCTTTTATTCGAGTACTTTGTTCGGATGCACTTAACTACGCATGGAGAATCATGGACTCACAGTCATGCTTGCCTTTGAAAAAAAAAAAAAAAAAAAAAAAACCGTAGCCCTCGGGAGCAAGATTTAGAATTAAATACCGAACACCTAAGCAGTGCTCTTCTGAGCTCAGTAAAAATTAATCATGCCGTCACATATGCACGGCCCGTGCATACGACTGTTATGGTATATTCTTTTACGTTTTAATAGTCTCTGCTGTGTGTATCTGATATCGATTTCTTTTTTTATTCTTGTACGAATCGCGCCTCAGTTCTGCACCAGCTATCGAAGAGAGAACACCTTGAGCCTGTCCAGTCTATAAAAACCGGTGTCGTACGCTATATGCTGTAATTCAACCAGTGTTGTAAGTTTCCACTACTTTAAGAATAAAAACTCCATTACTTTAAGTAAATCAGAAACGGCTTCCTCTGTTCTGTGTTTATACATATTTATTTATTTATCAATAAATTTATGATTAATAGACTCGCTATAATTAAACAACGGTACGTAGCATCGATATGTAGGCCATGGAGGTTTTGAGTACCTGAAATTAAAAAAAAAAATGTTATTTTACTTTACTCGGTATCGTAATGACGCATTACGCCCGCGAAGCGTTGTAATACTTGAAAAGTAAAATTTCGTACAATACTCGGCAGAAAACCTTTTTCCGCCCTCGTATTGTAATGTAATATTCTACCGACTCCGGTAAAATAATCCCATTTCGTGTCCGCAACGCGGGCGGAAAATGGCTCATTTTTGACAAATGACTTACGCATGCAATTGCGACTTGTGTGATTGCAGCCCTCGCTTCGCTCAGGCAGCAACCCTCACACTCGTCGCAATCGCCAAATTTCGACCCTTGTTGCACAATATACTATTCAATTGAATAATATTAATATCTTCGACCCCTTTTGAACTATTAATTGTAGCTTCTTTGCATACCCAAAGGTTTCGAGAAGTCAATTATGATTGAAATTTAATTAATAACAAAATGTGTCAAACTGTGCCCCACTCTCCCCTAGTACGCTATATGGGAGGCGTGCAACATTCCACCGAGTGTGAAGTTTGATGAATGAAGTTTGAAGAAATTCACACTCGGTCGAAAGTTGCATTTTCCTCCCTTGTGACGTAATGCACTATTTTCTTCATATTGTATATCGCGTTGACAGATCGTCGGTACTTACTCCGCTAAATTGACTGAGCGAAAAAATGTAAAATCGTCCAGCCGTTAGTTGCAAGGGTTTCTCCGCTCTGGCCATACAAATTAGCATGTGTTTTCTATACATCGATGGCATTTCGTACCATCGACACTCGTAATACGCGTCGTGAACGTTTGTGCTCTATGAACAAAGTTGGATGAAATATTGCCGCTATTTTCGCCCGAAATTCACAACAGTTCTCACCTCCCGTAACAAATATTCGCCGTTGACGCAGTAAACGAAGATCAACAGAACAACAGTAGTGGTATACAACGTGAGAAAAAAGAATTCAGTAAAAGAAACCAAATCCAAGTTCTGCGAACAAAACGTTACATGTGCAAAAATTACAGACGAATTCTGTTAGTATACCTAATTATGTTTTGGTTAGTGTACCTAATTATATTACCCACAGACATATCCTCTACACCACTTTTCGTAAACGTTGTTTAGGTGATTCTGAGTATGTTAACATGAAAATCTCGAAAAAAAAAGCTTCCTTTATGAGGAAGCAAAAGATTGGTTGGCTGAACGAACCCGGCGGTCACTGGTTGTTAAGCAAGTGTTTAATCAGGTTGATAATATATTTTCTCATTTTACGAATCTATCAATCTGCTGATCCGAAAAATTCGTTTGTTACTTTAACTAAACATCTATTTGACAGCGGGCGACCGCTGGATTCGGTTGACCCAATCATCCCCCTCCCCCCATCTTAAGGTTGTAGGAGCGCGGAGTATTCAATTCGCGTAAATTCGAGAAAAGTGCGTGATAATTGCAAACACTTCTCGATAGTCTGAAAATTTGAAAAAATTCATGTACACTAAAGGTACTGAAAAGATTGATTTTACATCATAATAAATCCAAAATGTTATTAGCAAATTCATAAAAAAATTGTTTAACAAATATTTCGGTGATGGTGGTAGTACTTTAAAGTACTGCCCAGCTCTGGTTCATAAAAAAATTCGATCTCGATCCGAAGGATGATAGATCAGACCCAGATCGAATCGGTAGGAAATGCCCGGCATATCGTACCGCGAGTACACTGTAGGATGTGAGTCCAATGAGGACAGTCGAAATGGATAATTCCTCTAATAGCACGATATTGAAGACATCATCGATTTCCGTGACAAATCTGTTGAAAATGACCCCGCAATGACATCACTCGAGCATGCCATGGACAGCACATTACACCACGAGAAAAAATTGCCTTGATACATAGATATTTCCTTGAAATCTCAACCTATGAAACATCATTCCATAGGTTGAATTAATAAACCATAGGTTAAGTTAATTTTATATTTTCTTTGAATGATCTCACCAACCAAATTATAGGTTAGATTCTTGGTTACGGACCAGAGCACTTAGCCAATAACTTCAAAAAGTTCATGAGGGAGAAATGCGGATGCCATTATTATCGATCTATTCGTGGTCTGATTGGCCGTCGATATGTCGATCGAGTCACTGGAACCGGAAACAATTTTACGCATTGAAAATTTTGTTTATCTCAAGCATCAAAGCTTATATAAAATGGGACGTAGGCGCTAAACTTTAAATGGATGCAAATAAAAACTTGAGTGAAATCAATGGAAAAACAAAATCAATCCATCCATTTTTGTTGAAATCAATGAAATTTTTTCTTCTCGGTGTACCCCGTCTTGCAACCCCCGATTGACTCACAAAATAATTTTCCGATGTTGCAGCACGATGTCGCGAAAGACACTTTCCAAATTGCAACATCCTTGCGTCGAGTCCAACGAGTTGATGTGCCTTATTCGGTGCGCCAAAACTGACATTTCGCCCGCGGCGTGGACCGTCAGAGTGCAGAAGAAGAAAACGGACATGGCGTGACAGTAATGATAGTAAAACACCGGCGTCTGAGCCAGATACACCAGGGCGTAAGTGCGCGTATCCGTGATCTCGAAGAACAGACGCATCCGATAAGGCAGATTGAACGGAATGGTTTCGTTGCGCAACACTGTACAAAAGTTACGGGATCATTAACTTTTTTTTTTCCCGCCTCTTTTGGTATCGCCCGAGTTGAAATATCGAACCTCCCCGAGAAGCCTTCGAACAATGAAAGCCTGCAAAGTAGAACCTTGCTCCTCTTAAACTCCGTTGACTTCAAATGCGTAATATGTGCCGTGTGCGAAGGTTTAAGGGATCATTACGGTGTGCCATTTTCAAAAAATCGTTTTTTTGTTGTTGCATTATCGAATAGTATACAGTTACTTATGAACATTCTCTCAAATTTTTTTATCTAAATTCGAATTACTTCGAATGGACATGGCATCGCCGATTGATCGTAAGCAAACGATTTATATGAAAAGTTGTCACTTCAAACGCGTTATGCTCGAAATGGTGTTTTTCAAAACGGTGCCCACTCACAAAGGAAGAACACACTTGCAACACGCTCAGTTTTGCTGTGTTTTGCTCTGCGGTAGCCATTGATACAGACTTTTGCGTACTCCCAAAAAAGCCCAGTTATTTCAACTGGGGATGTATTACGAAGTCTCTCTTACCAGCCCGCAGAACATCCTCGATGGGTTTACAATGATACATGACACAAGTGCCGAAACCAATGTAACCGCCGATGCGAAAAAACGATTTTCCAATTCTGTTGTACTCCACGTACAACTTCCTCTCGGTCTCGTCTCTGTAATTCTTCTCGTTCAGGTCCTCGAGAATCTCTTGCAGAATCCTCCGAAGCGCGGACGAGTGTCTCAGGAGCATCATCTTCACGCCTATCATCACCTCGATGAAGGTCTCGAGGAGATTCGCAATCATGAGCGGCATACAGCCGAAGACACTGACAAAGTCGGCGATCAGCAGAATCACGTGAGATACGAAGTACGCGTAGCTCGTGTAAAACTTGAAGAACGTCGGATCCAAGGGCCACATCCCGCCGATGGAGAAAAGGCGGCGGTTCCATTGATACAATTCCGCGGCACTTTTCACGTCCACCTGAAACGCTTTCTTCATTATTTGCTTCGAAGGAAAGACGAGAAAAAAAAAAAAAAAAAAAAAAAAAAAAGACAGCGACGTCGGACGTATTTTTGCCCGGCTATTTGCTCTGTACTCACGATCATGATTGGTCTCATTAATCCGCGCTGCGACCAAGTTTTCCCAAGGACTGACCGCGAACATCTCCTGACGGTCGCGACGATTTGCGTGAGGTAATTCGCGACACCCAGCCCCACGGACGGCTGATGAAGAATTGATGAGGCCATCAGACATGCAACGCCACACGGGCTGTAGAGTGATATCGGGCGGCAATCGTGAATTCGTCTTTCCGTTCCGTAAATGCCCTTCTACACGTATGATTGAGGCGCTTAAACTTCATCGCTGTCTGTACTCTCCAATCATGGGCCTACGGTGACGCATGCGCGTTTTTTCCCGCGGTGTCCGCGTGTGCCGCCAGTGAAATCAACGATACTTCGCATGTTGCCAGCGAAATATCTCGCTCGAATGTCGAAAATACGTCACTACAATTCTCAGCGGCAACGAACAGTGTGAAGATTGTGCGTCAATGTCGATATTTATTTTTTGCACTAACAAAAATAAAAAATGAATAATTGTTTTTCTTCGACACACTCTAATGTTGAAATTTCGATATTTATTTTTTGCAGTAACAAAAATAAAAAATGAATAATTGTTTTTCTTCGACACACTCTAATGTTGAAATTTCGATATTTATTGTTTGCACTAACAAAAATAGAAAATGAATAATTGTTTTTCTTCGACACACTCTAATGTTGAAATTTCGATATTTATTTTTTGCACTAACAAAAATAAAAAATGAATAATTGTTTTTCTTCGACGCACTCTAATGTTGAAATTTCTTCTGGACAGTGACGAAAAAAATTCATATTATTACGCTTTCCAATTGTTTTAAACATGAATTTGTGAAGCATGCAGATTTTGTTTGACATTTAAAAAAACAAACGTTCGATGAAGCTTTTAAGCGACGGTACGTAGCATCGATATGTATGCCATGGACGTCTTGAGAACCTGAATTTTGAGAAAATAATAAAATATACAATCATGAGTCGACGCCGCAGCCTATTCTAAGTTCCGTTAAGATGGCAAACCGAAAATTAGGAAATCAAATTTAGAAGTGTAGTTATAATTAGGTGCTTTTTAGGTACTAATTAGGGGCAATAATGTGGTGCTCCTTTACTTCATTTATTTACTTTGTTTACTTACGCTAGTAAATTTGCTCAATGAAAATATGTAAAATCGTCCAGCAGTCAGCGTCGAGGGTTTTTTCGCCCGAGCCATGCAGATGGTCAGATGCTTTCGATACTTTAACGGCATTTCGTACCACTGACACTCGTAATACGCGTCAAGCACATTGATACTCTGTTAATAAATACCGATTGAACATTTTTGCAATAAAAATCTCGTAAGAAGTGGGTAACAAAAGAAAAACGTCCTAACCTCGCGAATGAGATATTCACCAGTGATGCAATACACGAAAATCAACAGAACGAGCGCCATTGTGTAATTGACGAAGAAAAAGAATTCGAACATCGACACCATAAGTGATTTCTGTGGAATAAATAAATCACTGAAAAACATTTAAAGTCGTTCGGTCGCAACCCCCATAGAAAAAAGTACACTTCCAATTATAATTTTTATATATCCATGGATATATAGGAAATTCTATAGGAAGATATAGAACTTTTTTCGCTTTATGTATTGTTAATTTATATCAAAGATATACAGACCATACATACCGAATGTGACCTTTTCGTATCCGAAAAATATATAATTAATATATTTTTGGCTCAATACATTTCTAATATACAACCATATATATGATTTATATTTAGCATAAATATGAGATATATAGTAGTTATGTAATTCATATCTAGCGTATCTAAATTTTATATCCGTGTATATATCTGAAGTATACTTTATTTCAATGGGGGAATTTTCACGATTTTCGTACTGTAAGAACGCTGTACGTGGCGAGTCCTACGAGCATTGTCGATATCACCAGTTCCTCCAACAGAACCACGTTAAATATATCGTCAATCGATTTGGCTGTACTGATGAAAAATTACATGACATTTTCGAACAACAGTGACAACTCGGGTGATCGATAGTTTTATCCCTGACTTACTTAAGAATTTTGCGATGTTTAACGACGATGTCGCGAAAGGCGTCGGCTCGACGTTGGGAATCCCCGATGTGTCGTATTCTGTAGGCGAGAACCGACAGCTCACCGGCAACGTGCACGATCAGAGTGCAGAGAAAACACACGGACATTGTGTGACAGTAATAGTAGTAAAACATCGGAGATTGAGAGAGATAGACGAGTACGTAAGTACGCGTGTCTGTCAGGTCGAAGAACAGACGCATTCGATATGGCAAAACGTATGGCATCGAGTCGTTTCGTAATACTGTGAAGAAAAAAAAAATGATAAATATCGTTAACTGTCGGTCGATGTTTAGCCATTAATATCATTTTTCGTTCCGTCTTAATCTTCCTCTTGGAGAAAAAATAACTAAAAGACAATTCATAGTTACCCCCGTGAAAAGAAATACACACTGAAATGTATCTATCACATCCAACTTTTCGGACAATAATATAATGAAAACGAATTTTGAATATATTTTGGATATATCTTAGATATATTTTTTTCTCGCGTATATTTTGTATATATTCAAAAATATATCCGATGTATCTTAAGTACAGAAAGTATTTTATATTGTAAGTATTTTCGAGCATTTTGCCCAGCGCTGGAAAAATGCACGTGGACGCACATAACATGCATTTTTACCGAGTGCTTATAAACGTACTTATTTGAAGTCTTTTTGTAAGTACTTTAAGTACCAAAAGCAATTTGGACTCAAAGTACTAAAGTGCTTTAAATACTCGAAGTACTTTGTACTTTTGTGCTTTAAGTACTCTAAGTACTTAGTACTTAGTACTTTTTCGGTACTTTGCCCAGCTTCCATTTGACAGTGGAAGCTGAAGAAAGCCAACTGAAATATTCCTTCGACTGTTTTTGTTCGACAATCTCCACTCGTGCATGCAAAAACAACAATTTTTCGACGAAAAAATGCTCACCAGCCTTGATGATGTCTTCCATCGGCCTGAAGTGATAGATCAAAACAGCGCCAAAAGCCAGGTAACTTCCGATCTTAAAAAACGTCCGCCCGATTGCATTGTAGGCCGAGTACAACTCTCTTTCGTCCTGATTCCTGTAATTGTTGCGTCCCGCTTCCGCCTCCAACTTCCGCAAGAGCTTCTCGAGCGGCACCGAGTATCTCAGTACTAACATTTTCACGCCAACCATCGCTTGCACCGAAGTCTCGGAGAGATTCGCGATCATCAGTGTCATGTCCCCGAACACATTGATAAAGTCGCCCATCGCCATAATCACGTGAACAATGAAGTAAAAGTAGCTTATGTAAAACCTTAGAAACGTCTGATCCAATGGCCACAATCCCCCAATCGACAGCACTCGTCTGTTCCAGCTATACAATTCTCTGGCCTCCTTCATAATATCACAGTTGGAAAACTCGAAATCTTTAAAGAATTAAGTTTATGGTACAATTAGGTTTGTAATTACTAATTAATAATACCTACGGCATGGAGCAATTGTAATATGATGTGTAGATTTTTTTAATGACGGCAAAGTATATGTATTCTCAATCAAATTTCATGGTCATTTTCCTTATTTAATGAAGAAATACGGTTAAGGAGGACTTTTACCCTACCTTCTACTCTACCCTGGAGCACCATTTTTCATTTTATTTTTTTGTGGGGAAACGAATAATAGTTGACGACTCCGTTTTTTTTCTACTTGTTATTTACGTTTTAAAGTATACAACGGATTTTTCATTTTATTAAAAATTGTCGGCGACCTAGGTCCTCAAACACGGTTATCCAAAAATAAATGGCTACCACTCTACCGACCACTGTAATTTTGCGATCGGCCTGAAATTGAAAAATTGATTTTTCCCCTATGTCTTTCGTATAAAAACATAAACATAAGTTATAAAAAAAACCTCCGACATTCCATGAATACATGTTTCCCCAGTATGTATGCATAATTTCAGGTGGTCAGGAGAGTGGTAGCCATTTATTTTGGATGACCATGTTTGAGGACCTTGGACGCCGACAATTTTTAACTTTAAACATTCCGTTGTATACTATAAAACGTAAATAACAAGCAGAAAAAACCGCAGTCATCTACGTTTATTCGTTTTCCCACAAAAAAGTAAAATGAAAAACGGTACTCTGGGGTAGAAGTCCCCCTTAATGCATTAAAAAATAAATGGAGGCCCGTGCTCTTCAATTCTTTTCATCACTGTTCACCAATTTTTATTGAAAATGAGGTGTCTATTTAATTAAATTTCAATTTAAATTTTTATTGAAATTGAGGTGCAGCTATTTAAAAGTTCACACATAATTTTATAATCGCCGCAAGTTATTATCACTCAATCACACCTACAAAACAAACCGTACTGTAATATTTATATTACTGAAACTAACGAGGTTTTAGAACTCTCCTTCATATCCATCAAAATGCACGCGGGAAAATATAAATGTATTTGAATCAAACAAATTGAATATCATGGAATTGAATGTGTTTCATGATATTTCGTTGTGTCATAGAGACGAAAGAGCACTGAATTTCCTGCAAATGTCTCATGGGCTCATCGCACTCACTGCCGTGTTTGATTTAATCGATTGCTAGCGGCGAAGGTTTGCCGACGACGGAACGCCAAAATCATCAACCGACAATCGTGCCAATTTGCATAATGCTCGAATAGTCGCGAAAGGCTCCGGCATGGTCAGAAATTCATGAAGATATCAGACATGCACCAACGTATTAACCTTGGGCTGAAATTTACCGGGACATTGTCGTGACTCCCCCGTAAATGTCGTGATTTACTCGAACGGCTGCTTTATTCGCTGTCGCGCGTGCGTGAATTTTAGCAATTTCGGTGGACGCAGCACGCGATTGGTTGGATCACAAAAAACCTTTAATATGGCAAGAAAAATATAGTTCCATGCAAATCTGTACTTGGTCTATGGATTTACACACGTATACACGCACACACGTGGACCTGTCGTAGCTTTTCTTTAACTGCACGGTGCACTTGGTGGATCGACTTGAAGGCAATATCGTAAACGGCCCTGTTTGTGGCCCTACCTTGGTTTGTGACCCCCCAGTAGCTATTTTTCGGCAAACTGTTTTTCAGCAAATTCAACAGTTTTTTTAAATAGATTTTTCCTGCAATAAACACATTTTTTTATTAATTATAAAGCAATGCATTTCACCGGTGAACGTGGTGATCGTGCGTTTCGGTGGGTTCGAACCGTTGTGTCTAGGCAGAGCTCACTAGCGGCGTCAGTCGCGTCATTTCGTTCCTCAATTAAGTATAATACAATATAAAAATGGTATGAAAATCATCAGAATCATTAGCTTTATCGACAAGAAATAAAATACTCTAGCGGTTGGTTAGTTTTTCCCGTAAACTCGCAGGGGTCAGTAACTCTGACATAATTGAGGTTATGGGCACGGTTGCTGACCCTCTCAATTTGTTGTTGCAAAAAATTAGGTTTTAATTGATTAATATACAATACGTTGAAAGTAATTAAATCTCGCTCATTATTTACACCTTAACACCTAAAATCACATGCAGAAAAATAATTTGACCCGTGCCAATTGACAATTCACGAGTGTCAGGAATCGGGTTACACGCGGGGGGGGGCTACAGTGTCACAATCCCGGTACACGCGAGGGTCACAATGTACGACATGGGTGGTCCTGCAGGGTCAGGAACCCCGGTAATAGACAAGCCATATTTAAACAATGTTTTTATTAATATTTTCAACATTTTGCCTTTGTAGAATAGTCGAATCTGTTTCAGAAGGCTTTGATGCATGTATTGAAAACCTGTCTTTTCAGTTTGACAATATCGCTCATCTGTAAATAACTGAAAAATGACACCGCTGCTCTAAAGGTGTCACAAACTGGGCCGTTTACCTTATTGGCTGTCAAAGACGCTCGTCACGAAAAAGATAAATTGTTGTCGGAGCGTCGTTAAAAAATTATGCAAAGTTTCGCAGAAGTGACAGATATCCCATTGCCGATCGCAAAATCTGTGGACAGAAGCAAAACGATAAACACCGCGACGAGTGTCCGTTCTTGGGTGCAAGGAAAAAAAAATGACATACGTCCGTGAAACCGTTGAGGCAAAATACGTAAGCCTTCCCCGCGGACAAGTGAAGTGGCTCTTGAGTCGTGCCGATGCAGATCAGAAGACATTTTCGAAAATTTAACGAAGATTCGTACCACTGACACTGGTAATACGTTTCGTGAACTTTGGTGCTCTGAAGATAAAACAAAATGTGAAATTGTCAGACAGATATTTTTGCACCAGATGCGTCTGATTTTTTATGTAATAATTGTTACTTTCATTTTAGTTTTCTCGGTGTAGTTGTTAACTCATTGAACGCACCTCGTCAATGAGACATTCTCCGACAATGCAGTAGGCCCAAAGGAGAAAAAGAAATGCTATCGAAGCCACTATAGCGATGCAAAACACCAAAAAATCCGTCTCCGTTCTCTGTAAAAGTGTAAAAAATGCAAAGTCGACCATCTCGGAAACTCAATATCTTTGCAATTTTGCTTCCTCATAGAGGAAGCCATGTTTTCGTGAGATCTTAAGGGATCATCACAATGTGACATTTTCAAAACACCGGTTTTTTGTTCATTATCGGATAGTGTGCACTGTTATAAAACGTTCTCTCCAATTTTTAAATCGAAACCAATTTTTAAATGGACACCATGCGGGACCTTTTTTTTAATCGGACTTTTCAATCATTTGTAACAATATTGGACAATAAACGAATCAACTTACAAAAAATCATTTTGTACTCTTCATTAGTGCCTTGATTTGTAAAAAAAAAAACGAAACGATTAGTTTATCCTAACCATAAAAAAATCGCGAAAATCAGTGATTTATCGACAGGTCACACTGTGACGATCCCTTAATGTCAACATACTTAAAGTAGTCTGAAACGTCGAGCAATGCAATGTTTAGCCGGCGTCCGGATGTACGCATGGGAACCCGCACATGGGAATGCGCAATGTTCAACCTAGCAATTTTTTTAATATCATAGAGTAATTAGCATCTTACCACAAGTGCCAGGTACGAAGTTAAGCCAAGGAGGAGAGTACTTCCCAGGAGATCTTGCAAGAGAACCAAGTTGAATGCATCGTCCATGGTTCTGGCCATCCTGGCAATCGAATAAACATGCACGAAAACATTTTCTATATTTTAGATTTTTTTTGCACTCCCGACTGTCCCTCTGGGATAAAAAAAACAGGAGTTATGCGTTTCACGGCGACCAGCCGATTTCAGAGATTTTTATTGTCCCCTATGTTTTCGAAATTGGTGATAAATTACTTAATCAAATTTTGTACGTAGACTCCATGACTACCGCCCAATGTCTTATTCCATAAATTGAGCTGCTACATTGTCAATTAGCATACATAAATTAATTTTGCAAATTGCCTATTTGAATATATTGAAACATCGCACGATGGCCGCCATTGATGCGTATTGTTTAACTCACTTCATATCGCATATGATGGAGGCGTTTGAATTACTTTGAAAAGGATGAAATAATAATAATTTTACAAAAATTAAACAACTCCAGACAGACAAAGCAGTTTAATTAATAAGCAAAATCAGTGAATAAAAATAGTGAAAAAATGAAATAACCATTCGCATCTCATAGTCGGGAGATTTTTTTCGCCATTGGATGTTTAAATCTCCCGACAATGATATGCGAATGGTTACTTCATTATTTCACAATGTTTTACATACCCAATTTTTTTAATTAATTAAGCTTCTTCTTCTATTGGGAATTTTCTTAATTTTTGTGATAGTCTCTCTTGTTTAATTTATCGAGAGCCAAAGCGTGAAGTGATACTAGAATCTCTTACCATATTGATCTCAAGTGTTTCTCCGCCAATCTGCCAAAAATGACGTTGCTATCGTCATTATCATCGTCCATCGAAACTTTGATGTTTTTTATTCTGTATTGCAGAACGGCCAACTGACCGCAAATGTGAAGGACCATGGTGGTCAGCAGACAGAACCACGCGCTGTGACACACGAGCACGTAAATCATTGGCGCTTGATAGGCGTACACCATAAGATAGGTGCGCGTGTCGCTCATAGTGAAGAAGAGACGTGTGCGAAACGGAAGGACGTACGGACTCGTGTCGTTCCTGTGCACTAACAATATTTCTTAATCTCACGATCGGCACGCCGTTTCTTAAATCACACGAAATTGAGGGATCATCGCAGTGCGACATTTTCAAATATATACACAGTTATAAACATGAGGTTGAAGATATCTGCATATTCAAAAAAAATACTTTGACAAAAAAACATTCTATCAAATTTTTAAATCGAAATTCGAATTATTTCGAATGGACCTCACATCGCCAATTGATCGTAAGTATACGATTTGTATGAAAATTTCTCACTTCAAACGCGTTTATCTCGAAATGGTGTTTTTCAAAACGATGTGCACTCTCAAGGGAAAAGTTTTTAAGCTATCTATTTCAAATTTGGACAGAACATACTTCTCGTCATTCTCTATCGTCCTACGGAAGCTTTTTTAATCTTCCTATTTTTTTACTTTGATATAAATTAACAATATATAAAGCGGCGAAAAGTTCTATATTTCGGATATATAATATAATATATGCATAAACAATATATAGAATGAATTTCTTATATATGATATATGTATGGACATATAAAAATTATAATTCCAAGTATACTTTTTTCTATGGGGGTTATTAAAACAGTAATTTAAAAATGACAATCTAATAATTTACCGTAAATAATGATTGGACCGTATTTAGAAGGATTCATTGCATAGAACAGTAGAACACTTTTTTTCGAAATTTCGATAGAACCCGTTTATGAACAGCAAAAAAACATGGGCTTGGGCTCTAAAAAAGGACCCAAACTGAACCGTTTACCTTAGTTCTGTTGATGCGAAAAAAATTAACGACCAAAGCGGATGGAATTTTGTATACAATGTTATTTCATACATTTATACACTAATCTATTACAAAAATATGTAATTGATTCGTCGAACTTGATTTTTCACTTACTCGTTTGAATAAAATGTTCCAAAGGTACGAGATAGTACAATATAGATCCGGCAGTCATGGTCGGTATGGTAATTTTTAAGAAGAACTTGGCGAAAAAGTTGTATCTCATATAGATCTTCCTCTCCTCCAAATTGTCGTAGTTCGCCGCTGCAATATCTTCTTTCACGGCGACGATGAGACTACGAAGGGTTTTGCTGTGTCGAATGACAATGAGTTTGGCGAAAACCATCGTCTGAAAAACTGTCTCCACGATGTTGTTCACCATGAGCTCGAGAATTCCAAGATTGGCGTAGAGTTCGGCGTACTGCATGCCCAAGTGAAGCGCCAGATAAACAATCCACGCGGTGGATCTGACGTAAGTCGACTCCAGAGGCCAAGCACCACCGATCGCTAGAAATTTTTTGTTCCACCGCAACACGTCACCAACTCGTTCGAACTCATCCTGCAATGACAAAATACAATTTTTCGTTTTTTTCCGACTTTTACCAGATCTTTTTAAGGAGGTCCCGTCGTATGGAGTTGGTTTCGAATAAATTCGAGAAAATTGTGAGAGAATTGCAAATACTTCTCGATGGTATAAAAATCTGAAAAAATGCATGCACATTAAATGTACTGGAACTATTAATTTGACATAATAATAATTCCAAAATGTTATTAACAGATTGGCGAAAAAAAAAAATTTTAACAAATATCCTGGTGGCCCACATTCTTTTTATTATAAAAATGATTTGTTCGTTTTCCTGAATAGGTATGCATTTTTTCGGACTTTCAAGTTAATTTTGAAATCTGTGTTTTTTATAGGGTAAAAAAACACAAATTTTAAAGTTAACTTAAAAATCTGAAAAAATGCATACGTATTCAGAAAAGTTAACGAATAATTTTCAATCAAAAAAATTTGGGTCACAGGGATATTAGTTAAACCATTTTTTTTCATCAATTTGTTAATAACTTTTTTGAATAATTATTATGCCAAATTAATATTTCCAGTACCTTCAACGTGCACGATTTTTTTCCGATTTTTATACCATCGAGAAGTGTTTGCAATTCTCTCTCAATATTCTCGAATTTATGCGAAATGAAGACTATACGATGGGACCTCCTTCAACTATTTCACTGTGCCGTACAGCCATACTATTTCTCTTCACCATCGCTTTCGGTTGTCGGTGATGAACTGCGCGGAAAATCTATCACCAGCGCCGAAGAAAGCGATCCTCGGACGTGATTCGCATCTTATTGGAAAATTCATGCCGCGAATGCCATCCCCGTGATGATGTATACTTACAGACGTAATCAACGATTCGCTTGCTTCGACTATTATTCTAATGTCGTAGCATTATCGTGATATGTTCATTTTTCGAGTGCGATTGGGAAGGGCTCATGGAAAGGGGGGAACCTTCTTACGAAGACAGCTCTTGGAACCTGCGCTCGTGTGTTTTGACAACTTTCGCGAATTCAAAAACACGACTATATGTGAGCTTTTCTTTCTTGTGCTATACCGAGTAGATGCGACGGTACACTACAAAAATGTTACTTATGCAAAACAAATCGTTTGTGGGCTGCCAAAAAAGCTTTTTTTTTAAATTAACTCCAGTTCCTATTATCACAATTCCATTGATATTGGAAGAAACAAAAAATTATTTTCCTTATTTCAAAGCAGGGAAGTGCGAATAGCACTTCAGTTAAATTGAATTGAATGGAAATAATTATATTCAATTAAATATTTGAAGTGAGTATTCAGAAATTTCCATAGAACGAATATTTACAAATATACGAATTATTGAAAAATTCATGAATAATACGAATATTCACAAATATACATAACCTCTTTTAAAAAGTTCATGGGTGTCGTCTTTTTGTTTCAAAATTCGGATCTTGTTATTTTCCCCTCGTTTTATATTGTCACATTTTTCTGAGTCAGAATCCACATAACTGTTGACAGGATGTTTCTTGACTTCGATTATAAAAAAAAATTCTCCCGCATAGCTGTTTAGGCGTTTTGCTTGAATTACATACGTAACAATTTTATTATCTACAATTATCGAAAAAAATAATGCTACATGAAATTACGCAAAATTTCGTATCATGGAAAGATACGCCATTGCCGATCTCAATACCTGAAAACACAAGGGGAATGGTAAACACTAAATGTCAATGCACGTATCTTTGTTCATGCTCATCAGTTTTTAATGCACATACGTCCGTGAAGCTGTTTAGGGAAAATATGTACAACTTTCCGGCTGTTAATTGAAGAGGTTCCTGAGAAGTGCTCATGCAAATCATGAGGCACTTACGAAAATTCGAGGACGCCAGATGCCAATCACACTGATAATACGCCTCGTGAACTTTGGTGCTCTGAATAAAATATTTAGAAAATATTCGGTGGTTGATTAATCGACAAACATCGCCCACCCCTACACCCAGCGTTCTAGTTGATATTTTTCACTCACCTCCTCTATGAGGTACTCGCCAACGAGACAATAGCCGTAAAGCAAAAGGACCGTCGTTATCGCACACATTATAAATATACAAAACACTGAGACCTCCATCTGGGAGCTCTAGAAAACCGCCACGAAATTATCAGAGTATAAGCCATAAATTATTAATGATTTTAAAGTCAATTATACAGTACCACAATAACGAGGTAAGAAGTGAGACCAAGAAGTAGCGTGGTTCCTCCTAGATCCACGAAGAGAACTAGATGAAAGGTATCGTCCAAGGACTTAGCCATCCTAACAATTTATTTATTTATTTATTTATAATAAACGGGATAAGCCCTTGAAAATCATACAAAAATTGCCAGAAGAGTATACAAAAGAAAGAAGCGTACAAAAGAAACAAAAACGTCATTACAAAAGCAAAACAAAAGAAAAACAATCAATGGAATACAGGCTCAATAAGCAAGACAAAAGCGAGAAAGGGCGACTGAAAAAATCAACAAATGCAGACGCAGCATTGCCATTACGAAACAATCTAGTCAGAGGCTCATTGAGACCTTTTTGGTCTCAATGAGCCTCTTTGGTTTTTTTCAGAAAACCTTTCCTAAAGATGTCATCACATAAAAAAATATTGAATCGGTATGTGGCTCTCACCATATTGATCTTAGGTGCCTCTCCACTAATTTGCCAAAAATGACGTTGCTGTCGTCGCTCCCGTCGCTCAACGGGACTTTGATATTTTTTATCCTATTCTCCAGCACCGACAACTGACCGCAGATGTGAAGGACCATCGTGATCAGAAGACATATCCACGCGCTGTGACACACGAGCACGTAGATCATCGGCGATTGGTACGCGTACACCATGAGATACGTACGAATGTCGCTCAAACTGAAGAAGAGACGCGTACGAAATGGAAGGACGAAGGGACTCGTGTCGTTCCTGTGCACTGCGAACATTTTCTGCTCTCGAAACTTTTCCATGACCTGGTATGTTTTTTTCGTCTCAGTTATCATATATCGAACATATGTAACGCAAGGTGAGGTTTTGCCAATGTAAAAAGATTGCAACACAGAACTTTGCACATTGCTTTCTGATTAATTTTCGATATTCAGAAAGCCACCTCTATGAAGGATCTTGTTGGTAAATGATGGCTTTCTCATAGAGGAACCTTTGTTGAAATGAACAAATTAATAAGGAAGCAATGTGCGATAAGTTCTAGTTTGCAACTTTTTGTTAACATGAAATCTAAATCACATCGAATCTCAACAAATTGACCGAAATGTTCTACACTGTAAAAAAAATCTGCTTGAAATTTAATGTTCAGTACTGGAAGTTTTTATGCATAAACTGGCACACTAAATTTCATATACTAGTGCATTCCAAAATCAATGTATGGCATAGTAATTTTTATTATTGAATTTGGTTTTAATGTAAAAGTCCTTCCATTTTTATGATTTGCTTTTTTTTTACTATAAAAGTTCATTAATTTTATTTCACGATTGTAGATTACATTTAATTTACCAGTTTATGAATAAAAACTTCCAATCATTTTTAACAGTGTATAGTCAAAAAATAACATACGACGCTACCACGTATAAAATCTGGTGATGATCGGTAAAGTGGTTCGGATTTTACGCTGTTATGAATTTTTGAAAAAATATAGATTTTCGCTGCATGTATCCTGACATGAAAATCTCGAAAAAAAATGCATGAAAACAAATAAGCTTCTTCTATTAGGAAGCAAAAACAGAATGAAAAAGGCTATTAAGCGGATGAACAAACAAATTTGTTCTACGTTCGATAAAAATCCAAAATAATTCATCGTTGCAGGATTTCCACATTTTTCCGCCAATGCAATAAACGTACTCACTCGTTCGTATAAAATGTTCCAGGGGCTTGAGATAATACAACGTGGCGCCCGAGATGATGGATGGTATCGTGAATTTGAAGAAAAGTTTCGCCAACAAATGGTACCTGAGATAAATTTCTCTTTCCTCGAAACTCGCGTAATTCTCGACGGCGTAATCCTCCTGTATCGCCCGAAGAAGTCTGCGCAGCGTTTTGCTGTGACGAATGACGATGAGCTTGGCGAAAATCATAGTCTGCATCACGGTCTCGAGAAGGTTCGTCACCATGAGCTCGAGATCGCCGAATACCGCGAAAAGGTCGGCGTACTCCATACTCAAGTGAATCGCGAGATAAATAATCCAAACGGCGGACCTCACGTAAGTCGCGTCAAGAGGCCAGATTCCACCGACCGAGAGGAGTCTTTTGTTCCACTTTAGCAGATCACCGACATGCTCGAAATTCTCCTATGAAAAATAAAAGTATTTTCTCTCACTATTTATTTTATTTTATTTCATTTTATTTAACCCTCCGTGTGTAAACTGGATATTTTAAGGAACAGTCGAAATTTCGAACTGAAAATTTTCCTCCAACGAATAAAGTGCGAGCTTCGGCTTCCCTCCCTAAAATTATATATTTAGTAGTGTGGACAGAAGGCTCAAGTGGCGCCTGGATTCAGACTATAGCGGGCAAACGCCAGTCTCTGCAATTCGCGACGGTTCTCTCAAAGGGTCTGTGTTCAGACGTCGTCGGTGTTTTGATAGTATAGTAGACACTTCGAGAAGTATCCCTGAATTTTTTAAGATTTTTTGAAAGCTTAGGACATTTTGAAAACTCGACTGTTCTCTGAAAGCTCCAGTGTACAAACTGTGTATAGAAAAATATAGTTTACACACGGAGGGTTAAGTTCGATAGGATCAACATTTCTCGGCAGCTCGACAACATCTTACAGCCATTTTTTTCACAATATTTCCCGTCAGATATTTCCAAAGAACTGGGAGTCAAGAGGTTCGGAAACTTCGAATCAAGCTATACAGCCACGCTCACGATCGTAATCTATCATATTGGAAAATTGATGACCGCATTATGCTAATGTCACAGTTCCGAGACTATAATGTCTGTCGGACTCTATACTTAGAGGTAATTCGGCGGTTCGGAGAGTACTCACTATTATTTTAATGTCGCGGCACTATTTTCGGTGTCTGAGCAAGAGGAGTCACGAAAAGGCACACGAGTATCCTCAGCTTTTGTTCGTGTGTATCGCCATTGTCACAGCTACTGTTGTCAAAGGTACGAAAACGTCACGTGAGAACGTATATTCATTGTTTCCTCAAAGAGGAAGCTTTTGTTTTTGTGAAATGTTTTTCCCAGAGATTTTCATGTCGGGACACTCAGAATAGTCGAAAACGTCGAGAAAAGTGATTTGTAGTGATGCATCAAGCGAGACAATACAAGATACATCGAGTTCGTTGACAACTTCCTCGAAGTTGCATCAAAATGATATATTTGAATTTATGCGTGGTAGGTAATCACCAATTTAGAATTAGCTAAGGGTAAAATGAAAAAAAGTATGTTTGAAAAAATGTAAAATATGAGTACACTGCAAGTTATAGCCAAATTCACGTATGCAGTGCGAAGATAGTCACCCGTAGACGTTTAAACACCTGAAAAGTGCCTTTTTTAAAAGTAAATGCGTACATAAAGGAATGGAAAAATTCTTATAATATTGTGCGTTTTTTATGGGGAAAGTATGTGAAAATTCAAAGTGAACTCTAAAATCTGAAAAAATTCATACGTATTCAGAAAAACGAAGGGATCATTTTCATGAAAAAAAAACTTGGGTCGTCGAAATATTTGTTAAACAATTTTTTTTTTCATGCATTTGTCAATAACATTCTCCAATTATTATTATGCAAAATGAATCTTTTCAATACCTTTAATGTGCATGAATTTTGTCAGATTTTTATACCATCGAGAAGTGTTTGCAATTCTCTCTCATATTCCTCGAATTTATGCGAAATGAATATTGGCCGCAAGGAATTTTTAATCGGTGCGGGAAATTGAAAATCCGCTGGCGAATTGAAAAAAATAATGAAAACACATGAAAAAAAGGTCGGGGAATTTAAGAAACATGAAACACACCTTGTCACATTACAAGTTTTATTATCGCAACTGTCGGCGCGTCATTGCGCGCTTTCTATAAATATATCGTCCAAACATTGAAAAAATATGCAACATTAACAAAAATACCAAATATCTTCATCAGAATAAATCATTTAAATTGTTGTACATTTATTTTACGTATGGCGAGTTGAAAGAAAAAAAAAAGAAAAAAAAGATTGAGATTCCCTCGGAAGAGGCCCTGTTGAGTTAATCGCCGAGACGATTCAAACACATTACTTTGCTTTGACCAATACGCTCGCGCCCGACTCGAGGATCCTGAAGATCTCGCCCGAGAGCGAGAACACAAGTCCCATCCGAATTCGAGAAGACGGCGGAGGCTAATAGCACATACGCTACGGTACTCGCTACCCGGGATCCAGGGACCTTCCTCAGAGCTATGCTAGAGTTACGAGAACTCCGATAGTGGCTCCGCAGTGTTGGTCGAGTGAACCTCGTACCGCTGAACCGCCGTTCGCGCTTATATAGAAACCACGGCCGTCCGGACCGCTTGCGAGAAACGCGCGCATTTTTCGTTCGCACATTTGTCAATGAAGACGGATGTTCAGCGGAAAAAAAATTACGTCCATCTCATCGTCGTGTACAAGTACAAATTTTGCGACATCTTTCAGCGCGCCAGCGCGTAGCGCGATCCATTCGTTATTCGTATGAAATTCAGAATATTTTTTCCATATCTGTGTTTCGTTTTGGCGGTTTTACAAAATACTTTCTATCTGTTACACGAAAAATATGTGCTCACATCGGTGAAAAAATTATCGAGCGGCGTAGAGAATCTTTATTTTTTCTTTCTTCAGTGGTAAAAAACAATTTAAAAAGCGAGGTGTCATTTCGTTTCCGTTGATTTGAGCAACTTTCGAGACATTGATCGCGCGACTCAGGTCTGTGTGAGTGCGTGTGGGGAGCGATCCACGCTCCATGTACTCGATGTATACTTATTTCCACTAACTGTAACACCTAATACGTTGTTTTCTTTTGTTTTGTGTGTGTGTGTTTGCGTGTGTATGTGTGTATGTGTGTGTGTTTTCTATGCGGGGCATTCCATCCCGTTTCGACCTGGATTTCACCTCGACCTCTCCGATTTGGCTCATTATTTTTTATAGGCTTAGTTGGACCCTCAACTGCACAAAAAATGTTTGTTTTTTATTGCCATTTTTGTTTGTTTAATAAATGTTGAAAGTAACACATAATTTAAACATTTTAAAATCTAATAAAATTCTGAAAAATACTTTGTCGAATAACAAAATTATCTAGCTTATAGCCAAAGTGGGGAAGATCTTTCTTCTTAGAGTTTTAAAGATTTTTTTATTAGAAGAAATATTTAAAAAAAACGGAAAAAAGACCAATCTTCTTAAAAACTATAAGAAAAAAGAAATCTTCCCCACTTTGGATATAAGATAAATAATGTTGTTATTGAACAAAGTATTTTTCAGAATTTTATCAGATTTTTAAACCATGAAGTTTTATGTGTCACTTTAAAAATGTATTAAAAAAACAAAAGAACAAAATTTAGTGCATTTGAGGGTCCAACTTAGCCTGTAAAAAATAATGAGCCAAATCGGAGAGGTCGAGGTCAGATCCAGGTCGAAACGGGGTGGAATGCCCCATAACATTTTCCACTTTCAACATCGACAATGTGAAGTTATTTTGCCAGTAGAGAGAAATGGATTCAAAGCGATTCGGCAAAAAATTCGTTTTTCGTGTGTCTATCGAAGAAAATATTTCGACCGGTGAGAAATCGATTTCTCGCTACTGGACATTGAGCCCGTCACTCGCAGTAAATATTTCGCAGTCGAATGAGATGTGTGTCCGGTAAACAACGGAATGGGAAAGGGGACCATTCACGCGTACTCCCTGCATCTCCATAAATTTTCAGAAAAGAAGTAAAAATCAATTCCTATTTTTACAATCTTTCGTGACCGAACTGACGCCTGAACGACTTGTTCGTCCGGTCGTGTGTGATTTTTTCTTCATTTTTTTCGCGTGTACCGTTATCGCCTAAATGTTATTCGCGTTGTCAATATCACTCCTCACTTGTCGAGTTTGATTATGTAAGCTTCGCCGGGCGCGACGGACAACTGTTTGAAGAAGATATCCTGATTTATTTTAGCCGGTGGACCGACGACAATGTGGCCGTCGTAGTAGAGCGACGAGAGGTCTTTCGTTTGTGTGACGCTGCCCAGATTCGCCACGTAGACGTAAGTGTTTTGACGAGGATACCATCTCTCGATGACAATCAGTTCGTCCTCCGAATATCTACAACAGTCAACAGTCATTGATGCGGACAATTCTATTTCGAGTTTCACGAAAACAAAGCTTCCTCTATGAGGAAGCAAAATAACCGAAATTTCAAAAAAAAAAAGCATAGGTATTCTGAAAAATTGATGTACTATTTTCATTTGAGAATAATCTTTGGTTGACGTCTGCTTCGTTGAGCGATATCTTATTTTATTAACTTGTTAATAATATTTTGAAATGATTTTTATGCACACTTAATATTTTACCGAAATTGCCAAAAAAAAGCATACGTATTCTGAAAAATTGATGTACTATTTTCATTTGAGAATAATCTTTGGTTGACGTCTGCTTCGTTGAGCAATATCTTATTTTATTGACTTGTTAATAATATTTTGAAATGATTTTTATGCACACTTAATATTTTACCGAAATTGCCAAAAAAAAAGCATACGTATTCTGAAAAATTGATGTACTATTTTCATTTGAGAATAATCTTTGGTTGACGTCTGCTTCGTTGAGCAATATCTTATTTTATTAACTTCTTAATAATATTTTTAAATGATTGTTATGCACACTTAATATTTTCAGCCCCTTCCATAAGTTTGATATTTTAATTATTTTTAACCCATCTGTACTCTGCTCCACATTGCCTTATAAAGAAAATTAGATTGACATTGATTTTGATAATATTCACCTGACTCCGACATTGGCCGTCTCTTTGTCATGCTTCACCGCAGCCTCGGCGAAAATCGGTGCTGTGGTTTGCCGCAGTTTAGACATTTCCGCGACCGCACCCACCATATCCGATTCCACGGGTTTCGAGGAAATTGGCAGCCACGGGATCGCACCGATCGGAGTGAACTTTTCCTTTGATCCTGCGACGCCTTCCCAATACATCGGTGCCAGATTGTGCAGGTGATTGAGATCCTGATGATCCTTGCAATCGCATTCCGTCATACCGACCTGAAGGATGCAGAGCATTGCAAATATTACGACACAATTTGTCCTACTAGGGGGGCTGATTCAGTCAAGGTACTTGTAACACGAAGGCAAAGTCATTAGATGCGCCCGAATTTTTTATATCTTGTAGTTTGAGTATTTATCTTTTATTTGCGAGGAATTCCGAGAGAATTTACCGGGCATCGAATTGAGTAAATAATGTTTTAAAATAGAGCTTTATACATGTCGTTATATAGAGAATTAAAAAAAAATGATCTTTTAAACAGAGAGACAAGCATCTCAGAAATGAAATGCAAACCATATAAACAGCTCTACGTTTTCGTTGCGTCTTAAGGGAATGTGAAATACCGACTTTCCACCTCAAAAGTTCGGAAGTGCCGTTTTTCGCGAATTATGAACAGATCGAAGCGAAAATTGAAATACAGACGCCAGTAATGTGAACTTCGTGCGTGAATTAGTCAGAATTTTGATTTTCGAAAAAAAAATTACAGATCAGTTACCGGCAGAGGAATCTGTAATGAAAAATTCGATTTTTTTTTTCTATTTTTCGACAAAACCTGAGAAAAGCGACTAATTCACGCACTAGATAATCAAAAATCACACATGATACGTGCATTCCGATTACGATTTGGGAGTAATAAATAAGGAAAACGCACTTCCGAAAGGATTGTCGGTAACTACGAGAAATTTTAACGTCTCGCAACAGAGATAGACGCAGTTTTTGAATAAGCGCCATTTCAAAACTATTCTTATTGTGGATGAAAACAAAGTATCATCGGACGGAGAATTAAAATGCGCTTCCGTTGATGTTTTTCTTTGTCTCAGAATATTTTCGGTATCTCCATACGATTGATTACAGTTTTTGTTACCGACTGAGTAGGTTTCACATTCCCTTAAGGGAATATGAAACCTACTCAGTCGGTAACAAAAACTGTAATCAGCCCTATGGAAACACCGTAAATATTTTGAGATAAAGAAAAACGTCATCCGAAGCGCAATTTAATTCTCCGTCGGTCGATATTTTGCTTTCATCCAAACTAACAATAGCCTTGGAATGGCATTTTTTTTTAAATTGCAGCTATCTCTCTCGCACTCACGTATCACGTGGTACATGTTTCACATGCCCTTAAGAGGAACTTCTACTCTGGAGCACCGTTTTTCTGGGAATTTCCGACAGCATTACTTCTGTCTGGGAACTTCCGACAGCGTTAGTTTTTGGTCACTTTGCCAATAGTCATCTCGTGATTACTACAGGATGCGTTTGATTTTGTTTCCACGAGTAAGAATTTGTACTCGCCTCGTCACCGTAAAAAATGCTCGGTGTTCCAGGCAGCATCATTCCGAGCAGCGTCACCGCGGCGCTGGCGTTGTGCACCTTGAGGGTCGACGTGACCCTCGGCCTGTCGACGCCGCCGATGGACCAATGAACCCACGGATGACCGGCGTAAGGCTCGGCAAAGAGAATACCCTCGGTGACCTCGTCAATCTGAGCCTTGACGTCTTTCGTGCCATTCGACAGTCGCAGATTCACGTCAACGAGATCGAGAATATCCAACAGGGTGTCCTTGGCTCGACCTTCGGGCGCGGCTTTCAGGGTCTCCCAGTCGCAGATGAGTATCCTGCAGGATTCCGCGACGACCCGCCAGTCGTTCAACAGCTCGACGAAGTTGGCGTCGTTGACGTAGTGCTTCAGGCCTTTCAGGTAAAAACCGTCGACGCCCTTTTTCGACCAGAATCTTATGGCCCCCGTGACGACGTTCTCGTCACGCTCGGGATTCACGTGATTCGACGACACGTAGGCCTCCTGCCTCGGCTCCAGCACAGCCGGGACACCGGTGGACGAGAACTCGAGTATCGACGGCACCGAGGTCGTCGATATGCTCGAGATCGTCGTGAGACCGGCGAACAATCCGCTCAACGAGTCTTCGTTGTCGTCTTCCGGATGCTTCTCGTCGTTGCCTCGCGTTTCCCGTATCAACGTCTCGTTCTCCTCCTGACGCGATCGACGAAGTGTCCCACCAACGGTGAGGCTCTTGACGAACGGATACAGCGGCAGATCGAGTATCAGACTCATGTTTCTCTGGTGCAAACTGGCGACGAGCGCGTCGAAGTCCTCCTGGTTACCGAGGTTCTCGTCGATCGACGTGAGACTCGTGACGGTCGAGTAATTTTCCGGATAATGCTGCGATCGAAATATCGAGTTGAGTCGAACGCCCTTCACGCCGAGATCCTTGAGGTAATCCAGACGCATCGTTATACCACGAAGATCACCCACACCGTCGCCCATTTTCGATGAGTCTTGAAAGGAGGCGGGAAATATTTCGTAGAAAAGGCTGCCCTGCCACCACTCCATGTCCGGATCGCACCTGCAATCGGAGAAAAAAAAAACACGGACGGTCATTGCGTGCATTGTGCCACAAGGGAGGGAAGTGCAACATTTAAGGGAGACCTCTCCTTAGGAGCTGCGTTTTTCAGGTGCTCACGTTTTATTTTATTTTTTGGCAAACGAACAAATGTAGACGACTGCGGTTTTTTTCTACTTGTTACTCACGGTTTAAAGTATACAATGGAATTTTCTTTTTTTTTTTAAGTTAAAAATTGTCGGCGTCCTAGGTCCTCAAACACGATCATCCAAAATAAATGGCTGACACTCTCGTGACCACTGTAATTAAGCGATCGGCCTGAAATTGTGCACACATACTCGGGAAACATGTCTTCATGGAATGACGGAGGTTTTTTTTCGATAACTTAATTTTTCGATTTTTTATTAATTTTTTAATACGAAAAATATAGGAGAGAAATCTTTTAAACGCCGCCATTTTCTTAATTTTGCAGTAATCGAAATTTTAAAAATTTATTTTGGATGATCGTGTTTGAGGACCTAGGACGCCGACAATTTTTAACTTAAAAAAAAAGAAAATTCCATTGTATACTTTAAGCCGTAAGTAACAAGTAAGTAACGTTAATCATGATTGATTATGGATTTCGATCGTCCGGGAATTCTTCGGTCCCGAACATCCCGGTCAACCGGGGTTCTATTGAGCGTATACATTGTTCCAGTACGCAACATACGAAATGTACTTTCAATACATTCATACGAAAAAAAATTGAGCAATTGTTATTGTCACGTTACCTCCTGGGCATCATGGCAATTCCTCGGATGGCAAGCGCGGTACACAGTCCCAATATCCAGACCATGAACCAAAACGACACCTGTCGTATCCTCGGCCAATTCCATCGCATGAAACTGTAGTCCTTGGGTGGCTTCGGTACCATCAACTGTATACCGACAAGCGGTGGTTTACCTCCGTTCTCCTGATTGTAAAACTAAAGAATTATGGATTTTAGTCACCGCAACCCCCTGTTAGAACGTTAGACGAAAGCACCAAACACCTTCGCACGTATTGTCGGTGGTTTGGCCTGGAGAGAAAAGCCGCGGATAACATTTTATAATTCGAATTGTTCCAAGTGCAACATGAGCTTCAATTTGTGCGACTGTCGTTCGCGTTGCACGGAGAGAAAGATCTGATAAAATTTACCGGACGCGGCAGTATAAATTACCAAGGCGCCTGCACCGAGAGAAAAAGTTTCCTCGATTCAATGAAATTTCCTTGAAATCTCAACCTGTGAAACATTTCTTTGAGGTCAATGAAATAATATCCTTAAGTTAATATTATATTTTCTTTGAACGATGTCATCAACCAAATTATAGGTTATGCCCACCAAGTTTTTGGTTACGTATCATAGTACTTAGATATGGTCACCAATAACTTCGATGGTTTAACCAATGATTATCTTCTTGATTTGACTTGACTTAACTATAACATGACAGACCAGCTCGCGCGAGAAACACCAATACGACTTATCGCGAATGAGCCAAACGTTGACATGCCGGGTTCCGTCAAGTATATCGTTTCTTTAAATCAAGGAGATCATCTCATTGAAATTCAAAGAAATATTTCATTGAAATCAATGAAAAAATTTCAATCCACCCATTTCTTTGGTATCAAGGAAACTTTTTCTCTCGGTGTGGTATTGAAAAGCAATGGCCGCCACCTGACGTACAGTACGAGAACTATGAGAATTTCTAACATATATATAATATTTTTTACCATATTTCGTGGTAAAAATTCTCATCGTTCTAGTTCTTCTCGATAGGTGGCGTTATATCTCTCCTCTACCGGAAATTTACAATACTTTTTACTAGAAATATGGTAAAAAGTATCAGATCCTTCTCTCCGTGTACTGTATGTCCGCGGTACAGCGAATTCCGAGTTTATTTCGGGCGCGACTCTCGGTGATATTGTGAAATTGTCATGGCCACGGCCGCGAGATGCCGTAACGCGAATAATATATACGACGAATATTTCATATCAGCGTCTTGAAGTTTGGCAATTAATCTTCGGCTTGAGCATAACTCGGGCCAAGTGAAAATCGTGACCTTGAGCGAATTAAGACGCGAGACTGCTGGTTATGCACGAGGAGGCTGCCCAAGTAATTGAGGAAACTCTATGAATGAGCCACGAGTTCCAATTGGATGCAATTAGGAACGACGACAGTTACCGTGTCGAATGTTCAATATGTGTGTATATAGATCGCCATAAGCATATCCGCAGTACAAAACCGAGAAAAACCGATTTGTTTACTTGAACCGATTTGTTTATTTGAACCGATTTGTTTATTTGAACCGATTTGTTTATTTGAACCGATTTGTTTATTTGAACCGATTTGTTTATTTGAACCGATTTGTTTATTTGATCCGATTTGTTTATTTGAACCGATTTGTTTATTTGAACCGATTTGTTTATTTGAACCGATTTGTTTATTTGAACCGATTTGTTTATTTGAACCGATTTGTTTATTTGAACCGATTTGTTTATTTGAACCGATTTGTTTATTTGAACCGATTTGTGTATTTGAACCGATTTGTGTATTTGAACCGATTTGTTTATTTGATTTGTTTTGATTTAGAAACTGTCTGAATTTCTAGCGTTGCTTGCAATGCTCAATTCAGGCATGATTCGTATGTAGCATAGTAAAAATTATGCATTTCATAGTTAGTACCTGCAATACAAAATATTAAAAATACACAATTAGGTGTACACCAGTGTATGTAATCGACACCGATTTTTTTATAACGTATATGTTAATGAAATTATATAATGATATGGTCCACCTGCAAATTTGTTTGCTAGATGCAGATGGATCGGTGCAGCGGTGGCAAAGTAAACAGGTAACGGATTATAAGCCTCGAGTGTGCGGGCGTTGCGATTTTTTGTTTTTTTGCTTCTATGTGGCAAATAAATACTCACTATTGCTTGGGCATCAGGTGCGAGGTGTTGATAGGCCGTGTTCAGTTGAGTCAGCAGTTGAGTGCAGACAGGTTCATTAGTGACGCTGCTTTCCTCGCTGCTACTCGATTCCACCATCGGATCGCGCGAACTCGGTTCTTAAAAATCGTTAAAACAACTCTGTTTTTGTTCTTTTTTTTTATTTATTTTTTACTTTTTTAATTTTTGATTTTTTTGTGGGAAAACGAATAATTGTATACGACTGCCGTTATTTCTACTTGTTATTTATGTTTTATAATATACAATGACATTTTTTAAGTTAAAAGTTGTCGGCATCCAAGGTCCTCAAACACGGCCATTCAAAATAAATGGCTACCACTCTCCTGACCACTGTAATTATGCGATCGACCTGAAATTGAGCATACATACTCGGGAAACATGTCTTCATAGAATGACGTAGGTTTTATTCCATAACTTAATTTTTCGAATTTTTATCAATGTTTTTATACGAAAAACATAGGGGAAAAATCGATTTTTTTTTGTTTTAACGCCGCCATTTTCTTAATTTTGCAGTAATCGAAAAAAATCTCCGTCATTCCATAGAGACATGTTTCTCGAGTATGTATGCACAATTTCAGGCCGATCGCATAATCACAGTGGTCAAGAGAGTGCTATACATTTATTTGGGATGACCGTGTTTGAGGACCTGGGACGCTGACAATTGTTAACTTAAAAAAAAGAAGAAAATTCCCTTGTATACTTTAAAACGTAAGTAACAAGTAGAAAAAACCGCAGACTTCTACATTTATTCGTTTCCCTAGAAAAAAATAAAATTATTATCTATAAAATTAATTATCTATAAAATTAATTATCGATAAAATTAATATCTAAACTTGAAGAAATTTTAATCCATCGCCGTCCACCGATACAAACTTTCCCTTTCATCTTCCGACTCGAGAAATCCAGGTCGTTTTTTGCGCACCGTCAGATTTTCAATATCGTCACTGTTCGCGTCGAGCATTTTGCGCTCGCGATATTTTAGCTTGGCGTTCGAGTGTTACGAACTTGTCGGACGACCGTCACGTACTGTCGGTAATCATCGGAGCGTATCGACTTATAAACTGTCTACTCGGTAACGGCGCGTTTTAACTACCGAGCTGAGCGGACTCGTTGAAGGGTCAAACGATCGATGATCCAGCGCGCATGTCTCGTGACTTCGCGTCGCGATCCAAGCGGACCCTTTGGAAAGTCGCGTCGCGCACGAAAACCATTCGAAACTTTTGTTGACTCAAAGAGAACAAGAAATCATCTGGTTTTAAATCATCTGGAGTAAGATCCGACGAGATGTCGATTTTTTTTTGTGGCCGATCGATATTTCGTGATTTACTCGCACTATTCGGGAATGAGTTTTGAAAGAGTTGTTTAAAAAAAATCACAAAAACGGTTTGTTTTTTCTTCACGTTCCTTGGGTGAAACAAACACACAGCAATTTATTTTTCGTTGAAAAATTTGTCGAATTTGTACGGAGTACCCGAGACCTTGAGGATGTAGGAGCGCAAAGTATTCAATTCGCATAAATTCGAGAAAAGTGCTGGAGAATTGCGAGCACTCCTCGATGGTCTGAAAATCGGAAAAAATGCATGCACACTGGAGGTACTGATAAGATTAATTTTGCATAATAATAATTCCAAAATGTTATTAACAAATGGATTAAAAAAAATTGTTTAACAAATATTTCGTTGGCCCAAGTTTTTTTTGGCAGGCAAATGATTCCTTTGTTTTTCTGTATACGTATGAATGTTTGCAGATTTTTATCTAATCTTTGAAATTTGTACATATTCACCATTTAAAAAAAAGCACAAACAAGTGTTTGCAATCCTCTCGCACTTTTCTCGAATTTATGCGAATTAAACACTTGGCGCTCCTACATGTTTAAATTTGGAAAACTGCTTTGCATTTAACGCGCTGGCCGCAGCCGTTGATAAAACTGCGATGCGTTGTGGACAGCCACAGAGACGACACTGAATGCCAGCGCACTTGCATCCTCCAACTCGATGCGCGGTATATGTCTGCAGCGTTTGCACGTGACTGCGGTCTCGAGGATCCGCTTACCTCGCAATCATGGTATACACGGAGAGAAGGATCTGATAAAATTTACCGGACGCGATAGTAAAAATTACCAATGCGCCTGGTATTGAAAAGCCATAGTCGCCACCTGACGAACAGTACGAGAACTATAAGAATTTCTAACGTATATATAATATTTTTTACCATATTTCGTGGTAAAAATTCTCATCGTTCTACACCGAGAGAAAAAGTTTCCTTGATTCCAAAGAAATGGGTGGATTGCATTTTTTTCATTGATTTCAATGAAATATTTCTTTGAATTTCAAAGACACGATCTCCTTGATTTAAAGAAACGATATGCCTGACGGCACCCGGTCTGTCAACGTTTGGCTCATTCCCGATAAGTCGTATTGGTGTTTCTCGCGCAAGCTGATCTGTTATGTTATAGTTAAGTCAAGTCAAATCAAGAAGATAATCATTGGTTAAACCATATAAGTTATTGGTGAACATATCTAAGTACTATGGTACGTAACCAAAAACTTGGTGAACATAACCTATCATTTGGTTGATGACATCATTCAAAGAAAATATAATATTAACTTAAGGATATTATTTCATTGACCTCAAAGAAATGTTTCATAGGTTGAGATTTCAAGGAAATTTCATTGAATCAAGGACATTTTTTCTCTCGGTGTAGTTCTTCTCGATAGATGGCGTTATGTCTCCCCTCTACCGGAAATTTACAATACTTTTTACTAGAAATATGGTAAAAAGTATCAGAACCTTCTCTCCGTGTATATTCCACTGACTCTCACCATCGTTCATTATTTTGCTGGAACTGTTGACAATATTCATGAAAGCCTTTAGACCGTCCTCGGAGTTGATATTATCGAGGGTCGGTGTGGGCGTCATCTCCAGTGGTGTACCTTCCAATGGGTTGAACATCGGTTCCATTGGATCGGGTGTCTGATTCAGCGGACTTGGCGTAAGAAGCGGACAGTCCGACGCCTCTTCATCCTGTGTCATCGAAATTTCCATAATTCCCCGATTAATGTCATTCCATCGCCGCCCAACCAATAATCAAGGGAAGTATGGTCTCGAATCTTGTTGTTTGGTATTCGATCGGTCGATCATGCGGTCTACGAATTCACCTGTGCATCCTGATTGATGAAGAGCTGCTGGGAACTGGGCGACGTGGGCAACTCCCCGGCCATCACCGCCGAAAGCAGGCCCTCGGTCTTTTGAATGTTCATCGCTCGTGCTGAAACATTCGCTTCGTTAAACAACATATTAAATTAATATTAATATTATAGAACATATTAAATTAATATTAATATTATAGAACATATTAAATTAATATTAATATTATAGAACATATTAAATTAATATTAATATTATAGAGCATATTAAATTAATATTAATGTTATAGAACATATTAAATTAATATTAATATTATAGAACATATTAAATTAATATTAATATTATTAATCGTCAAGCCACGGTACGACATTAAAATACAGAACGTGCATTTGTCGAGGATAATGATTTTCGCGCCTTCGCCGCGTCTGCGACGTAAATCACGTGTCTGTTACTTTCTCGCGTTTTGGCGATTCGCCCGTGCGGCTCTTGCGAACGTTGAAAAATAACGCAAGCGCCGCCCGCAATCTGTACATCTGTCCGCGGGCTACATTGTGGCTTTGACTCGCATTGGCAAAATTCTTGCCAAACAGCAAGACGTAAGATTCGATGTCTCATTGTTTGGACACCCGAAGGTCTAACTCCGACCGAGGCTAATTTTCAGGGATGCTGTTGATAATGATAATTACACCCAGAGAAATCGTTCTGATGGGATCTATTCGAAACAAATAAAATTTATTTGAATGAAATAAAAATTTATTTGAATGAAATAAAAATTTATTTGAATGAAATAAAAATTTATTTGAATGAAATAAATTTTATTTTATCCAAATAAATCCTATTAGGCCGGCCATTAAATAAATCACTCTATTTAATGGCCGGCCTAATAGGATTTATTTGGATCAAATAAAATGTATTTCATTCAAATAAATTTTTATTTCGTTCAAATAAATTTTATTTGTTTCGAATAGATCCCTTCAGAACGATTTCTCTAGGTGTAAAAGATCAATATTTGTTACATTAATATTGCAGTGAAGTAATATCGCAAAAAAATCTTATTCATAAATCAGCGCATTCTAAATCGTATTCATCAACAGCAGGATAATATGTCGGCATAAGCTTTGGAAAACGTCTGAGTTGAAGCTTCGAAGATGAGTGATCTCATCTCTCCCTCTCTCTCTCTTTCTCTCTCTCAAGCACACATAATGTTTGGAGCACAAACTGCGATACAGCACATACTCTCGTCTCGCCAGGTATGCCTGGAATCAAGAACAAAAGGAGTGCTAGCCGATAAATTGCATTGTTGGTCGGATAGAGTGTCCGATAAGCCTATAACGAGTAACCCGATACGACGCCCGGTATCTATGTATATACGTTACGAATGTGAGACATTTGATAATCGAATATAGATATATCACAGCCACATCGAAGCATTACAGGGCAGATAATTGAAGCAGATAATGAAAAAAAAAGTTGCAAAATAGAATTTTGCGCATTGCTTCCTCATTAATTTCCCTTTTTCAAAGCCACCTCTATGAAGAAGTTTATTTATTCACTTTGGCTTCCTCATAGAGGAAGCTTTGTGAAAAATGGAAATTAATGAGGAAGCAATGTGCAACGTTCTACTTTCCAACTTTTTAAAAATTTGAACAAAAGAAAACTCCGTTACAAACACGCTCACATCGCATTTTTATTAACTACACATTTTTGTCTTGCTCTCTTAATTTTTGCGGAAGTTATAGCGAAAATCTACATTTTTTTTAAATGCAAAATGCTGTAAAATCCGAACCACTTTACCGATCATCACCACATCACATATATACATATCACATATATACATATTTTCTAGACCACATTTCTCGACGTTTTAGATAATTCTGAGTACATTAACGTGAAAATCTCGAAAAAAAAAATTCACGAAAAGGAAGTAAAAGGAAAAAAAGGTATCGTCCATTAAATAAAAAAATGATGTATTCCTCCAATTGACATAATTTTCTTCGGTAGATCAAAAAAACTTTTTACGCGAGAATTTTCGGATTCGTGACTGGAGTCCCCGAGTATGACTCGACGTCAGCCCGAAAAGCAAAAACCGAAGATCCAAGGCCCATCGGGCGCGTTGACGTAACTATAGAGGGCCTGGTATCGCTGCCAAGGCCAATTTAATATAAACACACAAGCTCGTCACGCATAAATAAGCGCCGTCCGCGAAACCGTCAATGAGCGCCAGACTCGTCTGGTCGACATACACAAATGACGATTTAACGGGATCGAGAGTGAGAAGAAAAGTTTCGACGAGGGAAAAATGGATCTCTCGGATCGCTCGCCGCCTCCCTCGTGCGATCTCCACGCGCATTTCGCCCGTTAATTGCGTCATTCGCGCGACATTCACGTGCATTTATCGTTTGTGAAAAATCACTCGTGCATGCGCGTTTTAAGTAGGTAGTGTCGGTACTGTCGCGTCACACGTGAGTTTCGAGGGGAAATTTCGAACCCTTCTCGATGAGATAATAATGTGAAAAAAATCAAGCATGTGGGAGATACTGAAAAGATTGATTTTGTATAACAATAATTCCAAAATGTTATTAACAAATTAGGGAAAAAATTAATTGTTCGACAATTTCCTCGGCAACCCAACTTTTTTGTCCGATGAAAATTATTTATTCATTTTTCTGAATATGTGTGAATTTTTTTTAGATTTTTGTCTAATTTTTTTTAATTGCATTTTTTTAAGCAAAATGGGCGGCGAAAACCGCAATTTTTATAAAATTCGACAAAATTCTGAAAAAATTCCTACGTATACGGAAAAATGAATGGATAATTTTCATCAGAAAAAAAAGTTGGTTTCCCGGGTAAATTGTTGAACAATTAATTCTTTCACTAATTTGTTAATAACACTTCGGAATTATTATTATACAAAATCAATCTTTTCAGTACCTTCTACATGCTTGATTTTTGTTCCGATTATTATCTCATCGAGAAGGGTCCGGAAATCTCCGTCGAAACTCACGTGTGACGGGACTGTACCGAGACTATACCTCCTTAACTGCGCCGTTGTAATCGGAGCCAAGTGTGGCGTCCGACTCGGACTACTTGGAGACACTGACCACCGTTACTTCCACGACGACGTCGCGCGCAGTCGGACACGATTCCGAGTCCCTGGGGCTGTCGTTGGATTTTCTTTTTTGTTTGTTTTCGTTTTTTTTTTTTATTTTCTACGGAGTCACCGTTTTGCGGTTAAAAAGGAAAAATGAAAAAACGAAAATCGACTTCACAGCATTTTACGAAGAGATTCGAGGCGCGAGCACGATAGAGGCGAACCGCCCTTGACTCCCGGATCGGTGTGTCTCACCCATTCGCCGGGGGCTCGTGGACTGGCCGACACGACGCGCCGAAGACTCGTCGACCGTTCGATAGAGGAATTTTCGCTCTCGTCGACGCGACGCCCGACGCTCGTGGTTCGTCAGCCGACGTGTGAAACACGAGGAAATGAGTCGGCTCTTGGCGGACCCGAGGACCGTTTCGGAGCGGTCGAGCGCCGTACTGGTGCCGCACGAGAAACCTCGTGCCTCGATGTATATATTTAGCTGTAGTTCTCGCTTCCACCTGATGCCTGCCCCTTGCGACGATTCTGCGCGCGCGTCTGCCGCGCGGCGACTTATTCTCTCCCCCGGAGCCTCGCGCAGTGACGCGCGAGCCGCATCCGAGACCCCGAGGAAAACTCATCTTTCACTTTATTTCATTTTATTTCATTTTATTTCATTTTATTTCATTTTATTTCATTTTATTTCATTTTATTTCATTTTATTTCATTTTATTTCATTTTATTTCATTTTATTTCATGTTATTTCATGTTATTTCATTTTATTTCAGTTTATTTCAGTTTATTTCAGTTTATTTCAGTTTATTTCAGTTTATTTCAGTTTATTTCAGTTTATTTCAGTTTATTTCAGTTTATTTCAGTTTATTTCATTTTATTTCATTTTATTTCATTTTATTTCATTTTATTTCATTTTATTTCATTTTATTTCATTTTATTTCATTTTATTTCATTTTATTTCATTTTATTTCATTTTATTTCATTTTTTTCATTTTCTTTCATTTTATTTCTTCTGCCCGAACGATTAGAATCCCGCAATTTCCAAGTGAGGCGATAATCCTGGCATCCAATAAAACTTATGACAGTGGCGACAGCCCGGCATTCACGTAAAAACGCAGAAACAAACTTTTCGTAACAGAAAAAAAAACATTTTTGCATTATTCGCGCAACTCAATGATATAAACGAAAAATTGAATAACGTAGTGAAGGGTAATCGGAACAAAAAAAAATATATAAGTATCGGTATAAAGGGTATACCGGAGTGACAAACAATGGATAATATTCCATGATAGACTATGCGCATACATAACTAGATTTTCTAGATTAATTTTGATTAATCTACAGATTAATTGAAATTAATCTGCACTCTTGTTAACTACATTCTCACATTTGTTATTGTTGTTTTTTCTCCGACCTTTGCGTCGCAGTGAATTGTCTATTGTCGGATAAAAATTAATTAAATAAATCAGAATGTCAACTATATTTTTTGCGTATCACTGTTTGTCTCATTCCCTCATTTGCGTTGCGGCGAACTGTCTATTGTCGAAATAAATAAATTTCTTTACCCCCGTCCGAACGTTGTCGAGAGTAAAAGGAAAATCAACGGATTTATGATAAATTCGTGTCAATCGCCGTTGGGGTAATCTGGGTAATTTTTCGGTCGGGTGGTGCGAGGGGACCGTCTTTTCCATAGCTGCGCCACTGGGTTTCCTCTAGCCTCGAGCCCGTCGGGGCGAGAAAATCAATAGGCAAGGCGCGAGAAACCGGTGCGACGGACGAAATCGTATTTGCCCCGCGAGCAACGCGGCTTTCCCGCGCAGAAACTAATGGAATTTTTTGAAATTTTTATTCCCGATATCGATACAAAAAAGGCAAAGTAAGAGTTCAAGCAAAAATAATTTAAAAGCTAAAATAAAAAATCTAGAGATAGGAATCTAGGGATAAAAAAACGAACACACCTTGTATATTCAAAATGTAACAAAAAATTATGAATAAGGTGCACCATTAAACGTAAAAGCTTTCCCGCGCGCGCTGCCGTCGCGGCGGCGGCGCGTGCGAACCGCGTGCCGGCATGGAAGCTCGCTACGTTACCGACCCCGTCGGCCGCCGCGGATGCCGCCGCGCTGTCCGATGCCGCCGACCTGGCGGCGTCTTTCGTGATTCAGACGTCGCAGCGACGTCGGGGTCGAGTTTCGGAAAAACGAGTGTGTAATTCATGAATGATCGCCGAACGAAAGTGCCGTTCCTTACTACGTCAACGGCACTACTTACTATGCTGTAGCAAGAGTCAAAAGCGATAGCGAGAATCGGGCGTCAGCAGTCGCGATAAGTGACACACAGGATTTTTCTCGGATCGCGGGAAAAATCTATTTCTGCAGATGAATGAAATTGATCTGCAGTTGAATGAAATTGATCTGCAGTTGATCGCTGTGCACTGCCCACCCTGACACTCACGAGAACGATCATAATGACAGGGAAAATGACACAGTCGTTTTTGTACCCCTTAATAACGGTGCGATTTGGTCAGAATGACAAAAAAAATTACGGTACATTTTATGGACCGTCATTTTTTTTGTTATTCTGACCAAAATCGACCAAAATCGCACCGTTATTAAGGTGTAAAAATATCGTCATTTATATGGAACTCATTAGTATCGATTCGTATTAATGTCCTATACTGGTTTGAAATAAATGACATGGTTTCTTGCATTTCGCGAATAATAATATAATTGAGGGCAATGTTGGAAATTAATGCGAGCAACAAAGATTGAACTAATGGTGTTCGTCCTAGATGAAAATGAAAAACAAGCATTTTTTTGCAGCATACCTTTGCAGTTCACGATTTTTTTATGTTTCGGTTGCACGAAAAATCGCTAAGTCGCTATTATTGCATAACGGTCTGAACAAAAATTGGAAAAAATTCTGAAAAAATCCATACGTATTCAGAAAATGGAATGAATTATTTTCATTAAAAAAAAAGTTGGGTTGCCGGATAAATTGTTGAACAACCCATTTTCTCACTAACATTTTGTTATTATTATTATACAAAATCAATATTTTCAGTACCTTCTACATGCTTGTGATTTTTTTTTTTCAAATTATTATCTCATCGAAAAGGGTACGAAATTTCCTTCGAAACTGACATGTGACGAGACTGTATACCGAGCCTACCTCCTCAAGGACCATCCTACAGTAAACAACGTTGGACAACATTTCGATGATTTCATTGTGCCGCTCTGCGCACCCCGGCGTATTTATAGGAAGAGCATTCTCGAATTATTCGGTTTGATATATAATAACCAGGGAAACAAATAACGATGGTGTAACGTCGAGTGTAAATTCGACGACGACGACGACGACTTGAGAGAGAGCGAGAGAGAAAAAAAAAGAAGCGAGGAGAGAAAATTTATTCGTTGTTCGTGTCGATTGCTTATCGGTGATCGTTTGACCCCGCGTCGACGACCCGCCTTGGCAGAACTCTCGACGAACACACACGTTCGACATGTTGGTCGGCGGTGATAGAGGGACACGAGTCTAGCGAATAAGCATACTCGAATAAGCCCTCCTCGTGCTCCTCTCGTCTTTTCAGCTTTCACAATTATTATTGTCATTATTGCCCTCCTCGCGCTCGTCTCTAACGAAGACGCGATAATGTTGGGCGATCTTTGCTCCAAGAAGGCGACGGCGGCGCGGAAAATCCGAGAGAGCCTCCGGATCAGTAACGAATCGGAAGTGTCGGTGGACGGTTCGTCAAAATTATACCCGTATAATCGTCGCGTATACCGAGTAGGATCATCGAAATTCTATACCGATCTATACCGGATCGCCGGCCGCAGCTCCGACGTCCCGAACGCTAATTTCCAACCGCAGGGAAAATACCGTCAATTTTCCGAAACTTCCAACACTCGAGGACATGTAGCGATGCTGTATGATTCCGTGAGTAAATCGCTCATTTAATATGATTATTTAATCCAATTTATTTTTCATCGTTCTATCGTAACTTGTTGCACGCGATTCCGTAATTCGTTTTTAAGGGGGACTTCTACCTTGGAGCAACATTTTTCATTTTTTGGGGTTGAAACGACGAATGAAAAATAGTTTCAATTGACCACTCATTGTCGTTACCTCCCATCGAGTCATTTTCTTTACTTTCATTAAAAATCCACACTCTCAATTGTTTCGTGTTAATATTTTCCGTTAATCGATAGAAAAATATCAGCAACATTGACGTTATTACTAAACGAATTATTACCATCGTAGATCGAAGTGATGTGACGATCAACAGGTCGGGAAGTTAGCGGGTTTGAAAAAAAGAGAGAGAGAGAAAAAAAAGAAGAAAGTCCCGACGGAGCAAAGGGAAAAAGCACCGAGAGAAAAATTGTCAAAAATTGGTTGCGAAGTTTCGGATACGAAGAGGAACGAGATATTCTTTCATGGATTCCGAGCTGTTAAGCTCAACTCCCAATGTCAACCTACGCTCGACTTGTACCGTTCTCCCCGTCTCGTTGAGAAGAAGCGCCGCCGCTCCGACGGAGACTTCCCAGCCAAAGCGCGGAAACGCCTCGAGAAGAAATAAAGCTCTGCGAGAATGGCGCTCGACTTTGCCGCTGGTTGTGTGGGAGGTAATTTATTTTATTTATTTTATTTTATTTTTTGTGCAATGGACGGGACAAGCCCTTGAAAAACAACAAATGTATATAGATCGCAGAGTAACAAACCAGGTAATAAGAAAAATCAAACAACAATATACAAAAAAAGAACAAAAAAAATTACAAAAGAAAAGAAGAACACCTAAACAGATTCAAGTTGCGCAACATATCTGTCAACGTCTCAATTTCTACGCATTTTATAAAATATAACAATCTTTATCCGCGTTCTGTTGTTACCCGCGCCGCCTCTGGGTTTGTATCGCCGATTTCGCAACCGCAGGGTCGACGTATTTTGACGTTAAACCGAGCGGCGAATTGTTTGCCACGCGCGATACGACGTTTTTTTTTTTCTTGTTGTTTAAACACCCGACAAACACGTCTCGCGTGATCGTAACAACGTCATCTGATTGTCAATCGATCCCACAGGATGCGCTGGTCTTATGGTGGGATATCCTTTGGATACGATCAAAGTCCATATACAGACGCAAGATCATCGGAACCCCAAGTTCAATGGCACCTGGCACTGCTTCCGAACGATACTGGCACGAGAATCGGTAATGCGACACTTTTTACTCGTCGAAATCGCTCGTCTCTTCTTTTCTTCCATTGTCGTCGTTAGAAAAAGTTTCCTTGATTCAATGAAATTTCCTTGAAATCTCAACCTATGAAACATTTCTTTGAGGTCAATGAAATAATATCCTTAAGTTAATATTATATTTTCTTTGAATGATGTCATCAACCAAATTATAGATTACGTTCACCAAGTTTTTGGTTACGTACCACAGTACTTAGATATGTTCACCAATAACTTCGATGGTTTAACCAATGATTATCTTCATGATTTGACTTGACTTAAGGTAGTCCTTGCGCCTGGTGTCGAGTTCGCATAAGTTTTCGAAAATTGAGAGACAATTGCAACCATTTCTCGATAATATAAAAATCTGAAAAAAATCATGCAAATTAAAGGCACTGAAAAGATTAATTTTGCATAATAATAATTCGAAAATGTTATTAACAAATTGATGAAAAAAAAACATTGTTTAACAAATATTTTTATGACCCAAGTTTTTTTGTGGATGAAAATGATTCCTTCGTTTTTCTGAATACGTATGAATTTTTTCAGATTTTAGAGTTCACTTTGAATTTTCACATATTTTCCCTATAAAAACACACGAATTTCAAAGTGAACTCTAAAATCTGAAAAAATTCATACGTATTCAGAAAAATGAACGAATCATTTTCATAAAAAAAAAAGTTGGGTCATCGACAAATTTGTTAAACAATATTTTTTTCATCAATTTGTTAATAACATTTTAGAATTATTATTATACAAAATTAATCCTTTCATTACCTTTAATGTGCATGAATTATTTCCGATTTTAATACCATCGAGAAATCTTCGTAATTCTCTCTCAAATTACTCGAATTCATGCGAAATGAATATCGGTCGCAAGGACTACCTTAAATCAAGGAGATCATGTCTTTGAAATTCAAAGAAATATTTCATCGAAATCAATGAAAAAAATTCAATCCACCCATTTCTTTGGAATCAAGGAAATTTTTTCTCTCACAAAAAAAAAATACATCGACCAAGGCGCGCAAAGTTGACGATCCAGAATATGTAAAATGTTTAAAAGACGATTGAACTTGAGATCCTCCCCACAGATGTCGGGTTTCTACCGCGGCATGACATCCCCAATGGCCGGAGTCGCGGTGGTGAACGCGATTATCTTCGGCGCGTACGGTCAGGCGCAGCGCCATCTGCCCGATCCGGATCGTCTGGTGTCGCACTTTCTCGCTGGTGCGATCGCTGGACTGGCCCAGGCACCGGTGTGCAGCCCCCTCGAGCTCGCGAAGACGAGGCTGCAGCTTCAGGGCGGCGCCGCGGGGGGTCGTTACACCGGACCGATCGACTGCCTGCGGCAGATCTACCGTGCCGAGGGTCGTCGGGGGGTCTTCAGCGGCCTCGGGATCACCGCGGTCCGGGAGGCGCCGAGCTTCGGCGTCTACTTCATGACCTACGAGGCCCTCACGAGGTCATCACCACCCGCGGAAATCACGACGCTTCACATGCTCGTGGCCGGTGGCCTCGCTGGCACCGCCTCCTGGATCACGACTTATCCCGTCGACGTCATCAAATCGCGACTCCAGGCGAGCGAGACGAGACGTTACAGCGGGGCGATCGACTGTCTGCGACAGTCGATGCGCGCCGAGGGTTACAGGTGGCTCTTTCGGGGCCTGAACTCGACGATCCTCAGGGCTTTTCCCACCAACGCCGCCACCTTCGCCGTCGTCACCTGGACCTTCAGGATCTTTGGCAATGAAGAAATTCCGGCCAACGAGTTGAAAGTTTCACTGCAGTGCAACACCCGTAAATATACAAAGAAATATACAAACAAATATATTATTGAGCAACACGCGACTCATTTCATGCTTTATTTCGACAGTTCACACATATAGTTATCGGCTCCATGTCAAAATAACTTCGACAATTTATTTTTAACAAAAAAAAACTTGGAAAAAAGAACGCCGACAAAAATAACTTCACGACGAAAGAACTTTGACAAAAATAACTCGGTAAACAATATAATTAAAATTGAAATCATTCCGCTCAGTAGAATTTATTTAAAGAAAAAATCGATGAAAGTCCTTACGAAAGCGGAAATTTTCCGTTTAGTAGATTTTATTTAAAGGAAAAAATCGACGAAATTCCTTACTAAAGCGGACATTTTCCGCTTAGTAGAATTTTTTACGGAGCCACTTTTCTCGACGTACAACAATCTGTGATTCTAAGTAAAGTTATTTCTCTCAAAGTTCTTTTGTCGTGAAGTAATTTTCACCGAAGTTCTTTTGTCGCGAAGTTATTTTCCGCTAAGTTCTTTTTCCCGTGTTCTTTTTGACAAGATTATTTGTCGAAGTTATTTAGACGTGCTATCATACCCCCGTCCTCGTAATTCCGCTTCGCGCAATATTCAAGCTCATCTTCGTCTCTTACAGAGTCGAGCGACCCCCGGAAGGTCATCGAGCGGGAGGGCGTCAGGGAGATGGTCGTCTCGCGAAGAACGCGGCAGCCTCACGAGTCCTTCGTCGACAGGTGCAACACTCTCGTCGCCAAGGTCATGGACGAGTACAACTACGAATCGCGAAGTTATTGCTCGATGGGTCTGACGCTCGTCGGCGGCGGTGACGAGGCGACAGCGAGGCGGATTGGGAGATCCGACGGTGAACCGACGAGAGAGGGTCGGAGGGTCGAGCGCGAATCCGGGGGAGACAAGACGGAGGAAAATTTCCCGAGCGAGCAAGTGGGGGAGAAGGAGATCGAGAGGGAGCAAAGTGGGGCCGACGAAGGTGGCTGATTTTCGTCGCGCGTTTTTTTTTATCTTCTTCTCAGTTACTGTGATTTTTTTTTTTTTTACTTGTACCGTTTCATTGACTCAACACGACTGTCGAACGAACGTGGATGCGGATATTTGGAAATGTGAGTGGAAATGTGTACGTGGCGCTAGGGACAATATTTACAGTGGAATCTCAAGTGGGAGATACACGTCGTATTATCGCGTCGCTTGACTGAACGACCCAAAGAATTATCGCAAAGAGACGGGTGAATTAAATTTACCGGATAAAGCCCGGACGCGACGATCGCTGCGCGTGGGGAGAATAAAGTTGCGGTGTGAATTATTTGGGAGTGCGTTGAACGCGAATGGACAATTCGGGACTGTCGTCGCGACTTTACGAACATCCTTAGACAAATTGTTATGTTATTCGTATCATAATGACTTGAGGTCGAAAATTTATGTCATTGAAATACAATATTTCTTGAAATATCAGGGGCGGTGTTTATTTATTTAGTTTAGGAAAAATCGTTATCTCGATAATGATTTATAATCCTGTCCCGGTGTTTTCAATTCCCATATTTTTATTTTTCACCGCTGCCATCATCGCCAATATTTCGCAACATTATTCACATCAGCCACGACCACATTAGGAATTTTATGTATTTTAATGTTGAAATTATGTATTTTACATTTTTATGAATTTTATGTTATTAATTACGTTAAAGATGATTACGAATTTTTGCATTAGCGGCAACGTTAAGGAGGGGGGGGGGGGGGATACCTTCGGGTGTCGGAAAAATTACAGATTTTCATTATTTTTTTTTTTTATGTTAAAAATGAGCTTATTATTATGAAAAATATTATGAAACGAGGGCGTGAAATTGATGGCAGTATTATCTCGTTAAAATTCGTCAGTTTTCCCTATGCTTATCGAAGTAGGATAAAACTCAATTTCCAAGAACCGAAGTTTTCCGCGATCGAAAATCGAGACACGTCATCGCTCACTTGTTCCGCCTCCACTCGACAGTCCCAGACTGATCGGCGGACATGTAAGACCAATGTCACAGCCCGAGGCGACATTCATTCGCTCTTTAAATCACTCAAAATAGTTTGTGTCTCTCTGCAAGTTCAATCATCCCGCGTGTCTCGACTTGGTTTACAAAAAAAAATATCAAAAACACAATACACGTCTCGACTTGGTTTACAAAAAAAAAAAATCAAAAAAACAATACACATCGAAACCACAATAAACCGCGGAGACATCATCGAGCAGTGTCCGCTCGACAACGAAACTTCAAGTCTATCGGAGAAAAAACGAGAGCAAAATTTATTCTTCCCTGTTTCACGTGAAAATTCAATGTACGACAAGACACAAGCGAGGCCCGGAAGCGCCCCTGGAAGTTCGGCGTCGACGATTCGTCCGTTTGTCAACGACATGAGACGAGGACAACGAGTCCTCAGCTGAGGTCGGAAGGTCGAGGTCGAACCGAGCGCCGCGCGACCGGGCCGAGGGGATCCAGGGTGATTGGTTGCCGTGCCTGATATGGACGTAGATCCGAATGACATCAACGGCGCCACCCAGAAAGACAACAGCAACGTCCCTCCGTTAGACGGAAGCGGCACGAACGCTCAGCGTCTGATAACCGGGAATGGCGGACGGTGCATGAGTACCCAGGCTATGCAGTCGCTGTACGACCTGCGACAGAACAACGTCCTCTGCGATGCGGTTCTCAGGCTCGAGGACGGCGGTGTCTTTCCCATTCATCGGGCCATCCTCTCCGCCTGCAGCAATTACTTCAGGTTCGCTCGCAAAGATCGTTGCGGACTCTGTTACTGATCACAAATCAGGCGATTCGTAAATTTTCTTCTTTTCAATTTCTCGATAAATTTCCTTGCTTCGAAATTTCTTGATAAAGTTCCTTGCTTTAAACTTCTTGATTAGTTTCCTTGCTTCAAATGTCTTGTTTAATTTCCTTGCTTTAAATTATACTTGATAAATTCCCTTGCTTTGATCATCTTAATGAATTTCCTTGCTTCAAGTTTCTTGACAAAGTACCTTGCTTCAAATTTCTTGATATATTTCCTTAATTAATTCCTAATTAATTAAGAAAATGTCCTTAATTAATTCCTAATTGATTAAGAAAATATAATTTATATGTTTGATTAATTATATTATAATAATATTTATTTATACATACAATTTATTTTTAATTTAATTAATTAACTTAATTAACTTTTGATTAAATTGATTAATTAAGAAAAATAATTTCATTGCTTTAAATTTCTTGAAAAAATTGCTTGTTTCAATAGCTTGATAAATTTCTTGATAAATTTTGATTCATCTTCGTCCTTGTCGAAAATCAGAACGCTCTTCACGACAACATTGCACTCCCGCGAACGCACGGACATACTTTTGCCGGGTGTGGAGAGCGCGATGATGAACAATCTACTGGAGTACGCCTACCTGCGTTCGCTCGACGTGAATCCCGAGAACGTCTGTCAGCTCCTCGTTACCGCCGACTATCTCAGCGTGTTCGGAGTTCTCGATCTGTGTCGCGAGTATCTGCGAAAGAACTTGTCCCCGGAGATCTGCATGAGGGTCCTGCGGTTCGCCAGGGAGCATTTTTGTCGTGGTCTCGAGCAGGACGCCTACCAATACGTCATGAGACACTTTGTGCTGGTGCGTACGAATCCGAAGAGTCCCTCTTTTCCACCTCTACACGGAGACAAGGATCAGATACTTTTTACCATATTTCTAGTCAAAAGTATTGTAAATTTCCGGTAGAGATTGATAGATAGATAGATGAACTTTATTGCGCTAGAACTAGGAATCCTGTAAGGCAAACACAACCACAAACCTGTCCGACCGCCACAATCCGGCATCGACCAAATCGCAAATACAAAATAAAATAAAAAAAGAATAACAAAATATATACAAAGGTCCGCAAAAAAAAACCAAAAAAAAACACCATAACAAAATATAAAATAATTTTTTTTTAGAGGGGAGATATAACGCCATCTATCGAGAAGAACTAGAACGATGAGAATTTTTACCACGAAATATGATAAAAAATATTATACATAGGGTAGAAGTACCATTTGTGGCCACTGTACCGTTTGTGGCCATTTTCACTGTAATTAATATGAAATATTTGTTTTTCCATATTCGAGTGCTGATACCTCGAAAATATTCATACAAATTGATAAGATTGTCAAGTCCATATTTGTTTTATTTAACAACTTCAACAAATAAATCCTTTTAAAGTTGGTGGCCACAATTGGACTAAAGGTGGCCAAAAGCGGTGCTTCTACCCTATGTTAGAAATTCTTATAGTTCTCGTACTGTTCACTGGGAAAAGAGATTTGTTGATTCAACAAATCCAGCGTTCACCGGCTGTCAAGTAAATCGTTTAGTCAGCTCAACAATATTTTTTTTCACCCTAACCATCATTTGGTCTGCTGAACCGAGAAACTGTTAAAGAAACAAAAAATGTCATTGCTTTAACTAAACATTCATTTGGCAGCCGGTGACCGCTGTATTTTGTTGATCCATTGATTTTTTTTCTCTGTGTTCGTCAAGTGGCGGCTATGGCTTTTTAATACCAGGCGCGTTAGTAATTCTTACCGCCGTGTCCGGTAAATTTTATCAGATCCTTCTCTCCGTGTACTTGTCCTAGGTAGCCCAGAGAAGCGAGGACCTGCTCCGCGTGCCGATCGAAGAGCTGAGGAGCCTCGTGGGCGCCGACGAGTTGAACGTCAAGAGCGAGGAGGTCGTTTGGGAATTGGTCCTCAAGTGGATAAATCACGATCCCGAGGCTCGCAAGGGCTACATCGTCGATCTGCTGAAGAACATTCGTTTGGGTCTCCTCGACACGCAATTCTTTCTGGAGAAGGTCAAGGATCATCCGTACGTGACGGGCAACGAGGCCTGCCGACCAATTATCATCGAGACTCTCAAGTTTCTGTACGACCTCGAGATGATAACGCAGAAGGACGGCGAGGTGCCCACCCCGGAGATCGCGAGGCCCAGGGTGCCTCATGAGATTCTTTTTGCTATCGCCGGATGGATCGGCAACAGCGCGACGAGCTACATGGAGACTTACGACACCAGGGCCGATCGATGGGTCCAGGTACCGAGTAGAAATATTACACTGTTAAAAATACGCGGTGTCAAACGCTGCTGGTGTGGACTTTTTCCTGGTGTTACTTGTTACAGTGTTAATAGTAACACTTTTTACGGTGTACACCCAGAGAAATCGATCTGATGGGATCCATTCGAAACAAATTAAAATTTATTTGAAACAAATTAAAATTTATTTGAAACAAATTAAAATTTATTTGAAACAAATTAAAATTTATTTGAAACAAATTAAAATTTATTTGAAACAAATTAAAATTTATTTGAAACAAATTAAAATTTATTTGAAACAAATTAAAATTTATTTGAAACAAATTAAAATTTATTTGAAACAAATTAAAATTTATTTGAATGAAATAAATGTTATTTAATCCAAATAAATCCTAGTAGGCCGGCTATTAAATACATTTTTACTTAATGGCCGGCCTAACAGGATTTTATTAGGATCAAATACATTTTATTTGATCCAAATAAATTTTACTTGTTTCGAACAAAATTTTATTTGTATCGAATAGATCCCATAAAAACGATTTTTCTGGGTGTACTACGTCAAAAAAAAATTAAAACAACATTGCTGTATTATATCTCGCGCCCGTGGTAATTTCCGGTGACCTGAGAAATTCGTTCAGGTCCGCGAAGAAGATCCATCTGGACCACGAGCATATCACGGTACAGCTGCGGTGGGCTTCAATATCTACGTGATCGGTGGCTTCAATGGCCGCGACTATTTCAGCAGCTGTCGTTGCTTCAACGCCGTGACGAAGGAGTGGCGTGAGGTAGCGCCTATGAACGCGAGAAGGTATCGCAAAAGTATTATCAAAAATATCGCGGAAATTTTATTTTATTTTTATTTTTATTTTATTTTTTGTACAATGGACGGGACAAGCCCTTGAAAAACAACAAATATATATAGATGGCATTCGTCTATGAGGAAGCAAAGATTATGAGGATTTCTCCACGCTTCAGGTGCTACGTGAGTGTCGCGGTGGCGAACGACATGGTCTACGCTATTGGAGGATACGACGGTCATTATCGTCAGAAAACCGCGGAGCGTTACAATTATCGAACGAATCAGTGGTCACTGATCGCCCCGATGGCCGTGCAGCGATCGGACGCGAGCGCCACGACGCTCAATGGTAATTACGTCCGAAAACGAATTAATTGCACGTAAAACGAGAGTCGGGTTAAAAGACGAAAAAACTATCTTCCTCACGATGTAGACAAGATCTATATTACGGGTGGTTTCAATGGACAGGAGTGCCTGAGCTCGGCCGAAGTCTACGATCCGGAGACAAATCAATGGACGCGGATCGCACCGATGAGATCCCGCAGGAGTGGACTCTCCTGTGTCGCCTACCACGGCTGCGTATACGTTATTGGTAATTTCACTGCAATATCCCTTTAATTAAAATTAAAATTAAAATTAAAATTAAAATTAAAATTAAAATTAAAATTAAAATTAAAATTAAAATTAAAATTAAAATTAAAATTAAAATTAAAATTAAAATTAAAATTAAAATTAAAATTAAAATTAAAATTAAAATTAAAATTAAAATTAATTATCCCTTTAATTATTGGCAATTTCAATGCAATATCACTTTATTTTTCCGATGATATTGTTTTCTTCAATGTATTTGTCAGGAGGCTACAACGGTATTGCGAGGATGTACAGCGGTGAAAAATACAATCCGGCGACAAACACCTGGAGTCTGATACCGGACATGTACAATCCGCGAAGTAATTTCGCGATCGAAGTTATCGACGACATGATCTTCGCGATCGGAGGTTTCAACGGCGTCACCACGATTTTTCACGTCGAGTGTTACGACGAGAAGACGGATGAATGGTACATTTTGCACGGAACCGATAATAGCGTGGCAGTAGTTAGTCACTAGCAATGACTATAGTTTACATTTTTTTTCTTTTTTTTCCCAAAAACAACTGTCAAAATGACCAAAAAATAAAGCTGAGTAGAAATTCTTCTTTGCCCAGAAATCTTTTCGGGGAAATTGTCAAAAATAAATATACACATTTATTCATATTTGAATATTCATAGCTATTCTATATATATTTATGAATAAATATGTAAATATGTATATTATAAATACAGGACCGAAAGATTGTTCTGGGCAAAAGACAATTTTTACCAGCGTCAGTTTTTGTATATTATAAATAGAGGACCGAAAGATTGTTCTGGGCAAAAGACAATTTTTAACAGCGTCATTTTTCGGGTCGCACTTTGACAGTTGTCGTGATTGCTAGGGATTTGCTGTTCTATCGATAAAAAAATATATATCTTGTTTTTCTCAGGTACGAAGCCACCGATATAGGTATGCATCGGTCAGCCGTGTCCGCCTGTGTCATCGTGGGTCTGCCGAACGTTCGGGACTACATTCACAAACATCGGGAACGTTTGATGGAAGAGAAAAGACAGAAATTGCTGGCTCTCGAGTTCCAGCACAACCAACATCAACAGCAGCAACAGCAGCAGCAAGAGCAACATCAGATCCAGGACGAGAACGATATACGATAGAGGAACGAATTTCCGCATCGAATCGACTTCAGAGACATTTTTTTTTTTTCTTTTTTGATATGTCAAATATTTTTACCGTGTTTTATTATATTTTCGAGGATTTTTATACGCTCGCGAGGAAACGTCGGGCTTCGCGGCCCGAGACCAGAGAATTGTTAGAATTTTTAGCTTCGACAGACGACGAAAAGCGCGCGAGAAGTTATCTCGTCAGAACCGAGAGAGACTCGACTGATTTCGACCTCAACAGCTGAAAACGTCGTATTTAACGACAGAAATTCACGCGATTCAGAAACAGCACCAAGTGTTCGGGGGTGAAAGACGTTCATTGACATATGACGGAAAATGCTTTTATATCAATCGAACTCTCTTACGTCTTCTACACGTGAATAAAATTTATGTAATACAAAAAGAGCCAATTTATTCCTCTGCATCTTCATTCCTACTGCGTCCCTCGCCTCAGTTTTATATTATATTTAAATACTGAAAACCTGGCCTGGATTATATATACCCTTGCAGTCCGCATAATCGTTTCGACCACTATATATAATACATACATATATTTACGAACAATAAAAACATGTATATATATTTGCACAAGGTCACTCATAAAACGTGCAACGTGTATTTACTGTGCAATAATCACAAACCTAACTGGCGTGGAAAAAGAACGTACGTAATATTAGTAGCCTCGTAACCAATTGTTACGCCTTCACGACAGCGAGAAATCGTGTTTCGGTTTTTCGAAAGTTTCCCGTGAAGCGCACGAGTGTTTGCTTATCACTATCAGCGCCTCGATAGCGCTCGTCACGTGACCGCGCCAATGCATCCACGCACAACTCGTAAAAAAAAGTTGGCGCTAGCTTTATATAAAGCTGGCACCCTCACTTTTCGATTTTCTCGTTACTGGGATGAGCCCAAAAATATTTTTAGTGGCATTCGAGAGCCCATAAAAAGCCTTTTATTTCTAGATATTCAAATAATTTTTTTGGACCTGGTGGGGGTGCCAGCTTTATGGAGCTCTAGGAGAGGCAGAGAGAGAGCCGCCGCGTGTCGGTCGGTCGGTCGGTCAGGTAGAGACCTTCGTCCAGGGGACTGGGATACGTGGTGAGCGTCTCGCGATTAGTCGGCGTATGGAGAAATCGTATTTCGGTTTTTCGAAAGTTTGCCGTGAAGCGCACGAGTGTTTGCTTATCACTATCAGCGCCTCGATAGCGCTCGTCACGTGACTGCGCCAATGCATCCACGTACAACTCGTAAAAAAAGTTGGCGCTAGCTTTACATAAAGCTGGCACCCCCACTTTTGAATTTCGATTTTCTCGTTACTGGGACGAGCCCAAAAATATTTTTTAGCGGCATTCGAGAGCCCATAAAAAGCCTTTTATTTCTAGATATTCAAATAATTTTTTTGGACCTGGTGGGGGTGCCAGCTTTATAGAGCTCTAGGAGAGGCAGAGATAGATGAGTTTATTGCTCTAGGACCATACGGTCCTTTAGGCAACCCCGCAAGCAGGGAAAAAATACAACAATCGCAAGGCACCACAATCCGGCACCCCGCTATAACAATAATAAACTAAAACTAAACGCAATAACGAAGAAATATAATCGCACGAAGCTTTGTAAATAAAAACCTTAACGACTACCGAGAGAGAGAGAGAGAGCCGCCGCGTGTCGGTCGGTCGGTCGGTCAGGTAGAGACCTTTGTCCAGGGGACAGGGATACGTGGTGAGCGTCTCGCGATTAGTCGGCGTATGGAGAGCCGCCGCGGCCGCCGCGCAGCTCGTACTCGCGGCTGTACTCGTGTCGTGTCCACCGCTGCTTCATCGCACGTCACACTGACACACGATCACTCTCTCTCTCTCTCTCGTTATATCGACGGGAATAAAATAGCAATAAACGCGACGGGGCAGACTGGCGATGTATGCGCGACGATGTTAAGCTGAGGGGCCATGTCGCAGACTATGGCGAAAATCGTCAAGGCACCGGACTCGGCACCGACGATCCTCATCTGCGAGTACTGCGTTAACCTCACCTTCAAGCGGATTCAAGAATTCGTTAGGTAGGTCTCTGCTCAATAATTTCCATTCTCACACCGATACAAACCGATCGAATGCCCCAAAATTCCGGTTGAAAAACAAATCGCTTCGAACAAGTTTCAATCGGATTTTTTTGGTCGTTCTGTCGCTTCTAATCGGATCTTTTAACCAGCCACCACCACCCGCTGTCTCTGTCTCCTTCCCACCTTCTGTCCCTCTTATTCCCCGATACACCCGCGCCGTCGATATCACGCCAAAAATTACATTTCATTCCTACCACCTTTTTTACACGACACCAACGAAAAAACTCGAAATTTCCGCTGTTTCGGTATATCACCAGTCTTTACGTATTTTGCTACGTATTCTTGCAAGTCACGACGTCTTTTACTGTTTTTTTTTTGCCGCTCGACGATTTTCGAACGATTTTTGTTATTTCCTTGAAAAGATTTTCTGTGAATTCTACCTGCGACAGTGAAATTTATTTATTTATTTCCAACGGTTGGGGGACCCAATTTGGGGACGAGAGGAATCCCCTGCGTCCAATACAAAAAACCTGTAGCGACAATGGTGGGTGGAAATATGTTACTCGACGGTTGTGCAAATTGTCTTTCCGATAGACCCTCGTGAGATGTCATGTTACCGTAATTACTACTCTTTTATATGCCATGAGTGAAAGCAATAAAGAATTTTTCCTCCTTTGGTATTACGAGAGAATTGTTAAATTTTGTTGCATATCGTTGTTGCAATTTACAATAAATTTTACTATTTTTTCTGCTACCAACGATACGAAGCAATGTTTGTTATTTTCTTGAAGAATGTTGGAATTCTCCGAGCGATATTGAAATATGTTACTTAATAGTTGTGCAAATTGTCTTTCCGATAGACCCTCGTGAGATATCATGTTACCGTAATTACTACTCTTTTATATGCCATGAGTGAAAGCAATAAAGAATTTTTCCTCCTTTGGTATTACGAGAGAACAATTGTTAAATTTTGTTGCATATCGTTGTTGCAATTTACAGTAAATTTTACTATTTTTTCTGCTACCAACGATACGAAGCAATGTTTGTTATTTTCTTGAAAAATGTTGGAATTCTCCGAGCGATATTGAAATATGTTACTTAACAGTTGTGCAAATTTCCTGTCTGATCCATCCTTGTGCGATGTAATGTTACCATAATTACTACTCTTTTAGACGCCATGAGTGAAAGCAATAAAGAATTTTCTCTCTTTTCATATTACGAGAGAACAATTGTCTAAGTTTTGTTGCGTATTGTTGTTGCACTTCACAATAAGTTGTACTATTTTTTCTGATACCAACTATACAAAGCAATGTCTGTTATTTTCTTGAAAAATTGTGGAATTCTCCGAGTGATATTGAAATATGTTACTTAACAGTTGTGGAAGTTTCATGTCTGATACACACTTGCGCTATGCGATTCTAACATAATTTCAACTTTTTTATACGACGCAAGTGGAAGTATGAAACATCAAACAGGATATGACCTGTGTATAAGGAATAAAATAAAATAAAATAAAATAAAATAAAATAAAATAAAATAAAATAAAACAAAATAAAACAAAATAAAATAAAATAAAATAAAATAAAATAAAACAAAATAAAATAAAATAAAATTGTCCATAGGCATCTACGAGAGTATCACTGTTCGAGAGAAGGCGGTTCGTTCGTATGTCGTTACGGCTACAATGGTGTCTGCTCCAGTCTGCCGCTGGAAGGCGTATCGGACAAGGATTACGTAGCTCACGCCTCGAAGCACGCGACGATGCAGCAGCAGCAGCAGCAGCATCGTCAGGGGAAGAGCAACGGACAGATGTCCGACGGTTCGCCGCCGTGGACAATCTATTCGGCTTCTCAAAATTTGCCGGCCGTGCTCAACGACCCCACCAAGGGGAAGCAGAGCAATTTTCTCACCAAGACGTGGGGCGACGCTTTCGTCGAGAAAGTCGACATTCCTAAAAGCCCTTACCTACCCGAAGTTACCATGCAACACTTTGAGACGTATATGAAGAAAATTGCGAGAGTGAGTACAACGAATAACGTTGCTGCAGTGACTCTATGACGTTGAAGTTTGCATCGTTGGAATCCAACGAAATTCAGAAAAAAATAATAATTCTAATTAACCCAAATGATTAAATTAGGTATAAAAATCATTATAGGAACTACTTGATATGATTTCATTTTATACCTAATTTCATCATTTGGGTTACTTGGAACTATGTTTGTTTTTCTGAATTTCGTTGCATTTCAACGATGCAAACTTCAACATCATTTCAGACACGTAATATCGATAAGATTTTCGTCGATGCGGATCTCAAAGTCTTTGGGCCTCGGTTGTGCTGACACGATGAGACGATCGTATTTTCGTATTTATTTGTTGTTTCCTTTCTCACAATGTGCAGAGGTATCGGAAACACGCGAGGATGAACGCAAACACCAACAGGCCTAATTCGCCCAACGAATCGTCGCAGGCCCTGTCGAACATGAGGAAAGCCAAGCAGCCGATCGAGCGTTCCTCGCAATTTGACTTGGGGAGCATTCCAAAGATTTTCTTGAGTCCCAGTCTCGATCTCTCGCGACGCGACAACTTCGAGGCTATATTTCCGTTCACGAAGGATGGACTGTTGAACGTCGGCAGCAATGTCGTGACGAATGTCAAGCTGATGCAGGAGAAGGTACTTTCGTTTTTTTCTTTCTTTTTGCTTCCTCATAGAGGAAGCTCTGTTTTCGTGATTGTTTTTTTTTCGAGATTTTAACATACTCAGAATCACCTAAAACGTGGAGAAAAATGGTCTAAAAAATATGTTCATAACTCACGAACTCTCTGTAACATGTTTTTTTTATCATGTGTTTTCACATGTTTTTTTAATGAAATGTATTTTAATTAAATGAATTCATGTATACAGATTTTATGCAATTTTCAAAGATCGACAATTTAGCTAAATAGTTCTTCATAAATAAAGACACGTTCAATGTTGTTTGGTATTGAATTTCAGCGAAATCTGTAAAGCCGTTCGGATTTTACAGCATTTTGAATTTTTCAAAAAATGTAAATTTTCGCTATAACTTCCGCAAAAGTTAAGAGAGTAAAACAAAAATGTGTAGTTAATCAAAATGCGATGTGAGGGTGTTCCGGCTTTGCCGGAAATCAACGAGGAAGCAATGTGCAAAGTTGTAATTTGCAACGTTTTTTTTTTTTCTATAAATCGTCACGTTTACGCTTTTTTTCCTCCTCCTTGTGTCGAGTTTAATCTGAAAGAGCACGTTGATTCTGCTAACAGCTAAGTCACTATTTGGACATCGTAGAAGTTAGGATAGCGGAGCAGGTAGCGTCGAAGTCGCAAGCATTCTTTCACGCAATGACATCGCACGACGCTCTAATGGAGCAGCTCACACAAACGATCACCGTACTGAAAGCTCTTAGAAAGAATATTCATCAGATTGACAAGAGCCTCGTCATAGATTCTCTAGACATTTTACGGTCAGTACTCAAGCTCTTTTTCACTTGTAGAAACACATTACAATGTTTTAACTTTTTCATTTTTTTTAAATGTAATTTAGAATACATTAGTTTACATAGGAAACAAATTTACGAACCATCAATGCGGATTTTAGAAGAGTATTATTTGGCTTTTAAGAAAATGTCTTTCGTCACCTACGTCTAAAGTGAAGTTTGATTATATTTTGTAATTCAGCTTGGAAAGGGCACGATCGAATCGAACTCTGGTGCAGGAGAAACTAAAACTTATGGCGACAGTGCATCAGAGTCAGCCAATGATACAGTTGTTGCTCTCGACTCCCGATTACGTCGCAGCCCTCGATCTGATATCCACGACACAGGAAATTTTGCATCAAGAGCTGAACGGAGTTCACAGTTTTCGGTATGTAATTCGACTGTCCAATTCACAGTTGTGAATCCTCGTTAATTTAAGAAACAAGTGTCGCAGCGCCGATTGTTTTGTCGGTGGGATTTAACAATAATAATCTGCGGCGATTATAAATTGACTGTGAACTTTTGAATAGCTGCATAGGTACCTAATTTTCGATTTAAAAAAAAAAGAAAAAACATGCCGAGCAATTGCGAAAAAATGCTACTTTGTAATGCATTAGCTGCGTTTTTTTCCGGGAAATTACCATTAAATTTTATTGAAAATAAATATTCTTATTTTATAATTAGACCATGTTACTAGTTAGTTAGTTTCTAAAAGATTTAGGGATTTACAACTCTAGTCGAATTACTGGAGTCGAGATGTAAAGAGAATTGTTTTTTCAGACACTTGAGCTCACAACTCACTGAGATGGAAAGACTCGTTGACAAGATGCTTTCGACAGAATTTGAGCGCTACGCTACGGCGGATTTAAACCGACCGTTGGGTGGAGATAACACTGTCTTGGATGGGGTACGTACGGTCGACAACAAAAAACAACGATTAGTTCATTTTAAGTGTATTAAGGAAGTCCTGTCGTATTGAGTTCGTTTCGCGTAAATTCGAGAAAATGAGAGAGAATTGCAAACACTTCTCGATGGTATAAAAATCGGAAGAAATTCATGCACGTTAAAAGTACCGAAAACATTAATTTGGCATAATAATAATTCTAAAATGTTATTAACAAATTGACGAAAAAAATAATTGTTTATCAAATATCCCGGTGACCCAAATTTTTTGTTTATGAAAATGATTCGTTCGTTTTCCTTAACACATACGAATTTTTTCCGATTATTAAGTTAACTTTGAAATTTGTAATTTTTCTAGGGTAAAAAAACAGATTTCAAATTTAACTTAACTATCTGAAAAAATGTATATGTATTCAGAAAACTATATGACAGGACCTCCTTAATTTGGATATAACAAATGAAGTGTGTGATTAAAAATTGTATACATTTTTCCAGGATAAGCTTGTTTCGATAATATCCGGCCTGCTTCGACAAAAACACTTCCAGTTCGTCGACACGTACAAAGAGGAAGCCGTGACGACCGTCCGTGCTGTAACGAAACAACGAGTTATCGAGGCTTTGGCGGCGAGCGACTGCTGCAGCGATCAGCAAGCCGCGGGCCTCGAAGTCGGTGGCCTCTCGCTTGCGGAAAGATTGACGCTTCTGCAAAATACCATTCAATCGCTTACGCACCTTCTCTATCGCGTCAAGGTGAGTCCAATCAAATTTCGGGAAAATCAATGCAGTCTCGAAAAAAGCTTATATCAACCCCTCGTGGATGAAAATGTTTCCTTCATATTTCCGTATACGTATGCATTTTTTCAGATTTGTATCTAATCTTTGAAATTTGTGTTTTTTGTATGGAAACATTCTACAAATTTCACAGATCAGATAAAAATCTGAAAAATGCATACGTATGCAGAAAAACAAAGGAATCATTTTCATGGAAATTTGCGTCAACGAAATATTTGTTAAACTATTTTTTTAATCAATTTGTTAATAACATTTTGGAATTATTATTATGCAAAATGAATCTTTTCAGTACCTTTAGTGTGCTGGCATTTTTTCAGATTTTCAGATCATCGAGAAGTGTTGTCAATTCTCTCGCACTTTTCTCAAATTAATCCGAATTGAACACTTCGCGCTCCTACATCCTTAAAATCGTCGATACTTTATGCGTTGGAAAATATATATTTGGTATATTTACTCCTCAGGCTGTGTACGAAGTAATGCGAGACACGGGAGATTTGTCAGCCGGTCGTTTGCCGGACGGCACAATCGACGAAACGGTGACGGATCGTCTGCTAACGCACGAGGAACACATGCGCGTGAGGAACAAATTGAGCGACATGTTGACGTCCGTCTGTGACTATTGTCACGAACGCCTCGGGCATCTTCTGTCTGCCGGCCCTAACGAGAAGGAGAAATACGCGAGTGACAAGGACAAAGTATCCGTGGAACCAGCTGGGAGTAAAGTCACCGAGAAAGACGCTCAGCCGGGGAACGAAAAATTTTCCTGGCTCAGCGATCGGGCGACGGCCGCGCAAGTCTGTCAGTTGGCGGCTATGGTCGAGGGTTTCACTGAGACTTGCGAGAAAATTTGCGGCAAGCAGTCCTTCGCTTTGCGATCCGCCTTCAAGGTACTTCATGACTTTCATACTTTTACAGTTTATTTCGCATTGATACGAGAAAAATTATAATGAATTTCAAATACTTTTCGATGATATACAAATTTGAAATTGAAAGTACTGAACAATGTTTTTTCAATGGTTTTGCTCATTTTACAGAATACGTACACATGTTTTCGGATTTTTTAATTCATTTTGAAATTTGTGTTTTTGCACACATAAAACACACACATCAAATTCAAAGTGAACTTAAAAATCGGAAAAAATTCATACGTATTCAGAAAAATGAGCGAACTATTGTCTTTTAAAAAAATCTGTGTCATCGGAATATTTGTCAAACATTATTTTTTATCAATTTGTTAAGAACATTTTCGAATTATTATGCAAAATTAATCTGTTAATCGAGAAGTTTTCGAAATTTTCTCACATTTTTCTCGAATTAATGCGAAGTGAACTCTGGACGCATAAATTACCCTTAAGAAGAATAGTTTACAAGTTTTCGCGACAGGAATATAATTCGGAATTTTGATCTCCGCAGGCACAAGCCAGTAAGTTTGTTCAACGCTTTCACACCGAGCGTAAAACGAAACTCAGCCTCCTTCTCGACTCGGAGAGATGGCGTCAAGCCGACGTGCCCCTGGAATTCCAGTCTTTGGTTGCATATGTTTACGAGAACAAGCGGTTTCCGCTCGAACCGATCAAACGTGCCGACACTGAGCGCACTGACAGCATTTTAAACTACATCTTAGTGGGCCAAGAAAAGTACGCGGTTGTGGGTACAGCTCTGATGCTCGTTCAGATGATTCACGAATATTGCCGGTAATTTTTTCAAATAATCACCATTGTAAGGATTTTTTTTCTTATTGCTTCCTCGTAGAGGAAGCTTTGTTTTCGTGTGTTTTTTTCCACTCAAATCACGTAGAATTATTAATTCGCAAAATTTAAAAAATTGGTTTGCCTTTCTCAATTTTGTGCAATGTGCAAAGTTGTATTTTGCAAGTTAAAAATGTGGTTTTTTTCTGTTCTAAATAATTCTCCATCGATTTTTTTTAGAACGAGTAGCGAACTCACCGCATTGTCCGGTACGATCGCGCGTCAATTGGCCGACCTCTTGCGTTGCTACAATTCTCGTTGTTGTCAGCTCGTTCTGGGAGCCGGGGCGATGCAAGTCGCCGGTCTGAAAACGATAACCAGCACGATTTTGGTACTGGCAGGACGCAGCTTGAAGTTAATTATCTGGTTCATGCCTTACGTTAGAGCCCACTTTGAAGGTAAACTTGGCGATACCGCGAAAACCGCAGCTTTTATTCTTGTTGTTTTAATCCGTCTTCCACTTGACTGGGAATAAAAAAAAATCCAGAACTGGCAGATCTGAGCGCGAATCGCGGAGTCAGCGGGTCAAGCGGCGGCACCGGAGGGGTTTCTCTTCTCGACGCTATCGAGCGCGACATACGGTCTCACGTTCGCGAGATCGATGGAAAGATTCTCACGATCGTCGACAATCTCGTTGGTGGACAAATCGCCAACTGGAACGCTCGTCCTCCTGTGCCATCGCAGTCTTTCAGGACCATTTCCAGGTAAAACCATCTTTTTTATCGCCCGATCCAACTTGTAAAACCTCATTAGTTTACATAATCAGTGTTATAGTACGGTTTGTTCTGTACGTGTTATTTAATAATAATAGGCTATGGCGATTATAAAATTAATGTGTCAACTTTTCAATAGCAGCATCGACTTTTTCAATAAAAACATTTCCAATAAAAAAATTCCGAGTAATTGCAAAGAAAATGGAAGAGAACGGTGTCCCATTACTCTCGTGATGCAGTGACCGCTTTTTTTCATTTTTTTCGAAATATTACCGTGGAATGTTATTGAGAATAAATATTCTTTGCAGGCATAAAAATCGTACACATTATATTATATTTACTCCATGTTAATATTATTAATTTACAATGCAAAACCAGTTGTATGTACCATCGACTTGAGTTCCAAAAGCTTTAGGGATTTAGGGGAAAAAATGAGAAATCCAGATATCGCGTTCCGCCTTGGGGCATTCTCTTCGTTATTGAGTTTTCTCTCGAACGAAAAAAGAAAATGCAGTTTTGATCGATCGATAAAAAGTAACGTGAAAAGTGCGAAAAGCCTTTTAAAGGATAAAAAAATGATGAATTCTTCCTGAGAAGTTGGTTGAATATTTGCGTTGGTTGCAGACATCTGGTGAAATTGCACGAAGCGGTGTCGGGAATTCTTCCACCGGTCGAGGTGCAGGCGCTCTACCGAACGGTCAACGTCTCGTTCAAGGAGAAACTCCGGGAACAATTGGTGAAAATGAATATCGTGAACAACGGTGGACCCCAACACGGCGTGGTGACTTCGGAACTGACGTTTTATCTCGAGGCACTTCGGGGACTCAAGATATTGCCGGCCGAGGAATTGAATGACGACTGGATGGCCGACATATGGACCAGATAACATGCAGAGCGAGTTGTGTACTGTCTGTTGGAGGCGATGAGGTACTACAGGAACAGGTGACCGTCGAAGGCGGCCTTTCGTCGTGGATTCGCGTAAATTTCACACGCATTCTCACACGAAAAAAAAAAAATATATATATATATATATGGGGCATTCCACCCCGTTTCGACCTGGATTTGACCAAGACCTCTCCGATGTGGCTCATCATTGTTTATAGGCTTAGTTGAACCCTCAACTGCATAAACCATTTTTTTTTGTTTTTTTGTTGCCAAATAAAATGTGCATAGTTCGGAAAAATCTGAAAAAGATTCTAAAAATCTGAAAAAATTCTGAATAATCCGATTTGACATAAATAAACATTTGACCAATCGCCTGTAGTAGATCCATAATTTTTCTAAGTTTTTACATAAAAAAAGCTTAAAAACCGTAAGAAGAATAATTTTCCCCACTTTGGCTATAAGCTAGATGATTTTGTTGTGGAAAAAAGTATTTTTCAGAATTTTATCAGATTTTTAAATTATGGGGTTTTATATGTCACTTAAAAAATGATAATTAAAAATTGAAACAATTTTTGTGCAGTTCAGGGTCCAACGATGCCTATAAAAAAATAATGAGCCAAATCGGAGAGGTCGAGGTGAAATCCAGGTCGAAACGGGATGGAATGCCCCATATATTCATTCGCTTTTGTTCATCGATTTTTGTCAATACTTGCAATTTCAAATTTATTCCGAAAGCGAGCTCGAGAAAATCGCTTAAATTCATGAAATCGATAACTCACTGCCACGCGGCACCGACCGTCTCGCTCGTGAACTGGATTCGCGAGGAGGGCGATCGTCGAGAACTGGAATTGTGAAACACACACAATAATGCGTCTAGCGATTCTAACGCGTTCAATGATATTCGTATTGTTTGTACATAGATATAGCTGAAACGGCCAGCAGAGTAGGTCAAAGTTGAATACAATTTAATACAAATCGAGTAAACAATAAGTTAATTGCGATAGAATTTTAGCTAGGTGTGTTAATACGAAAAGCAGCGTCTTTTGCCATTGCGTAAAGCATATTGACTTATTCTTATTGATATTCAGAGAGAGGGGAAACAAAAAAAAAACAACGGGCCTCGTTATCATCATTCCTGATATTCGTCGATTTTTGTGTTGTCGCTTCGTTCTCTTGTCTAGTCCGTTTTGTAAATAAATGACGATTGGGCACGAACGGTCATGTGCAAATAGTGGTTCGATCCAACGATTTTTCGTCGCGACATATTTCATTCAACAATACTACAAATCGTGGCTCCAAACGCCTGGGTGTATATCCGTCGGCGATACATTCAATTGGAGACGTCTGATTCACGGATTGAACCACAACGTCGATTTAAGGGGGATTTCTACCCTGGAGCACCGTTTTCATTTTATTTTTTTGTTGGGAAACGGATAAATGTAGACGACTGCGGTTTTTTTCTACTTGTTGCTTACGTTTTAAAGTATACAATGGAATTTTCTTTTTTTTTAGTTAAAGATTGTCGGCGCCCTAGGTTCTCAAACACGGTCATCCAAAATAAATGACTGCCACTCTCCTGACCACTGTAATTATACGATCGGCCTGAAATTGTGCATACATACTCGAGAAACATTTCTTCATGGAATGACAGAGGCTTTTTTTAGATCACTGCAAAATTAAGAAAATGTCGGCGTTTAAACAAAAAAATCAATCTTTCGCTCATGTTTTTCGTGTAAAAACATGAATAAAAAATCGAAAAATTAAGTTATCGAAGAAAACCTCCGTCATTCCAAGAAGACATGTTTCCCGAGTATGTATGCGCAATTTCAGGCCGATCGCAAAATTACTGTGGTCAGAAGAGTGGCAGCCATTTATTTTGAATCACCGTGTTTGAGGACCTTGGACGCAGACAATTTTTAACTTAAAAAATTCTATTTTATACTAGAAAACGTAATAACAAGTGGAAAAAATCGCAGTCGTCTACTATTATTTATTTTCGCACAAAAAAATGAAATTAAATATGGTACTCCAAGGTAAGAGTCCCCCTTAACAACTGTACAATTCATAGTAGTCATACGAGAAGTGCGGTTAGATGTGTAATATATTGTATCTTGTTATATATATACTATATATCGCAAGTGTTGTATTCTAAAAAAAAAAAAATTATGTTACAATACGATATTATAGACGCCACTGTACAGCGGAATAGCAAAGATAAAAACAATCTCGTTGACAGATTAAATTTTCGTCTTCTTTTTCCATCATCGTGACGGAATATTCTCAAATTTGTCACGGAATTCCTCGACTCGTGGGAAAATGAGTAAAAGCTTCAAGTACTATTGAGCCTTGGTGATTAATAAAAATATATCAAATGAAAGCCATGGTAGTTAGTGTATTTCGCTTGAGGAACTTTCGAAAGGTTCAGTGCGGCGGCCTCCCTTTTCGTCGCCTTGGTAACCAGCGGTGACACACAAAACCACATAACCTGTCGTTCCAAACGGTCCGCATGCAAAGTTTCAATTTTAATTGTTCACCAAACAGGTCGCAGTTGAAAAAAAAATGAATCCCGAAGACTCGTGAGTAGAATATTTTTTCGCAAAGTATCGAACGATTTCCATCGCTTCCGCGGAGTAGCGGGTTAATTTCGCTGATAAATGACGAGTGGACTGCAGCTGAGAATGTGTGATTTAGGGAAAACCTGAGAGAGGCGGCCGTGCGTTTGTCCCACGAGGAAGAGAGGAGGAAAAAAACGGACCCGGAAGAGACGCACGAGCGATCGATCATCATTATCGGTAGCAAGGGCGTCGTAAGTGACCTCGTGTGATAAGGATAACGAAACGATCGTCTCTTCCACAACGTTCATTTCGCTACTTTGAATCAGAGTTGTGAATACTCATTCATTTAAGGAGGCATCGGCGGTACAGTCACTTTTTTTTTACGTGTTTAACTTGAAAAATTATTTATACATACTTTGACTGGAAAACTAATATTAATAAATGTTGATCTGAGTTAAATAGATCCTACTGAATGTTGAAAAAAAAATGGTATGGAAATAAAATCATAGAAAAAGAACTCAGGTTGTGCGAATAATCAATAGGGTATACAATACGCGGTTTTTTGGAAGAAAAATTTGTAATTTTTACAAAAATTGGAAGTAAAATTATTTCCTTCTTGACGAGCGATGGCTCGTTTCGAATTCACCGAGTTATTTTCTTCAGTTTATTTCTCAATTAGGAAATAAATTCGTTTAATTCGTCAATTTGTCTTTTTCTTTCATAAACAAACAGCTGTTATTTGTAAGCTACGAATATCATCGCATATGTTCGTCGGTAAATTTATACATTATCTATCGAGAAACAAAGTAAGCGATCGCTCGATAAGAACGGACTAAAATCACAGATTTGACTTCCAAATAACTGCGTTTAATACATTCCATTAGTTATTAGCATAAACTGAGTTATTTTTCTGTGAATTTTTTGCTTGACATTTTGTCGAGAATATATATTCTTCGCAGCCATTGAAAAATGTACACATTATATTATAATTGCTCCATGTTACTATTAACAATTAATAATTACAAAACCAACTGTGCCATCAACTGAATTTCTAAAAGTTTTAAGGGATTTACAACTCTGCTTTGAATTATATAGTTTCGTTTGTTTAATTAGCTTCAATTTTTTTTTTAATGTGCAATACGCAAGAACAATAAAAAATCAATTGCTTTTACAGATAATTTTACTTATATAGATTTAATTTATTTATAATTTATTAAGATTTCATTCATTTATTTATAAATGAATTTAGGTTTTATTTATATAGATTTACTTGTAGATAATTTCACGTAATTTTACGATACACATGTATGAATTCAGGGGAAAACGACGATGGTCTACAAGTTTTTAGAGAAAGACGAAACTCCTAAAGCAACGATAGCGATGGATTACTCGTTCGGCCGCAAAGCAGGAAAGAGTTTGGTGAATAACAAGATTACAATGCGAAACGTGGCATTCGCGGTAATGGTTTTATTATGAATAGACAATTGACCGCAGGTGAAGGACGTTGTTCACGTGTGGGAAGTCGGACACTTGGCGTCGTCTCTGATATCAGCAGCTATGACAGGATCAGCGCTCAGTCATTCCCCCCACCACACGACCATCGTCGTGATGCTGGATCTCGCGAAACCGGAAGTTCTCTGGTCCACCCTCGAGGAAAGCCTTTCGGTGGCACGTAGCGCCATAAAGATGAGTTATGACCCTGACGTCGTGGAAGAAATGAAAACGCGGCGAATGACGGAGAAAAGAAAAATTGTGGAGAAAGCCCCGGAAATGTTTCCCATGAGAATCTGCATCGTCGGCGGCAAGTACGACCAATTTAAGGTACTTGAGGAAGATATTAATGATATTAATGAGGAAGGAGTGTGCAACAATGTATTCTACTTTGCAACGTTTTTATTATTAATTTAATTAAAATAAAAAATGTGTTCCAAAATTATACAGATCCATCATAATTTTTATGGAGAGGCATTTTAAAAAAGTTACATTAGATGTAAAATGTAAAAAAAGCCAGTTTTTCAAAATCCTTTTTTTTTACAAAATTTGTTCGTTATTAATAAAGAAGTGAGGTGGTTACGTTTTTTTAGGAATTCGATTTGGAGAAAAAGCAACATGTTGGCCGCACGTTGAGAGCAGTGGCACACAGCCTGGGAGCAGATCTTCAGTACCACTCGTCTCGCGACACGGGGCTCGTACGAAAAACCAAAGATCTGCTGTCTCATCACGGATTCGGTGGTCATGCTACGTAAGCACGCGGTTTTTTTAATGTTTTCCATCAGATATGCTAACGAGGAAGTATCGTGCGCGATGCTGAATTAAGGGATCATCACAGTGTGACCTGTCGAAAAATCACCGATTTTCGCGATCTGTCTGATTTTCGCGGTCTGTTTTTTTTTACAAATGAAGGCACTAATGAAGAGTACAAAATGATTTTTTGTAAGCTGAGTTATTTATTGTTCAATGTTGTTATAAATTATTGAAAAGTCCGGTTAAAAAAGGTCCTGCATGGTATCCAGGTTTGAGGCCTTGAGCGTGATTTCAGACAAAAATTTCAAAAAGATTATTAATCTGTAGGAAAGCCGCTATCGTCCTACGAAGGCTTTTTTTTAATTCGACAAAATGGCGGCGGTTTGAACAAAACGTGTCGAATTTAGCCGTGTTTTTCGAGGTTTTCGTAAAAAAAAAAATGGAAAGATTTTTTTTTAAATCCTATAATGCAAAAAAGAACGATTTTTTGAAAATGTCACACTGTGATGATCCCTCAATGATCGTCGCGTTATTGCAGTCGCGGGACGTGCACCGATTACGAGAAACCGCTGGTCGTACCGGCCGGCAGCGACTCGTTCGCCGCTATTGACATCAAGTTTCCAACCGCGCGTCCCACGGCTATACTGGACACCATCAAGCAGACGTACGTCGCGAGATTTCCTCAGGGTGCAAAGGACGAAGATTCCAGCCTCGCGGATCCAGCCAATGATCCCAATTACAATGAGACTGTTATCGATCGGCTGAGGATGCAGCGGGAGGAAGTAAGGATACGATCAAAAGCTACGACAAATTCTTCCAAAACATTTTTATTCATTTTTATCATTTTTATCATTCTTTTTTTTCATTTTTATTTTTATTTCTTGCGTTACATTTTTTCTCGATTGTATAATGCGACGAAGGTGTTGCAACAAAAAACTTAATGATAACGAGTAAATAATGTAAGAATTATTTTCCCAAGGAAATCGGTGCGCTTCTTCGCGACATGCTCGAAGGACGATCGCCGAAAATACCGATACCGGAGCCCTACTGAGATGATGCTGACTGCGTCTCACACAAAACAGTTTGTATCATCGAAATCGTCTCAACTAAACAAAAAATCCAATGAAAAACTTATGGTTACTAAAGTAAAAAAAAACGAAAATTGGATTAGTAAAACTTAAAAAAAAATGTCTACACTAGTGGAAAAAACTAAGGGATCAAACAAAATTTCCAAATTTTTAGCGATTTTTCAAATGACTGATTTTTTAACAAAGATTGTTAAAAAATGGTCGTATCGGAGTCATAAAAAAGTAATCGCAAGCTTCAAGTCTCTGGTTTTAAGATTTTCAAACCAAATTTTTTTTCTATCAACAAGTCTCGCGCAATCTTGATGAATATCTTGAAGACATTTTTTTCGAAATTTTGTTGGTTCTCATCGGTTTTACAAAAATGTTAAAATATACTCGCAACACCGCACTGACCGTCTTCGATTTTTTTTTCTCGATGTTTCATAAAATAAACATCAAACACCCGAATTAACCGGTTTTGAAAAGCATCGGAAAAAAAATTGATTTTTCGAGAGAAAAAAAAAAGAAAAAAAAAGTGCTCGATTAATGGAGAAATATCGCCCATCCCAACCCACCACAAATCCCCCCCCCCCCCCCGTCCCTCCCCCGCGTGCGCGCTCGTAATACCAGCGTTGTCGCATGTCCCCTCCCCTCCCCTCGACCCCCCGGTTCGTCGCAGCCGATACGCAAGCGATCCGCGCAGCGGCTGCGCGCGCGCGCGGTCGAGAGGGAGAAAGCGAGCGAGCGCCGCGACGGGGTTTTTGCTGATAACGAAAAGCCAGTCGGTGCTGACGCGTGCGCGGGACAGGTTGGCGGCGCATGCGCTCTCACGTTCCACGGGCGAGATATACGCAGAGAGACGGGGAGAGACCGGCGCGCACGGTGTTTCCGCGGTGCCGCCGCGGTGAACGTTTTGTACACTAAAACCCGAGCGATCCGGCCGGGTCGCGGCTGCTCCGCTGTCTCTCGGTGCACAGGCGAGCCGCGAGCGCAAAGGCGCCACAGCCCCCCCGCCGCCCCCCCGCGAACCAACCAGTGAAAATGCCGCCGCTCTGAGAGCGAGAGAGAGAGAGATAACGACGACACGAGCGAGCCGTGCGCGTGTGGTGGTGTTCGTCATATCCTGGCTGCTGTTTACACCGTGTCTTCTTCGCATATATCCGACAGATCCGAGAGATTTTTTTTTCTTTCCTCCCGTCCGCTGTAATATCGATCCTCATTCATCGATGACTTATTCAATGATTCAATCCTCGTCGACGTCGTCTGACTTCCGGCGCCGAATTCTCATGTGTTATTGACGAATAAAAAAAGAAGAAAAAAAAACCTGAAAGAGACCGCGCGACACCTGAGTGCCGGAGCGAACGTCAGACGCGGCTGGACTGGTGCGAGAAAATTCTCATGTGTTATTAAGGAAAAAAAAAGGAAAAGAAAACCTGAGCGAGACCGCGCGACACCTGAGTGCCGGAGCGAACGTCAGACGCGGCTGGACTGGTGCGAGAAAATTCTCATGTGTTATTGACGAATAAAAAAAGAAGAAAAAAAAAACCTGAGCGAGACCGCGCGACACCTGAGTGCCGGAGCGAACGTCAGACGCGGCTGGACTGGTGCGAGAAAAACCTGTCGAGTTCCCCTTCAGCGACGGGAGGGAAAACGAGACGGGGGAGAGAGAGAGAGAGACAGAGAGAGAAAAAAAAACGTGCGTGTCTATCGGTGTGACTTGGGTCAATCTCCGTCGATAAGTCGAGCTCGCTCGCTCCGACCGGCAAGGCGAAATTGTGCGGGGAGATTTTTTGTTGCCTTTTCGAAGCCCGCAGGTTGACACAGATTGCGAGAGGCGCGACGTCGGCGAGTGGTGTGGATACGAGAGAGGCGAGAGCGGCTAATCGGGGGGAAGACGAGCGGAAGGATCGACCGGCTAAACGTCGGTTTTAAGCGACCAAAGGCGGCCCGACTACTTTTTTTCACAGGTAAGTCGGACGTCGGTGCGGCGCAGACGACTCGTCACGATAGTGTGTGTGTGTGTGTGTACGGAGCGCCGCTGTGCGTAACTCCGCGCTTCTCCTTGTGCCACGAATATTCCACGATTTTAACACCGATTTTTCCCACTTTTTTCGCGACGAACTCGTCGCAAGTTTTGCCGAAAAAGAAAAGAAACGAAAATTGTCGTTTCGGAATGCTTCGGAAAGATTTACACCACCTTTCACCTTTTCTATCGCGACATCGAGTTCGTCGGTACTAGAAAAAAGAATGCCATTTAAAAAATCATCGTTATTGATGTTGTAAAAAGACGAAAATTGGACTGTCAAATTTACTAAAGAAGGTCCTGTCGTATAGGTGCCACGATTTTAACACCGATTTTTCCACTTTTTTCGCGACGAACTCGTCGCAAATTTTGCCGAAAAAAAAGAAACGAAAATTGTCGTTTCGGAATGCTTCGGAAAGATTTACCACCTTTCACCTTTTCTATCGCGACATCGAGTTCGTCGGTACTAGAAAAAAGAATGCCATTTAAAAAATGAACGTTATTGATGTTGTGAAAAAACGAAAATTGGACTGTCAAATTTAACGATGTTGAAGTTTGCATCGTTGGAAAGCAACGAAATTCAGGAAAAATATTAATTCTAATTAACCCAAATGATGAAATTAAGTGTGAAAAGTAATCTTGGCAATTAATTACTATGGTGATTTTTTATACATAAAAATCGGAATAAATTCATGCACGTTAAAGGTACTGAAAATATTAATTTGGCATAATAATAGTTGTAAAATGTTATTAACAAATTGAGGAGAACAAAATGGTTTCACTAATATCCCGGTGATCCACATTTTTTCTTTATGAAAATGATTCGTTGACTTTACTAAATACGTATGCGTATACGTATTTTTTCAGTTTTTTAAGTTAACTTTGAAATTTGTGTTTTTTGTAGGGTGAAAAAACACAAATTTCAAAGTTAACTTAAAAATCTGAAATAATTCATACGTATTCAGGAAAACGAACGAATCATTTTTATAATACAAATAAAATGTGGGTCACCGGGATATTTGTTAAACAAACATTTTTTCCGTCAATTTGTTAATAACATTTTGGTATTATTATTATGTCAAATTAACCTTTTCAGTACTTTTAATGTGCATGCATTTTTTCCGATTTGTATACCATCGAGAAGTATTTGCAGTTCTCTGTCAGTTTTCTCGAATTTATGCAAAACCAACTGTACACGGCAGGACCTCTTTAAAAAGTTCGATTTTCTAAACGTTCCAAAAAAAATGTACCATCGATTTTCACCTTTTCTCTCGCGATATGTAGTTCGTCTCATCTCGAAAAAAAAGAAAATTACAAAATTTATACTTAATAAAGTCGTAAAATAACGAAGATTGGACCATCAAATTTTCTCAAGAAGTTCTAGTTTCTGAACGTTCCAAAAAATATTATCACCGATTCTCACCTTTCCTCGCAGCATCGAATTCGTGTATCCAAGGAAAAAGAAAACGAATAGAAAAAATTATGGTTACTAAATTCGTAAAAAAAAAACGAATATTGGACTGCGAAACTTGCTGAAAAAGTTCTAGTTCCCGAATGGTGGAGAAGAAAAAAAAATGACAACGACGAGTGCACGCTCGTATCTCCGGTGTGTACGTTGCGCCGCTGTGCGTAACCTCCGTGCGGCGGTGGTTGTGCCACAAACGCTTCGAACGCGTGCGCGCGCGACTGTCGAATGGTTATACTCTTTATTTACGCATCGAGCGTCGATTAAGGAGGTAGGTCTCGGTACAGTCCCGTCACATGTGACTTTCGAGGGAAATTTCGAACCCCTCTCGATGAGATAATAATCGGAAAAAAATCAAGCATGTGGAAAGTACCGAAAAGATTGATTTTGTAGAATAATAATTCCAAAATGTTATTAACAAATTAGTGAAAAAATGAAATCTTCAAAAATTTACCCGGAAACCCAACCATTTTTTCTGATGAAAATTATTCATTTTTTTTCTGAATACGTATGCATTTTTTCCGAATTTTGTCAAATTTTTTACGGACGCGATTTTCGCCGCCCAGTTTGCTTAAAAAATGCAATTAAAAAAAATTAGACAAAAATCTAAAAAAAATTCATACGCATTCAGAAAAATGAATGAATAATTCTCATCAGAAAAAAAAAGTTGGGTTTCCGGGTAAATTATTGAACAACTCATTTTGTTCACTAATTTGTTAATAACATTTTGAATTACTATTATACAAATTCAATCTTTTCAGTACCTTCTACATGCATGATATTTTTCCGATTATTATCTCATCGAGAAGGGTTCGAAATTCCCCTCGAAACTCGGGCGTGAGAAAACGAGAGCTACGCTCGCGATGATCCGGCGGTGATTATTAGCGCGCGGAAAGATTTTTCCTCGGGTTTTTCATTTCCCCCCCCCCCCCCTTTTTTTCTTTGCTCCACTCTATTTTTGTCCTTTTTCCTCTCGCGTAGGTTGGGACACCGAGCGCGACCTATTTTGTCGCCGCGACCCCACCTGCGGTTTCGCGCGCGGTATCGATTCCGTTGTAAACGACGAACACGCTTCGTCTCTGGGACAGGTATAGGTATCGGTGTCTCGAGGGCGTTTACTCTGCTGTCTTGCCTGCCTGCCGGGATGACACACTGGTTACAGCTCTCTGTCTTCTGTTCACGCGGCCCCACGCGCCCCGTTACCACCCTCGGACGATATGACGTTGAAGCTTGCATCGTTGGAAACCAACGAAATTCAGAAAAAAATAATAATTCTAATTAACCCAAATGATGAAATTAGGTATAAAAAATCATTATAGAAACTGATTGATATGATTTCTTTTTATACCTAATTTCTTCATTTGGGTTACTTGGAATTAATTTTTTTTCGTTGGAATCCAACGAAATTCAGAAAAAAAAATATTAATTCTAATTAACCCAAATGATGAAATTATTAACTAAATCACTATTTCATAATTAAATAATTATTTAGTGATTAGATTATTATTCAATCATTTGGGTTAATTAGCGTTGTTTTTTTTTGTCTGAATTTCGTTGCATTCCAACGATGTAAACTTCAGCATCGTAATTAAACGTGCAATTGCTCCGGTTGTAAAGAATAAGAAACGTTACTTTTTGACGACTAACACAGTTAATTCGATGCCACACGAAAAGGTATTATTATTCTCGTAGACCCGAGGCCGGACTTGGTCAACACGGTTTCCGGGTAAAACCGCGATACACGATAAGAAGTTATGTCGGCGAGCAGCGCGAATAGGTGGTCGTCGACTATAACGCGTACTAAGCAATTGAGAGTAGAACACAATATTTTTGCGGTCATGCAACGCGGGTGCCCGAGCGCTCGCGCCGCCGAGTTTCGCTGAAAGCAATTCTTTCATTCCACCTTCGCCGTATATAATACCGTACGTACACTTTGTACATAATATATGTAACGGTACGCGGCGAGGATGATTCAACGCTATATTCTCGCACCTCCGCGCGAATATTCTCTATTTTTTTCTCTCTCCCTTTCGCAAGAGATATTTGCACAACGGAGTTGGTGTTCCGTTGGCGCTGCGCGAGTTCGCGTCTGCGCGTCTCCAGTATCCATAGTTATGTGCTGATAGAGCGGTTGAAAAAAAAAAAAAAAAAACAACGACAAATCGTTTAATTTTTCATTGGAGTTATCGACCTAGATTTCTTCATTCCTGTCGCGAAAAACAGGTCGTAAAAATTATTGCGCGCTGAAAACACGCAACATTGTTTTGTTGTAATTTTTGTTGTTATTTCACTTTATTTTTGTTTTTTAATGTTTTTCCGAATGGAAATAAATTCAAGATATACCCCGGACATATATACGATATATCTTTCCCGTAAATGCTATACGTCGAATATATTTTTGGATATGTATGAAATATGAGCGAGCGATCAATCTATTTAGATAGATAGATAGATAGATGTCGTGAAAAGACACCATCAACAATATCCCAATGCTAATAAAAAGTCCCTCAGCATCGTTTCTGGAAAGTAGAGCCTACTTTGTCAAGATAAATTAATCAATGTGAACTATAATTAATTAAGTACTTAACTTCTAATATAAACAAAAAAACGGAACAAAAATGGTCCTCAAGTGACTTACACCGCTTTCATACTTAATTTTGTTTCCCATCCTAAATTTTAATCCCATGAAAAATGAATAATCAATTTTGCGCTTATCGCAAGCACCATGACGCCCGGACATTTGTACGGATCACTATCAAATTTTGTGGATGTCTTTGGCATATAACATATAGTTTTGTTATTAAATTTCAAACGGATTCATCAATATCTTCCAGCTAACATCATTTTTTTTGTATATGAATGGAATTTAAATAGAAATCTATCGTGAGCGACCGGTAAATATTTATTTACGAGCCTCAAATTTTGAGATAATTTTCTTTTTAATGTAATTAAACTTTTGCAACCGTGGCTGGACGAAAAAAACAATTTTTTTTTTTTTAACACCCTAATGGGACATGTTGTGGTGAGACACACCGAGAGAAAAAGTTTCCTTGATTCAATGAAATTTCCTTGAAATCTCAACCTATGAAATATTTCTTTGAGGTCAATGAAATAATATCCTTAAGTTAATATTATATTTTCTTTGAATGATGTCATCAACCAAATTATAGGTTATGTCCACCAAGTTTTTGGTCACGTACCATAGTACTTAGATATGTTCACCAATAACTTCGATGGTTTAACCAATGATTATCTTCTTGATTTGACTTGACTTAACTATAACATGACAGATCAGCTCGCGCGAGAAACACCAATACGACTTATCGCGAATAAGCCAAACGTTGACAGACCGGGTGCCGTCAGGCATATCGTTTCTTTAAATCAAGGAGATCATGTCTTTGAAATTCAAAGAAATATTTCATTGAAATCAATGAAAAAAATGCAATCCACCCATTTCTTTGGAATCAAGGAAATTTTTTCTCTCGGTGCGAGGAACTGGAATCGAAGGAGCTCGAGTTGAGAGACACGTGCTCGACGATCCACGCGAAGCACAGGTCGGACGCGCCGGGTTCGCAATTAGAACTTGGCTCGCTGTCGATAATGACATTGAACCCGCAGTGAGCCGGGCACGAGTGGTAATCGCCCCGGTGCAATTACACCGGGGAGCAACGTTAACATCGATATCTTGTGCGCAGCCGCACGCGCTTTGAAAAGGTCGCTTTGGACACCGAGTGATAAGCACGCTCGCTCTCCTTCATCACCGAGTGTATATCATTTCATATGACGCACAGGTACGGTTACTGCCCAGTCAGGGCATTCGCGACGATGACGCAAGACCCACCGCTTGGCGCATGTATATTTCATGCGTGATTTTCACTTTTTTCATTCTTTATTTTGTCATTTTTGTATTCTGTCATTTTCAGTTTTTTATCCTTACAATCCCAAACGTTATTCTATGATAGCCTACTTGCGTGCTAAATTTAAAGAACATTCAACGAAAATTACGACAGTTATCGTGCACACAACGAAATCCGCGCACACACACACATTTCGTACAAATCACTTTTCTCGACGTTTTGGACCATTCTGAATGTACTGACATGAAATCTCGAAAAAACAAAATTTCACGAAAATAGAGCTTCCTCTATGAGGAAGCAAAATGTACACATCATATGACAATCACTTCGTGTTATTGGCATTAAATAACCATATCAATATGGTTTATACCATCGACGTTATTTCGTAAAAAAATGTGAAGGGATTATAACTCAGGTTGGCAACCTCGGCTGTGGGTACACGGAGAGAAGGATCTGATACTTTTTACCATATTTCTAGTAAAAAGTATTGTAAATTTTCGGTAGTGGGGAGATATAACGCCATCTATCGAGAAGAACTAGAACGATGAGAATTTTTACCACGAAATATGGTAAAAAATATTATATATATGTTAGAAATTCTTATAGTTCTCGTACTGTTCGTCAGGTGGCGGCTATGGCTTTTCAATACCAGGCGCCTTGGTAATTTTTACTATAGCGTCCGGTAAATTTTATCAGATCCTTCTCTCCGTGTAATCTGCAAATTTGTCTTATCTCGTTTCACGCACGCGTTTGATGAAATCGAATGTAATTTCGGGGCGCATGTATATTTCGTTTGTTCGCGTGTACGTAGCCGGCAGCGCGGAGGAACTGCCAGGAACCAGATTTCAATGCGTTCGCGTATGGTCGGTGCCCGGCTATAACGGTCCTCGGAATCGATATCGAACCTATAAATAAACGGACACTAAAATAACTCGCTTTCAATGGCAATACGGTATACAGCCAGAGAAAAAGAAACAAGTGAACCGCGTCTTTTTACTCTATACAAAGTATTTTCGATCGCTGACAGTTTGTTGCTTGAACGTTTCTCAAAAAAAAAAAAAAAAGATCTTTATTTTCGCGGAGTACGCGCATTCCTTCCGACTTCTTTATTTGTCCAAGTTCTCAGTTTCAAGATTATCGATGACACATTGCATTTTTACTCGAAGCTGTTTTAACCTCTGGTTTAAGGTGGGAGTATGTGGATTTTTGTGATTGATTCATTGGCACCTTAACGTTTTTGAAAAATCCTTATTTTTTCCCGAGGAACGGACATTCCTTGCGACTTTTGCATTTGTCATGACGTTGAACTTTGCATCGTTGCAATGCAACGAAATTAAAAACAACAAAATATTAATGAACCCAAATGATTATACCGGCTATAAAAAGTTATTATAACGACTAAGAGCATGTCTAAATAATAATAATATTATTATTATTATAATTATTATTATTATTATTATTATTATTATTATTATTATATTATTATTATTATTATTATTATATTATTTCACCCCCTAATTGGGGTGAATGAGCTACATTTTTATGAAATTAATATATTCTTTTTAATTTCGTCGTATTGCAACAATGCAAACTTCAACGTCATCATTTATCGTAGTTTTCACTTTCAAGCTTTATCGTCTGTTATGCGATTGAAAACGCGCCCAAAGACAGAGGGACAAACGATTCAATGCAAGTCGACACTTGGCATTCCAACTTTGAAGTTGCTTTTACTTCGGATTTAATTGTATCGTTGGAGGCGAGAGTGCGGATTTTTGTAGTCAACTCGTTTGATCCGAAGTGGCTAGTCAGCTCGTCACGGTAAACGGATCGCGGCTTGCTCCACGTGAGACGACGTAATTTCATCGACCACAGCGCTTTTTGCGCGTCGTTGTATTATTTAGTGCGGCTTTAGTCTCCGCGGACCTTGATAGGTTTTTTTTTAGCGATCCGAATGGCCTTAGAGTCTTCAGGTCCGCTAATGCAATTGCTGAGTTCATCTCAGTCGACGATTATTCGGCGTAAAATCATTTTTATTGATAACCATACTTGATTGGATGAGATGAAAAGGTTAATCGGTTATTCCATTGCAATGCTTACTTAAGGATATAGAAGCGCGAAGTATTCAATTCGTATAAATTCGAGAAAAGTGCGAGAGAATTGCAAACACTTCTCGATGGTCTGAAAATCTGAAGAAAAAAAAATCAAGCGCACTAAAGGTACTGAAAAAGATTCATTTTCCATAATAATAATTCCAAAATGTTATTAACAAATTGATGTAAAAAATTGTTTGAAATTTGTACCTATTTTCTGTACAAAAAAATACAAATTTCAAAGGTTATATAAACATCTGAATTATTTCCATGCAGAAAAAAACTTGGGCGACGAAATATTTGTTGAACCATTTTTTTAAATCAGTTTGTTAAAAATATTTTGGAATTATTTTTATGCAAAATTAATCTTTTCGATACCTTTAGTGTCCATTAATTTTTTCAGATTTTCAGAACATCAAGAAGCGTTTGCAATTCTCTCGCACTTTTCTCGAGTTCATATGCGAATTGAACATTTCGCGCTCCCACATCCTTAAATTTTGCCTATTTATGATCATCGCTATTGTTGTTATCATTGGATCGTCTCGTCGCTCGTGGATTATTATGGGACTTGCGATTCTCACTCGCACCGAGGAGGACAGGCCAGCCACCCCGTCACGGTAAACGCATTTTCGTTGGTTCACGGAATCCCAACAGCGTGACGCACTTCCTGCGCGGCTCGTGAGGCCAGTAAACACGCATCTATAGAGCGACGTCTGCACATGTCTATAGACGGCGAGAGCAAAGAGGAATCGAATTCCCGTAACATAAACAACCGCGCGCGGCACACGCGATAATTTTCTCTGGCGTGCAGACTCAGCGAATCTCCGCGGACGACCGGCGCACGCAATCAAAAGCGAATTCTCGAAGAGTCACGTAACGAAAAAACGTGGGTCAGTTTTGGACCGACGAGCCTCGTGCGCAAAGTGCTTTTTTTATTGCTAACACGGGAATCACAATTTGCCAGTGCTATATGTCACCACTTAAATAACTGTATTTCACTCGGTGCGTAAAACATTTTCTAAACTCGTGTGATCGCCACACTCACCTTAGGCTCGTCCTGCAAACACAGGACTCGTCAGAAAATTTTATTGCACTCGTGTCGTAGTAGTATATTGTACAACAAGTGCGTAAAGTGGATCATTTCCGCACGTGTTACCCATACTATTTTTTCTAACGGCGTGCATAAAACTCGACTTTTCGAGGCGGTTTTGCGTGCGTAAAGTGCTCGTTTTTCGGCACGCGTGCGAAAAGTAAATTCGTAAATTCTATCTTTTCAACCGCTTAAGCAATTTTTAAATTTCAAACGGCGTTTTAAAGAGGACACATTAGAGTATAAAAAAAAATTACTGTCACTGTGTTCCGTAAAAAAAGTATATTTATTTGAGGAATTGAAAATGTCGAAAATCACAAGATTGAGAAATGGGTAAAGTCAATGAAAAAAATCACGAAAAATTGTATTTTACGTCTTTTTAATCATATTTCGTAAGTTGAAAATTCCCTTGGCTCCGCCACGGTTTCTCCGAGTGTGTGGGGACGAATCCTTGCGACCTGCGCGAAGCTCCGTTCTGCGGCAGCTCTGACCTTGATCCTGGCGGGAGAATTATTTCACCGATGACGTCACCCACTGCCCACGTGGGTCCTCGGCGTGGTGGTGGGGGGGCATCGTTTCGTCCTCTTCCTTTTCCCGTATCGACCGAGCGCGAGAGCCTCCATACTCAACAGACAACTATACGCGGTGCGCCTGTCGAGTACATTTCACCATGTTTCTCGCTCAAGCTGAACTGTTATTTTATAGTTAAGTCAAGTCAAATCAAGAAGATAATCATTGGTTAAACCATCGAAGTTATTGGTGAACATATCTAAGTACAATGGTACGTAACCAAAAACTTGGTGGACATAACCTATAATTTGGTTGATGACATCGTTCAAAGAAAATATAATATTAACTTAAGGATATTATTTCATTGACCTCAAAGAAATGTTTCATAGGTTGAGATTTCCAGGAAATTTCATTGAATCAAGGAAACTTTTTCTCTCGGTGATGTTGTGTACGTGCGCGTCATGCGCGCGAGCTGACAATGGAGGCGGCGATGAGATTCTTGGGGCCGGGATCGAAGGGTGTCCGAAAAGGGAGTATTCGCTTCGTTACACGGGGCGAAATAATAATTGACTCGTTGAGCCACGTGCCGGACGTGCCGAGCGAGTAATACACAGGCTAGAATGCGTTCGTCGACGACATCCCACTCGAAATTGCCGACTGCGGCGTGTGGGAGTCGACAGCGCGGTGACGCTGAAAATGTCACGAATCCTACGGGTCCTCCACGACCGCGTGGCACTTTGGGACGGAGGTGCGAGACGCCTTAATTGGGTATCCGTGGGGCGCGGCGAGTGCGGTACGTGGGAATACGAGATTCGCCGGGCTACGTTTTGCCATTAAAAATTCGCTCGAGACAAATCTATACAACTGCCTACACGAGGATTTATAATTGTTACCGGCCCATTCGCCTGAGAATTCACTTCATCGACAGATTTTAAGGTGTTTCCTCATCGGAAATAAAAAAAAAAAAAAACGTTGCAAAGTGGAACTCTGCACATTACTTCCTCATTAATTTCCCTTTTCCACAAAGCCACCTCTATGAAGAAGCTTATTTATTCACTTTGGCTTCCTTACACGGAGAGAAAAAACTAGCAATCACACACAAAAATGTTTGGGTATTATCCACAGACAGTTTAGTAATTGAAAGATAAGTCGGCAGTCTGGGGTTGTGTCCTATGCTGTTGATAGAAACGAAATAATTGGCGCATCTATACAGTCGTGAGTTCCCGCAATACTGTCTGGGGCTCAGCCACAAACTCTCGTTTGTAATGTCAGCGCAGATTGTGCTTATAGCGGGCTACACGTAAGTGTTACGCCGTGCACCGTTTTCTGGCCCCCCAAAGGCGTATAGCCAATAAACAGCAAAACTCGAGGAATACACGAGGAAAACATATAGTTTTGCGACATAAAAGTGTTCAATCGTAACCTAAACAATATAGGGAATCCAGACTATTAAAATGTGAGATCCCGAGACGGTCTGTGTATCATCCCTCGACTGTCGTATGCTACGCTACGCACTATGTAGCCGTATGCTATAGACTCATAATTTTCATAATTGGAATATGTGGGACTAGGAATAATAATAAATATAACAATTATTTGTCTTTGAGATCATACCATTTATTTCCGCATTATATCCAGTTTTTATTAATATAATGAAAACCGTTACTTATTTTATTGACGTAACTGATCGTTGCGGAAGCCAAGTCATTCCGAAATATTAATTTTGTTTCGAAATTTGTAATATCCCAGACTTTAAAAGCTTGGGCGTGCGCGTCGAAGTAACATTCACTTATCGCTTTGCTTAGAATAACGAATGCATTTTTATCGCCCAATCGGTCGTGTGCTCGATCGATGTCGATCAAGCACACGACAACAACACGTCACAACACCGCAGCGTCTCACGAGCGACTAACGGTTTTATTTTCTTCTCCGGTAATGACGCGTCAGTCGAAAATCGCTATGCCCTATCGGCTAGGAGCTCGCGCGAAATCGTCTAGGGCTCAGCCATCAACTGCTGGAGCGCACCAACGAACCGCCGGCGGTTGAGCGCCGCACAAAGTCTGGCGCAGTTCGACCCCTGTGCCCGCTGGACTAAACCCCGACATATAAGAAACAACTCTCGAAATGACGGTGTATCCTCATTGCCGAGTAGCTGTTTTTATTATCACTCGCATATAGCAAGAAACTGCGAACTTTATATAAGCTGCAAGTAAATTTTGTGTTGTCTGTAAGAAATTATGTTTATGTATATAATATGCGTTGGCCGATAACTCCTAGCATTTGTGTGTGCGAATTATGGTAATAATTGATATTCTCGTCTGTAGTACAGCGAGATACGCATTTTAATGCTCCACAAATATTTAGGCCTGAATCGCAGTTTTACAACATAGCTTTCGATTACTAAATAAATTTGGGGGAGAACCCCAAATTTTTCTCTCCGTGTATAGAGGAAGCTTTGGTGAAAAATGAAAAGTAATGAGGAAGCAATGTGTAAAGTTGTGCTTAATCCGTTACAAACACCGTTACATCTAATTTTGATTAGATACAAAGTTTTGTCTTACTTTCTCAACATTTGCGGAAGTTATAGTGAAAATCTACATTTTTGAAAAATTCAAAATGGTGTAAAATCCGAACAACTTTACCGATCATCACCAAATTTCGTATACGTAGCAGGACTGTGCGTTATTTTTCGACTGTAGAACATTTCGGTTCCTTTGTTGAGATTCAACGAGATTTAGAGCAAAATGTACTCTTTTCAAACTTCAAATTCAATAAAATCCGAATCGCTTTACCGATTCCGTCGAAATTCAATACCATTACGACATTTAACGTATCTTCAGTTATGAAGAACTATTTAGCCAAATCGTCGAACTTTTACAAAAGTTAGAGCGACCACGTCCTTCTTTCAACTTTTTTCAATTTTTTAAAAACAAAAAAACAACGAACCGTTGGGTAAGAAAAAAAAAGAAAACGTTGCAAAAATCAATTACGCAAGTACGAAATGTGCGGTGTATTGAGTACGCGGTTCAGTCCAATAACACGACAGTCCAATAACACGGCGTATCGGAAATAACAAGCGGGAGAGACGGTCAATCCTGTGGACCAAGTTCCCCCATGTGCACAGGGATAGGATTTCATTTTTATAGCCGCAACGTGTCGCACCTGGCGATATAAAATCCCTGAGGTCAGGCACGAGGTGCGCGCGCGCGGCTCTCCTGCCGAACCTGCCGCCTCGTATTTTCTCGAAGCAGCGTATATCCTTCGCTGAACCCACGACCTCGCGACGATTCCACGTGGTGCTTTCTTTCTCGTCACCGGTAAACATACTCCCCACAGTCGTTAAGCGAAAGGTGGAATCCTGCGGCAAGTCGCGACGTTAATGTCGCACGCGGCGCGTCGTCCGCCTTGTGGAATAAATCCCCTCGCGCGTGTTCGCCGACCGCGGTGCGGTCTTACAACGTCCTGCTGCCGCTGCTGCTGCCGCTGCCATAACACACAACGGGACTCGTCGGCGATTGCCGCTGTGTGGACAAAGGAAGGGCAAATATCTTCGTCGTTCGACAGCGCGATAAGTTCATCCGTTAACCATTTTTCGACAAAAAATTCGTCCACGATAAAATCGTTCAAATCGTTTGAAACGTTTTTTTGTAATTGTATCGTGAACAAACTCTCGACTGAAAAAAGGAGCTAAATAATATATGTCTTGAAAAATTTTGGACGCGTTTCAGGGATATTTTAATACACAGCGCATCGCGTTGTTCCTTCGCCGTGCGTATATGAAACAGGGTTATGAAACATTATTTCTCCGGACGTTATGCATTGCCGCAAGGTAGTCGTAAGAGCGTGACGATGAAACACCGAGCTCCGGCGGTAGATTGCTTATACACCACTCTGAATTCACCGTGGAGAATCACCGCAAGCCTTCGTGTACCGCGCAGTATCCCCTTAAGGAGGTAGTCTCGGTACAGTCCCGTCACACGTGAGTTTCGAGGAACATTTCGAACCCTTCTCGATGAGATAATAATCTGAACGAAAATCATGCATGTAGAAGGTACTGAAAAGATTGATTTTGTATAATCAAATTTTGTATTTCAGATTTTGGATTTCACATTGAATTTTCACATATTTTCCCTATAAAAAACGCACAAAATTCAATGTGAACTCTAAAATCTGAAAAAATTCATACGTGTTCGGAAAAACAAAGGAATCATTTTTATGAAAAAAAAAAAAAAATCTTGGGTCATCGAAATATTTGTCAAACAATTGTTTTTTTCATCAATTTGTTAATAACATTTTCGAATTATTATTGTGCAAAATTAATCTTTTCAGTATCTTTAATGTGCATGAATTTTTTCAGATTGTTATACCACCGAGAAGTGTTTGCAATTCTCTCCCAAATTCCTCGAATTTATGCGAAATGAAGATTATCCACAAGGACTACCTTAAGAGTCAAAAGAGGAATTTACCATTTATTCTATAAATAGGTTCGCAATGAATATTATTCAAAGTCACGGCGATCACGCAATGAAGTTTCCATGCGATAAGACTTGGCAGGGATAATATTTGGGGCGCGCGAGAAACTGAACCGAAGCGCCCGTGGACGCGAGTGGGCGAGAGCCAACGACCCGGGGAAGGAAAAACGAATTCTTGGCAAATTGGAAACTGGAGTAGAGCGAAGAGCGGACAAAAGCCGAAAAGCGTGCTCGTCCGAATCGTCTCCGCCAGGAGGATATATTACCAGCGGGAGTGGGCGTGACGCCTGTGCGGAATATCGCCTCGTGGCAAATCGAATGTAAACCCGGGGGGAGAGCGGCGTAGAAGGAACGCGAGGAGACGAGCCGGAGAGGGCTCCGAGCGGAGAGGAAGGGCTCCAGCGAAGCGTTCGGCAATTAGAGCCAACCATCGTCGTCGTTCGTGTCGCCGTCGAGATTGTGCGGTATGTGCTAACCGCCACCCCCGGACATCGCGCGCGTATCGGCCGGCATCACGCTCTGTTTGTCACTCGCTGACCTCCGGGAGGGGAAACCTTTATCTTTGCCACCACGCATGAGCGCTCATCGATTCATAAGTAATCTTTGGCTGATTGCTCTTTGGGACACAGATTGGCTCAACCATTTTTACGTCCTTAATTTCCATACAATTAAAACACTTGTGGGTTGGGATCAAAGACTCGGGGAGCACTTTATTTCGCGGGCATGTAATTTTGCTTCCTCATAGATGAAGCTTTCTTTTCATGAAAAAAAAAAAAATGTTCGAGATTTTACCAGTATGCTTACACCGAGAGAAAAAATGTCCTTGGTTCCGAAGAAATGGGTGCCGGGTGCCGTCAATCAAGGAGATCGTGTCTTTGAAATTCAAAGAAATATTTCATTGAAATCAATGAAAAAAATGCAATCCACCCATTTCTTTGGAACCAAGGAAGTTTTTTCTCTCGGTGAAGAAAATAGCTGCGACAGCAATACCAGTCGAGACACGCGAGATTCGATAATAAAAATAGTACAACCGAGTTCCGGCGTGAAATCGAATCACCGACACAGACGTATCCCGACGTAGGCACACACCACAAATATTATACTCCCCCCGTGCGTGGATGTATTTTCCCCTCCTATACGGATTTCCGAAGCCGCGCGCGGCATCCTCGCAACGTGGAGGGAAAAGTGATTCCGCGACCTCCCGGGGCCGTCTCCCGGGCGAGAGGATTTTCGGCGTGGTATACATATGTACGCGGCGGCGAAACGTGGACGATGGTGTGAGACATGATTTGGGGGATGAGCCTCGGCACGAGGCGTCGAGACGCCGACCGCACGATGATGAAGACGCTGAAGGGCGAAAGAGACGCGCGCGGCGAAGACGCGAGGGTGCTGGGGTCGAGGGAAGCCCCGAGCAAAGGTGCGCCGGGCAGGGATCGATCGACCAGCCAACCACTCGAGCCAAACGCTCGAGATTGGGTTTCAGGTGGACCAGGGGGGACGGGGGGCGCATCGCCTGCTGCCGCTACCATCGAAGCAAGCGCTTCCGTCGGACAAAGACGAGCCGCTTTTTTCGAGGCCGCTCCCATCTCGCTTTAGCTCTTGCGCGCCTCTAATGCCCCTCACTGTCGGCGCGTCATCGTTAGAAGGAAGCGAGAGGGAGAGAGAGAGAGAGGGAGAGAGAGACGGAGCGAGGAAGGAAGGAAACATGATCCTCCTGAGGATCACTTGGCTTCCTCGCGTCGATGTCTCGTCAACTCGTCTCCCTTCACTTCCGTTGCACCGATAAATAATTGCCCAAATAAGACACAAGCTATATAATTGGACGCAGCACCGAGAGAAAAAGTTTCCTTGATTCAATGAAATTTCCTTGAAATCTCAACCTATGAAACATTTCTTTGAGGTCAACGAAATAATGTCCTTAAGTTAATATTATATTTTCTTTCAATGATGTCATCAACCAAATTATGGGTTATGTTCACCAAGTTTTTGGTTACGTACCATAGTACTTAGATATGTTCACCAATAACTTGGATGGTTTAACCAATGATTATCTTCTTGATTTGACTTGACTTAACTATAACATAACAGATCAGCTTGCGCGAGAAACACCAATACGACTTATCGCGAATGAGCCAAACGTTGACAGACCGGGTGCCGTCAAGCATATCGTTTCTTTAAATCAAGGAGATCATGTCTTTGAAATTCAAAGAAATATTTCATTGAAATCAATGAAAAAAATTCAACCCACCCATTTCTTTGGAATCAAGGAAACTTTTTCTTTCGGTGAGTTGAAAATCTATTGTACCGATTCTTTTCAAACTTAGTACACTCTTTCTCTGTATAATTCATGAGGTAACACGCTGTCGAGTTTCTTTTTATTTGTTGTTACTTTTTATTTTACAATAACAAATTTACCGACTTTTTAAGCGAAAAATCGAGTTTTTGACTTTCCCGTGTTACCAAAAATTGAAAAAAAAACTCGATAGCGTTACCTGGGGAAACTCATGAACTAATAAAATCAATTTGGTTTTTTGATGTCAGACGATCGAGTGATGAGTTACAACCGTCAACGCAAAATAATTTTTTTTGGAGACGTCCCCGGAGATTTTCCGTCAACGGCTTAGTTTTTAATATTTTCCGTTTTTAATATTGAATGTTACTCTTCAATACTGTTATTATTAAATTTGAAATGCACTGCCCGTATCTTATAAAAATGGTTGAAAAAGGGTCTTTTTTTAACCTAGTTAACCATAACCCCCCCCCCCCCCTAAATCAATCAAATTTTTTGTTACGCCAACCAAGTTATTGGTTATGCTGGTGCACATTTAACCAACCCCTTGGTTTGTCCAAACAAGCCTTTTTCCCGTGTAGAACTGATAAAATAATCAGTGCATCGATTTGGCTGGATACGAAATGAAATCTTGAAAAAAGGGGATAACTTTCATATCTTCAATTCTACCGATTCGCAATTCTACCGATTCGACTTGTCTACTGCCTCGGAATCATGTTTCAAAAATGACAGTTTTCAGTTTTTCTGAGTGTTTTTTTATTATTTTTTTCAACGATAATAAAGCGAATAAAACTAGCGTCAAAGCTTGGCGCAAATGGGCCTGCCTAATGGGTTCTGGCAGGACATACAAGTTCGCAAGTTGCGAAATGTATGGAAGGTTAAACTCACGGTGAGCGATGCGGCGCTTAAGCGATATTCCGCGGCTGAATGTAACCGTTCGAGAGAAGCATTATAATCGATCGTTTAATAGCACGCGGGATCGTCGGAGCCAAAACGGCGGAATAATGGAAGCCCGATAAACGGAAGAGAACGGAACTGTAATTCCATTAGATCACGAAGACGTCTCAATGCGTCTGCGGAGAGGAAGAAGGAGCCTCGCGCGTTATACGGAAAACTGGGAACACAGCGCGCGGTCACGAACAACGAGGGGTGAGTGAGGGGAGTGAGGGGCGGCGGCCAGGCTCCTCTGTACAATTTTCAATTCGCCTCGGGAAGCCTCTCGTCCGGCTTCCTCTTCCTTTCCTCCTCTCGTTTATCCATCTCGTTCGTGCCGCGCCGACTCTGCCTCCGCTCGCTCGCTCGCCTATCAGCCGTCAGCCCACCGGGAGTTTCATTATCCCGAGAAAGCCGCGCGCTCTGCTAAAGGGTGGAATCCCAAGAACAATGTAAAACGCAAATCCCCCGTGTGTACGACCCGTCCGCGTACACACGGACGTCTGTGGGCCGATTCGGAATTATTTATCGAATACCCTCTACACCTAGAGAAATCGTTCTGAAGGGATCTATTCGAAACAAATAAAATTTATTTGAACGAAATAAAAATTTATTTGAATGAAATAAATTTTATTTGATCCAAATAAATCCTAGTTGGCCGGCCATTAAATAGAGTGATTTATTTAATGGCCGGCCTAATAGGATTTATTTGGATCAAATAAAATTTATTTCATTCAAATAAATTTTAATTTCATTCAAATAAATTTTATTTGTTTCGAATAGATCCCATCAAAACGATTTCTCTGGGTGTATGTCCTATGGGCGATGGATTTTCGAACCGAACTGGGTATACAGAGATTCGTGTGCGATCATTGCTGAATTTAGCGGCTCGATTTGATGTTTCGTTTTCAAGCAGGAAAATCATTTACTCGCGTCCGGTGAATTTTCTTTCAGGAGTTGGATTTCTTGTTTTTAACCCTCCGTGTGTAAACTGAGTCATTTAAGGGGGGGGGGGGGGGGAGTCGGAAAAGTTCGAAAAATTTTCGGAAAAGTAAAAAACTATAGGATTGACTATCAGAATATAACATGGAAAACTCGCAATCCTTATTTTGAATCACCGTGTAGACCTAGGTTCGTCCGCAGAAACGACAGCTCGAATAACATCGTGGACAAGACGTTTTTTTATTTTTTTTACGATCACCGAGTACACAAACACGTGCATCACTCGAAAGATCGCCACGTGGAACTGGGATACACGACGTAGAAATGACTGGCTGTCGGCACGAAACGCCCGGGGATTCGCGGTTATACGTTTTTTTTACATTCTCATACGAACGTCGTAATGAACGTTGACTCCATATAGCCGGAAGCTGACATCTTGCGGCGTTTCTTGTCCGTCACTCGGCAAAGATAAAAAAAACGCCTCGCTTCATTTTCATTCGCCTATCTGTAATTAAAATGCTGTTTTCCAAATGTTCATTATTATCTATTATTATTAGATTATTATTATTAAATTATAATTACAACTATTATTATTATCGTTGAAAAATAAAAAATAAATTTATGGTATCGCATCAATGACGTCGATGTTGTTCACGTTTTTTTCTCGCGTACTGGCGAATTATCTAGCCAAGGGCATGTGAAATACCGACTGCGGTAATAAAAACGGCAATGAACGTTTTTTTACGCATGTTTGCATTTACGGTTATAGTAAGAAATTCATTCACCGCACTGGTAGAATCCGCAGGGAATGAATTTCTGTAAACGCAAATATCCGTAAAAAAAAACGTTCATTACAGTTTTCGATACCGACTGGGCTCGACGTGGATGTTTCACATGCTCTTGATCCTAAAAAGGAAACGAGTTTTTTTCGTCGGTAACCGTCAACCAGGCGAGAAAGCCGCACGAGCCGACGAAGCTCGCGACATCGTCGCAAGATTTTCCTCCCTTCGAGTCAGCTCTCTCTCTCTCTCTCTCTCGAAGGCACACAAATAGCCGGACACGTGTGTGTGCGGCGGCGCTGGGCGTAGACGGAGTAGCGAGATGAAAAATCCGAAGGGCGTTCATAAATATTTATGTCACGTCGGCGTGAGACGCATATCGATCAGCTCCGTAAAATACGTAGTCGCGGCCTGCGGACTATATAGAACGCTGTGTAAGTACGGTTGACGTCTCGCGGGCCGCGCACGAAACTCATTTGTTTATTTACACGCTATTTATTTATCGTCACGATGTGGCGACCCAGCTGATGCGACGTCACGCGCCTCTCAACTCCCGCGTCGTCCGCCGCTCGACTGCCGAGATTAGGGATCGGCGATGTTGAGGAAAAAAAAATCGATGTTAAAAGAATCGATTATTAAATAAATCGATAATGAACAATCGATGTTTCTCAAAAAAACATCGGAACATCGATTATTTTACATCGGTAAGGTAGAAAACGTTGAAAAATCAAAAGAAAATCAGCGAAATTATTTTATTCAAATAAATAAAGTCGACCAAGGTCTCAAGGCACATTCAAAACACAGTGATTCTTGAATCAGCATTGAATAACCATAATCCGTGAAATCATGAGTTGTAGCCGTTGTTGGTGAAATGTGTTTCTACTCCGAAAAATTCAATATACGTATAATATAAGTGGGAGATACGATTTGCATAAGGATGAGGGTTGTGATTCACGCAGAACTGTAAATAGAAAAAAGAATAGATCGGATAATCTTTCTTCTACTAAACGTCATATTTTACACCATATGACACACGTTACACAGGAATTAAATATATCACGAACTTTAGTGATGCAAAATGATCGAAAGTTGATATTTCTTTAAAACTGTTAAAATATACTTGTAACACCGCGCAGACCGTCTTCGATTTTTTTTTTGACGATGTTTCATAAATAAACATCGAACATCGATTAATCGGTTTTGAAAAAAATCGGAAAAAAAACATCGATTTCTGGAGAAAAAAAAACATCGGTGATCGATTAATCGACAAACATCGCCCATCCCTAGCCGAGATAATTCAAGTTTCCCGTCGCATTGAGCTCTTTTCTCGGGCGGCGGCGGCGGCGGCGGCGGCGAGCGAGAAAAAAAAAACAAAAACCGATTGCGGTCGCGTGACAGCCGAGCGATGGAATTTCCACGGCCCACGTCGCGTGACTCGCGGCTCGATCGGCGAAAATAAATCACTTTTTCGCCACTAGATTACGCAGGAGCCGTGAGTTTCTCGCAAACGAGACGTCGCGCTCGTGGCTACATATCGAGGCGCGGGAGGTCGGAAAATTCATAACTTACTTGGCGCGGGGGACACCGCGATCAAGAAGGCGATTCCCCCTGGGCGAGGCCCGTCCATTGCACCCTCACGGATCGGGCTGGACCTTGCGAATACTCCCTCAGTGGGTATATCGCGCGCACAATTTTTGATAGTCGGGACATGCGTTCGCGCAGTCCCGGAATAATTCCTGACAATCTCAATAAAACGTTTCGCCCTCGCGCGATCAATCCCAATATTTTCGGATTACGAGAAACTACACTGTACAACATTTCTGTTTAAAAATGTATAATTTGTATATCAAGTTTTATATATATATATTAGGGTGCCCCGAATTTTTTTTTTTTTTTCGTCCAGCCACAGTCGCAAAAGCTTAATTACATTAAAAAGAAAATTATCTCAAAATTTGAGGCTCGTAAATAAATATTTACCGGTCGCTCACGGTAGATTTCTATTTAAATTCCATTCATATACAAAAGAAAAATGATGTTAGCTGGAAGATATTGATGAATCCGTTTCAAATTTAATAACAAAACTATATGTTGAATCCGTTTCAAATTGAATAACGAAACAAATTTAATGACAAAATCATTTTGGAATTATTATTATCCAAAATCAATCTTTTACCGTCTACATGTTGGATTTTTGTTCAGATTATTATCTCATCGAGAAGGGTTCGAAATTTACCACGAAACTCACATGTGACGCGAGTGTACCGCGACTACCTCCTTAACAGCCAAGTGGTAAGATTTTTTTTTAACATTGTTAACAGTGTTATTATAAAATGTTTATTAATTTATTTCAACGAGAATATACAGAACCTTCGTGGCCTTCTGGAATAATGAAGAGCGTGCCGAATTTTTTCGGATGATTCCGTGTTTATTCGTTTTTAAAAAGGAATTTTACGGCGAATTAGTTCGCCAGTGATCTTGAATAACATTTCAAACAAATCACGTCGGGCAGAAATAAGAAAATAAATAGGACTTGCCTTCTCAGTCAATTGAGCGACAAGAAAGTTATTTCCCACGTTCGAACGTGTTGGGGTGGGAAAAAAAAAGATTGCAGCCTCAACGAGTCGACTAAACGCACGCGATGTCGCAGCCTATTCTAAATTCGCGACGTGCGTCGAGCGCGCGCGGACTCATTGACCCGATAAAATCTCGGTGCATGCGAGGGAGCGAGCGACCCAATTAAACCGATAATTGTCATCAGCCGTGCGCGGGGATCGCGCATCGACGTGCCAGTTCCTGATGAGCTTGTCGTTGGGATTTCAAAGTCTCGCAATTCTATATACTACATTAATTCATGTTTTATTTATCCTAAAATCGAAACGATCTTTTTTGTCAGACAGATTTTTTTGTCACAAAAACGATGGTTTTTCTGTTTTTTATATGGAAAATATGGGTGCAAGAGTACAAATTTCGAAGTGAATTTAAAAATCCGAAGAAACTCATACGTGTTCCCAAAAATGAACGAACGATTTTCATTTTTTTTTAAATCGTTCATCGGAAAATTTGTTAAACAATTTTTTGTTATTGTAATTTTGTTGTAATAATTTTAGAATTATTATTATGCAAAATTAATCTTTTCCGTACCTTTAATCTGCATGGATTTTTTTCCGATTTTTATACCATCGTCGAGCGTTTGCAATTCTCTCTCATTTTTCTGGAATTATGCGAAATGACCCCAGTAGAAAATCCATAGTGTTACGTTCGGTCAGATTTTTAAATCATGGGGTTTTATATGTCACTTTTAAATTGCATTGAACAACCAAAAATATAAATAAAAAAAAACGATTTTTTGAGCAGTTGAAGGTCCAATGAATTAAGCCTATAAAAAATAATGAGCCAAATCGGAGAGCTCGAGATCTCAAATCCAGGTCGAAACGGGGTGGAAAGCCCCATATATATCTCTCTCGTTTAAATGCATTCGAATCTTCTGACGACATTCGCTGCAGTGCCGCACCGATGGAGTCGCGAGGAACCCGCGCGACGCGAGAAACCGGTTACCCCGGGTGGTAGTAAACATGGAAGTTGGAAACGAAAAAAGGAAGAAAAAAAAAACAGCTGCAAAGTTGACGAAGAAAACGATTCGCGATGAGTCTCGCAAGGCCGGGACCATCGCCCTTTGTCGCAGTGATTTTCTCGCCCTGCGATCAGGCCAGCTCGTGGAGCAGTCTCGACGAGCCGCGAGGCTCAAGGTATGGAAACATCGCCGCCGGGCTACATTTCGACGTATGACTATGACAACGCGAGGCGCTCTTTGATCGCAAACGTGAAAGCGCCGCGGGAGAAAATACGTTATCGGGGTCGAGCGCGGTCTCGATTTAGATTCTCAGATCAATCCTGAATCTCCGCTCCGCGACGTCGGAATTCGCCACTGATTCTCGACAACTAGGGATGGGCGATGAGAAAAAAAAATCGATGTTAAAAGAATCGATTATTAAATAAATCGATTACGAACAATCGATGTTTCTCAAAAAACATCGGAACATCGATTATTTTACATCGGTAAAGTAGAAAACGTTGAAAAATCAAAAGAAAATCAGCGAAATTATTTTATTCAAATAAATAAAGTCGACCAAGGTCTCAAGGCACATTCAAAACACAGTGATTCTTGAATCAGCATTGAATAACCATAATTCGTGAAATCATGAGTTGTAGCCGTTGTTGGTGAAATTTGTTTCTACTCCTAAAAATTCAATATACGTATAATATAAGTGGCAGATACAATTCGCATAAGGATAAGGGTTGTGATTCACGCAGAATTGTAAATAGAAAAAAATAGATCGGACAATCTGTCTTCTATTGAACGTCATATTTTACACCACATGACACACGTTACACAATAATTAAATATATCACGAACTTTAGTGATGCAAAATTATCGACAGTCGATATTTCTTAAAAACTGTTAAAATATACTTGTAACACCGCACAGACCGCCTTCGATTTTTTTTTGTCGATGTTTCATAAATAAACATCGAACATCGATTAATCGGGTTTGAAAAAAATCGGAAAAAAACATCGATTTCTCGAAAAAAAAAAAAAAACATCGGTGATCGATTAATCGACAAACATCGCCCACCCCTAGCCGTCGTTACGGCGAGTCGCGCGACTTGTTCCCCGAGACGGCGCGAGGAACCGGATGGCAGTGCGCAGGCAGTCGAGTCCTCGAAACGGGAAAACGGGGATGCGGCGTCGCCGCGCACAATGCACGATAGGTACACTGAACTCCGGACGACCGCCCGACGCCACGGGACGCCGGGTTTCGTGCCACGTTGACGCGCCAAAACATGTTACACGTTTTTCGCCGCCGTCCTATGAATGGACGGAGACGCGAAAGCTGTCAGCGTTATTTCTGCGAAATATGAAATTCTTCCTCCGTCTACGCATTTCTTCGGGGTTCTTTTCTTCAGCACAATAATGTTAAGTTAATGTAACTTAACATTATAATAGTAATTAAGATTATTTTCTTTTATATTTTATGTTTATTTTATGTGTATGATTTATTACTATTATAGATATTTTTATTATTTTTGTTTTTGTTGTATGCATTTTCGCTGGTCGTTTATTCATTCGCCATTATATTACACTGTATTTTCAAGGGCTTGTCCCGTTCACTGTCAAATAAATAAATAAATAAATAAATAAATAAATAAATAAATAAATAAATAAATAAGATCCAGTATGTAACGCCATTAACGACAAAAGGTATCTTTTACGAGTATCTTTTAAAGGTATCTTTTATTCATCAAAGAATTTGAAAATTTGAAAATTACTTATTTTCATTTTCTTTTCAATGGTTGTAATTGTTGAAATATCATACTTAAAAAATCGGTAAAAATTGCGTTTTATACCTCATAATATGCCCAAAAAGTGTGCCAGGTTACACATTTTTTCATCGATATTACGAATGTAATAAATATTTGAGCATTGGCATCGAAAAAATTACATGTATTATTAAATTCATCCGAGCGTCTTCAAAATTTGCACAGGTTTTTTTTTACGTCCCTCGATTGAATTTTTGGGGTAAGGCCAAAGAAATTTTGCCAAAGTCCAAATAGCGGTCACTCCAATATTTACTCATATTTTATTTTCGCTTCGATAGATGGAGCACATACCCGCGGTCGTGTTATCTTATCACGAGCGCCCGGCGTTTTATCGCCGTTTGAAACTTACGTGACTTTCCCACAAGTGGTCGCGAGTTTTTGGGTCGCTACCTCTTATTTCCCGTGCAGATAACGTAGGTGTGCGCACGGTTCGTGTGTTCATAACGCGTCGCCAACTGAGTGAGTGTCACGAATAAAAATGACACTGATGTGCACGTAAAAATAAACAAATAAAAATGACACTGATGTGCACGTAAAAATAAACAAATAAAAATGACAGATATACACGTAAAAAATAAAAGAAAATGGTCCCTCGAGGACACCGGCAGTTTATTTATTTTTTTGTCTTAAGAAATATCGTTCAACAATGCTGGCGAGTGATCGGCCGGTAAATCGTGTAAGACACGTAATCACAAATTTATTCAACGAGAAAACATATTTGTCTCGCTCTAGCAACACGTTCGCCGAACGAAATTAATCGAGCGTATTACACGGAGCGAAGGATCTGATAAAATTTACCGGACGCGATAGTAAAAATTACCAACGCGCCTGGTATGGAAAAGCCATAGCCGCCACCTGACGAACAGTACGAGAACTATGAGAATTTCTAACATATATATAATATTTTTTACCATATTTCGTGGTAAAAATTCTCATCGTCTAGTTCTTCTCGATAGATGGCGTTATATCTCCCCTCTACCGGAAATTTACAATACTTTTTACTAGAATTATGGTCAAAAGTATCAGATCCTTCTCTCCGTGTACTTATTTCGTTCTGTTGGTCGGAGCAACGAAGATTTCGTCGCTATGTATAGCGGATACTCGAGATGTGCGAACGGATTCGTGAGGAAGAAAAATAACCGGAGGAACTGAAATCGCATCACCTCTTTTCATGACTTCCGACAGCGCGGAAGCGAACAAGTTGGGAGTGAAAAATGTCGCTTTGGTTTTGCCGTGGCCCGGAACAGAAGGCTCGCGGGGTCATTTCCGGCTTCTGCCGAATCTATATACCGGTAAACGCTTTTCCTTAGCGCCGCTCTTACAAGCCCCAAATTAAGCGTGCCAAATCGATTTCTCGTGTACCGAAGGCGCGATGTATAGACTCTCCAGGAGCGAACCCGACTTTCCGATGATTTGACACATTCAATTATGTTGTTTTAATGGACTTATATACGAGCTTCCGATATTTCACTCCACTTGCGTCATTATCGACGTTCGATATTGCCACGAGTGCCAACGACGGCTGTTGCCACTATTTCACCACCAAGGAATTCATTAATAAATACTACAAGTGACAAATCTCTTTATCAATTGCTTGTTGCTCGTCAATTGCATCCATGTATGCAAATACTTCGCTCCCGAACTTCAGTGTAATACATACGACAAATAAAAACTTGTTCATTTTACAATACTTCACGTAGATGTTCACCAAATTTTCGTATCGATAAACATGAAAATTACGTATATGAAATTGTCATTATTTATCGTACCCCGCGGAAGAAAGTTATTAGGGACACTTTAGGATAAACAACTAGAGTCCTGTCGGGCTTTAATGTGGACACCATAAAAGGGATTACCACATCACTTTCTAGGTTTCCATGGCGAAGTTTAATAAGAGATAATTATTTAACGGTCCAGTCAGGCTTAATCATGGTACGAAGAAAACAAATCCGGCTCCAGTGACGAAGCCTTAATGGGGACCCTTTTACATTTTTTCAGGGATTCCACAACAAGGAAGACAAACTAGGGCCTTATTACAATTCGTGAGCACTTCCTTAAAAATTAGTCATCCATCGTAGCACTGTTCCTCAAGTCAGTCAGGCGGTCACCTACCAATATAGGTATTAATCAGGGCCTTGTCAAAACCATGATGATTTTTCTTCACGTGACAATAGAAAAGCGATTACGGATCGACAAATCAGAAGTGCAATTACCGTGGAGCGTTCGCGGCTATAACAAAGTTTCAGTGTTGCAAAGCACCGCGACTCAGTCTTATCCGATAGTTGCGAGCGAAGCTGACCGCGGCATCGCAATCTCATGCTATATCCGCGGATTTGCGGTTTCCCTCGCGACTGTTAGGCATTTACGTTCGAGAGATTGCAAAACGGCTAAACTGCACCACTGCACTTACATAATCGAGAAGCGTCCCGAGCAAAGCCCGACACAACGCGTATACTCGAGGCGAGCAACCGACGATTTCAGATAAGTCTTTCAGCGAGGACATCGATAACGCGGTGACGAACGTGTGTCGCGCGCTCCACGGCAAAAACACGCCAAGGGAGCGAGGTCAAACAATCTCCATGTTTATTCCGCGACTGCGACGGCGAAATTCGTGTCTCGACTCGACATCCAAGCCGCTCAAAGTATCGCAAATGTGCGATTAACACGCGAGGCTGGAATCATCATCGTCGACGTCGACGTCGACGACGACGACAACGTCGGCAACGTCTTTGGTTGTCCTATACGTGACGGCTCTCGGGGAGTGAATAAGGTGAAGGCACTTGAAGTCGCCGGAAAGGACGGAGCTTGCGGTGAAGCACCCGGTATATAGCTGAGGACACTCGACGCCGACGTCTTCAACTCGCGTGCCATTTCGTTGTTTTCCCTTCTTCCGTAGACCACGAGAGAGTCATTGTTGTAAATGGACAGCGACTGTCGGAATGAGCCCAAGAGGTATCCGCTTCTCTGTGGCCGGCGCGCGGTATTCCAGGTAAGCACCAGGTGAAGCTAGACAGCCCAACGGCACCACCGAATCCACTTGGCTCGAGTCGCTCCACGCCCGAGAATCGTAGTTCGGGGATTTTCGACTGCGCTGCTGGGATCCCGCGCAAAAAAAATAGTATAAAAAGAGTATGAAGTATGAGAAGTATGTCGTATTGCGACGAAATCATACTCAAATTATACTCTACCAATTATTTATCGGAGTATGAAGTATGAAAGTACTGTACAATCAAATACTATACTTCTCATACTTTCCATTTTCATGCCATTATCATACTCTTTTAAGGGCAGGTTCTAGTCAAAATCGACCAAAAAAACGTATTTTTTTGTATTGCTTTATTTTCATCCTTAAGGTCTTAAAAGTGTGTAGGCAAAAGGATATTAGAATAGCTGATTAGATGTAAGTGTAAAAAAAAAAAAAAAAAAAATATATATACGATTTTTTCTGGAAAAAGTATATCTTATAATAAAAAGAAACTTTTTTTACTAACTCGTTCCCCTTGAAATACTCAAATACGTTTTTTCCGTGTTCGAGGCAGCAAGCACCGAATGTTGCGCCGTTTGAACCGGTCAACGCCGAGCGTCAGTGTATTCGGGGTTGCTCCGCGCCAGGCGCCTTGGCGCATACGAAACATCTCACAATGCAAGTACGAAAATTCCTGCGCGGAGAGAAACAAAAAATTCACACGGGACTGTAAGTCATGACTCAGCACATTTTTTTTTTTTTAACAGAGGATAATAATATTGTGAATAGGGGATTTTCATCGCTAGTCGCTGCGACTTCACGCGTCAGGGCTCGCGCTGCTCGCTCTTTGTCACGATATTTCAAACAAATAGGATACGGCCCGTATAATGAATATAAAATAAATATAAAATTTCCAATGCGACGAAAAGGACGTGAAATTGGGTCTCAACGCGCTGTGCATAACTCGGTATTACGTGGATTACCGTGTGTGGTCGGATGCGTTTCGCGAACGGTTCGCGAGCGGCCAACGACAACGGTGATTAATCACAACGCGACGGAGTGATAATCACATATACAATATGATTACTCAGTGGCGAGTGGACGCTGAATAATCCTCTCGGCAATGGGATCACCGATCTCTCGCTCTGACTCAGCCGACGCCGGACTCCGAACGATTCGTAACTGTGGAGTGTACAGAGGTGTCGCAACAGTCGATCAACGCACGAATAGAAATTGTGGCAAATTGGTTGCTTTTTTTCTGTTTCAGCTGTTTCCACATCTCAGACTATCGAAATAATGTATTTTATGCCACTCGTGAAATAAAATAAACCAAGTGAAATAATTAAATTATTTTATTGTTTAATTAATTATTAAATATATATTATTTTATATATATATTATTATTTATTTAATTATTTCATTTAAAATTAAATCTCAACTCTTGTGATTGCAAACTCATACGCTTCAGAAAAAGTTTCATCGCACTCGTATCGTAATATAGGTTATTGATGTATTACACCTTGTTGTACATTCTTTTTCTGCGACTTACAGAATTCGGAAAAGTACACAATCATTTTAGACTATTAAAAGAACGTCTTTAATTGTATTACATTTTTCGTACATTGTGTTCCTGTGAAATACACGAAATTCTGAAAAGTGCAATTTCAAGCGTGTGTACTCTTTAGCCGGTACTGTAAACACTGAGTCGACGTGACTGCACAGTGGGACACTCAGAAGGTGAAGTTTGAATACAGAACTCGTGATTGTATCTGCTTTAAACGATTTTTTTACCTACGGCTCGGACAGGGTTCATGGCACACCGACTTTCCACGTTGACATTGATCGTTGAACCGTATAACGAGATGTTCAGTTCAGCGTGTCGGACCGAGCCCATCCTCCATGTGGGAGAGGGGAGGGGCAAAGTCGGAGAAACAATTCGATATAAACATTCGGAAAAGAGTTCGAGAAAAATTACTATGCGTATCAATTTTATCTGCTTGAACTTTCCCCACAGTATTAATCTTGAGAAGTAAAATGCGTAAGGAGACAAAGAACAATTTTTGTGAATACGATTTATTTGTCGTCAAATCAAGTTTTGCGAAGCCATTATTAATAAATCTAGAGACAATGATTTATTTTTGCGAAGCTATCATTAATAAATCTGGAGACAATGATTTATTTTTGCGAATATGGTTTATTTTTGTCAAATTAGTTATTAGCTAGGCGATCAACATGCAGAAAGACACTATGTAGCATCGTAGTTAGCAGGTCGATGGAAATTCGACTCATTATAAAGGTTGAGGGTTAACAAATCTATCGACAATGATTTATTTTTGCGAATATGATTTATTTTTGTCAAATTAGTTATTAGCTAGGCGATCAACATGCAGAAAAGACACTATGTAGCATCGCAGTTAGCATGTCGACGGAAATTCCACTAGGTGAGTGTCGTCAATATGTCGTCGACGGCGCGCAAATGTCGTTGACAATGCACTTATTCGGCAGCTTCTTCGGCCACTTCGTCAACCTTCTCGGTGACCTCCACGGGGGTGAACACCTCCTCGGTGGGCAAAGCCTCCTCGGTGACGGGGACCTCTTCGGTGGGGATGTCCTCCTCGGTGGTCTCGCCGCTGATCGCGGGCAGGGATTCACGGGCCTCGTCGATCTTCTGTTGGACGCACTTCTTGGTGTTGTCGATGATGTTGCCGGCCTGCTGGTAGAAGGTGACGACGCCGTTGCTGGTCGTGCAGTAAGCGAGGGACGGCTGGAGGGTTCCCAACAGGAAGCTCAGCTTGGTCACCTTGACGGTGAGTTCGGGAACGACCTTGGCGGACACCCAGGTTGCCTTGGCAGCGGCCTGTCGACAGAACACACCGGATTTTAGTCACCCAATCTCGTGTACACGACTCGTGTATTGTGTGAACCTCGCGCGTCGCTTGACAAGCATTCGATGTAATTCGATGTGTTTTTCTCCGGTCATTGAATTGTATTTTTGTAAATTTTTGTAAGAATGTTTTATATCGCTATACTGCCTCTTCGATGCGTTACATGTATTTGCTGGCTCTCAAGGGACAATGTCCTAGAGCTTCAGTCCCAATAAATAATAATAATAATAATAATAATAATTCAAACGACATCCTGGATCGGATGTTGGAAGTAGAAAGAAATTTGAAAACATGAAAATGGACGTTGAACTCACCACATTGGCGCACATAATAGCGGCGGCAGCGGATCTGATACCGTCGACGTTGTCTCCGCAGTGGTAAGCCTCCTCCCTGATCTTGGTGAGGTTAGCGAGGACATCCTCGGAGACCTTGATCATGCTCTCGATGTATCCGGATCCAGTTTCGAGCTTGTCGGTGACGCAGTGGCTCATGTTGGCGATGACAGCGAGGGCGGTGAACTCGAGGTGGGAGAACATCTCGGTACATTCGGTGACATCGACACCGTCAGCCTTGGCGGTGAGCTGGTTGATCTCGTCCTCAGCCTGTCGAGTCAAGCCGTGTCCGTCGTAAAAGTACATTCGTCAAACGGGATAATCCAATTGAATTGCGCCAATCGAATTCAATTGTCGATCAATTTGATCGAATCGAAGCGCGTCGTGAAACATTACCTTCTGCAGCAAGTTCTTGATTTCATCTTGAACCCTCTGGGTGAGCTTCTTCGCTTCGTCCAAGAGGTTCGCAGCTACTTCTTCGGCCTTCTGTTGGATGGAGTTGATGGTGTCGCGGACCGTGGTGACAGTCGCGTCGACTATTCCAACCACCTTCTGCTGGACGTTCTCAAGAGCGTCCGACCAGTAGGAAGCATTCGCTGCCTAAACGTTGCACAGAATCATTCGCAATGTTAGAGAGAAATATGAAACGGAAGCCTGGGTATTGATTTTTTACCACACGAATATCTACGTCTGTTAAACATCTACCAAAGGGTTTAACTTGGCTAATATATTGATTCGGATTAATATTTTTGAAATTTTATTTTTATAACAATTTTTTTGGAAAAAAATTATAACAGGGAATTTATATTTGTGAGATTTTTGTTTGTGAGATTTTTTGTTTGTGAGATTTTTGTTTGTGAGATTTTTGTTTGTGAGATTTTTGTTTGTGAGATTTTTTGTTTGTGAAATTTTTGTTTGTGTGATTTTTGTTTGTGAGATTTTTGTTTGTGAGATTTTTGTTTGTGAGTGTTTTGTTTGTGAGATTTTTTTTTGTGAGATTTTTGTTTGTGAGATTTTTTTTGTGATTGATTTTTTACCACACGAATAAAAGGAATTGGTTAGATTCGGATGCGACTACATTGCTTGGACCAACGAATTAGATTGCTGGGCTCGCCAATTGGTTAGTTGGTGCAACCAACGAACTCGCTGACCCAACTATCCTCGTTGCCTTCTCTAAATTGCACGAACCATGCAATTCAGTCAACCGATAGTTTTTCTCCGTTCACTTGTTACACTTTTTGAACTTTATCCGGCTATTGATCGTTTGATGAAGCACTTACCGAAGCGAAGATCAAGGCGCACAAGAAGACTGCGAGTTTCGACATTGTTGCTTGGTTGCTGAGACGAGTATACTTTACCATCATTAAGACGCAGCTTATATAGATCATCCATGGCCCGGGTAATCGAAGTAGGAATCGATAAGACCAAAGGCAAACGAATGTTCGGCCACTTGTGCAAATTAACCTTGCGAGGCATCGATTTAGCTATCGCTAACGATTTTTGGTATTCTTGGAAATGTTTGATCTCATGACATATCTTTTAATTTTTTTATATAACACCGCGGCGCAGGGTGATTTTTTTATTGACTCTGCTGATGCCAGATGTTCGTTTGATGGCGGTGGGAAAATAACCGCTTGGGACACAAGAACCATCATTCCGCTAAGAATAATTGGCTATATGTACTTTTAAATGCTTCTAGTAGATAAGTCTGTCTAGTCGACCTGAAATTAATGGAAACGCTTGAATCCAATGCGAAACAAGGTTTTATTTTTGGCCGGACATACGTCACACTGCATCTCTAAATTTCGCACTTACATAAATAATTCTAAATAAATATTCTGTATCTCATTCTGTATACGGGTTTCTAGATTCACCTGTAAATTAACGCTATCAATTAAACAATTGTAATGTTTTTCTAGGTTGTGGCACATACTAAAATATCGATTAATCAAAACTACATTAAGATGCCGTTTTCTGTACTTCTTTGCTTAGTGCTTCGATAAAATAAATGTGAATGTAATGTGCTCCACTAATGGTAATGTTTACTCTGCCGTTGACACATATCATAAAGAGTCCTAAATTAGAATAGGCGAGACTGGGGCAAAACGAGCCGCATGCTGGATAAAGCAGATGCAAAAACGTGCTCCATTTTTTTGGTTCAACTGGAGTTGGCGCAAACTGAATAGTCGAAAACTCAAAAAGGAAAGGAAAGCAAAAGGGTGAAAGTGAAGTTCAAGAATAATGTTTCGCGCAAGCTTTTATCAAAACTTATACAGTGCAGTAATTGCGCCAGTTAGGCTCAGTGTTAGTATGCCGAAATAAATTACGAACGCTCGGCCTACACGCGCAATTCCTGTGTCATTAAGTGAACGGTGGATAACATGCGTTTACTCAATTAGGTAGAAAGTCAAGACAGCATGCTTAAGATGGGGGAGAACGGGGGAATCACAGTCACTTAAAATTACTTGCTGTTTTCTGTAAATAAAATGTCGTTTGAATTACTTTAAAAAAGGACGAGATAAAAATCATTTTACAAGAATTAAAAAAAAGTCCCGACTGGAAAAGAAGCTTTAATAATAAACAAATCGGGTAAGTAAAAATTGTGAAATAATAAAATAATGTTGCGCGTATCATAGTCGGGAGATTTTCACACCTAATGACGAAAAATCTTCCGACTATGATATGCGCTTATTATTTTATTATTTCACAATTTTTATTTACCCAATTTGTTCATTAATATAGCTTCTTTTTCAGTCGACAGTTTTTTAATTTTTGTAAAATTATTATTTAAAAAAATTAAAAACTGTTTATAATTATCGAGTGTGTTGCCAGTTTTGTCCCGGTGGCCCATATTGCCCCCATCTAATTCGGCATCCCGTTACGCCGCAGTTTTTCATATGTGTGATTATGTATTTCTATGGGTCAAAGTCCAACGTATATTGATCGACCAAGTTAGTCCCTATTGATGCAATAACAATGATCATTGATAAAGATTGACATACTTTCTCACATCGTCATGACCATTTGTCAACAGATTGTCATATAAACAGGTGTGTTTAGGTAATTCACTTAATAAAAAGATGTGTGTGCCCTATTTAAACTGTAGAGCCCGGTGTCATTAATTACGTCTTGTGGAGTAATTTGGGTCGGCTAATCGAGCAACTAGACAAATTATCCAATCAACTCAGGCATGAAATTCGGGTTGATATAAAACCGTAAAATTAGTCGGTGCCTCTGTCATTTACGAGTGGCAGGCGAGAGTAGCGTCAGTCTGTCTGACGCAGATTTGAAACATCGGTCCCCTAACTGGAAGTTATCTGAGGTGCAACGTGAATATATTTCACGTGAAAATGGGCAAAACGGATATGATAATGATTCGTTGATACTGTCAATACAAAGCTGTGACAATAAAATTGACATATGGGGCATTCCTGCTGAAATTTTCACGCTCTGACCCTGACCCCCGTCAATAATTATGGCAATTTTTTATCGAAAAGTATACAGAAAAAGAGAAGACACGTATTTTGCTTCCTATTAGAGAAAGCTTTGTTTTCGTGAAACATTTTTTTTTTTTTTCTCGAGATTTTCATGTCAGTACACTCAGAATGGTTTAAAACGTCGTGAAAAGTCGTTTGTACAAAATGTCTGTATGTATGCGTGTGTATGTGCAGATTTCGTTATTTACACGATAACTGACATAATTTTTTAAGAACGTTCTACAAATTTTACATGCACGTTGGCTATCATAGAACAGGAAAATTAATTGAGTTAAATCTATCCATTACCCAAAAATTATTAATTTTATTATCAGCTTTACAATTAATATGCAGACTAGATTTATAGAATTTGACAAGTGTTCGCAATGCTGAAAGTGTCACGTGTTTGTTGTCTACCGACTAATTAATTGCGATTTTCCCTATTCCATGTCCCTCGGGAATCGTTCAGTTGCTATTTCATTAGTCTATATTTTATTAACCAAGAATTCCATTTCAAGCATGAACTTCTAAGGGTTATTCACGATTTTAGCCTTGGTTATAGTGGTGGTGGTGGTAGAAGTAGTTGTGGTAGTAGAGGTAGAAGTGGAAGTGGTAGTAATATTAGTGTCGTCGATCTTCCGTTGGATACATTCCTTGGTAGCGTCAACAATGTCCGACGCCTCCCTTCGAAAAGACATGAGTCCATTTGTGGCTGTGCAATAAGCGAGAGACGGTTGAAGTGTGCCTAACAAAAAGTTGAGTTTGGTGATCCTGACCAGCATGACTGGTAATACCGTCGGAGAAATCGTGGCTGCTTTAATTCCGGCCTATTGAAAGATACATCATAACTTTAATACAGTATCGCAAAAGCACTTTTATATCACTCCGTGCGAGAAGTGCGATTTCTCGCACTAGTGAAATAAAATCGTATACGAAACTCGCGCGAGAAACTTTTTCTCAACTCGTGTGATTGCAACACTCGCCTTCGGCTCGTGCTGCAAACTTGCACAAGTGAGAAAAAGTTTCATCGCACACGTATCGTAATATACTATTTCATAATACGGGGGAGAAATTTTTAGCCAGCACGAAATTTCAAGGGGTATTCAGGAACGTTGAATTGAAGCGGCGGAAATGGAAATGGACATTAGACTTACCGCGTTGGCGCATGCCATAGCTGCGGCTATGGATTTCAGACCTTTGCCGGCATTGCTACCGCAGTTTCGAACCTCCTCCCTCATTTTTGTCAGGTTAGCGATTACGTCATTGGACGCCTTGTTGATGCTCTCAACGCAGCCAGATCCAGTTTCCAATTTGTCGACTATACAGACGGTCATGTTTGCGAGAGCAGCGAGCGCGATGCGATTTAGACGGGCCGCCTTTTCCATACAGTCGGTAACGTTCACGCCTTCGGCCTTGTCAGCGAGCTTTTTCATGTCATCGTCGGACTGTCAATGGTGATTTACGTATTGATCTAACTCGACAATTCAGTTGCACAGGGATAAATCATTCAATTATGCGTGAATTCCGTCAGAACCTTCTCCAAGACTCGCTTGATTTCATTGTGAATCTTTCCGCCGAATTTCGTCGATTCGTCCAGGAGTTTAACAGCCAATCTTCGCGCTTTGTCCTGGGCAGTTTCAGTTTTTCCTCTGACCTCGACAATCGTTGCGTTGATCACGCCTTCCACGTTGCTTTGTACCGTGTTTAGAGTGCTCGATAACAAGAAAGAATTTGCGGCCTAGTGTTTGCAAAAATAACGAAAATAATTAGGAGCCAATAATAAAAAATATCCTCTCGCCAGTGTTTGATCATTCGATGCTTTTTTGTCGGTTTATCGCTTATTGATTATGTGCAGAAACTTACCGATACCAAAAATACGACGCAGAAGATGATTGCGAGATTCTTCGCCATTGTTTGCTAATTTCTGGTCGTACCTGGTTTAAGCTATCTTGAAAGAAATTGTGTGGTGTCAGTTTTCGTGTCATTTTATTCTTAAACATTAGTCATCGGAATAGGTCAAACCGACTTTCAGTGATAAGTGTGCTTAAATATGGAATTGGATGTCTGTTATTTTACATCTTCGCCGAATTGTTAATTAGTTTAGCTGCAAAATATACGAAAATATTTAACACTTTATAAAAGAAAAAAAAGTACCATTATAAAATGATCATTGACATTGATTCTTAAATTTTCCATCAACACAGCCACGAATCAATAAACGTTTATGTGTTTAGCTGGGCTTCGTTTTCTCTAAAAAATAATTATAAGCAGCGAAATTAAATAAAACGCGCATTTTTTTCTAGATCAAACAGTATCTGGAGATTAGAAAGTTCTCGGTCGTACAACCCACGCAAACTAAAAAAACAAAAAAAAAATTCACCACAGCGCGAAGCGCTGAAACGTGAAATTCGTGTTGATATAAAATTGGCGAGAGCAGCGTCTGTTTCTTTTTCGTTTGCGTTCGTCTGGCGGCAGGTTAGAAATATCGCTTCCCTAATTGGGAATTTTCCGCCGGCGAGAACGGTGGAATAACGTGAGAGAGGGCGAGAGAAAATCAAGCGAGGGTCGATCGCCCCTCGCCCGTGAAGCCACGACCGACCCTCCGTGGTATATGGCAAATCGAGATCGTGTCCACGAGTTTCGTGAATAGCCCTTTGAGCGGCCCTTTAGCTCATTCGACGCTCGTGAAACATGAAAATGTTGAACCTGTCATCGTCGGGGCAGTCTCACCGCTCGTGGTTTCTATCTACACGGAGAGAAGGATCTGATAAAATTTACCGGACGCTATAGTAAAAATTACCAACGCGCCTGGTATTAAAAAGCCATAGTCGCCACCTGACGAACAGTACGAGAACTATGAGAATTTCTAACATATATATAATATTTTTTACCATATTTCGTGGTAAAAATTCTCATCGTTCTAGTTCTTCTCGATAGATGGCGTTATATCTCCCCTCTATCGGAAATTTACAATACTTTTTACTAGAATTATGGTAAAAAGTATCAGATTCTTCTCTCCGTGTATCGTGTAATATTGTCGACAAAAATTTACACACATTTTGCAGCACTAAACGATCAAGGATCCTCCGGATAACTGAAACAAGTTGCCCAATGCGCGGCGCTTTATTGGCTCTACAAAGCAACATTTCGGCAATTCTAATTAAATTCGTTCGCTTAATTATACAATCGAAGCTGTGGCTCTTTTGTTCGCCTCACCCTGACTGACCCGAACAAAAGTGTTCGTGTGCAGCGATGGAAATTCGATCGTTCAATGATTATACAATTGAATTTGTATATTCGCGATTTTATAAAATGTGCGAAACAGAAGAATAAAAAGAAAATGTCGATTATATGAAAATAGCGGAATGCTACATGTCCGAAGGTTGTAGAAGTAAACAGCGACGCTCATAAAAAGTTGGAGGCATCGCAGGTTTTTTGTTTTCTGTTAAGAAGTGGCGAACTCGATGAAAAACCGATTTTTCGTATTTTAATATCGAATAAAACAACTTTAGACTGTACAGGCAATGTTGAAAAAATGTACATCATTTAAATCATTTCGATCTGAAGAAATGTTGTCTGAATCATTTCCCGATAGAATTATACATTTTCAACATATTCAAGATTAAAGAAATAATATTATTTAAAAAATGCATTTTGTAAATAAAACGAAATACGTGTCTTCTGATTTATAATCGAATTTATATATCTACGATTTTATAAAGCATGCGAAACAGAAGAATAAAACGAAATTTTGAATACATGAAAATAGCGGAATGCTGCATGTTCGAAGGATGTAGAAGTAAACACAGCGATGCTCATAAAAAGTTGGAGGCATCGCAGGTCCGACTGATGGCTATAGCAGCGGTATGAAAATTCACCCTTATAGCGGTACACAAAACGTTCCCATAGGATTGGTCTGGTTGACACACCGGGGTGTCGTGGGAACCGCGCCCGCTCGATATTATAAAGCATTGTACGTGCTTCTCTCTTTCTCCTTTTCTCTTTTATTCGACATAGCGCCGTTCAACGTCCTCCGGTCTGGGCCCTCAAGAACCGAGAGTAGGTAACGCACATTCTTTGCAAAACTGAAGGGGGTTTCTTGAACCTAAACAATACACGACCGAACATTGATAATCGATTAATCGACGGTTTTCTGGTCACCGAAAAGCGTGGCCATTTACTCCACGAATGTCTTGGAGTAAATAAAAAAAAATGTAAATCAATCTGAATCGACAAATAATACACATTCAATTGCCTTGTGCTAACGTATACCTCGAGTCCATTTTTCCAATAGACAAAATGCGATCGAATAAGTGTCTGAGCAAACAGTCTATTGAATTAGCATCTGAACCAATAAGTGAATACTTGTAAGGAAATCCATTACAGGTAACTAACTCGCGACTGTGGAATAATGCGAGAAGAGCAATTGGAATACCTGTGATGACTTGGCTGGACACTTCCCGCTATGAATAAATTTATCAGTAGTTTATTCAACAATGTCAAAAACTGTCGTCAGATTTACCAGGTTATTTCTCATCGCACATAACTTTGAACTGCAACATTTGCTTGTTGATAATAAATGTGTAAGTAGTTTATCCAACAACATAAAATTCTCTTCAAATTTATCAGGTCATCACCGATCACACATAACTTTAAACTGCAAGATTTGGTTGTTGATAATAAATGTGTAAGTAGTTTATCCAACGACATAAAATTCTCATCAAATTTATCAGGTCATCACCGATCGCACATAACTTTAAATTGCAACATTTGGTTGTTGATAATAAATGTGTAAGTAGTATTCAACGAAATAAAATTCTCGTCAGTGATACCAGGTTATCTCAGATCACACGACTTTAAACTGCAACATTTGGTTGTTGTGAATAAATGTACAAGTAGTTTATTCAAGGACATCAAACTCTCGTCGGATTTACCAGGTTATCTCTGATCGCGCATAACTCAAACTGCATCATTTGGTTCTTGTTAATAAATGCGTAAGTAGTTTATCCAACGACATAAAATTCTCGTCGGCTCTACCGGATTTTCCCAGATCGCGCATAACAAAACCGTATAAAACGCGTATCTGTATCCCTCTTTATCGGACGATCATTTGACCCCCTCGAGTCAAAGTTTACACCATAAATATTTCATTAACGTCGGGCGTTGCGTGTGCCCCACGTCTTGGTGTCAATAATGCGCCTCTCGAGACAAATGCGCGACCCGAGTACATTACAATAATATTAATAAGCAATGGAAGGCAAAGCTCTCGGGGCTCATTGAGACGGAAATGATTTGGGGTCTACGCGCGGTTGAACCCGAACCTGAGTTCACGACTCCTCGGGCTGTATTACACATGTATAATATCGAAGAGTCCCGCATACACTGAATTCGACGATACGAACATGTTGAATCGTTACCATCGCACAGACCAATGTTTATACATGTTCGCTTGCGTCGCTTGTGTTGGTGAGTCACCTTTGGAGAGCGAGCGACGACGAGATGAATAATGGATACGTGCGCGGAAATTACAGTGAAGCAATATCCAGGATGGGTATTTACGTGGACAAACCGCCTCTCGAATAAACCAAACGGGCATCCCATACGGAAATAAAGTATATGCCAGATTTATAAAATATCTATTCCAGATATGTAAAAGATCTATTTTTCCGAAAAATTGTCTACGTCGGTTCTATTTTAGGATGTATACGAAATCTATGCAAGCAAAAAATAGATCTAAGTAAATAGATCTAAAAATAGATCTATACTTCATTAAACTTCTAATAAAAATAAAAAACGGAACAAAAATGGTCCTCAAGTGACTTACACCGCTTTCATACTTAATTTTGTTTCCCATCCTAAATTTTAATCCCATGAAAAATGAATAATCAATTTTGCGCTTATCGCAAGCACCATAACGCCCGGACATTTGTACGGATCACTATCCAATTTTGTGGATGTCTTTGGCATATAACATATACTTTTGTTATTAAATTTGAAACGGATTCATCAATATCTTCCAGCTAACATCATTTTTTTTTGTATATAAATGGAATTTAAATAGAAATCTATCGTGAGCGACCGATAAATATTTATTTACGAGCCTCAAATTTTGAGATAATTTTCTTTTTAATGTAATTAAACTTTTGCGACCGTGGCTGGACGAACAAATTTTTTTTTTTTTTTTGGGACACCCTAATACTTATTTTCCGTGGGGTATACGTCGCGTTGTACACCGGTTCGCGTGCCCTCGATCGCGTCTGCATATGGCGCGCCTAGACCCGATCGCTGAGGTCGTGCGGCGAGAGGAGCCAGCCGGAGATTCCTCTGTCAAAGGGGCCGGTATACGACGACGAATTCGCGGCACCGTCGGCTACTCTCCCCTGTTCTCTCTCCCGCGTCACGTAATTCGATTGTCTTATAGCGCGTACACGGGACGTATCCACACACGCGGGCGTATAGCACATAGTGCGCGATCATCGATCTGCAACTTGTCGACGCGACTTGTGTACACACACCGTACTCTCACCCAACCGACGACGCTGGCGTCAAAGGTACAGCGTATTCGATGTCGATAGCCTCGACTCGTTACTCATAAAGTACCATGTGAAAAAATTAGACCAGCATGGGGCAAGTCCACGGGAAAAAGGCTCGGCTGCAACAATTACATTAATCCATTTTTTTGTCTCACACCAACGAAATTATTACGATGAACTTGGTACTTAATTTTTTTGTATAAAAAGGTAATTTAGGCGAAATCTGACCGAATTTAATAGGCACTTCTGTGCGTTTTTGCAAAACCTACAAACGAGTGCCTAAAACGAACGAATCATTTTCATGAAAAAATTGGGTGATCGGTAAATTTGTTAAACAATGTGTTTTTTTTCATCAATATGTTAATAACATTTTCGAATTATTATTATGCAAAATTAATCTTCTCAGTACCTTTAATGCGCATGCGTTTTTTTTTTTCAGATTTTTATACCATCGAGAAATGTTTACAATTCTCTCGCATTTTTTCTCCAATTTATGCAAACTGAATACCAGATGCAAGGACTACCTTGAAATTACGGAAAACCGTGAAATTCAATTTCATTCGCAGTTGGCAGTAGTTTGTCTGTGTAGATGTTAAGGGCCTCATACTCGAGTACACATGTTTGCACCCTGAGTAGCTGTTTGCCTTGCGCGTTCCTACGGCAAACAGGAACGTCCATGACTATAATGATAGCGCGCTGCAAGAGTTGAGCTAAGCTGCAGACACGTATAGCCTCGCGTTAATTGCGCGCAACCCGATTCCGAAGGACGGCTAAATGCAATACCCGATTCCCGCGATTTTCTATGACAATAGAACTACGTGTCCCGCGCGCTGTTTTGCCCAACTGTTTATTGTGCCGTTTCTGTTGCGCGCCTCGTGTGTTGGGCGCTATTATGACAGCGTGACGTCTCGCTTTTGTGCGAACGTGGTGGTGGTGGTCAGGGATGCATGTACGAATGTGTCCGCGAATGTCGGCTCTAGGTGGAAAGACCAGCCTTGACGCGAAAAATTCCCATGCGAATAATTCGCCTCCCCCACGTTCCTCCAGGCGTAACCATCGCCGCAGTGCCGCCGCGTTTTCAATTGACGTTTGCGCAAAGGCGAACCGAACTTTCCCACTCTCGACACTCAGAAAAAAATATATGGTCTGATTAACCAAATTTTTTACTATAAAGTATGTTTTCCTGAGGCGATAGCAATGCTTTTATGGTTATCGCAACCAGTAAAAAATATACAGGGTGTCCCATTTTAATCTTACACCCGATCGAAAAATGAGTTACACGAAAGTTGTTAGGATTCGAGGGGGGACGTTTTTCTAAAAAAATAAATATGGTCCAACGGGCGGATCGCCGGCATTTCGACTGTACACACAGATGTGTTGACTTTTCACGCTCAATCAACTTCGCGTCGCGAGCACGTGCAATTTTTACTCGACGATGATATAAGAGCCTCAAAAAGCCTGAAATTAAAATAAAATCTGTTGCATTGGAGAAATCGTTAAAAAAATATTTTACGCCGGCGATAATTCGGCAATAAATGACGAAATTATTTTCACGATTGAGTCACTCATTTCAAGGATATTATTTTACGTGAATCGAGTATTTTAATTCGAGAATATTATTTCGCGTAAATTAACGAATCTGTTTCGAGAATATTGTTTTAAGTAAATTCAACAGTTTTGATTTCAACAATCAAGAGTTATTGAACTTATGAATAAAAATAAAAGTTAACCTGTTTTTTTACTCGTAGCAAGTGCACCAAGTGGATGAAAATTAATCGGGCGCTTATCAGTGCATATATCAGCGAGGGTGACGCGCCCAAGACTCGGGTGTCTAATCAAAAGCAGCATAACGGAAGTGATGCCTTGACAGATCAGTTCTGTGGCGATATCTCGTTTGTCGCGTAATACCCTCATCGTACTTCTCGTGGTAAGCCTGTTTACCGTGTTGAAATAGAACTAGAACGTATCGCACGCATTCCGGTACACAGTGCGGCTTGTCGTCCGCACACCGAGAAAAAGTTTCCTTGATACCAAAGAAATGGGTGGATTGACATTTTTTCATTGATTTCAATGAAATATTTCTTTGAATTTCAATGAGATGATCTCCTTGATTTAAAGAAACGATATACTTGACTGCACCCGGTCTGTCAACGTTTGGCTCATTCGCGATTAGTCGTATTGGTGTTTCTCGCGCGAGCTGGTCTGTCATGTTATAGTTAAGTCAAGTCAAATCAAGAAGATAATCATTGGTTAAACCATCGAAGTTATTGGTGACCATATCTAAGTACTATGGTACGTAACCAAAAACTTGGTGGGCATAATCTATAATTTGGTTGATGACATCGTTCAAAGAAAATATAATATTAACTTAAGGATATTATTTCATTGACCTCAAAGAAATGTTTCATAGGTTGAGATTTCAAGGAAATTTCATTGAATCAAGGAAACTTTTTCTCTCGGTGCAAGTTAGGCATCACCTATATGAGTGTGCACATATCCAGGTGGTGAAACTGATCAGCTCAGACGGCACCGCTGCTGGGGTCTGCATCTAGCAGTACAATTGCCGTGAATGGTCCGCTTCACCGTAAAGGCCGAATGTACCTGCCGTAGAGTGTCCTGTATCATGGGAATACCGCGGCATGTGCGGCTCGATATATGTACCACGCTATATGTATTATATAGATATAGATATATACATTTCCTGTCCTCGCCATATGGTCATAGGAGCCTCTCTAGATTCCTGCTGGCTCTCAATGCCGGCCCTACCCTTCGATAATTAATGCATTGCCATTAGCCACGATGATCTCGTGTCTGGGCTTCGTGATACTTCCCTGTACTTTAAGTACTTTTTTCGAGTACTAAGTATTAAGTATTTTTAAACATGTACTATCATCGATGCCTTTTTAAACATTATTTCTGTTCTATAATAAAACGTTCCTAATTCACCCCAACGTGACCATTGTCAAGTACTTGACAATTTAAGTACAATACTTGAAGTACAGGTCAAGTACTTGACAATTTAAGTGCAATACTTAAAGTATTTTTGAAGTAGTTGATACTTTTAGTACGGTACTTTTAGTAGTTCGCAAGTACCGGGTACTTGAAGTACTGCCCAGCTCTACTACTTAAATTTATACTTTTAGTGTGGCTGAAAATATCGTGTTTTTCCATAAAACCCGGGAATCTCTTTCGATGCAAGCTCCTCGTTCCAGTCTTCCCGAAATGTAGCTTTCATTCGACTTTCTTTCTGCTTTTCTCGCTGCGGGAGTAATTGTCGGTGTATAATCGTAAACGGTCGCAGACAGCGCACCGAGAGAAAAAATTTCCTTGATTCCAAAGAAATGGGTGGATTGAATTTTTTTCATTGATTTCGATGAAATATTTCTTTGAATTTCAAAGACATGATCTCCTTGATTGAAAGAAACGATATGCCTGACGGCACCCGGTCTGTCAACGTTTGGCTCATTCGCGATAAGTCGTATTGGTGTTTCTCGTGCGAGCTGATCTGTTATGTTATAGTTAAGTCAAGTCAAATCAAGAAGATAATCATTGGTTAAACCATCGAAGTTATTGGTGAACATATCTAAGTACTATGGTACGTAACCAAAAACTTGATGAACATAACCTATAATTTGGTTGATGACATCATTCAAAGAAAATATAATATTAACTTAAGGAAATGTTTCATAGGTTGAAATTTCAAGGAAATTTCATTGAATCAAGGAAACTTTTTCTCTCGGTGCGGACAACCGGTGGCTCCGCAGAACAAGGTGGAATCGTGCAATTAGGCGAGAGATCGATGTGCGGGGCGCGGTGCCGGCGAGTCGAGCGCAAAACGCGCGCAGCTCGCACCTGAATCCACGGTGTGAGCTGCACCACTCTTTCGTTGCACCGCTGCCGCTGCCTCTGCTGCGGCTTTTTTAGCATCCCGCGCGCAGCTGCAAAGGCTCCTCGTCGCAGCGCCGCGCAGAAATACGAGCAACGCGGCGGCTGCATCACGTCAAAAAATAATTACATTCTATTTTTGCGCGTACGTTTCACACTTGTCGAGTGGGTGCCGTATTACAACCCATTTACCCTGATGGAAATCGTACGTTTATTGCATTTTTAGGAGTAGAAACAAATTTCACCAACAACGGCTGCAACTCATCATTTCACGAATTATGGTTATTCAATGCTCATTCAAGAATCACTGTGTTTTGAATGTGTCTTGAGACTTTCGTCGACTTTATTTATTTGAGTAAAATAATTTCGCTGACTTTGTTTTGATTTTTCAACGTTTTCTACTTTACCGATGTAAGATAATCGATGTTCCGATGTTTTTTGAGAAACATCGATTGTTCATAATCGATTTATTTAATAATCGATTCTTTTACACCGAGAGAAAAAGTTTCCTTGATTCAATGAAATTTCCTTGAAATCTCAACCTATGAAATATTTCTTTGAGGTCAATGAAATAATATCCTTAAGTTAATATTATATTTTCTTTGAATGATGTCATCAACCAAATTATAGGTTATGTTCACCAAGTTTTTGGTTACGTACCATAGTACTTAGATATGTTCACCAATAACCTCGATGGTTCAACCAATGATTATCTTCTTGATTTGACTCGACTTAACTACAACATAACAGATCAGCTTGCGCGAAAAACACCAATACGACTTATCGCGAATGAGCCAAACGTTGACAGACCGGGTGCCGTCAGGCATATCGTTTCTTTAAATCAAGGAGATCATGTCTTTGAAATTCAAAGAAATATTTCATTGAAATCAATGAAAAAAATTCAATCCACCCATTTCTTTGGAATCAAGGAAATTTTTTCTCTCGGTGTGTAACATCGATTTTTTTTCTCAACATCGCCCATCCCTAGTCGTGTACAAGTGCGACGGTCGGTAGTATAAACGGACACTTCCGCGAACCAGTGCGTCGCTCTACCTGCGAAATGACTGAAGCCCTTCGCTCCTCGGTAATTAGTCGTTCGCCCGCAGGTACGACAGTTATTATACCGATATAGTCTCGTTCGCCGTCGTCTGAGAAATCTCAACCCATAACGACGAAACGATGTGAACCGCTGACGGAGAGCCTGACAACCGTGTCACCGTGCTATTACCAATACCACGTTTTTCCCCATCGGCTACGAGGAGCCTGAACGCGGCCTGCAAGTATTGAACGTTGCGATGTATGGCGTCGCTCGCGGTCGAAGAGCTTATCGATTCCTCGCCACTTAACACAGAGTATACTGGCCGCTGGTTTCCTGGAAATTGGAGCGTACACTTCCGTGCGCACGTTTCTCGCATGAAATTTCAAGCGCTTCGATGAGCTGTTTTCATTACAGCAGCTCCACGGGATCCTCCTATATTCTCTCCCATTCATCGGTTTATTTTCCAACTGCAACGTATAGAAGAACCGCAGGATGAGCTGCGGATAAAAGCGAGCAGGAAGAAAAGCTGAAGAAAAAATGTGTTTACCTCATCTGTATACTTTATGCATTGTTCACTTGTGAGGGTGATAATTAAGGGATCATCACAGTGTGGTATTTTCAAAAAATTGTTTCTTTTTTCATTATCGGATAGTATACGCTGTTATAAACATTCTCTCAAATGTTCAAATCGAAATTCGAGTTATTTCGAATGGACCTGACATCGCTGTCCACTCTCAAAAAGTTTTCAAACTATCTATTTCAAATTTCGACAGAACAATCTTCTTATCATTCTCTATCGTCCTATGGAAGCTTTTTTGTTGTTGACATCTTCCTATTTTTTTTTTTTTTTTTTTTTTACGGAAAACTGTCGAAAAAAAGGCTAAATTTGACATGTTTTGTTTAAGCCGCCGCCATTTTGTCAAATACAAAAAGCTCCATAGGACGATAGCGGCTTTCCTACAGATTAGTTATCTTTTTGGAATTTTTATTTCGGATCAGGATTAAGGCCGCAAACCTGCACACTGTGCAGGACTTTTTTTAATCGGACTTTTCAAATATTATAACAATATTGAACAATAAATAAATCAACTAACAAAACATCATTTTATACTCTTCATTAGTACCTTGATTTGTACCAAAAAAAAACCAGACCGATTAGTTTAACCTAACCATAAAAAAATGGCGAAAATCAGTGATTTTTCGACGGGTCACACTGTGATGATCCCTTACTACAAAAATGCATAAATATTCGGCTATCAAACAGGAACAAATTCACTGCTATGTTCACGCCGCAAGTATGACGATTCCACTGGTTGTCTCTGTGTAAAAACGAGTTGGAATACGCTGGAAAAAACTGAAAGTTGGTGAAACGCGTAGCGTGAATTTGTCGAGAGACATCGCAACGAGATGATAATTTGTCCAACTCGCGACGTAATAATGAAACGGAGATTGAGCGAGAAAAAAGCGAGCGGGAACGAGAGACGAATAAAAAATGTGTTTACTTTGACGTGATACTTGATGCGTTGTTGAGTTGTGAGGGTGATAATTAATAAAAATGCATATTTATTCGGCTATCAAACAGTGACAAAATCGCTGCTGCTATGTTTACGCCAAGTATATATGTCGATTCCACCAGTTATATCTGTATAAACGCATCGAAATACGCTGGAAAACGCTGAAAATTTGTGAAACGCGTAGCGTGGATTTGTCGAGAGACATCGCAACGAGGTGATAATTTGTCGAGGAACATCGTTACCGCTCCGTGTCGAGGCACTCCCGCTCCTATTCAAGCGATTAAACAAGGAATTATCGATCGTCATCCCACACCCCGGCTACGTCGAAGCATGCACCAGCGGCCAGGACATAAAGGGGGTGAATTTCAAATCCCTGGTAATTACGCGTCTCGCCCCGCTGAATTCCCCCATAACGCCGTGGAACATGTGGAATTCTATTAATCCCCATGGGAGGACACCCGACGCGTTTTTTCGGCACGGACATTGCGTGCCTCCTCCTAATCGCAATTCCCGCAGTCGTACCGAGGATTGCTAATGAAATATTATCAACGACGTGGATACGTAAAATATGTTAACCCGTGTGACGTACACTGTAAAAAATGTCTGTTTAAAAATTCATAATTTGTATATGAAGTTTTCTGCATATACGGTACATAAAATTTACTATACTATTGTGTCAAATTTTTAACACACGGTATATTAAATTTTTATACACAGTATAGTAAACTTAATTCGTTTAGTGTTAAATTTAGAAAAGCAATTGACTGAAAGAAAATACTTTTAATTATCGCCGAATAGTTTAATTACGCACTGCTATATAATATTTTATAGGTAAATATTATATAATATTGCTATATAATATAATATAATATTTTATAGGTAAAAGATAAATATTCGTGAAACAATATTTTTTCTCCACGAATACCTATGGCGCGTTGGTAATTTTTACTATCGCGTACGGTAAATTTTACCAGATCCTTTTCTCCGTGTAGTTTCCACATTTTATGTATTACTTTAATAAATCCACGCTTCGTCGACCGAATACGCGTTTTGCATTGTCAGAGTGAGTCTTCGAATTATCGTACAATCAGCAGCCACGCGTTATGCCCCGGGAATGAATCAAGCAGTGAAATTCTAGCTTCTGGAGACGCGGCTTTTAATTAAATTATAACTTCCTGATGGTTTTCCTCCGCTCGTCTCCCGGGAAAATTGCTCCGCGGATGCTGAAGTCTGTGAACTCCCGTTGGACGGAGATGAAGTCCCTTTTCCCCCTTTTTTTCCCCCCCGCGCACTTCCATCTGCGTTACGTTTTTCATCGCCCTTTTTCGTTCTTATATCCATCCATCTTTATTCTGCCCCTCGGCAGAGTCGCCGATCGAGGCGCGTTTTTCCACGTGTAGTGGACTCGCGCGCGAGCGACCTATCCCCCCCCCCCCCTCTCTCTCTCTCTTTCTCTCGCTCCGTTTCTCTTTCCGTCTCCTCGGAGGGTTTTAGCCCGTGCCTCGGCCGAGTCCCCGTTGTGTACGTCTCAGCAGATGTACGACCATTTGCTATGGCAGCTGCGCCACTCAGCCCCACCAGTCGAACACCGTCGCACAACCCTCGTGCCTTCGTCTCCCTGTAGCCACGTTCCTGAACAAAAAATATTTCACATCAACAAATAAAGTATTTAAAATATTTATTTTTTTATGGTAAATAATTTTTTTAAATTAAATTAAAATTTTAATATTAAAATTTAAAATTAATTTTAATATTAAAATTTAATTTTTTAATTTAATTAAAAAATTTAATTTAAAATAAAAAATTTGTATACATTTTTTTTTTATTATTTAAACCGTATAGTCATTCGATTGATAACGAAATTCGGCAAACGCCGTAAAAATTACGAGAGGAAATAAATGTTTAAACGACAAAGTTATTTACCATCGGAATATTCCGTCGAAGGGTCCGAAGGTATTCGGGGCCCGGGTCAGGTGCCGCGGGGCCCGAGGTCCCGTCTCACGTCACTGCCGGGCCCCGGCAGTTCGGGCCCGGGGTAGGGCGAGGCGTCGTCCCGAGGATCCGGGCTCTCGGTTCCGTTGCTCCGCATTCACGTTTCGAGTCTCGTCGGGAGGGGGGGTTTGTGCATCGGCATCGAGAGAGTGCCCCGCGATATTGGCGCCGACACGCCGCGTAATCGGGTGCGATTTTTTCTCCCTCCGTCCCGCCCGTCGCGTTATCGTTATCGCGCGTCGTCCCAAGGCGGTGCAAAAGTGGTGTCGATTCGTGGGAAGGATGATCGTCGACAGTCCCGGGAACGTCGATCGACGCGTCATCGGCGACCTTCGCGATCAATGAGTCGTACGAAACCGCCGATTAAACGGCTATAAAAAAAAAACAATTACGACTAAAAAAATTTGTTTAAAAATCCGTCCTGCAAATAAATGACAGAAAATAACAAAATAATTGGACAAACAATCGTGACGCGGCGGAGAAAGGAAGATCGGCGGAAGAAATCGATCTTGGCGACTTTCACGATCAATGAATCATATCGAGCCGCCGATTAAACGACCGTCAATGAAAAAAAAGTGAATAAATGATTAAAAAGCGTTTCTGCGAATAAGTGTGAAAAAAAGGAAATTAAAGAGACAATTGTGAGGCAGCAAAGAAAGGAGGATCGGCGGATGAAATCGATCTTGACGACTTTCACGATCAATGAATCATATCAAGCCGCCGATTAAACGACCGTCAATGAAAAAAAAAACGTGAATAAATGATTAAAAAGCGTTTCTGCGAATAAATGTGAAAAAAACGAAATTAAAGAAACAATTGTGAGGCAGCAAAGAAAGGAAGATCGACGGGAGAAATCGATCTTGGCGACTTTCACGATCAATGAATCATATCAACCCGCCGATTAAACGACCGTCAATGAAAAAAAAACGTGAATAAATGATTAAAAAGCGTTTCTGCGAATAAGCGTAAAAAAAAACGAAATTAAAGAGACAATTGTGAGGCAGCACAAGAAGGGAGGATCGACGGGAGAAATCGATCTTGCGAGGGATCCGTGCGCCGTTGTATATCCAAACGTACTTCGAGTTCCGGTGGGGTCGCCGGAAGTGGCTGAGCGTGACGGCGCGACGGACGGGCCAACGGAAAAACGTGGGAACCCGTGGGCCGCCCGTTTCCGAGGTCCCACACGATCGGCCGCTGCTGTCGCGAGCCGCCCTTCGCGTCGCAACGATACGAGCGAAATTCGCGGCTCTCGCCGATTGTTTTCAGCGCCGTCGCCTCGCGGTTATATTATTCGCACCTCGCATCCTCGGACGCAAAATCAGCGAGTCGCGCCAGCGGCGAGGACACCGAGAGAGACCCGCTCCGCCACTTATCTCAGGTTGCCGGTGCACCGGAATAATTGCTAGATTAAAAACCCGTGAATCGCGTCAAGTCGTCCTCAGCCAGACGCCGACCTTCCGAGCGGTCGGAGAGACACCCGGAGAGTCGCTCGCTGATGCGGCGAAAAGGTTAACAGCTGAGAGCACCGGAAGTCGTGCTGGAAAGAGCAACGACTCGTTAATGGCTTCTTATAAACGAGAAATAACACAAAGTAATCGTAATAAGTCAATAGATAAATAAATAATGAAATTAAATAACACCACGAGCCGAGGATTTGTGTATAAAAATGAAACAAATTTAATCCGAATGGTTAACAGCTGAGAGCACCGGAAGTCGTGCTGGAAAGAGGAACGACTCGTCAATGGCTTCTTATAAACGAGAAATAATATAAAGTAATCGTAAAAAATAAATAAATAAATAAATACGCAAATTAAATAACCCTACGAGCCAAGGATTTGTGTATAAAAATGAAACAAATTTAATCCGAAAGGTTAATAAGCTGAGAGCACCGGAAGTCTGGAAAAAAAGAAACGACTCGTTTCTTTTTTTTAAATTAAATACTCATAATAAATAAATAAATAATAATTAAAAATAATCCCACGAGCCAAGGATCCGCGTATAAAACACGGTTTATCCACCACCAAGATCGCGAGAGTCCGCAATTAAGCAGTCAAGGACTCCCCGTTCCACAAAGTCCTTCCTGGAATATTCGACCCTTTCTCTCTCGTGTATTTTGTGTATTTTTTGTTGTTGTTATTTTTTTCGCGTGGAGCTCGAGCGGCAAAGACGTGGATCACCTATAAACCGTCGAACCGAACATGGCCACGGGGATTAATCCCGCGCGCCGGTGGTGGGTGGTTTAGACACGTCTGGTCGATGCGCGGTGCTCCGGTCGTCCGTCCCTGTCGCGGGCTCTCCGGTTTGGAAGCGTCCGCAAAGGTGTCTCCATAAGGGACGCTCTGCTTCTGTGGCCCCCACTCCGCGCGCTCGGATGTAACAGGCCGAAGCGAGACGCGAGTGCGAGCGAGAGAGAAAGAGAAAGACAGAGAGAGAGAGAGAGAAAGAGTTATTTATTTCGTGCACTAGGACCGAAGTCCCCTAAGCGCACCGTGCATAAATCAATACATAATGATCAGGCAATAAAACAATAAACAAGAAGGCATGAAAAAACAAATTCGAAAAAAATAAAACAGAAAACCCTTAAAAATAACTTAACTATAAACTAAAACTAAACTGAGAACTAAAAATCACAACTAAAAATTGGACACAATCAAAGGCAGAAAATTATAACGGCAGACAAAAATAATAGAACAGCAGAGAGAGAAAGAGAGAGAGAGAGAGAAGGGAGAGAGAGAGGGAGACGCAACGAAAGAGGAGCAAAAGGGAAGGCGAGGCGGACAAAGAGAAGGCAGGACGGTTGGATATTGCAACGAGCGCGAGCGCGACGGAAACTGACCGGTCGGGAATCCCACTCTGGTGGCGCGCTGGCTGTGTGACGTCAGGGTCGAGAGCGCGGGGTCCGCGAGTCGCGCAGCCAGTTTGAGCGCTCGGCTCGAAGCCGCGTGAAGGGAACGAGGAACGAAGAGGAGGCGCTCGCAGGCCTGGGCCGACCAAGTTCCGTGCCAACCGGGCCGGCTCCGTTCGACCCGCCACACACACACACACACACACAGACAAACACGCAGACCCCGCGTCGCCGCGTCGAAATTTCTTACCTGCTCTCTCGTCGGACTCTCAAAACTTTGTGCGCTTCTATTTTTCGAACGAGTCTTCTTTTTCTTTTTTCGTTTTTTCGTTTTCTTTACAATTTTCGTCTCACCTCGAAGCCGGTGTTACGGGTGTAAAATTGCGCGAGCGATTGAGTGATCGAGTTTACTTATTTATTTACACCGCGTCCCGCGAACCACGAGAGTCTCGAGCTCGACGTTTCTTGACGACGTGGAGCGAGGTGAACGAAGAGACACTGACGATGGATACGTCGATAGCCAGGAAGCCTCTGGAGTGCCGCAAGTACGTCGACGCGACCGCGGAGGGTGAGGTCTGAGGCGGTTGATAACGCGCGGACGATCCGAGGGACTGCAGTGGGGATAACGGTGGAAATCGGTTGAGGTGGTTGATAACGCGCAGACGATCCGGACGGGCGTGAAGGAGAATCGAGGACTGCAGTGGGGATAACAGTGGAAATCGGTTGAGGCGGTTGATACCGCGCAGACGATCCGAGGGACTGCAGTGGGGATTACAGTGGAAATCGGTTGAGGCGATTGATAACGCCCAGACGATCTGGACGGGCGTGAAGGAGAATCGAGGACTGCAGTGGGGATAACAGTGGAAATCGGTTGAGGCGGTTGATAACACGAGACGCGATCCGGGCGAGCGCGAAGGAGAATCGAGGACCACAGTGGGGGATAACAGTGGAAATCGGTATACCGGAGGGACGACGATCGGTGGACTCGATCGTACACGCTGTATACATATATAGATCTTGGCGTTTTGTCCTCGAAAACCGGTTACCGGTCGACGAGATCTCGCGGTCGGTGTTGCAAGGATCGTGTGGATACAGTCGAACGCCTCGACGCTGAGGCTGGTTTGTACAGTGTAGCCGATCCGGGTGAGGCGGAGGAAGAGAGGACGGACGGACAGGCAGAGCCACCGATCGCGCGTCGCGCGGCGAGGTGAAGGAAGGTGTGTGTGTGTGTAACGGGCGAGAAGAGGCAACGTCGCGACGGAGGCGCAGGCGCGGCTTGGCCGAGCGCCGCGAGCAGTGCACGAGGAACGAGCAACGGCGACGCTCGCGTCGATCGACCGACCGATCGACGATCGATCGGCAGTGAAAGCCGCGTGTGTGCGTGTCGTGTGTGTGTTTTGCAACCGGATACTCCGAGAGTTTCGCGCGTTTTTTTTTATCGCCTACACGTTTTCTTCTTACCGATCTTAACCGAGGATTATACCGATCGGCGCGTCGACGTTCGTCGACTCGATCGGTGAAAACGACGCACCTGCTGCCTCGAGCGGTGCACGTGGATTGTGGATACCCGAATCGGGCTGAATAGAGTCGTGTTCTCGGTGCTCGGCGATCGAGCGCATGCCGATTTTTTCGACTGTGAAAAAATCGGCCGCTCAAGGATGCTCCGTGTGTGCTGTTCACGACGTGAAGTTTGTATCTCGTACGTGGTGGTGCCCCGCGAGTGTCGCTGTTGTACGCTGGAATCGCGACGTGAGGATTTATAGAGGCGAAATCGCTTGCGAAATCGGCAAGTTTCAGGTTGAAGGAAGAACGTTGGATTAGATTTTTATAGACAAAATGGGCAATCACCCGTCCGCTCACCAACCGCTCGAGAGAGCCACCAGCTATGGCGGAAACGTGCTGCGATTATCGGTACGTATATATGCGACGTTTGCCGATTTTTTGTTGGAAAATCGGTGGAAACGACACCGGTCACTGCAGCGGCTGCATATAGGGATTCAACGGATCGATACAAGTGTATTATCGTTGTTTCTTGATTGAAACCCTTCCGCAAAATGTTGGAAAGCTATTTCCAAAATTTTCTTGGAAAGCTATTTCAAAACTTTGTAAGAAAAAAAATAGATTGTATTAACATCCATATATTGTACATGTTGTAACATCCATATATTGAACATGTTGTAAATTTACAAACATTCTTAACATCCACTCAACCTGGCCCCTTCACAATAAAATTGTCCAGGGAGTGATTTAATTAACATTTAATTTTTAAAAAGTTGCAATGCGTGTATAGAAGTCAATTGTCAAAATGCACCTCGACGTCAGTCGCCGTGTGTTGACGATGAGTACTCGACGACCGTTAAATTAAAAATTAATTTTAATATTAAAATTTAATTAAAAAATTTAATTAAAAAATTTAATTTAAGATTAAAATGTTGTATACATTTTTTTTAAATTACTTAAACCGTATAGTCATTCGATTGATAACGAAATTCGGCAAACGCCGTAAGTCAATTCTCAAAATATATAGAAGTCAATTGTCAAAATGTACCTCGACGTCAGTCGTCGTGTGTCGACGTTGAGGACTCGACGACCGTTTTCACGACGGAATATATTCGCCTTTCCACGCTTACGCGCGAAGAGGTCCCGTTACTCCATGTTGGGTACGTCCGCCAAGCGTCTCGTCCCTCGCGCGCGTCGATGCCCGCGCCTCTATATCACTTTCCGGCCCGTGCTCCGTGGCTGTATAGAGAGCGAATGAATAGCGAGAGAGCGAGAGGGAGAGGGAGATAGATAACTCGGAACGCACGAACTCTGGGATCAGCCAGATGTCCCGTTCGGGAGGCACATTTAGTGATCCCGGCAGCAAACTCTGGGCGCCTTGGACCTCGGGGACTTCTGGTGCTTCTGAGTTTCATCCTCAGCTGCCGCTGCTGCTGTTTCTCCGCGTCGCCTGAGATTCGCAGCTGTCGGAAATGAAGGAGCAGCCTGTGCTCCGTGTGTGTTTCTCGTGCGTTTCCTCCATCCGCTTGTTCGTCGCGCTGCGACCACAACAGCATCGCTAAAAGCAACACAGCAAAACGTGTGCTTTCCCGCTTCACGTATACGCAGTCAACATCCTCCGGCGGCCCTCCTCGTCGCCCCTCAACCGCGCCGCTCTCCCTCATAATAAACGCCGCTCGCGACACATAATAATCGCATAAATTCGTGGTCGTGAGAGAGTAGCCGAGCGAGCGAGCGACCGTGGCAAACCGACTTTCCCTATCCGTAGACTAGTTTGTTTTTTTTTTTTTTTTTTTTTTTTTTTTTTTTTTTTTTCTTCAGGAAGTCGCGGCTGATTTGTAGAAACACGCCGGAGAATTGAGACCAGAAGCGCTTCCTTTCGTTAAATGACTCGGCTCAACGAGGCAGTCATGGCGAGGGGAAATGTGTAAATTATAAAATTGAGTAAATGAGAAATTGTGAAATAATTCCAATAAACGTTCGCGTACCATATAGTCGGGAGATTTTTTTCGTCGTTAGGTGTGAAAATCAATTATTTCATCATTTGTTTATTCACCCAATTTGCTTATTAACTTCGATTTGGCTCATTATTTTTTATATGCTTAGTTGGACCCTCAACTGCATAAAGCTTTTTGTTTGTTTTTTTTATTGCTATTTTTGTTTGTTTCATATATTTTTTAAGTGACACATAAAAGCCCATAATTTAAAAATCTGATAAAATTTTGAAAAATACTTTGTTCAATAAAAAAATTATCTAGCTTATAGCCAAAGTGTGGAGGATCCTTCTTCTCATAGTTTTAAAGACCTTTTGATAAAAAAATTATAAAAAGCTGGAAAAAAGATCAATCTTCTTAAAAACATCAGAATTTTATCAGATTTTCAAATTATGGGGTTTTATATGTCACTTTAAAAATGCATTAAACAAACAAAAATGGCAATAAAAAAACAAAAAAATCTTTTTTGTGCAGTCGAGGGTCCAACTGAGCCTATAAAAAATAATGAGCCAAATCGAAGAGGTCGACGTCAAATCCAGGTCGAAACGGGGTGCGGAGTGCTCCATATATAATATAACAAATACATCTTCGTTTATCGTTTTGTGTATCGTCAATACATCATTGACCGTTGAATAGCTCATCGCACGTTCAGCCCAAAGTAATCGTTATAAATTGATTAAAAAAAAAAAAAGAAAAATCTTGGAAAAAATGATCGAGACACTGACGCATCTCTTAAAATCCGTTCTATATGCTTGACGCACAGTTCGTCCCGAGAACCGATGATTATTATTCCTCGGAGTCCATCTGAATATCGCGGCGCGTTCCTAGCTCTCTTGTGTCTTACGTCCTCGAGAACCCAACGGAGGAAAAGAGCGACAGAGTCCATAATAATTCACGGCGAAGCCTCCGGTCTCCGCTGCGGTTCGTCGTCGTTATAGGTACTCGGTCTGGGTATTTTTCGCTTTTTTTTTTTTTTTTTTCTTCGAGTCCGGTATCTCTCCGCGTTCCACGAGGCAGCGGTGCTCAACGGCCTTGCGACCTCGCCAGGGCGCGCCAGCTCTCTCACCTTTCCCTTCGGCAGCGCCACCGATCGTCGCGCGCGCACCACGCACCGAGAGAAAAAATTTCCTTGATTCCAAAGAAATGGGTGGATTACATTTTTTTCATTGATTTCAATGAAATATTTCTTTGAATTTCAAAGACATGATCTCCTTGATTTAAAGAAACGATATGCCTGACGGCACCCGGTCTGTCAACGTTTCGCTCATTCGCGATAAGTCGTATTGGTGTTTTTCGCGCGAGCTGATCTGTTATGTTATAGTTAAGTCAAGTCAAATCAAGAAGATAATCATTGGTTCAACCATCGAAGTTATTGGTGAACATATCTAAGCACTATGGTACGTAACCAAAAACTTGGTGAACATAACCTATAATTTGGTTGATGACATCATTCAAAGAAAATATAATATTAACTTAAGGATATTATTTCATTGACCTCAAAGAAATATTTCATAGGTTGAGATTTCAAGGAAATTTCATTGAATCAAGGAAACTTTTTCTCTCGGTGCGCGCTGCGTATATTCCTTTTCATATCACTCGCGCGCGCAGCGTCATCGTAACTGTCGCTGCAATAATCGCGGATGCGTATTGTGATTCACGGAAAAGCAAAAACGCGCATGAATTATATCGCGTGTGGTGCGCGCATCGTCGCTGCGCGTCCGTTAAAATTAAATCGTTGGAACGAAAAAATAAACGTAAATGGTCAATAATAAATTTACATATTCGCTCGCCGGGCATACGAAGGCTCGTTGCCTTTTTTCGCGCGTTTACGTCGAGTCCTTTGTCTGTATGTGCGATAAAATTTTATAGCGACTCGTTAAAAAAAAAAAAAAAAAAAAACACTGGGACTTTCGTGCATCTCGATTTTCTTCAATTCTTCGCTTCGAGATACCAGAGATATATTGATTGCACGAATTTGATTCGAATAAATTTAATTTATGACTTGGAAAAAAAAGCGCGAGTTATTTTTTAGCTTTATAATTGTCCTTGATTTGCTTGATATTTTGTAATAATTATTTTTTAAGGCTTGCGAACGGCAGTTCGATAAAAAAAAGAGTTTTACGTCGTTCGTCTCACAATTCCGCTTTGACGGGAGATTCAAATTTTTCCCGAAAAGTGTCAAGTTTTCGTTATTCGGAAAACAATCTGCCGTCTCTCTCTCGCACTCGCGAAAATTTCCGCCTCGTGCGCCATACCGGTAGGAATTTTTCATAAGACAACGCCGTTCAGTTGCCGCGCGGATGAAAAACGTGCTGTCGGCGCAATCGTGGAAAAAGGCGTGACCGATAACTATACGCCGATGGACTTGCGGCGGTTGAGCTCTCGTGTCCGCGGGATTATTGTCGTGTACTCCGTCATCCCGCAAATGCCAATCTCGCGTACTCCGGGCTCGGTAATGCCAAACTACCGGGTACGTGGTCGATGAGTAAGCTTCACCCGCGTCCGGCAATCGGACGGCAAAAAATCGTGGCATCGATTTCCATGATGATGTTGAAGTTTGCATCGTTGGAATGCAACGAAATTCAGAAAAAGAAAGTAATTCCAAGTAATCCAAATGATGAAATTAGGTATAAAAAGAAATCATATCAATTGGTTCCTATAATGATTTTTTATACCTAATTTCACCATTTGGGTTAATTAGAATTTTTCTTTTTTTCTGAATTTCGTTGGATTCCAACGATGCAAACTTCAACATCATTTTCCATGCATTTATTGCGCGAAAGGCACAAGATACATAAATAATTGTCACTTTGCACGACGATCGCGTAAACTCTTGTTTTACGGCTGACGTTTTTTTTCCCCATCTCGTTATCGATGACGTTTCGATTACGGGAATTTTGCGCCGTTGCGGAATGTGGCAAAACTATGACGTTGAAGTTTGCATCGTTGGAATGCAACGAAACACAAAAAAAAAAAAAATTAATCGTGATTAACCTAAATGATGAAAATAGCTATAAAAAGTCACCATAGCAATCAAGAAGAGCACGACAAAAATCCGTGCCTTTCATCGTTTGGGTTAATTAGAAATCATTTTTTTTTTCTGAATTTCGTTGCATTCCAACGATGCAAACCTCAACATCGTGCAAAACTTATGATGTTGAAGTTTGCATCGTTGGAATGCAACGAACTTCAGAAAAAAAATTAATTCTAAGTAACCCAAATGATGAAATTAGATATAAAAAGAAATCATATCAATTAGTTCCTATAATGATTTTTTATACCTAATTTCATCATTTGGGTTAATTAGAATTATTATTTTTTCTGAATTTCGTTGCATTCCGACGATGCAAACTTCAACGTCATCAAAACTTGGCGTCTTAGAGGCTGTCGTAGGTGCCACATTGGTATACCAGTGCGCAGGAGGATTCATTGGAATTTGCGGTACGGTCTGTGTGTAGCGTGTGACGTATGTACGAAGCTCGGCTGGTCGTCACACACGCGTAGACAAGACTCTGCCGGGCAGGCGGAACTGTGAAACGCGCGCTGCGGCCCAAAGCGACAAACGGTATATGCAATGACACGGCTCATTTGCAAGCGGAATTGTTAGTTGAGAACCACATTATATACAACTTGTGTACAAAGTCTTTTTTGTGTTACGAATATCATCTAAGTAATTTTGCGTAATAATAATTCCAAAATGTTCTTCACAAATTGATTTAAAAAAATGGTTTAACAAATGTTTCGTTGAACCAAGTTTTTTTTTGCATGAAAATGATTCCTTTATTTTTCTGTATACGTATGAATTTTTTCAGATTTGTATCTAATCTTTGAAATTTGCACATATTTTCCATACAAAACAACACAAATTTCAAAGATTAGATAAAAATCTGAAAAAATTCATACGTACACAGAAAAATAAAGGAATCATTTTCATGCAAAAAAAAAACCTGTGTTAATAAAATATTTGTTAAACAATTTCTTTAAATCAATTTGTTATTACCATTTTTGAATTATTATTACGCAAAATTAATCTTTTCAGTACCTTCAGTGTGCATGCATTTTTTCAGATTTTCAGACCATCGCGAAGTGTTTGCAATGCCCTCGCACTTTTCTCGAATTTATGCGGAATTGAACACTTCGTGCTCCTACATCCTTAATATTCATATCATGAAATAAAGTCAACAGTTTGGGGCATGTTTTTCAAAGCCATTCACGAAATTTCAAGCTCGTTGTGTTTCGCATTAACAGCAGTATATTTTCGAGCTAATGGATCGTGGAGTGATGTTACTTTCCTGAAAATGGGCTGCACAGTGGCTCATTACAGTTAATTGCATCGGCAAACCACGGGAATTACTCAGAGGACAAGAAGCCTAAAATGATTGTTTCCAGTCTCTCGGTCGGGCGGAGATGGAAGAGAGATAAAAACGCGGCTGGAGTACTTTGCTCGCGACGTCGGTGAAAAGATGCGCGGTTAATCCAGCCGTGTACATCGGGCTCGCTGTGTATGGTCATTAGCGATGAAGGTGAGCCACATTACCCCGGACGTTCCCCGGTCGACGTAGATAGGAGGTGCACCCGGGTTTGCGTAACTCGCGAAGCCGCTGGTTAGACGCATGAGTGCTTTGCCGATAGTAAACTATGCTAAGGTACATAACTCGGGTCCTGTCCGCAGTCTCGAGAGGTAAATCCACGGGACTCTCCCGTGTGCTGTCCGTTCCATACACAAACTATCTAACTATCTTACTCTCTCTCTCTCTCTCTCTCTCTCTCTCTCTCTCTCTCTCTCTCTCTCTCTCTCTCTCTCTCTCTCTCTCTCTCTCTCTCTCTCTCTCTCTCACACACACACACACACACACACACACATAAGCCCCCCTCCCAGACACGGGCGCGAACACATGCGGACAAATGCAGCCATATATCCATGTATCCATAACTCATCTATCCTTCTGACGTACACGCGCCGCTACACGGAAAAAAAAAATTAGTTGACACAATCAAGAAATTAGTTGGCACAACCAATGGATTATTCTAATTTCCTTACAACTCGGATTAGTTGTGACAACCAAAAGGAATTAGTCGCATGAACAAAGTTTCGTTGGTAGATGCCCTGTTAGTTGCGGCAACCAATCGAATGGTTGATACAACTATTCGAGTAGGCAGGAGCACAAGTTCCGGTTACTTGTCCATACCAACCGTGTCATTGCTTTTCGAAATAAAATTGCACTACTTGTACTATTCTTATGACAAATTAACGCGAATCGCTTCACGAACGGCACAATTAAAGCTTTAATAATATCGACTTTAGGTTATGTACAGATGCGACCCGCGCCTTGAGCGGCACAATCGTAACTTTAATAACATCGTTTTTAGGTTATGCAGAACAAATCGTGAATAGTTACCACAACCATTCGAAGTGGTTTCGGCAATAAATGTGTAAGTTGCTGCAACTAATCGCAAAAAACGGAGGTACAGCAATGTGAATGATTAGTTGGCACAACCAAACTTTTTTTTTCCGTGATATGAGTTAAGGGGGGGTATGGTCTTGAAACTTGTTCTTCCACTTTTTTAAATTTTATTTTATGAATGCACGACATCTCAAGAATGTTGTATCCAATTTTTAGAGCAATTGGAGCAAAGCTAACGGAGATATGAAATTTTAAACATCCGAGGCTCTGAGTCGCTCCCAATATAGATATTCGCTTTAAAGCGATTTCCCCACACCTCACGTTTCAAAGTCGGTGACACGACTGTAGTTGAAAATCTATTGTACCGATCCTTTTCAAACTTGGTACACTCTTTCTCTGTATAATTCATGAGGTAACGCTGTCGATTTTTTTTATTTGTTGTTAGTTGTTATTCTACGATAACAAATTTACCGAGTTTTTAAGCGAAAAATCGCGTTTTTTACTGTCCAGTGTTTAAAAAAATTGAAAACTAATAAAACCAAGTTGATTTTTTTATATCAAATGATCTAGTGATGAGTTACAACCGTCACCGCAAAACAACTCTTTTGGGGACGTCTCCGGGGATTTTCTATCAACAGCTTAATTTTTTACATTTTCCGTTGGAATTTTCTGAAAATATTCTTGAAATGTCACTCTACAATACTGTAATCATTAAATTTATAATACACTGCATCTTATAAAAAAGGGTCTTTTTTTTCACCGAATTAACCCTGCTCGTTAAAGAGGCGTCAAACTCATCGTTAATTTGTTCGTTGGAAAAGTGCATAGACTAAAAAAAAACCCAGCGGCAAAAACAGACTATAAGTGGATGATAGACAGAGAGGGAGAGAGCGAGAGAGCGAAAGGGAAAAAATCTGCGGACGATAAATTCGTCGATAATTAGCGCGGAAAGTAATTAGTGTTGCTAGCGGCACCTCTCAGCTATTAAATATACTTTCGATGGATTTTTCCAAAGTCTTAGAGGCGACATGATGAGGTAAATACACGTGAAAAAGTTGTAATTACAGGCGAATTGGCTGGAGTGGCAAGGGCGTCGCACAGCCGCACGCCAATCCGACACATATCGCCTGAATTAAATGACGTTCGCTCGTCGACCTAATTAATGAAGTTACAATTTAGCTGGCAACGATCAACGACGACAACCATATCTGGGGGCTCAACGCAGCGCCCTCTGTGCGTGGCGAGCCTATATAATGTTATTACTATATATGAGGCATTCCATACGAAATCGACCAGGCCGTGACCCTCAACCTCGCGGAAATAGTTCATAATTTTTTTAATGATTCTTCTGACCCAAAAAAACAGTTATGATTTTTTTCAACATTATTAAACCAAATTTGAGTACGCTATAATTTTTTTTTTAATTTTGAGAGCCGTAATAAAATCCGAAAAAAAAATGAAAATTTTTGGCACTAATTTTGTAATGTCTGGGATTTCTCTACTCTTACCACTCTCTAGATCCCCAATTATTATCGCACTTCACCCGAAATGGAAAAAAATTGCATTAAAGGGAAGAAATATCCTGGACTATATCGAATTAGTACCAAAAATGGTTGTTATTTTTTGTCGCATTTTTGAGATTTTTTTCAGATTTTTAAATGACGGCCCCCGAAATGATTGGAAAAAATTATAGACAAAATATTGAACAAAATTGAATTAAAGGGAAGAAAAATCCTGGACAACATCAAATTAGTGCCAAAATTTTTAATTTTTTATGTCGGATTTTTGAGAATGTTTTCAGATTTTTAAACTACGGCTCTCAAAATTTTTGAAAAAAAAAAAAAAAAATTATAGCGTACTCAAATTTGGTTTAAAAATTGTGAAAAAAATCATAACTGTTTTTTTGGGTCAGAAAAATCATTTTGATTTGGTATGGAATGCCCCATATATAAGCGATGATAGTACATGACGTGCCTATGTGTCATCTCGGCTTTCCATATACATCGACTCTGATGCGTCGAGCGCATGATGGCCAGCCTCTCTGTCTCTGATCAGGCAAGACCGAGTTTCAATCGGGCACTCTCGAATTTCCGCGTGTCACGAACATGTTATCGGTACCGCCCGTAGCGCAAATGCTCCGGGCGCCGCGCCGCGGCGTGTATTATTATATGCGTCCACCCTATTCCGAAAGTTAACGCTCGATCCACAGCTATATACGCGAACGTCAGCTCGGTAATTGGCACATATAGGAACGACATATACAGTTTTGCTATGTGATGTATATCGTTGAGAGATTTCGGCCACCATTCGCCTGTACGTGCGTAGCGCTATTCCGATGTTTCCATAATACCTGATAATCGTACAACTAACAAAAATCGAGATAACAACAAATCGCGAAAAGCTGGGATATTCGAATTTTCTGACTTTAGTAACACTGTAAAAAGTGTCTGTTTGAAAATTCATAATTTGTATATGAAATTTTATACATACACGGTACATAACATTTACTATACTATGTTTTCACAATGTGGTCGACCCACGTATGTTTTTTTTGCATTATTTTAATTTTGCAGGTTAATTGCATTAAAATTATTACTGCATTAAAATTTTACTGCATTAATTGCAGTAAAATTTTGCAGATTTTAATTGCATTATTAAACCACGCTTATGTACTTATGAGGATATTCGGCTAGTATGAATGCCACTGGTTCCATCTTCATAGTATTTGAAGATGGAATATGAGCTGAAGTTTTCAAAATGTAGTCGGCCCACGTATGTTTTTTTTTCTCGGTATCACAGATTTAAATTGCACTATTAAACCACGTTTATGTACTTATGAGGATATTCGGCTAGTATGAATGCCACTTGTTCAATCTCCATAGCATATTTACAGGTGATTCACATCGCCTTAAACGTTCACGGGACAATGATGGGGCGGGGTATACGCGGCTCAGAGCTGCACGATGCACCACAATAGCTGCAACACTTCGACTTGGTGCACCTCTTCAGGCCGCCGTTTATGCGGTATGCGCACACATAGTGTGCATTTCAATGCAACGTGTGCTGACAAAACAGACTCCTGTGACCGACTTCGAATGACGATCGTTGCGCAGCGCCGCGTTCCCGCTCCTCGCTCGTGACGCAATCAACGCCTCTTGGTCTTTTGGACTGTCGGATGGTGCGCCGTCGCTCAGCCTAAGAGTATAACTCTGACGAGCCAGCGCACCCATCGCGCGCCCTCCATTAAGGTAGTCCTTGCGGATAATATTCATTTCCCATAAATTCGAGGAATTTGGGAGAGAATTGCAAACACTTCTCGGTGGTATAAAAATCTAAAAAAAATTCAGACACATTAAAGGTACTGAAAAGATTAATTTTGCATAATAATAGTTCGAAAATGTTATTAACAAATTGATGAAAAAAACAATTGTTCAACAAATATTTCGATGACCCAAGATTTTTTTTTCATGAGAATGATTCCTTCGTTTTTCCGAATACGTATGAATTTTTTCAGATTTCAGAGTTCACATTGAATTTTCACATATTTTCCCTGTAAAAAACGCACAAATTTCAATGTGAACTCTAAAATCCCTATAAAAAACGCACAAAATTCAAAATTAAAAAAAAAAAAATTGTAATAAAAACCAAAACTACGAAAGTTCAAGTTCAAATAATGTGTGATTAGTCGATTAATTATTTTCGTATAAGTAATTCAAGGCTGCGTCCTGATGTGCGGGAATCGACGCATCGGGCTCGCAGTTTTTGTGTCTGAGATACTCTATGAACTTGAACATTCTGGCTTATCAAGTTTTTTTTGTAAATAAACACGATTTATATATCGTCAGCTCAATGGCGCGTTGCGTGCGGTTGAGCCGAGGTAGAGTTACCCGTGCAGACTGTCGTGCGTATACAGTCTGCACTGTATACGCGTATCAAGTGTCTCTGTGTACGATGTGTACGCGCTGTAACTACTACAAAAGTTGAAACGGGACAAACGAGTTTTGGCGAGTGGACGACGACGCAGTCGTGGCAGGACGCGAGGGCAGAGACATACGAGGAGGTGGAAGCAGACGATGCCCTCTGTCGCTTGTACATACGCTCACCGCTCGTCCATATTCTTCTTACGCTCAACCTCTTTATATTTATTTATTTATTTATTTATTTATTTATTTATTTATTTATTTATTTATTTATTTATTTATTTATTTATTTATTTATTTATTTATTTATTTATTTATTTATTTATTTATTTTTTTATTTTTTTATTTATTTATTTATTTATTTATTTATTTATTTATTTATTTATTTATTTATTTATTTATTTATTTATTTTTTTATTTATTTATTTTTTTATTTATTTATTTATTTATTTATTTATTTATTTATTTTTTATTCATTTATTTATTTTTTTATTTATTTATTTATATCAACGGGAAAATCCCTTTTACATACATTGGTTTGATACATTTGAAGCACAAATTATTAATATTTCACCTTGGTATTTAGCATTAATATAGCATGAAGAACATATTTCAAAGAAAAGAAAATAATCAAGAAAAAAAATATAGAAAAAATAAAAAAAATTCCGAAAATTTTTCGGGCTGTGAAAATAATAAAATATTTTTTTCACAGCCCGGGTATCCAGTTTTCTCAACTTGATGCTGAGTTTCGCCGCAACAAATTGCGATTCTTTTCAATCGAGGTTGATACATACGTGTACGCATTTCCATTCATTCGTTTGATCAGCGATGGCTCTAGTCTTTACTTTGTGGTAGGTTATCTATCTATGTATATATATATTTTATGCTGGTCACGGACCAGGTTCGCGGTGTAATAAACTCGGGCGCTCATTGAAACTGCGAGACTCTCATTAAACGTACACGCCGAGCGTTGGAAAATATTTACGAGGTGGCATTAGGTACTCGCCGTACACGTGATACCGACCGAGAGACTCGTTAGACGCCCTTTTTGCCCGTAACATAGTTACGTACCCAACGCGTATTATTAATAGTAGCGTTAGCACCGAGGGGGGACGATACATACAATTACGGTGTAAAACATTCCCGACTCGCGGGATCTCTTGAAAAATGCTTATACTCGGCTCGATATTCCGGGCTATATAGACGATGTTGAAGTTTGCATCGTTGGAACGCAACGAAATTCATTTGAAAAAATTAATTCTGTTTAACCCAAATGATGAAATTACGTATAAAAAATCATAGCAACTAATTGATATGATGACTTTGTATACCTAATATTCATCATTTGGGCTAACCAGAATTAATTTTTATTCTGAATTTCATTGCATTCCAACGATGCAAACTTCAGCATCATGTATATAGTCCATGCCTTTGCCTTCGTCACTCGTTCCACAGTCTGTCGCATTATTCGCGTGTCGCTTAATACACGACGAAAACCAAATGTTTGTTCATTTCACACAAAAAAAACATTGCCCAGAATCGACACAATTGTGTAATGAACACGCAAGTAAAACAGTTTTCATATAATTTTTTTTTCCTACTACGAGACATTAATGTCGTTTTTTTTTTTTTTACAAACTCGAAGTCAAACTCTTATTTCCTGTTATTGAGTTCTTTTTCATATCAGGTTTTCACTCGGCAGAAAATGTTGCAATCTTCGTTAGCTAATTTTTTTTTTTTCTTCATTTCGAGTCGCCCTGAATTATTCGCATAACGCGCTCGGATCGGTATATATTATAACTGCGCCCGCCACACCTACGAACGCGGAGCGCGTGGGTACGTTCTTGACTACCGATATAAATCTATTTTGTACGTACAGTTGCAACGTGTGTGCACAGACAGATACAGTCACTTGCCCCTATTGTAAAACGACGAGAAACGTATACCCACGTTGCTGCTGTGTCGGATCGCCAGCGTGGTTAAGGTAATCATTGCGTCTAGTATTCATTTCGCGTAACTTCGAGAAAAATGACGGAGGATTGCAAACACTTCTCGATGGTATAAAAATCGGAAAATTTAATGTTTATTAAAGGTACTGAAAAAATTAATTTTGCATAACAATAATTCTAAAATGTTATTAACAAATTGATGAAAAAAACAATTGTTTAACAAATATTTCGATGACCCAAGATTTTTTTTTTATGAAAATGATTCCTTCGTTTTTCCGAATACGTATGAATTTTTTCAGATTTTAGAGTTCACATTGAATTTTCACATATTTTCCCTATAAAAAAACGCAGAAAATTCAATGTGAACTCTAAAATCTGAAAAAATTCATACGTATTCGGAAAAACGAAGGAATCATTTTCATGAAAAAAAAATCTTGTGTCATCGAAATATTTGTTAAACAATTGTTTTTTTCATCAATTTGTTAATAACATTTTCGAATTATTATTATGCAAAATTAATCTTTTCAGTACCTTTAATGTGTATGCATTTTTTCAGATTTTTATACCACCGAGAAGTGTTTGCAATTCTCTCCCAAATTCCTCGAATTTATGCGAAATGAATATTATCCGCAAGGACTACCTTAAGCACACACGTGCACCGGTGCAAATGTGAAAATACGCAGCGTGTACTGTATGTCGTGGTGAGTCGCGAGCGCGGGGAGTCGAGTACACCGAGCGAGCATACAGTTTCGTACCTATATCGGAGGGATCGAACTCAAGGATAACCGGTACTACTGGTACGCGTTGCTCGCGAGACGAGGCGACTCCCGGCCGTTTACGCCGTGGCTCCGAGCCTTTGCGCTGCGATACACGACGTACGCGATATACGCGAGAGACTCGCGGTGAGAGCTCGCAAGAAGAAGAGACGAAGGATTTAATAACGAGGCAACGAGAGGACACGGAGAGACGCGAATATTCCGCGTAGGCTGGTTAAACATTTACAACCGCCGCTTTCGAGCCTTCGATATGATACCCACGTGGCATACGAACAACTCTCGAGCTCTTTTGTTGAAGAAAAGAAAGCTTGGATGAGTTTCGTAAGACGCGATTTGTTCTTGTATTAATTTTTTCACGTCAATGCGTCGCAGCCACGATCAGAGATGTCAAGCGTTCGTGTTACTTTTCAATACACACTTTTTTCTCTTTACCCTATAATTTATTTATTATTAAATGTTTAGTGAACGTGGCCTACACGCACCGAGAGAAAAAGTTTCCTTGATTCAATGAAATTTCCTTGAAATCTCAACCTGTGAAACATTTCTTTGAGGTCAATGAAATAATATCCTTAAGTTAATATTATATTCTCTTTGAACGATGTCATCAACCATATTATTGGTTATGTTCACCAAGTTTTTGGTTACGTACCATAGTACTTGGATATGTTCACCAATAACTTCGATGGTTGAACCAATGATTATCTTCTTGATTTGACTTGACTTAACTATAACATAACAGATCAGCTTGCGCGAGAAACATCAATACGACTTATCGCGAATGAGCCAAACGTTGACAGACCGGGTGCCGTCAGGCATATCGTTTCTTTAAATCAAGGAGATCATGTCTTTGAAATTCAAAGAAATATTTCATTGAAATCAATGAAAAAAATGCAATCCACCCATTTCTTTGGAATCAAGGAAACTTTTTCTCTCGATGATACACTCTATCCATAAATAGCTTCTTCCAAGCCATTTCCTCCGATTAATTGACTTTCCATACCTGGCCTATCATCCATCCCGAGATATACTTGCGTATCCAGCCGTAAATGGATAAGTGCGTGCAGTAACCTACACAGGCCGGTGGATACAGGCAACGTCAACCGAATCGTGTATACGGTATACCGCATGTAGGTAAGTCGCGCGCTTGCACTCTTTCGTCGTACTAACTTTCCCGCATGTATTGCACCTGTCGCGTCGGTGAAAGGATCAACCGTGACTCCGCGCACTCGACGCACACAAATGTAAACGCGCACACAGCGAGAATAAGGTACCTGTAAACCATGGCCGCAGTGCCGTCGTAATGCCTGTTCACTTGTATATCGCGCCGTCTATAAAGCCCCGCATTATTGCCTCTTCCTTCGCGTCCGCCTTGATCCAGGTGCTGCTCTCGCATCGGCGCATCTGAAAATCCACAATATTCCGTAATTTATTCCTACGCACACACACACACACATAACATCCGAGCAATAATCTCTCTCATGTAGCATCGCAACATCGTCCTAACGTAGGATCTCCGCCTGATTCTCGGAACGCTCGGGACACATTGGTATTCCACTCTCGGGCAAAATTGCGCTGCTTCCCTCTCGCGGCGCATTAATTTTCTCTCTGGGGGGAAAAATTCCATATGGTCGCGTTGCGGGTGAGGCAGCGCGCGGCAAAGAACGTTCAGAAACGTTGCTTCTGATGTTGTGCCAAAGTTGAAACATTAAGGTGGTATGAGCGTACAGATGAACGTCGCGTAAATTCGAGGGAGTTTGAGAGAGAATTACGAAGAGTTCTCGATGAGATAAAAATCTGAAAAAAATCAAGCATATGAAAGGCGGTAAAGAGATTAATTTAGACAATAATAATTTTAAAAATGTTATTAAACATTTTTAAAATTTTAAACATGTTATTAAACATTAAAGTGATCTTCTTATTTTTCTACATACGTATGCATTTTTTCCGAATTTTGTGTGACGTTTGAAAATTACGTTTTTTTATTATGTTAAAATTAAAAATCAGAGAAAATTCTGACAAAATTCATACGTATGTAGAAAAATAAGAAGATTACTTTAATAACAAAACAAAGTTAGGTCGCCGGATATTTAAAATTCAACATCATACACCGTGCGACGATTGTCTTCCGCCTCGGAGGTCGCGAAAGGGTTCACCTCGCGGGCCCGAATTTTTCTGCACGTGACTCATGCGCGGCGACCAAGCGACGAAGCAGGAAGTATATGGACGGCGTGTATAAAGTTCGGAGGGAAAGTAGCCGCGAGAACTCTGTTCGGATGCAACAACGCGTTTCGTTGTCCGGCGCGGCGCGAGAGTCGAAGCGGTGATTCATTGCGTCAGCGCTCCGGTGCGGTGCATCAGCATCGACTCTTTTGTACCGCACTCTGGCGCTCTCCACTTTTTGTTCGCTCCACTCGGGACTTTTTTCCACCGTTTTTTTTTTTCGTTCTTTTCATCAGCTATATCGCGCCGCACACAGAAAATCCACAGAGTGCGGCTGTGTCTGGCTGAAACGAGTGCTCGCCGCGCGGCGGCGAACGAGTTCGGACTGGACGCGAGCGAACAAAGTTGACGCTAGTGGCGCTGACGGCGATGACACGGCGCGCCAATTTGTCGCCCGGGAAAAAAAAGAGACCAGCACTTTTTGGCGACAATAAAACAAAATTCCAAAATTCCAAAATTGCCGGAATTTCTCTTTTGCCAAGAAGGTGCGATTTTTTCGATCGATGCAAAAAGCATTTTCGTCTCTTGCTCCCAGCTTTCGTTGTATGTAATGCAAAGGTCGATTACCTAGAGATACATAGTGTAAGATTACTACGGTCACCAAGATACCTAAACTCTCATTATTTATTGCATACTCCGAAAAAATCACGGGATGACAATACTGAATATACAGAGTGTCCCATTTGAAACATTACGGTGAATTTACGCCTAAACGGAGCACTGACAGAAAAATATTTCATACGAAAGTTGTAGGGTTTCAAGGGGGACATTTGAATATGTTGATAATATTGGCTCTCACTGCTGATATTTTATATATATGTGTATAAATATTTACACAAATATTTTATATATATGTGTAAATATTTACACAAATATTTTATATATATGTGTATAAATATTTACTCAAATATTTTATATTTTTTATTTATTTTTTTATAGTTTTTTCCAATTACACGCAATCCATTAAAAACTGAAAATCGATAATTTACCGTTCCACGAGAAAAGTGACTAACTATGGACATTCACTGGTTCCGTCACTCCACCTCGAGGTGACATCGCTGCACCGGCGCATCCGCGGCATCAGCGGTTGACCAGAAGCGAATTTAAATGGGCGAAGCCGCAGAGGCGGCGTGCGACGAATTCGCGGGGGGCGGCGGCGAGCAAAAGCGCGCGAGTGACGGATCTCGCATTTTTATCATCGCCAGTGATTACCCGCCGCAAACCAGAGCGCGCCGGTCGCGCGCTGCGCGCGCCCTAATCGAGTTTGACGACGACGACGACGACAACTGACGAGATACACGCGGATGAGCCGAGCGCCGCAAATGCTCATCCAGCCTCTCGTAATTGAATCCCAAAGTCAGTTACAGCCAACACTAACCGGAGCGCAAACTCTCGCGGTCGTCGTATCACTGCCCACTGCCCACCGTCCAGCTCGATCATTTTGCGCTACGAGCTACGAGCTACGAGACGATCGTTGCGGTCTTACTTATTTTATCGCTGTGCCCAGCCTCGAGAGTGTCATCACTGTGCGCCTCTCTGTCACTCGGCTCGCGAACCTTTTTCTCGCCGTTCTTCGATTTTCATTCACCGTCTCGCGTTCGAGATTCTCATCGACAAGATGTCGGTGTTCGATTTTCATTGCCCACGGAGACACCGACGACGCCTTCGTTGTGGGCATAATTATTCAGCCGCCCTCGTCGTAAGTGATGACATCAAGCCTCTCCATATATTTTTGCACACGGAAAAAAAGAATTAGCTGACACAACCAAGAAATTAGTTGGCACAACCAATGGATTATTCTAATTCCCTTACAACTCGGATTAGTTGTGGCAACCAACAGGAATTGGTTGCACGAACAAAGTTTCATTGGTAGATGCCCTGTTAGTTGCGGCAACCAAACGAATGGTTGATACAATTGTTCGAGTAGGCAGGAGCACAAGTTCCGGTTCCTTGTCCATACCAACCGTGTCGTTGCTTTTCGAAATAAAATTGAACTACTTGTACTATCCTTATGACAAATTAACGCGAATCGCTTCATGAACGGCACAATTAAAGCTTTAACAATATCGTCTTTTGGCTATACACAGATGCGACTCGCGCCTTGAGCGGCACAATCGTAACTTTAATAATATCGTTTTTAGGTTATGTAGAACAAATCGTGAATAGTTACCACAACCATTCGAAGTGGTTTCGGCAATAAATGTGTAAGTTGCTGCAACTAATCGTAAAAAACTGAGGTACAGCAATGTGAGTGATCAGTTGGCACAACCAAACTTTTTTTTTCCGTGCTTACCGTTTTTTATGTCTCGCTCGCTATATTGACAAAATGATTATCGATGAAAAGAACGCAGCTCCGACGACTCGTTCGTGCCAAAGCGGATCATCGCGTACAATCGAACGTTCGTCGGGCTTCTCGGCCCAATTATATCGCGGTCTGTGTCAATCTTGAACACGTGCGCTTGATGGGGTACGTTTTTATCTAAATCGTCCTTACGGCGCTCAAGAATCGCCGACGAGTGAGTCGCGCATCATCGATACAGCAGCAGCATATGACAAGCGCCGCATCCCCCGTCCTGTATGGGGAGGCTGCCGCTGCACGAGCCCGACGTGCGTGCTCACCTCTTCAGTTCCGTCATTCCCCGTGGCCCATTACTCGATTAAACAAACGTTGGGATCCGATTATCCCTCGAGAGCGAAGGAAAGAGACCGGCTGCCACCGCATACACCGTGAGCGCGCTTACTTTCGCACGTTTTAACCATCAAACGTACGCCAGCTTCCAGGACCATTCGACGCTCGTATCGCCGACCATAATCGGAGGGTGGATTATTTTCGTTCCACTTTAGTATGAGATATTTTTACGCCACTAACCGGCGGCCGCCGCGGGGATTGGGAACGGCCGCAGCCGTCGCGCGGGAAACCCACGCGATCGCCACGCACCACGTATATCCCTTCATGTTCGCGCACAAGTGGACTTCTCCGGTTTCAAAATGGCGCCACTTGAGTCCCTAAAAAAAATAGTAAAAAATCCTCGACATTCTGCTGTAATTCTGACATTGTGAAAATTGAAATACTGAATTGAGAATTCGGAAGAATCTATTGATTCGAATATTCAAATATTCATACGTCAAAACATTTTTTTTTAATTCACACACTTCGACAACGACTTACGCGACGAATAGAATAAAACGTGCGAGCTAACTGGGTTTGTGTTATTTCTGCTGCAAATGCAATTAAGTCTCTAATCTGATTTTTATTTCTGAAATATTTTGCTTTCACATTTCGTAAAAATGTAATTATTCAATTAGAAAGTAGTGGGAATAAAAATGTGAAATTTTTCACACGCGTTCCTCGGACCATTTCGGACTTCCTTCACTCGTTTGGTGCAGGGATTCTGGATCACCCTGTATATATATACTCGTATATAGGGGTCGATGCATACACCAATCCGTGGTGTGAATCTCCGGTGTGGCGACAAGTCGAAGTCGAAGAGGCAACGTTCGAAGGGAACGAAAAGGGGATGAAATTTCGAGAGCAGCGACGACGAGCGAGTCGTCGCGATTCGTCGGTTGCGTTTTGTGCGCCCGGGAAGCCGAATCTAACTTGGGGTGGGTCGTAGACGCCGTGCTCGGTGAACTAGGGGAGACGAAATGTACAGAGAGAGAGAAAGAGAGAAGGGGAGACAGAGAAAAAGACATCGGAGGGTTGCCTTGTATAAAAGAATCTTTGGGAACCCGACTCAAGATTCGATCACAGGCTTTTTTTTTTTTTCAACGACTAACGCACGTCCGTTGCAGACTTGTCTCCTTTATAGCGCACCGGGGTTTTATGCAGCTCCGTTGCACGCGCCCTACGCTCCCCAAACCGCACCGAATCCAGCCCACAGACATTTATTTCGGAGATATCGACTTTTGCTCCTTATCGTCGCTCACAATCGTCGTATATTTCTCCATGGAAAATACTGGTTATAAACCATTTTTCGTTATGTAAAAAAACGTTATTTTTTCACCGTTTTTTTTTTTTTAATTCGTAAATTTTTTTTGCCAAGACATTTTTAGCTGACATTTATGGTTATACATGAACTCTCAAGTCGTATATTTTTTCACGGAAAATACTGATTTGGTATTAAAAAAACCAAACCTTACCTTTTTGGTATTAAAAAAGCCTTAAATACCTTTTTTGGTATTAAAAAAACGTTATTTTTTTCACCGTAATATTTTAAATAAAAATTCGTAGATCTGACTTTCTTTCGGTTGAAAATCGACCGTCGATAATTTTTCTTTAGCCAATATATAAACTTCTGACTTATATTTATGGTTACACATGAACTCTCAATTCGTAGATTTCTCCACTGAAAATACTGGTTACAAACCGTTTTTCAGTTATTTAAAAAACCTTATTTTTTCAATGTTTTATTTCAATGAAAATTCGTAAACCTGACCGGGTAGGGAATCGACCTGTCGACAAATTTTTTTTAGCCAAGGTATCAACTTTTAACAAACTCAAAATTACTGTGGTTACGCGTAAACTTAAAAAAAAGACTTAGAGTTTCAGCGGAAAATACGGAGTTTTTAATGTGCAAACTTTCGTCCGTTGCAAACGTCGGTTTCCGAGCGTGAGACAAGAATTTAGCGGTGGAAAAGTTGAAGGTATTCTTGAGATCGGTTCCCACCCTTAATCCCAACTATCTGTCGGCCACCGGCGAACCCCTGGGGGTACACGCGCGTGACCTATTAATATTCCATATCGTCCGGCCGGAGTCTGGCGGGGGTGGTGAATGACAATAACAGGCAGACGCCGCGTACGCCCGCTCGTAGTCGTTCCGTATGCGGCGGCGCTGCTGCGGCACCCTGGCGAAGACACACGCGTCCGTTAAACTGACAATTCCCCTGGCCATATGCGGAGCGTGCGTGCATATGTGCTCACCAACTTTTCATTTTTTCACGTTCACATCACAGTCGTCAATCCCAAAATTTTTCAAAAATAAACTTGATTGTGGTACAATTGGTTTTGTAATTATTCATTAACCCCTTCAGCGGCATCAATAGTGCGCTATTATTGACGCATTGACGCAATAGTGCGATAATTACAAGCTGTTGTCGATGAGACGAAAATCTGAAAAAAATCAAGCATATGGAAGGTGATAAAGAGATTTCCTTGAGCAATAATAATTAACAAATGTCATCAACAAATTACTGAAATAAATTATTGTTCAACAAAATACACCGCGACCAAATTTTTTTTTGTTATGAAAATGATTTTTTATTTTTCTGCATACGTATACATTTTGACAGAATTTTCTCTCGTTGTTTGTTTTAACATAAAAAGACGACATTTTCAAACATTATTATTATTGAATCATACCGAAAAAAACGATACTGTAAGATTTATAATTCTTAAACTAATGAGGATTTACAGGTTGATTTACACAAACCCGGTAGACCGGAATACAGATGATTCGCGAGAAAATATACTCACGGCGATTTCGATTTTTTTTTGTTACAGCAGCGCACGAGATCGCCCGGAAAGAGAATGGACCGGATAAGAAGAAGCTTTCGGGACAGCTTCAGAAGGCGGAAAGACGCTCACGTGCCAGAATCGAGTAAACCTCATCAATGGCAGGCGGACGAGAGCGCTGTGAGATCGGCCACCTGCGCGTTTCACGTTAAAGTACGTATCACGCGAAACGTACGCCCAAGTAATCATTTTTCGACGAACCGTTCGTGAATATTTTTCAAGAGCAGTAATTATTGGTTATGTAGAAGAAAAGTAAAAATAAAAAATGACGTTGAAGTTTGCATCGTTGCAATGCAACGAAATTAAAAAGAATATATTAATTTCATAAAAATTTAGGTAATTCACCCCAATTAGGGGGTGAAATAATTTAGTCATGCTCTTAGGCGTTGTAATAACTTTTTATAGCCGGTATAATCATTTGGGTTCATTGATATTTCGTTGTTTTTAATTTCGTTGCATTGCAACGATGCAAAGTTCAACGTCATAAATGAAAGGAGAATTTGATAAATTTTCAATACGAGTGGTTTTTATTGATGCGCCAATTAACGTCATTGATTGGCGTATCAATAATTAATTATAGTGAAATAAATTATAGTGAAAATGGCCACACTGGTGCTTCTACCTACATATACCACTACGTATATTCGATATAGCTGATTTCATATATTTTTATTTCAGTACCTGGGCTGTGTGGAGGTTTTCGAATCGAGGGGAATGCAGGTCTGCGAGGAAGCGCTGAAAGTGCTCAGGGTGAGTGTGCCACGGTTCCTGAATATTTCACAAAGGAGAACACCAAGTGTAGGAGAAAGATTGGAGAAATATTGCGCTTGAACGCATCGTCAAGCGCAGGATCTTTGTGAAGTCCGTATTTCGAGAAAGAGTCGAGGCACCACCTCGGCGAAGTGTGAAGTCGTTTCGCGTTCCGGAAAAAAAAAATCTTTCGCGATGCGACTCGACTCGTGCGGGCGACTCGTGACTCCTCGCGTAGCCTCGACACGAATTCGCAAATTGCCGATTATTTTTAGACTCACCCCACACCGAGTCGTACGTCACGCTCTGTATGAAAGAAACTAATAAAAAGGCGGTGTAAAAAGGCCTGAGCTATTTTGCGACTCTCGCACGGTTTGCATGTAAAAATGGTGTGTAAAGACGAAAGACGACGCGACATACACGGAGAGAAGGATCTGATAAAATTTACCGGACGCGATAGTAAAAATTACCAACGCGCCTGGTATTGAAAAGCCATAGCCGCCACCTGACGAACAGTACGAGAACTATGAGAATTTCTAACATATACATAATATTTTTTACCATATTTCGTGGTAAAAATTCTCATCGTTCTAGTTCTTCTCGATAGATGGCGTTGTATCTCACCTCTACCGGAAATTTACAATACTTTTTACTAGAAATATGGTGAAAAGTATCAGATCCTTCTCTCCGTGTACATGTAGCCGAAAGTAGCCGATTTACATGTGTTTCAACGTTCTATTTCCGTATTTTTCAGAACTCGAGACGAAGACCCGTTCGCGCGATACTCCACGTGTCCGCTGATGGTCTCCGCGTCGTCGAGGACGAAACGAAGGGCCTCATCGTCGATCAGACCATCGAGAAAGTGTCCTTCTGCGCACCTGACAGAAATCACGACAAGGGCTTCAGCTATATCTGCCGAGACGGCACCACCAGACGGTGGATGTGTCACGGTTTTATCGCGCTCAAGGAGCCGGTTAGTAGGATATCTCCCATTGTCGCTAGCAGTTTGATGCGGCCTTCGGTTGTCGGTAAAACAGGAGGGCGCTGAAAACACTCGTAAAAATACACGTCGCGAATAGGGGGATTTACTTGCCGAGCGGGGGCAATGAAGAATTTTCTCTTTTTTAAATCTTGCGACCCTCCTAGAATTTTTATTCACACGGAATGCATCAAAAATATGTGTTTATAATTTTTCAATTTGGTTTTATTACTAGATAAAGGGTCATAAATAGCAGAATTATATTATACCGATCGATCCTCTGTTAAAAAGTTGGTGGCTGTCAGCTGTGTTCATGTCAAGCTGTTCTATTCGTGCTATAATTGGTCGGCGGTGTCGTAAGACACACTGATCATGCATTGAAATGTTTTGCATTGAAGCAAAATCATGCATTGAAATTAATATTACTTACCTCTATTAAAATGTTTACACATCGCATTATAATCATTACGAGTTATTATTATAAAAACATAATTACAAAGCCAATTGGACCATCAGTCTTATTTCCATAAAAATGAGGGATTTACAACGCTGATGTTTAGTTGTGCTAGAATTACTAATTTACTTTGTCATGTGTTTGATACGACTCGAGTCGTCACGCGGATTTTAATGCAACAAACTGACGATTGCAGGGCGAAAGATTAAGCCACGCTGTTGGTTGTGCATTTGCCGCGTGTCTCGAACGCAAGCAACGCAGAGACACGGAATGCGGCGTCACGATGACATTCGACTCGAAAACTTCGTCGTTCACGAGAAGCGGCAGCTTCAGGCAGCCCTCGCTCACTGAACGGTTGCAGGATGCGCCGGAACGCGCAGTTGGTGAGTTAATAACGCAGTGGGGTCGCTGGTAGCAACGTGCTGCTAGTCATTCACATGCGGTGGCAATTTTAAGGTGGCCACTTCGTTTTTTTTTTCGTCTCATTTGTTGATTCGTGTTGATTTTGGATGTGCATTTTTTAATGATTTTTTTCATGAAATATTCAATAAGGTTTACTAATCACTACACAGAAAATGACTTCGATAATTTTCCAGAATATGAGTTGTTCTACATTAAAATGTATACTCCTAAGAAAAGAATTGCTGCGGTCATTGTCAAGTTTGTGAAAAATCATTAAAAACATCACCCCCTGAAAACAACTCGAATCGACGCACAAGACCAGAAAAAAGGGGGTTGACCACCTTAAAATTGTCACCCTGGATATCACACGATAAACTGAACACTCGAAGAATATTTTAGGACAAGCGTACTAAAACTAAATTTTCTCTTGTTTTTCGCGGCAGGTGTACCACAGGCGAAACAGGTGTACAATCCCTTCGCAATCGAGAGGCCGCACGCGACTCCCTCGATGCTCGAGCGTCAGGGCTCGTTCCGCGGCTTCAACCAGCTCAACCAGGCGTCGCCCTTCAAGCGGCAGCTCAGCCTCCGAGTGAGCGATCTTCCGAGCAATCTCGAACGCACACGGAGCCACAGCCTCGAGCCTACGGATCTCGCGAGGATGCCACCCACACATCCGCAGGCGATGCCCAAACCACCCGGTAAGCCTCGTTACATCTCGACGATCTCGCTGCTTCCCACGTGAGGCCGCAATTTCGCCGCGATAAAGAATTATCTGCACGGAGAGAAGGATCTGATACTTTGTACACATATTTCTAGTAAAAAGTATTGTAAATTTCCGGTAGAGGGGAGATAGAACGCCATCTATCGAGAAGAACTAGAACGATGAGAATTTTTACCACGAAATATGGTAAAAAATATGATATATGTTAGAAATTCTTATAGTTCTCGTACTGTTCGTCAGGTGGCGGCTGTGGCTTTTCAATACCGGGCGCCTTGGTAATTTTTACCGCCGTGTCCGGTAAATTTTATCAGATCCTTCTCTCCGTGTGATGCAACGAAACGGCGTTTAATAACTATGTGCTCTCCGTTCTTTTCTCATCACGACAGAGTTCGAAGGATATGACGAAGGTCATTGTTCCTTTTAACCGTTACACGGTACCATTAATCGCCTGCCATCCCAGTGTTCACTTGTCTTCTCTGTGTACCAACTCAACGGCCAATATTCCCGGTTGCGTATTTACCATCGGAATTCCGAGCTCTGGATTAGCTATTTGATACTTACCCAAGTTTCATTCATTATTTTCCGCACTGCCGCTTTGACGTTGACTTCTTTTTGCCATCGAGGTGTTCGTATTGCGAAAAAAAATGCAGCCGCGGAACAAACGGCTCGAAGGCGATTTTTTGTCGTCGCTTGGACGTGCCAGCGTTCTGTTAAATTCTTTTCCTCATGAGTGGTACGCGCATTTTTAATGTAGTCATTGCGCTTAGAATTCATTCCGCATAAATTCGAGAAAAATTAGAGAGAATTCAAAACACTTCTCGATGGTATAAAAATATGAAAAAATAATGCACATTAAAAGTACTAAAATGATTAATTTGACATAATAATAATTCTAAAATGTTATTAACAAATTGATGACAAAAAATTGTTTAACGAATCTTCCGGTGACCCAAATTTTTTTTGTTTTTACGAAAATGATTCTTCATTTTTTTTTACTTTACTTTTTATTTTTTCATTTTCAAAGAAAATGGTTCTTTAATTTTTTATTTCACTTTGAAATTCGTGGTTTTCGCTCACATATTTTCCATAAAAAGAAACTTGGGCCATCGAAATATTTGTTAAACAACTTTTTTGTCATGAATTTGTTAATAACATTGTCGAATTAATATTGTGCAAAATTAATCTTTTCAGTATCCTCAATGTGCATGAATTTTTTCCGATTTTTATACCATCGAGAAGTGTTTGCAATTCTCTCTAATATTCCTCAAATTTATGCGAAATGAATATTAGATGCAAGGACTACCTCAAGCCCAGAGCTCGGAACCATCAGTTCCGATGATAGAACCCACGCCAGACTTAGTAGTTCCTCTCACTTAGTTAGCTGCGTTCGTAAGGATTGCAGAGTCAAAGACTGCCTTTGTGCAAACGTTAATTAAATAGGTTGTAATATTGTGGAAGTTGATTACATCCCTGTCGGCAAAACCAGATACACGTATTCGTTAGAAATTGACGACCACTCCCCGGCCTCGTGCAGCATGCGATATCATAGTTTTCGGCGCACAATTGAACGACGACTTCCTCACTGAGATACTAATCCCGATGTCTCTTCGTGGACTTTCGCAGTAAGTCCAATACCGGAAATATCGCCGAGCGGTCAGGACAGCGTGTCGGCAATGTGTCAGCAACTCTCGCGCGGTCTCTCGCTTCTCTCCAAGGGCGACGACTACGGGCCACTCCCGTCGCAGTCCACCGTGGCGAAGCAGCTCTTTACCGGATGTGCCAGTCCATCGGGTAAATATTTCGCCAACTAAACAGGAGACGTCGAGCCTCCTCGCTAACTTTCGAGAGAAATCGGAATCCTTGTACGAGGCTATCGCGACTAAACATCCGAAAAATTATTCTGCGACGAAATATCTTGCGATGAACTATCCGTCAGAATGATGTAAACATATCTCGATCGAGACAAAATATAAATTAATCGAAACAGCATTTTCTTTCCGGTTGCAAATTCCGTGTTTCAAATACTTCACTTTACTTTACTGTACCTTACTTGACTTTTTTCATTTTTCTTTACTTCACTGCGTGTCTTTTTACTATGAGATCTGGTTCATTATTTTGAAATTCGATATTTTAGCCATTCCCTATTTTGATCATTAGCTATTTTCATCCCAATCGGTTTAGTGAAATCCTTGTAATATTATTTCCATAACATGGGTTTTTTTTTGCAGTAACGAGTAGTAATTCCATGGACGACATACGACTGCAGAATGGTTCGACGATTAACAACAACAACATAAACAACAACAACAACAATGATGACTTAACGATGAGCATAAACGTGACGCACGTGGCGATAAACTGGCAGGATTCTCCGTCGTCGACGACGACGACGACTACGGCGGTGAATCACAGGTTGACGCCGATTCTCAATCAGAGTTGCAACCTGAGTCCCGTCCTGGCGCGAACGAACGAGTCCCCCAATAGCGCGATAACTATGGGCACACGCGTTATCGGGAATCGCGCGGGTGCGTTTCGCACCCCACCCTCCGCCAGTCCAGCGTTCAGCAGCGCCTCGACGTCCTCGGCCGGAAGCTCCGTCACACCGGCCGTCAACAGATCGCCGGTTCCAATCAACTCAGCGACGCCCGTCGTGAGCTCGCCGATCGCCAACGTCTCGTCGGTCTCGCCGACGATCTCGAGTGTCGTGGGCGAAGTCAAACCGGTCGTTAGTCAGGCTGGCATGCAGAGAATCGAAGCGGTAAGACATTTCTTACAACATAGAAATTAAAAGTTATTAATCCATAGAAATAATATAGAATCAAAAGAGCAAAATAATCCGTTAAAGTAAACGTAAAACTGTTTTTTTCCGACATTTACATCGGTTGTTTTGACCATGGAGTAAAAAAAAAAAAAATTCCCGTGCATACAAAAAGCGAAAAATGGCTCGACGATGAAACCCTAAACAAAATGTTGTCTTTTCAGGTGGAAACGGTAGCGCCAGCGAGCGATTTGCCGAAACCCGAGCAATGGTTGGGCAGCGTAACCGGATCCGTGCCGTCGCCAATGCAATCGGTAGCGCCGATCCAACAGGTCGCGCCGCGCACGAGAGCGCCGCCCCTGCACGCCCGAGCCCACTCGCTGGGCTCGGCCGCGCTGGGCTCGTCGATCCGCGGAGGGCCCTCCGATCCCTTCGACGCCGAGTGGGCGGAAATAGCCGCGAGAAATCTGCGCCAGGCGAGCACCACGACGAATCCTTTTATAGTGCCGAACACGACGCAGGCGTTTCAGGTGCAGTTGTAGCGTCAGGAATTCGCGAACAGTATCGCCAAGTTTTATCGCACAAATACATAGTGACGATTGGAGTCCCGCGCGCCGCACCTCGACGAGACCGCCGACCGTAAATACTACACGTGAGCCGAGCGCCGATGTCTCCATCGGGAGGAAGGAATTGTCAGCGCGCTGACAAACGTAAAACACGAAACACACAAACACACTTGAGGTAGTTGTTGCGACCAATATTCATTTCGCGTAAATTCGAGGAATATGAGAGAAAATTGTAAACACTTCTCGATGGTATAAAAATCTAAAAAAATATGTATGCACATTAAAGGTACTGAAAAGATTAATTTTGCATAATAATAATTCGAAAATGTTATTTTCAGTACCTTTAATGTGCATGCATTTTTTCAGATTTTTATACCATCGAGAAGTGTTTGCAGTTGTTTCTCATATTCCTCGAATTTACGCGAAACGAAGTCGGTAATAAAAACGGTAATTCTTTTTTTCACGCTTACTACCATTTTACAGTACTTGAAAAAGACATTCATCCTCTGCTGCGTGGTGACATCCGCATTGAACGAATTTCTTCTTGAAACTGTAAATTGCAAATATGCGTAAAAAAATTCATTAGAGTTTTTGATACCAATTGGGACCGGGACGGGGGGGGGGGGGGGGGGGATTTCGTATACACTCGAAGGAACGCTATGAAAATTTGCGCAATCGAACAATTACGCGAGTCACGTCGGGCGAATTTTTATCGGTGGTTTAGACTTTTTCAATCGGTGCCCCCCACTCGTGGCTCTGTCGAGGTCATTCTCGTCCGGCTCGGAATGAAGGGTTCGCGGAACGTCCTCCGTCGCGATAGGATCGATACACATAATAATATATATTAATAATATTGATGTATATGTTAATATGTACGACTCGACGTGAAGAAAGTGCACTGTGACATATTTAAAGCTAGTCTTACACGCACACACGGCTCGTTCTGTCCCGTGGAAAAAAGCGAGAGGCGATGTCCCGAGTGTCCGACGTCGGTGGCGAGGGACTCGTAAGGCGAACGAAGAGTTACTTAAATAGCGAAGCCCCGCCGAACGAGGCGGCATTTCATACGATATTCATGTCGAGAAGCAATCGCACTCTGATTAGCAATTACGAGGGTGAAGGGCCTTCCGGGTGATAAAAAGAAAACGAGCGAGATGCGAAACTACGAAATCTTAAGGAAGTAGTCTCGGTACAGTTCCCGTCACATATGAGTTTCGAAGGAAATTTCGAACCCTTCTCGATGAGATGATAATCAGAAGAAAAAAAAAAAAAAAAAAAATCAAGCACGTAGAAGGTACTAAACAGATTGATATTGTATAATAATCATTTCAAAATGTTGTTAACAAATTATTGAAAAAATGAATTGTTCGACAATTTAACCGGCGACTCAACTTTTTTTCTGATGGAAATTATTCATTCATTTTTCTGCGTACGCATGAATTTTTTCAAAATTGTGTCAAATTTGTCAAAATTGCGTTTTTTTTTTCAAGAAAAATGAGGGGCGAAAACCGCATCTAAAAAAACGTAGACAAAATTCTGAAAAAATTCATACGTATTCAGAAAAATGAATGAATAATTTTCATCAGAAAGAATGTTGGGTTGCCGGGTAAATTGTTGAATAATTCATTTCGTCACCAATTTGTCAATAACATTTTGGAATTATTATTATATAAAACCAATGTTTTCAGTACTTGATTTTTTTCAGATTATTATCTCATCGAGAAGGGTTCGAAATTTCCCCGAAAACTCATATGAAGAGAAACGTTATCACAGTAGAGTAGAAGCCACGAGCCGAGCACTCAGATATTATTGCACGTCGTTTTCCTGGCTCGTTATAAGCCCGACAGACAAATTTCCACGCACGAATGTCCAAGCTGCACTAACATGTTGACGAGATAACAAACAAAACAAAAAGAAGAATTTATTAAGTACGCGCGATAGAATACTTACGCTTCCCGTGACGTTCCGCGCCGGAGCGGTTACATTATTAGGTATAATAATATATATAGAGATATATATATATAAATATATATATATATGCATATATGGAAAGACTAGCGTCGTTATCCTCGCGCGAATTAGGAACTCCAAGGTGTTGAATGACGGGTGAAAGAAGAAAGAGGCGATAACGCAAACACGTTAGACCCGCTGGACTTTTACGGCGTTGAACTCGAGAATTGTATTGTCGGTGTGTGTGTTGATCGATGTTTCGCAGAGGCAAAAACAAATGGCACATTTTGCCGGCTAGGGTTTCATGTTTCCCGGGAATTATTGGCCCAGGCCGGTCAGGATATCGAAGGAGGATACACGGGCCTTGAACCTTGCAAAGATTACGATGAACCAACTATTTTCTATGGTTAATGATTTTATTGTCGCTGAGTCGCCTGTTATCTGAAATATTCAGTATGTGAGGAATTATGGGTTCTTCATGAAAGTGTATATAATTAGTGAATTACTTAGAAAAGAAAAAAAATCTTTATATTACTTTTCTTTCAACGATACAAGGCTCAGGTAACTTCTCAAGTACGAATATATTTAAAAACTTGTGATTACATCTCAATCGTGATTGCGAAATACACGACGGACTCCGATATTCGTACGTGATACACGAATGCATTTAAAGCGGACGTAAATAAAGGACCCGAGGATCTCAGACTAGAAAATAGTGGTGGGCGATATTCACTCGATGTTCCGAAAACCGATGTTTTTCAGCGCTACATCGATTATTTCAAGCCGATGTCTTCATTCTCGATGCATCGAATAAGAATCGATTATTACGAAAAATAATTGATGTTTCTTGACCTCCACTCCGCAGGCGTGAAACGTGTTAAACTTCAAAATTAAGGGCTTCGAGTTCTGTTGACATTACATTATTTCTTTGTCTGTTCGAATTTGCCGTTTGCACAGTCGAATTCGAGGCTTATCAGTTGACAAACCAACTTGGACGTGCAAATCATGCAGAATTATTAATCCGCAAAATTAAAAAAAATCATTTACCTTACTCAATTTTGTGTTAATCGTATTAATCAGTCCTTGCTTGTAAAAAAACGAAAAAATAGGAGTTTTAACGATACATCGTCATTATCGTCAATCAAACGTTACATCGATTATTATCGATGTTTTGGGGGAAAACATCGATGCTGCGACATCGATTGTTTAATACAACGATTATTTTAGCATCGATGTTTTTTTTTGTTAAATACCGCCCACCACTACTAGAAAATACGTTACGACGCGGTCGAGTCCGATGCTTCCGTGCGATTTATACTCGATTAGATGGAATTTCATGCTTCTTCCGCTATCGTTGTCTCCGCGAGGCGAGGAGCCGAAGAGTATAGTGCGAAGCGAGCGAATGAGCTCGTCGAGTCGGCAGTCAAGCGTCGCGATTAATCGACGGAATCCTCGAGGGTGGTGAGAATAATTAATGGTAATTGAAGGAAAACGGTACGCAAAGTACGATGGACTTAATCGCGGATTATCAGTATTGCGGGTCACCCGTGTTTCTCGCTCGAACGGCGGAGCACTTTTGGATTTTAATTCCATTTTTTATTACCGACTGTAGAGCTAAATGTGTAAAAAAAACACCAATTTTTTTATTCCGACAAATCGCGTGGGTGAAAATAAGTGACGAGGAGACGGAACGAGAAGACGGGAAAAAAAAATGGTGAGACGGTCCGAAAACGCTCGACGTACGATTCAACTGCGATCAGATCGCATCGCGATTTTTCTTCTTATGTATGCATTGTACATAGATTAGTTATTTAATGATAATTATTAGTTGAGGAGCAGAAAAAAATGAAAGGACCGGGTGAAAAGTAGATATTACTGATTAAATAAACAAATAAACACAGTTCACCGAGCCACGGCTTGCGCGCCGGTAGTTCCAGTCGACGAGAGATGACTGTTTGCGCGACGCTATAAACGATTATAAGCGACAACAAGAAGAACAGCGAAGAAAAAGAAAAAAAAATGAAATTCTCGGTAATATCGTCACGCCGATCGTTTCGGTCGATGCGCCGTTCCTTACAGTTTCATCGAGCACGTCAATGCACCTAGTATTACATTCCTAAAATAGTATTTCTTCGGAAGAGATTGACATGTTCGCGTGTAACGCGCAGTTTTCCGTTTCGCGCGAAGACGTTAATTTCGCCGAAACAATTCAGACCGTAGCGCGTAGGCCTTGTACCAATGTCGGAATGAAATTGCGCTAAACGCGGCGTGACATTGTCAGTTTAGTCGGTGTTCTTGTCTTCACGCAATAATCGATCGAGGCGAGAGCTCAGTTTAAGGAGGTAGTCTCGGTACAGTCTCGTCATACGTGAGTTTCGAGGGAAATTTCGAATCCCTCTCGATGAGATGATAATCTGAAAAAAATCAGGCATGTAGAAGGTACCGAAAAGATTGATTTTGTATAATAATAATTCCAAAATATTACTAACAAATTAGTAAAAAAAATGAATTGTTCAAAAATTAACCCGGCAACCCAACTTTTTTTTCTGACGAAAGTATTCATTCATTTTTCTGAATACGTATGAATTTTTTTAGATTTTTGTCGAATTTTTTTTAATTGCATTTTTTCAGCAAAACGGGCGACGAAAACCGCAATTTTTACAAAATTCGACAAAATTCTGAAAAAATGCATACGTACTCAGAAAAATGAATGAATAATTTTCATCAGAAAAAAAGGTTGGGTTGCTGGGTAAATTGTTGAACAATACATTTTTTCACTAATTTGTTAATAACATTTTGGAATTATTATTATACAAAATCAATCTTTTCAGTAACTTCTACATGCTTGATTTTTTCAGATTATTATCTCATCGAGAAGGGTTCGAAATTTCCCTCGCGACTCACATGTGACGGGACTGTACCCGAGACTACCTCCTTAATAATGATTCAAAGCCGAAGTAGCGTCGAAGGGAATAGAGAGAGAGGGAGATGGGGGAGAAACGATAAAATAAATAAATCAAAACCGTCGGCAGCACAAGCGAAAAACGCGAGAGGTACTTACGGGAGCGCATTCTGTACTTACCGGAACGTTGATCGATCGATGTACTTAAGCATTTAAGCGTAGAAAAAAAAGCTCGTTATTACGATGAACAAGGAGATCGTACGCGGTGTATCGAAGCGTCCTTTTGTTTGTCCATGAGAACGTTCTTCATTTTATATATAATATGATGATATATATATAATAAATATATATATACATGTTGTATATGTGTACGCAGCCAGTGGAGTGTAAATAAAAGAGGGAACGAAATGCAGAGCGCAGTGATGCGTTGCTATCACTCTCGAGATTATTGACACTAGTGTCATTTTCCACGTTGTTATTTTGGTTCGTTTGTAATTTTTTTTTTTTTTTTTTTTTTTTTTTACTTTGCTTAGGTATTTACTACGAAAACGAAGAACACTGTGGATGAATCTTTCGTTCGCTCCGATAAAGTTAGAACGAGGGTGAATTTGTGTTCAGTACTTAAAAAATAGAATGATTTCGTTCTGGATTTTTGAATTCGGATTCGGCGAGTACCGGTGAGGCGGGTAAACTCGATGACGATCGATAGACGAGCAATTACGGCACTCTTATTTTAAGGCAAGCGTGACTTTGTTTTCTCCTCGGAGAGGCGCGAAGAGGCAACTTTTGGGATTGCGTTGTAAATATACTGTACGATCTTCATGATCGAACGCGGGTGTTATACAATTCCGTCGGATGTCCTTGTTCGTTTTACAATGTAACACGTAACTGTAAAGATATGGTTTATTATAATATCTGTTGTGATTAGTCACTGTGTCTAGTGTCATTCGTACCTGCGAATCCCGAATCCCGCGTGCGACTAAATCTTCCCAAATTATCCTCTATTTACAGTTGTACCAAGTAACGTCATATTTTCCCCATAAAAAGCGCACAAAATTCAAAGTGAACTCTAAAATCTGAAAAAATTCATACGTATTCAGAAAAACGAAGGAATCATTTTCATGATAAAAAAAACTTGGGTCACCGAAATATTTGTTAAACTATTTTTTTTTTATCAATTTCTTAATAACATTTTCGAATTATTATTATGTAGAATCAATTTTATCAGTACCTTTAACGCGCATGCATTTTTTCAGATTTTTATACCATCGAGAAGTGTTTGCAATTCTCTCACATATTCGTCGAATTTATGCGAAATGAATATTAGACGCAAGGACTACCTCCACGAAATCAACTAACGTGAAGTGCACCAACTTTCGCTTTTCAATTATTCAATGTTCGAGCTGTCAAGGAAAGTATCTTGCAAATTTTCTAAATTCATTTGACAAAGCGGAAAAGTTGTTAAACGTTATATCCGATAAATTCGCCGCGTCGAAGCAATCATGCTTGAATATCCACCGAGCGTTCCGTCACGTTGCAGCCAAAAACCGCCGTGCAGTGGAATCCTCTGCTCGAAGTGTCCGTCGTCGGGTGCACCGAGTTCCGGTCAGCCAGGCGGCGTTCGCTTTCAGCTCACGTACACCTGTAACAGGTAGAAGACACCTCTTCAGCTATTTATTATCCAGTAGCACGTAGCGCAGCCTCGCCGGACGCGTGGCTCTTCGCAGCATCTTCGGCGCTCCGAGGGAACAAGTCGTTGCAACTGCGGACAGTCGTGGCGCGTCTCGAACCGGCGAAACTTCCCTCTTCTCGGGGGACGTCCACCCGCCAGACTTTCCCGGACTTACCTCCTGCACCGGAGCGTCCTAACGAAATTTGTACCGTCCGCGCTGCTCCAGTCGAGCGTAGCCAACTAAGGAATATTCTACGGGGCATTCCATACCGATTCGACCTGGTTCTATAACCCTCGATCTCTCTCGGCTTTCATACACGATTTTTTTCAGTCATTGTCTCAACTCCAAAAAGAGGTCGACATTTTTTTTTTTTTTTTTTTTTTTTCGAGTTTGTATTAGTTACAGTTTTTTAAAATAATTTCCCGGACTTACTTCCTGCACCGGAGCGTCCTAACGAAATTTGTACAGTCCGCGCTGCTCCAGTCGAGCGTAGCCAACCAAGGAATATTCTACGGGGCATTCCATACCGATTCGACCTGGTTCTAACCCTCGATCTCTCTCGGCTTTCATACACGATTTTTTTCAGTCATTGTCCCAACTCCAAAAAGAGGTCGACATTTTTTTTCGATTTTTTTTTTTTTTCAAGTTTGTATTAGTTACAGTTTTTTATAATAATTTCCCGGACTTACCTCCTGCACCGGAGCGTCCTAACGAAATTTGTACCGTCCGCGCTGCTCCAGTCGAGCGTAGCCAACTAAGGAATATTCTACGGGGCATTCCATACCGATTCGATCTGGTTCTAACCCTCGATCTCTCTCGGCTTTCATACACGATTTTTTTCAGTCATTGTCCCAACTCCAAAAAGAGGTCGACATTTTTTTTCGACTTTTTTTTTTTTTTTTTCAAGTTTGTATCAGTTACAGTTTTTTAAAATAATAATATTGTTAGCCCGAATTTTGGAATAAAAAAAAATGCTCAAAAATCTTATATCAGGTGTAAACATTATGGAGCCTAAATCCAGAGTGGGCTGAAATATCCTTAATTTTTTTACAAGTTTTTCTTTACCAAAAAAGAAATGTTTTACCCTTCGTGGTCACTCTAGGTCGAATAAAAAAAACGAATAAAGATGAATGAACGAAAAAAAAACGTTTTTTCACGAAAAAAATAAGAAATCGCTGACCCACGTCGGTTACCAATCGGTTACCAACATTTTTTATTTTCGAGAAAAGCTTTTCCGACATTTCTTCAGATATTTAAAATATGTTGTTCGGAAATTCGATTAAAAAAATCGTAGATAATTAAAATCGTGTAAATAACATTTTGTGCTTTTTAGAGTTATGTCAATCTTATGAAAAATTGCTGACCCGATAGAAAATGTCAAGGGTCAGAGCCAGGTGGAATGCCCCATGTACAGACATACACGTGTCGAGTATTTTCACCGAGCGAGCCCTCGTAATTTATTTGTCACAGCGCCACCTATACGCCGTGTTACTGTCCCAACATACCGAGCTGTCCCAGACCCGCTGCACGCCCGAAGAAGTCGGTTTGCTGCTGTCTCAAGTGGGTGGACTGCTGTGGCAAGCCCGTCATCTAGGGACGTCTTTTTCTTGTTTGCCGTATTTGAAGAATTTGAAGCTCGAGAACATCCGAGATATATTTGCCGTGCCATTTGGAAAGCTTTGTCGACTATTCTGCACTAAACTCGGCTCTTTCGTTCTTATAAAATTGGCGTAGCGAAGGTAAATAATATCATAGATAACATGAACGATTGTACAAAAAAATGTTACACCCTGAGAAATGATTCATTAGTTTTAAGGTAGTCCTTGCGGATAATATTCATTTCGCATAAATTCGAGGAATTTGGGAGAGAATTGCAAACACTTCTCGGTGGTATAAAAATCTGAAAAAATTCATGCGCATTAAAGGTACTGAAAAGATTAATTTTGCATAATAATAATACGAAAATGTTATTAACAAATTGATGAAAAAAACAATTGTTTAACAAATATTTCGATGACCCAAGATTTTTTTTTCATGAAAATGATTCCTTCGTTTTTGCGAATACGTATGAATTTTTTCAGATTTTAGAGTTCACATTGAATTTTGTGCGTTTTTTACAGGGAAAATATGTGAACAATATCATAAACAAGAGTAAACAATATCATAAACAAGAGTAAACAATATCATAAACAAGATTAACAATTATCCATGAGAAAACATGTTACTACTTTAAAGCGAAAATTTGCTATTTTTTTTACACGTTTCATTAATTTGGTGTGAATAGTGTTGTACTTTTATTTTAAAGATGATTCTCGAGAAATGATCAACGATGTGAACGTCGCTGCATGTCCATTGCTGTTGTCATCGGGACAAAATTTCCAGTGTCAAAAATTGCATTCAATGGCTAACTGTGGGAGTCGCGGAAACGTCGAGAGACGAAACAGCACTTTGCCGCCGCGGTGCTATCATTGCCGACCACCACCCTTTTGCTGTCCAAAGGACGGTTGTCCGCCCGGCGAACCTTGGCCTCCGATGCCTCGATCCTCACCACCATGTTTGCCTCTGGTGAGAATATTTCATGCTGGCTAAAGTCGTGAATCCCCAAGTCTTGTAGAAAGTGATGTTGATAATACAATTGGTTTTGTGCCTTGTATTTATACAAAACAAAACGTACTGTAACATTTGTTTCTTAAACTTATGTGGATTTACGACTCCGATGCTGACCGAGACGTCGAATTTATCCGGCGTGTCATAATTCGCTTTCACGCAGATTTGGAGAACGCCACCGGAACCCCCGAAACCAAAGCCAACGATATGTATCGCCAGGCCGTGTCCACAAAGATGCGGTCCCATGCCCTTTCAGTGTCCCCCGAAACCGAAAATTCAGCCACCACCCTCGACGGTCCGTTTCGTCATAAAACACACGTGCGAGGGTTCGACTTACTACCCTTGTTACGCCTCCGGAACACCGAGGTGTCCTTCGAAAAATTGTTGTTGACACGAATACGACCAATTATCGTAATTAAGTTTTCCTATTACTCGACTCTTTAATCAATTTTAATTAATTTTGTAAAATAATAGCTCGGCCAGTTTTACGTTTTTAATTAAAAAAAATGTATTTAATCAATTTTTTTAAAATAAAGTTCGGTCAGCTGTGCATTTTTGTACAAAATGATCGTTAATCAGTTTTAATTAATCTTGTAACACAAAGTTCGGCTAGCCCTACATTTTTATACAATAAAATCTTTAATCATTTTTCATCATTTTGTAAAACGAAGTTCGGTTGACCTTACGTTTTTGTTCAAAGAAATAACAAAATCAACAACTGCATCGCACGAGCGGAACGTTGGACTAATTCATTGTGAAACTATTAAACGTACTCGTTGCGCTTGGCTAAAAGAAAATTAAATTGCCGTATTGTCGATCGCGAGATTAATATAAAATTCGTATTAAATGTTAATTATCAACGAATTGTAATTTCCATTGAAAATAATTATGGGTTTGTGATCGAATTCGACATTCCCGTGCAGTTTGCAGTACGAATTTCGATTAATTATAAAATTCAGTCCATCGACGGCGAAAACTAGTCTATTGTAAAACGACATTCCCTGCCAATGTTGTTAATTTCTGGACCAAAAATACTAATTTTCCGCGTAACTGCGCAAAATCAAAGGGCACCGGGTCGAGGATCGCGTACGCAGCGACTAACAAATGCCGGGCGTTTTGTGTATGTTTCTCCTGTGTTACATACCAATGCAGATCGTTCATTAATGGTCGCGCATTAGCCATGAAATAAACGAAACCATACGTGGCATTCGAGGGAAATTTTGCTGTAAGCGATAGAAACGAACGACCTAGTGCGCGAGGTGAAACGCAAATTAATATCGTCGCTGGCTACTTTATAATTAATCGCTGTAATGAGCTCGACGAGCGACTATAATTGGTGCATGTGCTTTGTGGCTTGGACGCCGCACTGGTCACGACAACAAACGAAGTCGGGTGCTCCGCGGTCTCTCCTCTTTGACCGCCATATAGACCGGAAAAATATTTTACAGTCAATCAAGCACCTTCGTGATTTTTCTCTTTCTCCCCTATTTTCTTCTTCTGCATTTCATCCAAATGATTCCATAGTAAACCCAGCAAAATTGGGTGGGGGTCAGAATAGCTAATTACCAAAATAGTGCATGTCTAAAATAGCAAATTTCAAAATAACGAACGGTCTGAATCTAGAATAGTCATTACTACGAAATTCGCAATTTCAACCATTCGCTATTTTGATTCAATTTTAATAAAGATGTAGGTTAAAATAGTTTATGATCAAGATAGCAAATGGCTGAAATAGCGAATTTCACAATTATAGCCATTGTAGATTCAGACCGTTCATTATTTTAGAATTTGTTATTTTAGCCTTTCGCAATTTTGGTCATTAACTATTTTGACCCCCACCCACAGAAAACGATATCTATTGTAATATCTATTTATTCACTATGAATTGATAGAAACATCGATCTTCTAAATATGCAGATTGCGTGTAACTTTTGGTTGAGGTTGTCGCGATAGAACTACCTTAAGTGGTTCTGAGTATGATAACATAAACAAAAAAAAAAAACAAAAACAAAAAAAACAACTTCGTCTATGAGGAAGCAAAAATGGCAAAAATCATTCTGATTCGCCCTGTACACAATACACATATTTTCTGCTTTCACTTATCTACGTGCACTTTGAACGCGAGCATTTCCATCGTCGTGTGTCCCCCCACGCGCCTTTTTCTCTCCACCGTTTCTCGTCAACGTTTTCTTTTTTCGTTTTTTTATATATTTTTCTCGTCCCTCGATTCTCTCGCTGTCACGAGCGATAACTTTCAGTCTCTCGTTTCTCTCTCGCTTCCTCTCGTCGAGGCGCGCGCAGAGTCGTGGTGCGGCTCCTTCAGGGTCGTTTGAGTCGAAGAGGCAGAGCGAGGCTCGCAGCTTACCTCGTCTGTTTTCGTCCGTTCGCTCGCTCGGACAATGTGCCGAGGCTGGAATTTACGTTCAATAAATAGTTCCGGTCATAAACGAAATTGTGCTCTCGGCAAAGCTCACTCCGCCTGTGCGCGAGGCGCAGCGCGGACCCCTTTCCCCCCCCCCCCCCCCCCCCGCGAGATCGTAAAATATTTTAATATCCATGGGAGTACGCGGGTTGTTATCCCCCCTCCCTCTCTTTCCCCCTCGCGACGCCCCTGCACTCAGAGCACTCGCTGCCGTCCTCCATCGTCGACGGGGATATATTTCATATCTTGGCCTTCGCCTCCACTGTGCGCCCCGGCGTTCAACACCGGCGGCTCCGCGGAAACACCAGGAGCATCGACACGGGGTGGACACGACTGCCGAGCTTCGAGAGCTCGGTGCACCCCGAACGAGACGCGTGTGCACCACTCGCGACACTAAACGGGACGCTTGTCGCGCGCTCGCAGTTTTAGAGCCCGATCGTATAACTGCCTCGTGCTTAAAAACGATTTTCCAATCGTTGGGGTACGGTTAGCCGGGTTACGTGTTTTTTTTTTTTCGAGGGGATCCACCTGCCTGATGAAGTATTTTCACGACCTTTTGCATTGTACCTTCGCGGGAACGAAACACACGGAAAAAAAGAATTAGCTGACACAATTCAAAATACACACTTATTATTATTTATCCTATAACTTCTTTATTATTAAACGTTTGGTAACACGTGGCCTAGACGTTATATAATTCAAGGTTTTTACTCAATGTAAAATCGTTAAAGCACATTTTCGGCAATAAATTTCATACGAAAAATCGTGAAATGCAATTGAAAAAAATATATAAACTTAAAAATGATATTATTGCATAGACTTAAAAAAATGGATCATAGGATGAGATTTTAAGGAAATTTCATTGAATAAAAGAAACTTTTTCTCTCGGTGCGATTATTTTTCTCCATCAATTGTCGCAGTATCCGAATGGCTGCAAGTTGTGTGGATGTAATTTGGCGAGAAAACAAAATGAATTTAAACATGACGACGAGGACGGAGCGGACAGCTCTTAGCGCGCTTCTCTAGCAACCCTTCACCACTTCCAAACCTCTTCAGCAGCGCGGCACGTACTCTGCCGTTCAACCCTTCACTTTCCCTCTTGCCGTGTGCATCGGGAGCTTCAACCTCGCTCGTCGTCGTCGTCGTCGTCGTCGTCGTCGTCCCCCGTGGATAGATGGTCCGCGTCGCACGTAAAGTGTAACTCGTTGTCGAACGTCCGTTACCCTTGGCTAGATCGACAGGTGGGTAGGACGCTCTCGATCCGCGCCTCCTCCACCCTCGGAATTTCGACTATATCCGCGGGTGGCACTCGGGCCAACCCCGCTTCTAACTCCATCAACGTGCGCTTTATTCGTTCGGATACATCTTGACAACGACAGGTATACTCGCCAGTCCCTGCGGCTATGTGTACGCTAAGAGCTTAGCCGGCAAACTTTCCCCCCCGATTTTCAAGCCAAGATAATGGATATCTTCCTCATAGAAGTAGCTTTGTGAAGAATTGAAATTAATGAGGAAGCGATACGCAAAGTGCTACCTTTTTATCACTATTATCCCCAAACAGTAAGTCATTCTTTTCGGCGATTTTTTGTTGTTGTTTTCGTTTCGTCATCGTTTGGAGTTTTGCCGTTTTCAGGATGCAAAGAAGCCAACTAAACAGATCCAGAATAGTTGCCAGAGTACACCGAGAGAAAAAGTTTCCTTGATTCAATGAAATTTCCTTGAAATCTCAACCTATGAAACATTTCTTTGAGGTCAATGAAGTAATATCCTTAAGTTAATATTATATTTTCTTTGAATGATGTCATCAACCAAATTATAGGTTATGTTCACCAAGTTTTTGGTTACGTACCATAGTACTTAGATATGTTCACCAATAACTTCGATGGTTTAACCAATGATTATCTGCTTGATTTGACTTGACTTAACGAATAACATAACAGATCAGCTTGCGCGAGAAACACCAATACGACTTATCGCGAATGAGCCAAACGTTGACAGACCGGGTGGCCGTCAAGTTTATCGTTTCTTTAAATCAAGGAGATCATCTCATTGAAATTCAAAGAAATATTTCATTGAAATCAATGAAAAAAATTCAATCCACCCATTTCTTTGGAATCAAGAAATTTTTTTCTCTCGGTGTACTCACGACAGTCCCTTGTCGCAAGCCTTATCCGCCATGTATGTAGCTCTCAGGCTCACCTTGGGCACTACGGCATCGGTAATAGCCTCCATTCCGATAGTTCTCGTTACGTGACCTCGAGCACTGTATACCACCACACAGACACAGCCAGCCACCCGCAATACCCGAGTGACGTAACGTACACTTCGATGTACGTCGAAACTTGGAAGGTAGCGAGCCGGTGGGGTCCATACGCGTGCCACCGCGTAATTGGAGAATACTGCCTCGTTAATGCCGCCCGCACGAACCTCTGCGGGTGGTAGTGGTGTTGGTGGTGGTGGTCGGTGTCTCCCACCCTCGCGCAGTAGATAGAAGCCGGCAGTAGCTCTTCGACTGGGGGCTGTTATACCGTACGACACACGGTGCACCGTAGACGCGACCGTCGCCGCCGTCGACACACTCGCTGTATCACTGTATGTATATAAGTACGCCGCGCTGGCCCAGCGCTACACCGGCATCGGCCGCGTGCGGTCCGCGATTCCCCGCACCCAATCCCCGCGCTCCGTGCGAGGGTAGGTAGTACTACGTAACGTCACGTGGAGCCATCAAACCGCCACGTGACGTCTCACGCCGTCTCGTGGCGGTGCGGCTCCGTCGGGCACCGCGCTTCAAGATAAAGTCGGAAAAGCTGTGTGTGCGCGCGCGCGCGCAGCGCTTTAGCATCTAACGACGAAGCTTTCCGGTCTCTTTGAGGGGCGAACAACGGCGGCACGGGAAAGGGAGACACGCTCGAGATGTTTCAGTTTGTGAGCATTTCTTTGATATTAATTTTCCGTTACTTCAAAATTTTATTTGGAATTTTATTTAAAATTTTGGAATTTTATTTAAAATTTTGGAATTTTATTTTAAATTTTTGAATTTTATTTTAAATTTTGGAATTTTATTTAAAATTTTGAAATTTTATTTAAAATTTTGAAATTTTATTTAAAATTTTGAAATTTTATTTAAAATTTTGAAATTTTATTTAAAATTTTGAAATTTTATTTAAAATTTTGGAATTTTATTTAAAATTTTGGAATTTTATTTAAAATTTTGGAATTTTATTTAAAATTTTGGAATTTTATTTAAAATTTTGGAATTTTATTTAAAATTTTGGAATTTTATTTAAAATTTTGGAATTTTATTTAAAATTTTGGAATTTTATTTTAAATTTTGGAATTTTATTTAAAATTTTGGAATTTTATTTAAAATTTTGGAATTTTATTTTAAATTTTGGAATTTTATTTAAAATTTTGGAATTTTAGGGGTGACTCTATTTTTATAAACACTAATGCACGAAGGGTCGGGTTTCGCCGAATATAAATTATTATCGGAACAATAAATACAATTATTACCACTGATGGAACTCGAATTATCAACATTGTCAATAATATTCTAAAAAAGAAAAAATAAATGAATTTAAAAAATGGTAAATTTCACCATTACAATTGACAAACACGTCATTACGTTTATTTTCAACATTCATCACATCCATTTCTTAATTAATCTTTCCTAGAATTTTTTTCGTCGGTGAGGGAAAAAGTAGTCCTTATAATAAAAATCACTTTTTTTTTACTCCCTCGTCCCCCTTAAATACGTCGTGGTCAGTTGATCGGCGCAACTGCGAAAGAGACCGAAAATTAAGTGTACTCCAAGCGAACATTTATTTGGCATCCGGTGACTATTCGATTTGGTTAATCCAACCATCTCTTTCCCCTGTACAGAAAAACCAAGAATGTAATCAGCGAATTAACGATGGCGCGAATAACTCTCCCATAACTCTCAGCGATCACGATTTCAACACACGACTTTTTCTCAGTTTGGATCACACGAAATGCGAGTGCGCGTGGACCACGCTTCGTACCCCGCAATCCCATTTGTTACGCCTATTACTATATAGATTACGACGCGAATAAGCGTCAGAAGTCACTGTATTCTCGATTCCATCGCGCGAATTTTTCTCAACCCGGGTCATTCGTGTGCGAGACCGCGTAGCCCGCTCTCGAGCCTCGGACCAATCCTATTTATCGTTACCTATTATCATAACGCTACCCGCCATACCCACATATATAACAAGTTCTGTGGAAATAAGAGGCAAAAAGAAACGCGGAAAAGTTGATTACGCCGCACGTCGCGGTGTAGGGTTGCCCATTACGCGCTCATTCGAGGCGGGGCGCGCGGAGGAGAATTTCTTCGGTTACGTCACCCCGGCGGTAAGAGAGAAAAATACGAGAATGCGAGAAAGTGGATATATATATTTTTCCGGGGTATACGCTGCTCGCCTCACGCGCGCAGCTTTTACCCCCGCTATTGTCGGCCGAGTGGACCAAGCGGGGCCAGCGCGAACGGCTCCGGCTCTCTAAGTGGACTCGGGTTACAAGCGGGAGCATCGGCGGTACGTGTGGCAGGGACGAGGAATATATACCGGCAGGAAGTAGTGGTATAAGGGCGCGGCGGTATCGGCCAGAGCCCACAACGTCTCGACTTGGCTATAGGCACGTACATTTTTTTTCTCCTTTTTTTTTTACTTTCGGTTCTTTCCTCTACCCAATCTGTTGTTGTTGTTGTTATTTCTCTCCTGCACTTCGTCTTCATTTTTCTTATTTTTCTCTTGCTGCTGCTGCTGCTGCTGCTGCTGCTTCGACCGAGGTAATTCGACGCTGACTTTCTCGCAAAAATACTTGGCCAACTTCATTGCCCGCCCGCCGTACCTCTTCCACCGCATGTTCATCAGTCCCGACGCCAAGGTGTCGGTTTTGCTTCGCTGTTTTACGTCGAGGTGGGACGGCTTGTAGGAATTTTTGTGCTTCTCACTCGAGCCCCGCGACTTGCCGCGTGACCGCTTTTTTTATACTTCAGTCGACGGTCAAGCTGATCCCGCAACGTTTACCGCGCGTTGCGTTTTTCGGGAAGACGACGACGCACTGCCGAGAACGGCGGTGCGTCGTTTCTGTAGATTCTAACTGAACACAGACCCAACTGGACACAAGCAACTGGGCACAGTAAAATTCGACACACACGGAAAAAAATGTTTGGTTGTGCCAACTAATCATTCACATTGCTGTAAGGTAAACGTACCGGTTTCGGCCATTTTCACTATATTTTTATCTCAAATTACTGTTTTCTGTATTTTTATGTTGATACTTCGATAGTATCCATATAAGTTAACAAGTTTATCAGTATAATTTTATTTCATTTTAATAATACAAATAATTCTGCAGAATTATTATTATTATTACTCGTGACCCCTATAGGGGTCACAAATATATTTTCGCACAGATATTCCCGTTTTCCCCATATATCGATCAATTGGCTAGGCGAATTAGAACGAACACTCGCCGTGAGTTGAAAACGATGAATTATTTGTCGTTGATGTGAGCCAATAACTTGATTAACCACGACGACCAAATGGATAATCACGTCCCGAAAAAAATAAAAGTGCACGTAAAAAAGTCTCATACTCTTTCGTTTTGTTAAATCACGCGTCGTAAAGTCGCCTCGGATGCCTGTGGTGGGGTTTCGACGCAGCCCGGCTCCTGGTCAATTACTTCGTTAATTTCGTGTTACGGAGTAGATCCGGGGCTTTAATCACTCACCCTGAATCCCCCGTGGCGTTGGCTCGACCGAGGGAAAGATAAAAAAAAAAAAAAAAAAAACGGTCCGACAGACGTTTACTGGCGTCGTGCCAAGGGGAAAGAAAATCTGGTTTCAGTGTCGGCAATGCAAGCGGGAGACGCGACGCGTGGAGAAAAAAAAACATCTTCGCGAGCAGGGTGAGTATCTCGTTCCTCGGTCGTGAAACGTCCCTGCGACTCTCGGACCCCATTTTGCTTAATAATTAGGTCTCGGACGGGGCGAGGAAGGTCCGAAAGGTCTCCACGACGGTCCGAAGGAAGCTGCTCCGTGTTCCGCCAGGACCAAGAGAGGCGGCTGATGCTCCTCGTCGGCTGTGACCGCGCGCGGAAGACTCGCTCGCGTTCACGGAGTTAATGCGATTCCGCGCTAGGCTTTCCGCCCGCTGGTTACCCAGCCACCTTTCCGCACATCGACGACGGAAGCTTACACTCGCGTGAGTCTGGCGATCTCGCGGTGGAAGCAGCCAACTATTATGGCTCCCACAGACGTTGACGAGTCACGTCGGCTTCCTGTTAGTTGTAATTGCAACTAACAGGAAGCTCGTCTCCTTTTTGGGGTGAAATTCCGCTGGCTCTTGATGTAAACTGCAGCCGAAGAGAGCGCAGTTAATGTATATATGAGGCATTTCACAGTACTTTCACAAAAAAAAATTCTCAAAATTTTTTTCACAAAAAAAAAATTCTCAAATTCTTTCTAAATATCGGGTTTAGTTGTGTCTACAGATGGACCAAATAAAAAAATAAAATATATATATATATTTGGCCGGAATATGCTAACTTTTTCGTTTTCCATTTAATCTGTAATATCTCAGTTACTATTCATCGTATCGAAATCATTAAAAAACGAAAATGTGTGTTTTTTCATGGCCAACAGGAGAAAAATATGTTCAGAATTAAGGGAACGGAGTCATTAAAAAAAGTATCTTTTTATTATATAACTTTTCTTCTCAGCGATAAAATAATTTGAAATAATTCGGTTCTTTTAGGATCGCCGGGAAAGATTCTTTTAACCACAATCACAATTGTACCTGCCTTCCACAACATGTTTCGCGTCGTGCGCAACGACATTGGCACCTTTTGCCTCTTGAGTCGCGCTCTCGTTAGACCGAATGTCAGGGCGAATTTATTAATAGACTTTACTTGCGAAACTCGTCGAGTTTTGCTTTAATTTTCTTCTCTTCCGCATTGCGCAGTGAGAAATAGAGGCTTTACCGGATTACGCGTCTTATCGAGTTTGCCTCCAACGACATATAATATTTCCACGAATTTCTGCGAGATAATTAATCGATCAAACGAACTTACCTGTAAGTGATGTTCGATCGGAATTATATGTAGAGTCTCGTTCGAAATGATTACAAAGGTAGTATAGCTACTTTCACACGATGTTGCCACAAGTTTCAGAGTCATAATTCAAAAAAGCGCCACCATGGCAGCGCCACCACCTCGGGTGTCCCCTCTCGTAACCTCATATCGTTTAGAGTTAAGAAATTTAACATTAACCCAGAATAAAAGAAAAAAAAAATTGTTAGATATACACAGTATGCATTGCATAAAAAATACAATGGGAGGGAACAAATTCTGTCCCAGACAGAAACGGGTGGGATGTAATCATTTCGAACGAGACTCTACATATAATTCCGATCGAACATCACTTACAGGTAAGTTCGTTTGATCGATTAATTATATTACGAGTCTCGTTCTCATGATTACAAAGGTAGATGTTCAGAGAACCGATTTTTTTTTTCTTTTTTTTTTTTTTTTTTTCTTTTTTATTAGAATGAACATTCTCGTAACACTGTACCTTCCGTGAAGAATACAAGTTAATCTTACAAAAGACCTTACAAAATAAGAGCTGAGGCAAAGTCCTCGCGACTGCTCACTATCGGTCTATCATAAAATTTGGCAAATACGATCGATTCTTTCGACCAGCCAGCAGTACTTTTGATTAGATTCACGTCAACACCTCTCTTTAGGGCTGCCGAGGTTGAGGCATGCCTTGTACTGTGAGCTGTATACTTGGACTTAATACCACTCCGAACAAGGACTGCCTTGATCCAACGACTTATTGTCGCCGATGTTGCCGCTTTATGCGGTCTTTTCGTCGTGATAAACAACGACTCACACTCGCCTCGTAGCGAACTCGTAACAAAAATATATCTTTCCAGCGTACTCGCAATACACAGTTCCGGTTTGTCCTTAAAAAACGGCAGTATTAATAACGGTTGGTATGCACCGGGCCTCGAAGTCTTTATCAAATCTGAAATTCTTATTTCTAATCTTTCCTCTGTTCTCGAGATATTAATTAACTTAATCAACGAGAAAGTCTGCACTCGGTGAGCAGTTCCTATAGCTAACAGAATTGCCAACTTATCGGTTAACTCGCTTAAACTGAGAGACTCGAGAGGATAGAGCTTAGCCACTGCATTAAGCACGATATTTACGTCCCACGTCTCGTCGTATTTTGGCCTTAAAGGTCTCTGCTTAAAAACTCCCTTGAAAAAACGATTTACAAGAGGATCACACGTAACCTTTCCCTCGGATATCAATGAAATCGCCGCCCTCGCGGAGTTAAGCGTTCCATAAGAGGCTCCCAACTCAAAACGCTCCAACAGAAATTCGACAACTGACTGCGCATTAGGCGAATAAGGATCGACCTTCGCGCGCCCGCAATACGCCATCCACAATTTCAAGGGACCGCTGTACTGCTTCAGTGTAGCGTCCGCTAGAGACGCCGTTAAAATATTTATCGCCGCGTTCGAGAGATTTTTTCTTCTGTACGCCTCCCCGATAATTTGCCGGCAACTAAGCTGAGGCTCCGCGCCAGTGGATGCTGCTGCGATCTACAGGGAGATAAAAGCAAATCGTCTGAGGGCACGAATCTAATAACGTCACCGATTAACAGGGACGAAAAAACGGGATACCATGGCTGAGCTGGCCAGTGAGGCACGACCACCACCCCGCAGGCCTCGTCTAAAATTATTTTTCTTAACGTCTTCAAAATTAAAGCGAAAGGAGGGAATGCATAAAATGCGAGATCTGACCAATTCTGAGTAAAGGCATCGATAGCTATAGCGTCCGGGTCCCTGTGCCAAGAACAAAAACTTTGGCACTTTGCATTAGCTCTTGAAGCAAATAGATCGATATTCGGATTACCAAATTCACGAACAATTTTTGTGAATGCAAATTCCGCGAGCTCCCACTCTGTGTCGATATTTCTCATTCGCGATTCCTCGTCCGCTTCTACATTCGACTTCGATGGGATATAGGACGCAAAAATCCAAATCCGCCTGGCTTCGCACCATTTCCAAATATCACGAGCTATTTCATTTAAACCCGGATACTGAATACCCCCCATCCGGTTTATATAAGAGATCGCCGTCGTATTATCGACGCGTAAGAGAATTTCACAATCCGATATCTCACTAGCGAAACAACGCAGGGCCATAAAAATTGCGTGTAACTCCAAATAATTTATGTGAAGAGACTTTTCCGAATCCTTCCAAAAACCACGAGCCCTCTGATTCTCGCAAAAAGCCCCCCAACCTGTCAGCGACGCGTCAGAGAAAATTTCCCGTCTAAATCTCAAACTTACAATGGGGTTCACTGCGGTTGAAATATTTGTTTTCCACCAATTAAAATCGTCCTGAAGGGAATCGGGTAAAAACATTTTCGCCTCGTAATTCCCGTCGTTCCACAGCAGAGCCAGAAATTTTTCTCGTTCGAATTTTTTCGAATAAACCCAACCATAACGAATAGCTTGGCAACACGCGGTTAGCGTACCGATAAATTGAGCAAATTCCCGAATCGAACACGACGTCTTTAAACTAAAGCGTTCCACCCAGTCGCGTAAACTGTCTCTCTTTTTCTCAGTTAATTCTAAGGTCATGGCCTCTGAATTAAGCACAAACCCTAAATAAGCACACCTCGTGCTCGGGCTGATATTGCTCTTTTTATAATTTATAATAAACCCCAAAGACACCAACGTCTTGATAGTGAATTGAACGTTCTTGGCACACGAGGACGAATCGCTTCCAAAGCACAACAAATCATCCAAGTAAATGACCGATAAGAAACCACGACGTCGCAAAAAATATACAACGGGCTTCAAGATTTTCGTAAATACAAAAGGTGCCGTGCACAGCCCAAACGGTAGACACACAAATTCGAATAATTTATTCCCAAATCTAAATCTTAAATATTTTCTACTAATTCCGTGGACGGGAAGTAAAAAATATGCATCTTGCAAGTCCAAATTGCACATATGAGAGCCCTGAAACATGAGTTTACAGGCTGTTCGAACGTCCTCGAGCTTGAAGTGCTCGGCACACATGAAACCGTTGAGTTTTTTCAAATTCAAAACAAAACGATGAGAACCATCTGGTTTCGGTACTAAAAAATAACTCGAAATAAATTGATCTTCACAGGGATGACATTCTCGAATTGCACCTAGGTCCAACAAACGGTTCAACGCGACGTTGTAATTCTCCAATATTTGCGGCGATTTAAACGAAGGAGAGGAAGGAATATTCCTCTGGAACGGACGTTCTGTGAATGATAATTTGTAGCCCGCCACGCAGCTCAACACAAATTTATCATCGGTAATCGACTCCCATTCTTTGTAAAAATATTGTAAGCGGCCAGCAATATTTTTTACCTCCGCTACTTCTTCTGCTGCTGAGCCGCGCGAGGCTGCGTCGCGTTGTGCGGGCTGTTCAACTTCTGCTGCTGTTGGTACTGCTGGGACTTCGAGTTCTTCTGGAAATTCTGATTGTTGCCCATCTTGTAGTTGTTGTGGAACCGTACAGATGGGCCCTTCCAGTTTCCCGCGTTCGCCGTGGATTGACGCGGGGGAGCCGGCTTCGTAGATGCCGGCGGCTTCAACTCTAATCCCACTTTCTCAATCGTTTTTGCCGACTTGATTTTTTCTGCTAAATCTTGACCGAACAAAAATTCGTCAGAATTTAAGCTCTCCAAGATGGATTTCACCTTTTTATCAAAGCTGGGATAAATGCAGTGTTTTCTAGCAACCAACTCTTGGTTATGAGCGCACGCCAGGAGTTTACCTGCGTCACCCAAATGCTCAAGCAGCTGTCTTTTATCCACCCCCTCTCCATTTTCTGCTACCAGAAGGGTAATGCCCGCACCAAGTGCTGACAGCGCTGAGCCAAGAAGATTCTGCGAATAAGCAAAATGCTTGTCACGCTTAATCGACGTTTCAAATAGTGAGGCAGTTATCTCCGGATTTAATTTTGGGGCCTCGAGTGGACAATTCCCAGTGCGAGGATATTTGACCAGAAGCTCAGCCTTCATTTCCTTTTTTATGCCACATCTAATCCAGCTGGTCCACTGAGCCGCTAGCTGAGAAGTGATCTGCATTTCTTTACACAGCGGAGAAGATGCGTCGATGCCCATGGCCACCAGCAAATCTTCGTCTACGCTAGGTACATCATCCGGTACCTGGGCATTCACTTCCTGTGATTCCTGCGCTGGCTTGTCAGTACCCAAGGTATCCAGAGATACGAGATTCTCTGAAGCATCAGTATGCTCTGGCAAGCCAACCGTCAAATCTACAAGAACGAACAAAACTTTTTAGGTTATGTTTGCCCAAAGATAGCTAAAATAGCCTATCTTTCGCGCGGTCTTTTCCCACCGCCGACGGGAGTTACACGGGAGTCATTATTGCTCCCTGAATAACACAAATAAACAACATTTTTACCTCGTTCTTTCAATATTGCCTCGGGAGACGTCGGCAATTGAGCCATCGGAGCGTTGCCCGTCGCCGGGGCCTCGTTTTCCGAGACGCGAAGGATTTTCCTCTCAAGCTTCTGCAATTTTTTCAGCAGTTCTTCTTTGGTGGGCATCTCGCCCTTCCTTTTCGATGATTTCCCCATTCTTGAAACTTCTTTGATGAATTTTGAAGCGTTTAAAAACGCGAAAAATGACTCTAACGATGCGACTACTTCGCGCACAAGAAACAATATGAGGTTACGAGAGGGGACACCCGAGGTGGTGGCGCTGCCATGGTGGCGCTTTTTTGAATTATGACTCTGAAACTTGTGGCAACATCGTGTGAAAGTAGCTATACTACCTTTGTAATCATGAGAACGAGACTCGTAATATAATTCGGTTACGCGCGTACCCCGGCGTATTGTTTGAATGTAATTACTGGCGGTGCGGGAAATAGTGCTGGTAGTGGGAGGAGGAGGCGGAGGAGGGGAAAGTGCGGCGCTATGCGTTCACTTGTGAACTAGAACTCAGATATTCCCCGCGAATTCTCGGTTATACCGAGGACGGTATTCTCAGACATGCTCTCGATTCCTGCAAAGGAGCCGGGTCGCCGCGCGCGCGCCGTGTCGCCAAATTAGAATTTAATGAGCTGTGCACGGGAAGCGGGGGCACGGGGAGAGACTGCGGGGGAGAGCGGAAAGAGAGAGGGGGAGAATACATGACTTGGGTTATTAAATTCGTAGACGGTGTATTAGTACAGCAGTCGAAAGCCCGCAACGTTAAGAAGTTATAGAAGCAATCCCGCACAATTAAGTTATAATACAGCCCTCACTCTCTCTCGGAAGGTTCCCTCATCGCGCCGCTGCTACGGGGAGTTCGACCACTTGCAGTCTATTTAACCCTCTGGTCGCGCGCGACTTGCGCACACGAAAAACGCTGGGGGTTCTGGCGGAAATAAAATCCTCGCGCGCTCTCGCGACTGCCGACAGTTACGCGGAGCGGGACATAAAGTTCGCGCAGGTTTTTAGTCGTCGACAAACAAAGTTTCGCTGATATTTTTTTATCTAACGCGGTAAATTCGGACGTCGCTCCGAATTATTTTAATTTCTTTTTAATTTTAAGAAATTTTAATTTTTATTTTAATTTTAAGAAATTTTAATTTTTATTTTAATTTTAAGAAATTTTAATTTTTATTTTAATTTTAAGAAATTTTTATTTTTATTTTTATTTAAAATGCATAACGTAAAAACCGTCGTCTTCGCGGTCAGGTGACGAAAACAGTCGGTGATAACGGCAAAGTTTGGATTTTTTCGTCGAACGAAGTTCGGTCGACATTTTTAATCGAACAGCTGCGAAATTTATTTTAATCGAACAGCTGCGAACAATTATTTTGTACTCTTCATTAGTGCCTTGATTTGTACCAAATAAACCAGACCGATTAGTTTATCCTAACCATTAAAAAAAAATCCCGAAAATCAGTGATTTTTCATCACACTGTGATGATCCCATAAAGGGCCCTTTTTACATTTTTATTTATTTTTCGCAAAAATACGTTCCACACTCCTTAGCGCCGTAATAACGCCGTCGTTAGTTCCGATCTTCAACGCTTTTATTCCGAAAGAAAAAAATGGAAGATGAAAAAAAAAACATCTCGTTTGATCGAGTGCGGAGAGTCGCGCGCTCATTTTTTTTCTTTTTCCTCCCTCAAAGTGTACATGACCGTGAGGCAGGCACAGGCGGCGAGTCCCGATGAATTTTCAGCAGCGCGCAGTAAGGAATAACGAGGTCCGCGCTTCGTTAATTCACGGGATCATTTCAGCGTATCACGATCGGGCCGGGCACGGGCTGGCGGTGCCGGCGTCGTCGTCGTTGCCGGAAGATCGCGTGCCCAGGACGCGATGAGTTTTCCGAGCGTGAAGAGAGAGAGAGAGCGAGCCGATGTGCAAAAGGTGGGCAACGGCGGCGGCGACTCCTCGCGATCCCGGCATTCGAACCTTCGCCTCGCGCTAATGGCATCTTGAATTATCGATTACGGGAACGGCCGTGTCGCGCTCGTGTCCGTTGTTCGGGACAGTCGATGCGCGAGACAACCGGGGGTGGTGCCGCCGGGGGTTGCGGCGCTCGCGACGCGAACACACCGCGCGCCCGGCAATGCCCGGGAACGGTTTCGATCCGTCCGTGTGCGAATTCTCTTATCGTGTCCGACATACCGGAACGACCGATGCAAACCGGCTCGATCGAGTCGTAGTCTCATCGACCTATAACTCCGCCGAGCACTCTGCCCTCTCGCCCCCTTCCGCTATTCGTTTTCCACCCCCCCCCCCCCCCTCCACCTGCATACTCCCTTCATTTAACAGTCTCGAGTGTCACTCCTCCGCACCCCCTTTGTACCTTCTCCCCCCTCCCCCCTCCGACCCCCCCGTCCCGGCGCTCCGCCGGAATAATTGACTCGAGCTCTTATTCCGCGATAATGAGCGAATTTGCAGTTCGCAAAAATGTCACGGCTTGCCGATTCCTACGGGCGATTAATAATCGCGAGCGGGCGGGAGAGACGCTGTTGAAAATTTTAGGTGGTGCGTTTTAAGTCGCGGCAATATAACCGGGGAGCGCCTGTACGGAGGACGCTTGATGGGAGATTATTTCTCAGAAGGTCAGTTCAGTCGAGTTATCGATGTTTGATCACAATCGATGTAGCAATTGGTGATTTGTAGATAGGAAATTGCACATTTTTTGGAATGTTTAATTGTTTAGTGTGACATACGTGTCAAGAATCGAGACTGGCTGGGGTCAAGACATCCATAGTAACCGTTATCTTGGCAACCATTATCGTGGCAACCGTTACCGTGGCAACTATACCATAGCAACCGTCACCATGGCAACTGTTACCATGACAACTATTACCATAGCAACCGTTACCATGGCAACCATTACGACAGTAACCGTTACCATAGCAACCGTTACCAAGATAACTATACCATGGCTTGATTGCCAAGGTAAATCACGGCAATGGGAGCGCGCGAAGCGCGCGAGCCACACTGAGAGAAGGATCTGATACTTTTTACCATAATTCTAGTAAAAAGTATTGTAAATTTCCGGTAGAGGGGAGATATAACGCCATCTATCGAGAAGAACTAGAACGATGAGAATTTTTACCACGAAATATGGTAAAAAATATTATATATATATGTTAGAAATTCTCATAGTTCTCGTACTGTTCGTCAGGTGGCGGCTATGGCTTTTCAATACCAGGCGCGTTGGTAATTTTTACTATCGCGTCCGGTAAATTTTATCAGATCCTTCTCTCCGTGCATATAACGCTGTAGTCGTCTATAAATATGTTTAAGAAAGCCATGTAAAGGTGAGCGAAGAAATAAAATATGTAGAGGATTGACGCGGTGAAGCGCGAGAGGAGGATTGTTACGAGGATGTTTGCGTAGCGGATGGAACACTCGACTCACCGTTATCAAAGTCATTATACGCGAAAAGTTTTATTGGGCGACCGACAATTCTTCGGGGGCTTGAGAAACTAGGCTATGTGGCTGTGTGTGACTATAGCGTATTACATACTGGGGCGGAGAGAGAGCCGCGCGCGCGGCACTGGGGTGCAGAGAGTTAGGCCGTTGCGGTTTATGGAATAGGGAAGGCGTCCCGAGGATAGTTCGCGACCGGTCGTTTATCTTAGGACGGTAGTTTGCGCCGCCGCCGCCGCCGTCGCTGCTGCTGCTGCTGCTGCCCGCCTGCTCCACTCTGGGAGAAAGTTTTGCCCTTCCGACGCTCCCACTTCCGGCCTCGGTGCAGTGCGTCCTACCTGCTGCTACTGCTGCTGCTGCCGCTGGTGCTGCTGGTTTCGAGAAGCTCGCAAGTTCAGCGAAACGCGTGAGATAGTTTTGCAGTGTACGCGCGTTAAAGGCATCTTCCAAACTGCGCACCGAGAGAACAAATTTCCTTGATTCCAAAGAAATGGGTGGATTGCATTTTTTTTCATTGATTTCAATGAAATATTTCTTTGAATTTCAAAGACATGATCTCCTTGATTTAAAGAAACGATATGCCTGACGGCACCCGGTCTGTCAATGTTTGGCTTATTCGCGATAAGTCGTATTGATGTTTCTCGCGCAAGCTGATCTGTTATGTTATAGTTAAGTCAAGTCAAATCAAGAAGATAATCATTGATTAAACCATCGAAGTTATTGGTGACCATATCTAAGTAGTATGGTACGTAACCAAAAACTTGGTGGACATAACCTATAATTTGGTTGATGACATCGTTCAAAGAAAATATAATATTAACTTAAGGATATTATTTCATTGACCTCAAAGAAATGTTTCATAGGTTGAGATTTCAAGGAAATTTCATTGAATCAAGGAAACTTTTTCTCTCGGTGTGCGGGATCCGAGGCGTTTCTCAGACTTTGCGTAATCCGCGAGGCGCGCGCGCTCGTCACGCACGCTGAAAAATGACGCGCACACATCGTACCTGGGGTCTGGAGCCGATTTATCGCCCTCGCCGCAATCGATGCCGTGATGCCAAACATCGGGAATGCCTTGCGGGTGATGAATAATGAAAACGTCGTCGGTGAAGCCTGAAGAACTGGCAAATTTTTGCGAGTTGCGGGATCGGAGTTGTAAATCATCGTTGCTTTGAGAAATCAATTTTACGGTGTACTTTGTTTTATAATCTGTGATTTGATAACAATTATTAATTATTAATTAAAATTAATTAAATATTAATTAAAAAAGTAGAACTTTCACCGAACTTTTTCGTCGAATGTAAAAGAACGGTGAAAGGTCTGGTTTTAAAATTGACCTTAAAATCGATCTTCGTCGGCAAATCCTTTTCCGCCGTCGTTATAGGCCGGGAAAAACAATTTCTCAAGTTGACACATGTGCCGAAAATTGATCGCGCAAATCTTGCAATCGAAGGTTCGTTTTCGAACGGATTGCGAAAGTTGTATCTCCGCAATTTTCGATATTTCGTCGCGATTATAGCGTGACGTTCATTCGGCACCTCTGGTGCGCTATACGAACGCGGCGGAGCGGCTCGGTGCACTTTTTAATGCATGCACAGTTGCCGGTGGTGCACATGGAATCATCAGTCGCTCATTACGTATTCCCCAAACAGCTCGGTCACCGTAAATCGTGGCTCGAGTGACCGCGACTCATGATTCAGAGCAGCACGAAAGCTCGGGCACGGCCCGACGCTGCGGCGTTCGCCACTTCCTAAATACACGAGTACAGCACCGGGAATACCGTGTATACTATATACATCGCCTCACATACATTCCCCCCCCCCCCCTCGACCTCGTTCCACCCCCCCGCGCCGCTTCGCAGTCGCCCGGCAAACTCTCGTTGCTACAGCTCGCGGCTTTTCAACGTTACGAATTCAGTGGACACGCAGCTCCCGACGTGTCCATCGATCCTCGTTTCTGGATACAACACTGAAACCTTCGAGTGCGGTCTAAACTCTCGCTATCCTCGTTATGACCCGAAATCTAAGAGAAAGCTTAAAAAACATAACGGGTTTATACGTAACGTTTCTCACACACTACGAACATTTTTAGGCACTCACGTTTTGAAGAAACAGACAAAAGTGCCTATTGAATTCGGGCTCCAAACGACGGTATATTACATTGTACGGGAAAATTGTAATATCCCATATGGAAATAAAGTATATGCAAAATATATAAAAGATATATTCTAGATATACAAGATATATTTTTTCCGAAAACTTCTATATGTCGGATATATTTTAGGATATATACGAAATATACGCGAGCGAAAAATATATCTAAGATATATCCAAAATATATTCAAAATGTTTTTTTATTGTATCACCGTCCGAAAAGTTCTATTTGTCAGATATATTTTCGAAAAATTTAGAATATTTCTTAGTACAGCATTGCGAAGTATGCCCATGAAATATGGAAACTTATCTCTTGCTTTATCTCCGAGATACATTGTATATTTTGTATATTGTCAATATAGCTAAATTTAATTGAAAACATTCGTCGCAACAGTTTTTGCCACATGTTTCGGCCCTTGTTGCACAATATACCATTCGACAATTCCACAAAACAGCAAAAAAAAAAAAAGAAAGAAAAGTTGATCCACATGTGGTCGAACGTATGATCATAGATCCCGACGAGCGGTCAGGTGAGTCATGGGGGGGGGGGGGGCGTGGAGAATAAAGGAGGCACGGTTTTTCGCAAGGGATAAGCTCGTTATCGGCACGCCATTACCCGCCATTATCTATCCGCCGACTGGTAATTAAATGTTTAAGCTCTGGGGCTAATTGGAAAACTCCAGCCGGACTCGAACACCACAGCGCCCCCCCTCCCCTCCCTCTCCCTTCCAACGCCAGCGCCGCTCGAGCGTCGGCGCTGGATTACTGGGCGCATGGGATGTGCAAACCTGCGCGGCCCCTCAACGAGAGCGAATCCGAATGTTCGCACTTTCTCCTCTTTCCGCTATCTCGAAGGGCATCCTGATTCTGTCTTCGCCAGCAGTCTTTGCATTTTATCTTCACTGCGAAATCTTTCATCGACTTAAAAATCGCGTTTTAAGTGGAAAAAAGCTTTGGCGAATATGAAAAAAGAAACAGCTGAATTCCTCACCGCCCCTTTTTATTCCGGCGAACGATCGAACGTATAATATTTTTCCGCGAAAACTTCTGATTAACGTTGAACAAGGTGGAGCGAATTTAATTTGCACTTAATTATTCAATCTTCACTGAAAAAAAAAGGAAAAAGCGAATTCAATTTATTCTAATTGCACAGATAAAACATTGTGGTAAAATAGGAACCAATTTCCACACGAAAATAACTATATAAAATATGTTTGTAAGATGAATTACAATAATTTCTTCAATTTATTCTCACACAACTTTTCACCTGTCTACATTGGTCGCAGGGCTTAGTTCTAAGAATTATATTTTGGTGATGTACCAAAATATAATTCTTGAATATAATTCTTGAACCAAAATATAAATTGGTTCCAAATAGGAATCAATTTCCATACGAAAATAACTATAAAATATGTTTGTAAGATGAATTACAATTATTTCTTCAATTTATTCTCACACAACTTTCCACCTGTCTACATTGGTCGCAGGGCTTAGTTCTAAGAATTATATTTTGGTGATGTACCAAAATATAATTCTTGAACCAAAATATAAATTGGTTCCAAATAGGAACCAATTTCCACACGAAAATAACTATAAAATATGTTTGTAAGATGAATTACAATTATTTCTTCAATTTATTCTCACGCAATTTTCCACCTGTCCACATTGGTCGCAGTAGTTCTAAGAATTTTATTTTCGTGATGTCTACGTTGAATTTATTTTCGGATGTTGGCCGAAACCTTCGTTTACGTGGAGTCTCATCCGCGGAGAGTTTTCCTCTCTCTCTCTCCGTTCCCCGATCATCCGCCGCGTCTGTACGTTGCACCAGGCGGGGACATTACTGGTTGCGTTGGATCAACGGCCAGAATGGAACGTAAATATTGGTTGAGCCACTGGGAAGAAACAAACTTGAATAGAAAAAAAAAAAAAAACCTCGTCTGCCCGGAGACTCGAAGATCCGCGCACCGGGGGTCGTTCCACTCGCTCCACTCGCTTGCTCCTCTCTCTGTACGACTCGAATTAATAAATAAAGATGAGAGTATTCCGCGGAGCCGCCGCGGAGTCTTCGTCGTTCCATGTTCCACTTGGCGACTCGGAAAAAAATTAAGGGAGTCTCTCGGCCCAAATGCTTTTCCAGATGAACTTTTCATGGTTCTGACGAATTCAGTAGTCACCGCGCGCTCCCTCTCCTCACTCTCTCTCTCTCTCTCTCGAGGAATGACATTAAGAGACGCTCTAGCATCTCGAGGCCAAGTGTTTTAATAAATAATGAAATGCATAAAATACGTTTTTTCACGTGACGATACCGCTACTCTTAGTTTTTTCGACGACGACCTTTTCCTCGTCCACTTCGATGTACATCTATTTATCATTTCTCGACAAATTCCTGGTGTGTTTATGGGCACGATTTTATTATTTATAACGTCGATGCCATATACTACTTCGTCGGTACCAAAAACAGTTACGCGAATTTTCCGTATTTCCCCGTCAACAGATTGATTGTGGCGACTAATATATTCGGTGAACTATATATATATTCAGCGATTATTTCGCCAGCGAATCCGCGGAAAATGTTGAAGGTCCGACTGCCGAGAACATTTTTAATTCTGACTGCATTTTTTTTTATGTTCGATACGCAACAAATATTTCAACACGCGGCGGAAATCGTGAAATAATTTCAACAGTTCTCAATGGCATAACAATCTGGAATAATTAGGCATATGGAAAGTGCTGCGAAGATTGAATTTGCATAAAAATACTATCAACATTTTATTAAAAAATTAATGAATAAATCATTGTTCGAGAAATTACCCGGCAACCCAACGTATTTTATGAAAATGATTCATTCATTTTTCTGAAAACCTATATATTTTTCATAATTTTGTCGCCTACCACTAAAAGTTCGAAAAGTTCGAAATTATGATTAAAAAAATCTGAGAAAATTCACCTGAAGTGACTGAAGGTTGACTAGGGACCAGGAAACCAGTCAGAGTAAAGATTGCTCGTGGCCTGAAACATAAATATTCTAGGCATAGGAAAAATTCGTGCAGGCCATTTTCACGCTGCATCCTTTCAATTATCAAATAACCGGGGGTTGTCAGAATCGACGAGGTAGTTGCGCCACAAAGTCCCGGCTCGTCCCAGCAAACGAGCCGCACTCGCCATTATTAATACCAGGGAACAATAATCTTAGCTATGTGTCAGAGAAGCGACGGTTTGTGCAATAATAATAATAGTTGTTCGGTGGGATCCGGGGGTTTAACCAGGAACTCTCGGCAGTTACGGGATAGCCCGCAATCTACCCGGTGAGGTCCGGTTCGAAACTTGAAATTCTCATTCAGTTCGCAGCGCTGTAAATGGGTCATATTCCACCCAAAGTTCTCTCGAGTTGTTTCATCGAGCTGGTACTTCATCGAGGAGGAAAGTTCGTGATTTCTCGCTGGCTTGATACATTCCGGAGCACGCGGTGGTCTTTGGGGAATTGCACGACGTGAAAGGGAAACTCCGCTGCACTTTGCATCCAACGTTGGTCCAGAGTCAAGTTAAACCGTGAATGCATTGTTGATATTCCGAATATTGGAAGAAAAAGTTTTTTCGCCAGTACACCGAGAGAAAAAATTTCCTTGATTCCAAAGAAATGGGTGTATTGAATTTTTTTCATTGATTTCAATGAAATATTTCTTTGAATTTCAAAGACATGATCTCCTTGATTTAAAGAAACGATATGCCTGACGGCACCCGGTCTGTCAACGTTTGGCTCATTCGCGATAAGTCGTATTGGTGTTTCTCGCGCAAGCTGATCTGTTATGTTATAGTTAAGTCAAGTCAAATCAAGAAGATAATCATTGGTTAAACCATCGAAGTTATTGGTGAACATATCTAAGTACTATGGTACGTAACCAAAAACTTGGTGAACATAACCTATAATTTGGTTGATGACATCATTCAAAGAAAATATAATATTAACTTAAGGATATTATTTCATTGACCTCAAAGAAATGTTTCATAGGTTGAGATTTCAGGGAAATTTCATTGAATCAAGGAAACTTTTTCTCTCGGTGCATCCCAATAAAGCATTACCAAACCCCCTGTAAATCCGTCGGTGAATATCAGAGTGATTTTCCCTATGACATTAGTCCATAAATTGGCTCTTCCACCGAACGATAATAGCACTTTGCATGCGTAATGTCAACCGGAAGACGGTTGAATTCAGTACATTGTCTTCGCTTCCGGGGACGCGAATGATTAAAGTGTCCGCGTATATCGCAGCATTTCCAGGTCCTCGACGTACTTGAGTTTCATCCAAACTGGAGAAAAACACCAGAGTGAATTTTCCTGCAAGATTTACTGGTAAACTGGATCTTTCATCCAACGACAATCGAGGCTTTCTATACATAACGTCAACCGGAAATCGGTCGGATTCAGTGCCGCTTCTTCGCTTCCGGGGAAGCCAACGATTATGGTTGTTACATATACGTGCAGCGATCTGAAAAGCAGCCGCACACGCGTGCAGACTGCATTGTCGTGCAATGCAGATGCATATATATATATATATAGGACGATCGATTGTTGGAACGTGGAACGAACAATCGAACGGGCTGCCGTCACATACCACGGTGGTCCTGGCGCTACTCCGCCTGTCAGCCACGAACCAGCGGACGTGACGTCAGCAGGGGCAATTTCCCCGTAGCAGATAGGTGAAACCACCGAGGGCTGAAATTGTTCCTGAATTGCTTCAGCATTGTCGCTGAGCCGGGATCTTACTTAGCGCTTAATATCCATGCGCACCACTTGTGACGTAAACGTCATGCACGAATCGCACCAGTGTTTGTTGTGGAAAAAATACAGTGTAATTCTGTTGAATATGGATCAGCGTGATACGATGGACTAGTGCGTATTAGTCCACACAGGAAAACGAAAGAATGTATAACTGCCTACTGAAGCATGCTCATTATAAAATTAAATAATAGTTGCACGGGTTTCCTCGTTTTTTACTCACTCACGTTGTGCAAAAACGCACAGGCGTGCCTATTAAATTTGTTTTATTTATATGTTATACACGAAATACATTATATAATAATAAAAGGAAAAAAAAAACTCGTAGACAACGAACAAATGGAAAAATTCGCAGATTAAACATAATCCTTCGATAGGTGTAATCAGATATTCTTTTTGTACATTTAATTCGTTGAACAATCAGTTTTCTTCCCGTAATGTATCCATCTAAACAAATTTAAAAAGCATGAGATAAAAAAAAAATTACAAAAATTTAAAAAACTCCCGACTGAAAAAAGAATTACAAAAACGCTAAAAACTCCCGACTGAAAAAAGAATTACAAAAATTTTAAAAACTCCTGACTGAAAAAAAAGAAAAACAAAAAATGGTGAAATAATTGAATAACATATCATATCATAGTCGGGAGATTTTTTGAATAACATATCATATCATAGTCGGAAGATTCTTCTTTTTGCCATTAGGTGTGAAAATCTCCCGACTATGATATGATGTTATTAAAAAAATCTCCCTGCAAATTATCGCTCTGCAGTAATGTGTTCCTTTGAAATTAGCTTCTACCGTGTGGCGCTGTATATAGAGCGGAGCTTCGATAACAGTAGGTTGTATTTTTGTTTGTTATTCGGAAAAGTGAGGGGTGGACCAACACGAGCCTGGAGGCTTTAAAACTTCCGCGTGCAGCAGTAACAGCCGTGGCTACTGGCGCGTTGCTTGCTCCCAGTCACTGGTAAACTTTCTTTCGGTGTTTCCTACACAAGTGACGGGAAATTGCGCCGCTTGTTTACCGCTGTCTTGTGCTTCAACTACCGCACTTTATATGTGACCTCTTCTGTTATGAAGATGAGGACCCAACGCGCCGTCTCGCTTTCGTGTGTGCTGGAGGCGAAAGAGAAGAAAAAAAACGCACGGCTTAGTCTGAAGCCCGTTCGGGCGGACGTGCAATTAAAAGCAGTCGAGCTTCAAAGCTCGGGGGTAAATTTATTTACGCAAACATCGGGAACAAAACGACTTTTACAATGGGTGGAAACGTATCGCGAACGGCGAAATTGCACTCGACACGTTTCGCAAGGCGATTAGAATAAGCGAAGCAACGAGATAACTCATTGGCCAAATTCGTTAAATACAATATAAATACAAATATAAATAAACACAAATAAATACAATATAAATACAATATAAATACAATATAAATACAATATAAATACAAATACAAATAAACACAAATAAAACCGCAACAGGCGTTGTATGATGGTTCTATTATTAATTACTTTATATTTTACAAAAGTGATGGTGAAACATATATTTTCAATTTCATTTAAGTGCATGCGCAAGTTTTAATATAATTATACTTTCGACGGTGAGGTATTCTCGAATATAAACAAAAAATGTAAAATAAAAACATAAACACGAGATATATAACGCAAAGTGTTTTAATATTTGTCATTTTGCATATTCTTCATGTTCATATTTCATATATCACGAATTTCCTTTGACATATGATAAATTTACAATCGTGTACAAAAATATGTTTGTATTAACAATTCAATATTATTTTTTTATTCATTATAGAGCGTAGATTTGTAATAATTCATTTGTCATTCGTCCATTCTTTTCTTACTCGATACATATAATTTTCAGCAAAATGTTGTTGTAATTCCCATTTCCCACAAAATCATCGCAAATATATAAATTGCAGTAGCGTTTTCCTTGTGCGTTCCTGTCACGAAAGTGATGTACCAATTGTTACTTGTACATTGCGTTGCGGTTTCATAACTTTTGTTATGCAACTGCAACGAAAGTATGTCACATAACGGTAACATTACCTGCACATAACAAATGCGACATCACGAGTTACTCCTATGTTACATATCCTCAACATTTCACAAGGGTAACATTGTTACCATCAAATGTAATTTCCAGGCTACATTGCTATTCAGAAACGTGTTTACTGGGATACTATTTTTACACACGGAGAAAACGGTTTAGCTATGCCAGCAAATCTTTTGTTAAAATAGTGACAACATTGCGGTATCTGCTAACCAGGCAAACAATTTTGTTGTACTAGCAAAAAAAATTTGTTTGGCTAGCAAAAAATATGTTAGTCGAGCAAAAAAAATTGTTAGCCTAATAGCAGATAAAGCAATGTTGTCACTATTTTAACAAAAAATTTGCAGATATAGCAAATCCGTTTTCTCCGTGCACGCTCCGATGCACATGTTACCAAACGAACTTTGCGATCTCCGTCTCGAACCTCGAAGATTCACTGCCTTCACAGTCCCCGCTAGACAAACACCAATTCCATCAAAGTACCATCCCGAAAATAAGCATTTAATTCGGCGTATTCGAGAACTTTCATGGATCTCTATTTCCCTGCGTCTCTGTCGCAATGCTGTTGTCGATGGCGCGAAACTAAACACCATGGCGTGCGGCAACTCGAGGTGGATTGCTGCTCGGCAACGTCGATTTTCAGCTCCTTCAGAGCGTAAGACGTTTCCCGTGAAGCCCCGGGGGCACCTCTTCTCGCCTTCTTTGAACCGATCCGTTGTTCGTCCGCAGAGGAGACGCCGCTGCACCGAGAGAGCGGCGGCGACGAGCGCGAGTCCCTTTTCGTCGACACTTTCCCCGTTCGTGTCCCAAGGGTATTGTTCCTTTGGCAAGAGGCGCTACGTGTGTTTCCTCACTTCGTTTATTCACGGTGAACAAATATCAGAAAAGCTCAACGACGACGACGACGATGACGACGACGGCGACGACAACGACGACGCGACGGGGTCAAAAGAAGAATCACAAAAAGCTACAATGAAAGAGGCAACCAACAAACTTACAAAGCCAATTTCACACTTCACTTATATCGCATGATCGTTTGTTGCGGTCCGAAGTTGCATAACCGATCGGCGAACAACTGCGCGCGCACTTTCATCGTTCATGTTCATGCAAAGGGCAATTGAGCAAGACGACCATCCATTATAGGCAGTTCGCCTTCCGCGCGGCGAAGGCGCGCGCGCGTTCGATCGCCGAAGGGACTGAGCTTTCGCGTGCCAGAAATAAATTACTAACTTGCCCGGTGGAAACTATCGTCCCTGGAACTAGTCCGGTCTCATCGTGACGCCGAAGCTCGTTCGGGCTGTACCGCCGACTAAAGCGCAATTGGAGGTGCTAACGATTCGCCAGGTGGTTGCCGGCGAGTCTATTGGCGTTATTAAAAGCGCAAACTGACGTGGGACGCGCGCGGGAATCGATACTCACGACGGTTCGACGATTACCGTCACGCACTTACGGAAGCCAAACGCTCGGTGTATGTGCGTGGCTTGATTATCGTATCGCTTTCATCGTGTTTCAGGCACCGACGGGGATCCGTAATTCCAGCCTTCCACCTGCCTTTAAGGTTATGTGAAATACCGACATTCCACCTCAAAAGTTCGGAAGTGCCGTTTTTCGCGAATTATGAACAGATCGAAGCGAAAATTGAAATACAGACGCCAGTAATGTGAACTTCGCGCGTGAATTAGTCAGAATTTTGATTTTCGAAAAAAAAAAATTACAGATCAGTTACCGGCGGAGAAATCTGTAATGAAAAATTCGATTTTTTTTCTATTTTTCGACAATAACTGAGAAAAGCGACTAATTCACGCACTAGATCATTAAAAATCACACACGATACGTGCATTCCGATTACGATTTGGGAGTAATAAATAAGCAAAACGCACTTCCGCAAGAATTGTCGGTAACTACGAGAAATTTTCACGTCTCGCAGCAGCTATCTCCCTCGCACTCACGTGTCACGTGGTACATATTTCACATGCCCTTAACGGTCACTTTTTTACGCCTCGGCTTGGCCCAAACGATAATTAATGTTACACTCTGTCTGGCTCGAAGTTTCTTTGTTTTATCAAGAAAGGGATTTTCCCCCCCTCCTCAGTACTTTGTGACCAGTCAGGCTGGAAAGGAAGAAACTTTCGCGTACACTCGATTGACGTCATAACAAAGTTTTAGCCGATTCCCTTTAACCCCGTCTGCGTCTCGTGGCACAAAAGTTATTCGACTTTCCTTTCATAAGCGTAGACGCGAGGATCGTAAGCAGCACGCTCGCTGTGTGTCTATGTGTATATATATACACGCTGTGTGTATATGTATAAAGGACGAGCGGAGCTTTCAGATACTTGGCATTTCCGACTCTCAACCAGCACTCCATCAGAACTTAAACGGCTTTTCAAGCAGCTTGACGAGATCCCTCACGTTGTCTTGCCGGGGTTCTTCCGCAACAGCGAGCCGCCGCCGCCGACCTATTTTCAACACGTACTAACGACTCGGCGTTACGACCAATTCTTCCCTTTATTCTAATTGCATCCTCTCTTCGACCTCATTTGCTTGGAATAATCGCGCGCCTCGCGGTTGTGCGGCTGTCGTTGCGAGCGTTACGCGACAAGAATTGAAAGAAACTATATGCGGAGCGTAATTTCGTTTCCTCGATTATTGCGTCGGCTAAAATAAACCCCCGCAAATTGATATTTACCGAAGGCCGGAGAGACAAGAGGCTTACATTAGACTCTCGTAATAGTCGGCAGATTATCCTGGAATGTCATCACCTCGGTCTTTATCTCGGATAAAGACATCCTGGATAACGCTAAAATGGTCTTCAAAAAATGAATTGTGGACTTTCTAGAAAAAAGTTTTCTACAAAAGTTGTTAGTTTAAACATGCCAAACATTTTGGTCGAAAAGAAAAGTCATGGTTCTATTAAAAAAAAAAACATGTCGGCCGTCGTATCTCGGCCATCTTGAATGTTGGACCATATTTCTTTTTTTAGAAAAACGTCCCCCTTCGAACCCTACAACTTTCATATAACTCATTTTTCGATCGGAGCCTTATTTTTCGAGATAAATCGGGTGTAAGATTAAAATGGGACACCCTGTATGTTAAAAATTAGGGATTTACAACTATGATCCACTCCAATGGACCCATAGTTATCCGTCTTCGTTGTAATCTTTTATCCGCGTTCACCGTTTGAATTGCGAAACGCCAAGCATCGGACGCTCGATGCACCGAGAGAAAAAGTTTCCTTGATTCAATGAAATTTCCTTGAAATCTCAACCTATGAAACATTTCTTTGCGGTCAATGAAATAATATCCTTAAGTTAATATTATATTTTCTTTGAACGATGTCATCAACCAAATTATAGGTTATGTTCATCAAGTTTTTGGTTACGTACCATAGTACTTAGATATGGTCACCAATAACTTCGATGGTTTAACCAATGATTATCTTCTTGATTTGACTTGACTTAACTATAACATAACAGATCAGCTTGCGCGAGAAACACCAATACGACTTATCGCGAATGAGCCAAACGTTGACAGACCGGGTGCCGTCAGGCATATCGTTTCCTTAAATCTAGGAGATCATGTCTTTGAAATTCAAAGAAACATTTCATCGAAATCAATGAAAAAAATGTAATCCACCCATTTCTTTGGAATCAAGGAAATTTTTTTTCTCTCGGTGTGCAGCGCTAGCTCGCCACCGGACAGCGGTGCCTCGCGGAAAAAGCGGGCAGGACCGGGAACAACCAGGGTACACAAAAGTACAGTGCAGAATTCGCTCCTATATTCTCCCTATATGAATTATCCCTTGGAGTTTCCGAGCCGTCGGTTCGAATCACGGTTGAACCGAGGCAAATCGGTGCTGCCGGGCTGCCGCCGCTGCCTCAGCACTTCGTGCTGCGCGGGACACGTTTTGTCCCCCGAGCCGAATTAATTTGTCCCGCGGAAAGCACGTTTACACGTCGTGGGCGAAAACGAATCCCCCGCCCGACCCCGCGCGTCGACCGTGGCGCGTTCTTGCGCGGCAATTTCCTTCTCTCGTTCTGTGCCCTCACTGAAAACCACCGCGCGCGTTCCTCCTCTCTTGCCCTCTTCTTCGAAACGGCTTCACCGCGTCGCCCACCCCCTTATGACCATTATCGAGGCGGACTTTTTGTTTTCCCCCCTCGCCCTCCGCAATGGGAACCAGCAGCGCGCGACTGAGGAACGAATGAAATGTGCCGGTCGAGCAGTCTCTTTTCACGATTCTCTCAAAGTCACTTCCACGGATTACCGCAAATACTGACTGTCGCCCCGGGTCTCGATTCCACTTTTCGCATACTCGACTCAGTCCAGAAATCGAGGCTGAGACACATCTTTCGATTCCCTTTGGCGGTGATATTGAAAAATTAATGTTTTGTCATATTCTCAGTTTTGACAAATATGGGTATTTTTCGATTTAATATTTTGTCTCTCTGCACACAAAAAGTTGAATTTGTCTCGCAACTTTTCCAGTCAATTCCATTTCTCACTGGACGTCAGTGTCGTCGCTAGGAAAGTACATTTTTCGATATCTTCCAACCGCTCGCTTTTTGGCTTCAACACGCAGCTGTTTCGTGATTTTACAAATGGCTCTGAAAACACCGGATGGACGTCAAGGTGTAGATTTCATGTAGGAATAAAAAAGTACGTTTTTGAATGGGCGGCCTAACTTTTGCAGGCGCAATGCTAAGATTAGGACCCAAGAACGAATGCTTTTTTGGACATCATAAGCCTAAAAATGGAAGCCCAGTTGGTGGACTTTGGTGTAATAAATACTCACAAATGGACCCTTTGGTGTTGTCAGGGAGGGTGGATCCTAATAATTGGTGGTTTCGCGGTCATCCCGCGGAAGCTGCGGGCTCGAGCTGAAATTTTCGAGGATCCGAGCTTACAGCTCGTATAAAAAAAACTCGCGATGCACTTTGACCGGACGATGTACCAGAAACGTTTTTCCTCAGCCCGCGCCCGACATTTCGGACTCTGCAAAGACGCGTTCAAAGGATCGCCTCGCCGGTGGAACGTGGATGAATTTATGACGGTTTCACTTAGCTCCGCCGCTTCTCGCGAGAAAACGTTCACTCGACCCCCGTTGCATCAGCAGCAGCAGCAGCGGCATCAGCAGGATCGTCCTCTCGCTAGACGGGCTTGGTGCGACCCTGGCCCGCGAGCCATCTCATTTGCATTCCTTTGCGACCCTCCGTCTTCTCACCCCATTCGAGCGTGACGTCTCACGGCATACTCCAGCGAATACCGATGTTTCACCGTCGAAACGAATGACGTGGGCCGTCCCGCGAGCGCACCTACACCTCTTCGTGAAATATCATCTCTCGTACCTATCGCGCACTCTGCGAACGCGCCGGCTCTCTTCTCATTCGCACGGGCTTCAAGGAAAAATGACAAAACGGATGAGACAAATATAAAAAGCGCCAATCGTCGTCGCGCAACCACACCGAGAGAAAAAATGTCCTTGATTCCAAAGAAATGGGTGGATTGAATTTTTTTCATTGATTTTAATGAAATATTTCTTTGAATTTCAAAGACATGATCTCCTTGATTTAAAGAAACGATATGCCTGACGGCACCCGGTCTGTCAACGTTTGGCTCATTCGCGATAAGTCGTATTGGTGTTTCTTGCGCAAGCTGATCTGTTGTGTTATAGTTAAGTCAAGTCAAATCAAGAAGATAATCATTGGTTAAACCATCGAAGTTATTGGTGAACATATCTAAGTACTATGGTACGTAACCAAATACTTGGTGAACATAACCTATAATTTGGTTGATGACATCGTTCAAAGAAAATATAATATTAACTTGAGGTTATTATTTCATTGGCCGCAAAGAAATGTTTCATAGGTTGAGATTTCAAGGAAATTTCATTGAATCAAGGAAACTTTTTCTCTCGGTGCATTTGCGCGGAGCATTCTGCGGAGCGAGGGATTCATATGGCATTTAATCGTGCGAAAGCGGAGTTGTAAATTGTCATTGCATTAAAAATAAATTAAAAAAAAATGTACGGGACTGTTTCCCGTGAAGAACATTATTTGGGATTGGGGATGCCCTAAGATAATCTAGGGCCCTGTCGGGCTTTAATGTGAACACCATAACAGGGACTTCCATAACACTACATATTAGGGCCCTGATAAAACAATTCTATTAATTGTGAAAATTAATTGTGAAAAAATGGAACAGCACCGTGCTTCATTACTTTAGTCATGCATCAATATCATTCTTCATTTTTACAGGAGAATTTGCAGATCGTGTAACATACCACTTTCATCAAGAATTACGCGTTTCTCAATATGATTGATAAAAAATCAGAAATCAAGATATTGCGGTTCTTCTTGCGACATTCTCGTCGTTATTGATTTTTCCTCTCGAACGAAAGAAGAAAATCCAGGTTCCATTCATTAAAAAAATGTAACCTTTATTTTAGTGAAGTGACGCAATGTTGAAAAAAGTACGAAAGTAAAAAAAAAAAGTGTAACACGTTATTTCGTTGTATTTTGTCCCGTATACATCGAATTCGCCATTAGTTTTTATCTAGAAGCGATAGTTGACACGAAAAACGTAAAAATTCATTATTTTCCATTTAAAAACATATTTTTCTTACATCAACCAGCAAAGCGCGCGAAGCGCGCGTATCGGCTAGTGTCCAGAAGACGAAATTTCTTGCAAAAAAGTATCAGGGCTTCGGTTTCGATCGTTTCGAGGTGAGAGCACGTGCCACGTCCGGGTCGCGCACGTGAAGCCCGGCGGAAATTTAAATTTCAATTGCAGAGCCGCAAGGTCTAAAAATTAATCAAGATTTTATGATTCATCACGCCGCCGCGCTCCCCACACCTTAATGGATGTTTTGTAGCACCCTGCCGGAATAATTGTTATCGCACAGCAAAACTGATTAAAACGAAATTGCCGGTTCGGCGTTAACGGATAACACCCCTCGCTAAATTGATAATAAGATCACCGGCTTGGCGGTATAAAAGCATACGGATAATCAGCAGTTATGATCGGCGGTAAAACACGATGTCGCGCGCGGTGATGACGAACGAGAGACGATATAGCCGGTACCAGCCGACCGCGCGGCGCGTATTCGCGGGTACGCGAGTTACAAGCGCGGCGCATCCACGTCAGCGTCATGAACGTTTCGGGGGATTATTGCTTGCACGCTAATTCGAGCTTACGAGAAGCTCGCGGGTTGTGTGAGCCAGCCCCGTCATTCAATAACCCTACGAGGAGACGAGACTGAGGAACGGCGGGGACCGCGGGGCAAAGGCTCTACCGCCTCCCTGGTATTCCAGGATGATTAATGCAAATTTCTTCGACGTTATAATACCACCAACATGGAATGTCGGTTCACGTCGAATGAAGGAAATACCCGAATGCCGTTCTATAGCGTGGAGATTCTGCTGTCTGTCAGATCGGAGGTGAATGCACTTTTATCGCTCGTACACCACCGAAATCTGATTTTTATTTTTTATTAATCTTTATTTATTTTGATATTACATTTACCGGATATGTTAGTATTAAGGCGGGGGAATGATGTTGAAGTTTGCATCGTTGGAATACAACGAAATTCAGACAAAAAAAGTAATTCTAATTAACTCAAATGATGAAAATAGGTATAAAAAAATCATCATAGAAACTAACTGATACGATGACTTTTTATACCTAATTTAATCATTTGGATTAATTAGAATTAATTTTGTTTTCTGAATTTCGTTGCATTCCAACGATGCAAACTTCAACATCATGCGGGGGACGCAAGTCAGTCAAAGAAGTTTCTTTTTATTATAAGATTTTTCCCTCACCGATCGACAAATTTGAACTAATTTTATATACTTTTATGACCACGAAGAAATTTGTTTTTGTCACGGGACCCATCGATTGGGTTAACCGGTTGCATCAAAACCATGTTTGAGGGTTTTACACTTTGCGCATTACCCACGGAACACTGCTCGAAGGATTGCTGCCTTTGCTGCGTTTCATGGTCTTCGCAATTGCATCGCGAATCGTTTCGGTTGTACATTTTTTTGTAATACTGCTTTTAGCAGTGTTATAGACACAGGCCGATTAAAATAACGTGAGCGTTCGAGACGTGGAACTTTCAAAAGTATTTTTTTATCGCTGCAACGAGAAGGTGCGCGATGTAATTGCAAAGAGAATGCGATGTAGCGAAGGCCAATCTTTTGAGCGGTGCTCCCTGGATCACGGGCAGAGTGTGAAACCCTCAAATGTGGTTTTGAAGTAACGGCGGTTCACCCAATCGGCGGATCTAATGGCAAAAAAATTCTTCGCTGCTCTCCTAAAAGAATAGTATTATATCAAATTTGTTCAGCGATAAAAAAAAAGTAGTTCTAAGATAAGAGAAGTACATTTTTCTGACTTACTCGGCACACTTGATTTATCGAAGACACAGCTATTGCAAAAATAGCCATTATACGCTGTTTTCAATTGCCAATTGTGTTAACGACCAAAAAGAAAAATTGTTTATATCCAAAGATTTTTCGCAACTTTTTTTCCTCGCGACTTATCGACACATCAGGGATCATTTCGACAATCGAATTTATTCGTGTTTCTGTAGCCACAGATTACAGCCGCGTCGGCGTTCGCGCAGGAAGGACTTTTCCCTCCAATCGTCTTTATTTCCCTCGTCATCTACTTTCCGGAGGCTCTCAATCCCGCCACTGGAGTTTCGCGGGTAACGCGAGAAGCGAGAGGCGTAACAGGACGCTGGCGGCATGCGCAGGGAATCAAATGAGATTGCGTGTCTCGAGATAACGCGAAAATCCGCGGATTTTTCGTCGTGGATTTCATCGGAGCTAACCCACTCCGGGACCCTCGCAACACCGTCGCGTATACTCGAGACGTGGAATTCCTGTCGGTCCCGCGAATTCTTGTATCCTCGCGAGCCCAAATATGGTTTCCACAGGTAGACCCTCGTCTTTTCATTCTTCGGGCAAAGGTCACGTACCGAGGCTTGCAATTTTCCAAGCTCCCTTTCCTGTCACAATACGTCGAATAATTCTTCGGCTACGAGTGACCCAGATTCCCAAAACCCCGCGTATTCCCGTCTTCATTTTTATTCTCCGACAACATTTTTTCGGATTTTTTTTTTTTTTTTTTTTTTTCGAAGTACAAAACCAGCGCTTAACTGAGTTGAGAAAGAGAATAGACGCGCTTGAATATAAATCAAGCGAAGATGAAAGCGGGTTACCTTGGCAATTCTGGAGCATTTCGTAGCATCTATTTTATCCATTCGCGGTGTGTCTTTCGATCTCGGTTTGAAATCCGAGGTTCACGTCCAAGAAGGAAAATAACCTTACAAACTAATTGAAGCGAAGTTTCGTCATTTGTTTGCCAGGCTCGCTCTTGCCTCGCTGGACAATTCCAGTCTCCTTCAGACTACATCATTTTTTCGTTACCATCGCTCCTGAAGATTCTCGAAAAGCTTTTTATCCGATAAAACCATTAACCAGGGTGAGCATCGACGTTGGTGTGTTCACGCGTGTGTTGTACACGTAGACGACCTACGAGGGTGGTAACACGTCGGAAGCGACAAGTGAGAATAAAGTTCCGTATAACTTGTCATTGATCCGCACGTGGGGCCCAGAAACGTTCCGATAATAGATAGATAGATAGATAGATAGATAGATAGATAGATTTATTGCGCTAGGACCCATATGGTTCTGTAAGGCAAACACAAAAATTCAAAAAATTCCGGTCGAACACCACAGTCCGGCGCCGACCATCAAACACAAAAATAACAATAAAATAAAAAATATAATAAACAAAGCAGTAATAATAATTCAAATAATAATTCAAATAATAATAATAATAATAATAATAATAATAATAATAATAATAACGAACCATCATAATATAAATAACGCCTTAGAACCACCTAACCTAAGTCTTGACGGTTGTCGAACAAACAGAAAGTAGATATCTCTTGCACAGAGCCCATAGTCCACTTGATTGAAACTGCGCACCATATAGTGAAGCCGTATAACCGTTTTTGCTGTTCAATGTTAATGAAGCCAGCAGAGTCCGGGCTATCCTACACATTATCTCGTTACGAGTAAATATAATTCGCCGGGGATAATGTAATCGAAACGTGCGTTGGCTCGCTGTCAGCCAGAATGCCATATAAATGGATGCATAATAGTGAATAATTACCATTGCCCCGGCAGCGCGCTGCATTATTCGCCAATCATGCATTGTGGAAATCAATCAGAAGTATAAAGTTTCGCGTCTATCGACGATTGGATCGAATGGTATTATTATACTTGACGTTACTGTCTCACGCTTGAATTACATTTTACATCAATTTAGGGTCCAATTTCGTACATGATTTCCGTCATCACCTCCCTGCTAGCTTTGTTCTGCGTGTTTGACGAGCAGGAACTTTTTTCTCGTAACGAATCAGTCACTCTTGACGCTTGACGACCTTCCGCGGTATAATGGGATTCTTCAGAAAGCGAAAAATACGCATATTGGTATCGGAACCAATATAATCATTCAATATATTCAATATAATAATTTTACCGTGTAAAATGATTATATTGAATTATTGAATTAATATAATCATTATTTATATTTATTGAATAATTGAATTTAATTGAATTTGAATAATTGAATTTAATTGAATTTGAATAATTGAATTTAATTGAATTTGAATAATTGAATTTTTTTGAATTTGAATAATTTAATTTTTTTGAATTTGAATAATTTAATTTTTTTGAATTTGAATAATTGGATTTTTTTTAATTTGAATAATTGAATCTTTTTGAATATTGAAGAATTTATTTTATTGAATTATTGAATTAATATATTGAATATATTGAATTTGTAAACTTCCAGAACTACGCACACAAAATATTTTTTTCCAGGCATTTTTCCCCCCCGAAAACGCGAAAATCCTCGGCGAATACTTGAAGTAAACGAGTCTCGATCCCGCTCATGGAATCTTGGGTGCTCGAAATTGAAACATAATCCTTGCCACGGTGAGCGAGCCTACGTATCTCTCGAGAATGTCGAGACCCATTCTGTGTATCCGCGGATCTCCAGACATGCACAAACCCTTGACAATTCACGCTATCCATCCTCGTTTCGAGCGTAGGATCAAGGATTTCTCGCAAGCCGCACCTGAGAAACTGCCGCGCGAGCTTCACCGAAAAATTGCGCGGTGAACTGAGATTGCAGTGTATTTCAATCACTCCGGCTATTTTGTCTACTTGCGGAGATGTCACTCGTCGTAAAAAATTATATAACTGTGACAAGATTTAAAAAAAAAGGAATAATACATTGCGATGTGAATACGGAAAAACGTTTTCCGACGAGTGTGACTTTGCAGCACAAGCCGAAGAAGAGAGCTGCAATCACACAAGTTAAGAACAAGTTTTTCCAATGAGTATTGTAGAACATTTTGTCCGGGATTATGGGAATTTCAGCGTCATGAAAAATTACGATATGTCAAGGCTTTATTTTTTTTCGTTTATGCAGAGAAACATGCATCTGAGCAGAGATGCAGACGTATGTATTGATGTACTACATCCGGTCGGATCAGGCCGATGCGACAATGGACAATTTACGCACGCTTTCCTTTGCATATGTAAAAACCCCATTTTTACACTTTGTGAAGTAAAAATTTAATTTCTAGTGCATTATGTCATAAAATTGTTATTACAATTTTTCGTCTTATAAAAAGTACCAATGATAACAAATGTTTGCGAATTTTCTTTTGTAGACGGCCGGTCTCCTTAACGGTACAAAATTTCGTCGGCAAAAAGTTGCATTCCAATCGGAAGTAGTGCATTCGCCCACACACAAAAACGACAAAAATAAAGCTTTGACTTGTCTGATATACCAAATAGTTGCAGTCTGCGAGTATTCTTCCCTCCGTCAGCGATGCTTAACAGCCCGTCGACATTTTTCCGAGATGCGAGAGGATTCCCATAATCCTGGACAATTTGATATCTCATCGAATATCGCGGCTTATATATGAGATGAGCAGACGCGATCTGGACGAAAGGAGAGAGAGAGAAAAAAAAAGAAACGAAAAGGAAGCCTGAACAACATCGACAGTCTCGTCTCCATTATTATTCCGCGTGGAAAATAGAAGAGACAAGTCCTGGGGATTCACGAATTTCCCGCTTCCGCTGTTCCGTACAATAAGACGCGGTCTGAAGCTAGGGATTTCACTTGCGACGGTGGAGGTTAACGTCCATGTGGCTCTCGGTTTATACCCACCGACGTACGCGATTGTATATGCGACTGTATAAGTTTCGTATTTTTTTTTCTTCTTCTCTTCCTTTTTTTTTATTCGTTGCCCGTAGAATCTCTTTATGACAAAACAATGAAACGTTCCAGCGCGCTTTTGCCCCCCGATATTCTACCGCAATTTCGCAACGATCGCCCCCCCCCCCCTCCCCCCTACTCCACCCCCTCAACCCACTGTCCCACTATAACCGACTGTGTATATACCCCGCTATATCCCATATAGAATCGAGGAAAGGGTTTACCGCGAGTTCGCGCAGTGTATCGAGGAGGGTTTACCCTCGCTCCGTGGCACAACGAAATTGACTCGTTCCAGAGGATTAGGCGCAGGCCTCCCACGTCCGTTCGTCCGTGCGGCTTCTCTCCTGCCGAGTCACTCGCCTATACCTATCGACCATTATAGGTGGCCCGACGATCCTCTCGATTCACCTTGTAAATTTTCTCATAAATATCATTTTTTATCTTTTCTCATTGTTAGTCAGGTTTTCTCTTCCGACAACCTCGCACCGAGAGAAAAAGTTTCCTTGATACCAAAGAAATGGGTGGATTGACATTTTTTTCATTGATTTCAATGAAATATTTCTTTGAATTTCAATGAGATGATCTCCTTGATTTAAAGAAACGATATACTTGATGGAACCCGGTCTGTCAACGTTTGGCTCATTCGCGATAAGTCGTATTGGTGTTTCTCGCGCGAGCTGGTCTGTCATGTTATAGTTAAGTCAAGTCAAATCAAGAAGATAATCATTGGTTAAACCATCGAAGTTATTGGTGACCATATCTAAGTACTATGCTACGTAACCTAAAACTTGGTGGGCATAACCTATAATTTGGTTGATGACATCGTTCAAAGAAAATATAATATTGACTTAAGGATATTATTTCATTGACCTCAAAGAAATGTTCCATAGGTTGAGATTTCAAGGAAATTTCATTGAATCAAGGAAACTTTTTCTCTCGGTGTGTGTCCGATGTCAATGCGCTATTTCCTCGGCTCGTCAGCACGTATTTCCTCCAATATATACGTATCCTTTCCGCACCGCCGGACGACCCACGATTCCCATCGACGAAAACCCTCAGGGTCACCTGAAACAATATCTTTGTTTTCCCCGTCACGCAATTCTTCCCTCTTCCGTCGTTTCAACTTGCGCTCGAGAATAACGATGTTGGTACAAAAGTTGGAGCGACGGCGCCGCGCTCTTCAGCATCAATTGAAAATAATATTTCTCCGGAGACCAGCGCCGACCTATACGCTCTGTGTGTCCGCTGGTACTCGCTATTATACTGGCGGTGTACGCGCGTGCGCCAACGTTGCGCTAACCGTTGTACCAAAATCAATTGAAAACGCGGAAAACCGTGGAAAATTGATTTCCAGACCGTGTGTTCCAGTGGCTATTGCGAAATCGACTATCGATGCGCGGAATTCGGACTCTCCGTTTACTCTTTCTCATACCCGCCCCTCTCCATCGACCCTTTGCTATAGGGGAGAGCGGGGCGATATGGGCCCCTTAAGGAAAAAACGATGATAGGGAATTAAAAATAGCGTAAATGAACTATTTGTAACCCAAAAATAATGTTCCAACGGTTTTTAGAGTGCGTCCGCGAAAAAAAAAAAAAAAATTTGTGGGGCGAGATGGGCCCCCCAAAAATGTCACTTTTTTTTTTTGCAACTGCCCAATACCGTATCCTTTACATTTGTTAGGTATTTCTTACTTCACTCTGAAACGGACAGCTCAATTCGTGGAGTCAATTCAAATCGCGGCAGTGTTTTGTGCTGGCAATCACGTTTCTTGCTGAAATAAGCAATCAACGCCGAATTTAATGTTTCTAAGAGTGTACATTTTTCATTTGTTGCCTGAATGTTGCATTCTGAAATTTGGGTGTTGAAGGTTCCACGTCCTTCTTTTCACTATCCGAGCTCGTTTTAAAAAATTAAATTTTCACCAAAAATTTGGGTAGCCCATCACGCCCCGTTGCTACCTCGGAATTGGGGGGCCCGTCTCGCCCCGGGGGCCCGTATCGCCCCGCTCTCCCCTACCTACATTTAATTCACCGGCGGTAACTCGCGCGATTTATCGAACACGGCCTTCGTTTCGGAATCGTAACGATAATACCAGCTGCCTGTGCATCGCACTTACGGTTATCAGTGCGCGAGTGTGCATTCGTGTTGTACAGTAGAAACAAGCCAATCCACAACGAACTCTCTCAGAAAATCGATCGGCCCCGCGCCCTGAATTAATTACAGCCCCATTTTCTGTATCTGCTCGGCTGTGCGAATTTCCGGGAAATATATATTCTATCGGTTTTCGTGTTGACGATGGAAACCGCTGTGGCCTGTGTGTTGCGCGCTGCGGAATCAAAGTCACTGCAGCGAGATTAACGTCGATCGCGGCAGGGGGCGCTCGCGGCACCGTCGGACTTTTGCTGTGCTCAGACTCGTACCATATATAGGTACCCGGGACCGCGCGTCGTGTCTATCGGACCTTCGTGACTATGCAGTCGAAGGTTTGCTTGGCAATCAGCTTTCGTATCGATGGACACGCCGAATTATTTATCAAACTATCTTTCATGCGGGGCAAAACGCCCCGTGAATTTTGCCCCACGTGAACCTGAGCTTTGACGCTGAGCTAGCCGGAACAGCGGCATGATGGATCAGGCATAGAGTATCAAATCCACAAATATGATTTTGATGCAACCCGTTACCGCAAACGGTTGGGCCAGTGACAAAAATTCTTTGCTGCGATCCTAAAAGAACACAATTATTTGATACATTTTCATCGGTGCGGAAAAAAAGTAGCACTTGTAATAAAACCCACAAAAATGAAATCTGTCGATGAAAGATGCTAAAAATGAAATTTGTCGATTGCTGAAAAAATGCTATTATCGTTTCACGTTTGATACGTGAATATCGTAACACCAGCGGACGATAGAACTATTTTTGTGTGCGCCGTAGCTCCATGTCTCCGTGCTCAAAGAAAATTGTCTTTACCATTAAGTTGGAAAATTACTTGGAGGATTTGCGTTGTGGGCTTTGTGCCGGTTTTCTCGCTATCGCAATAAGATCGCGTAACCCGACGAGGAACGAGAGCATAGGTGCCGAGAGCTCTAAATGTCTGGTGTGTCAGAGATGAAAAAAAAATGAATATCAACACTTGAAATGAGAGATGGCCTGAATACATTGTGACTGAACACTTTGGTTTTTCCGTCTGAGGTCCGTATATCGCGTGTCAGCAAAATCAAATGTCGCTCTCGCGTATAATCCGACGTATATCGGACGCAGAAATCCGACCGACACTTCTGGCTTCCGGTGCGTCGACTTCTCCGGTAACTGCATCACGAATGCGCTCCGCTCATCCGCTTCTGATCTGCCTATTCTCTTTTTTTCTACAACTCCCATACTCCGGGTATCATGCGGATTCCTGAAATTGCGAAGATTCTCGAATCCGCATGGGAGTTGTCGTATCCGCGTGTTCGACTCTGCTGACTTTTGCTTTTGTTATATACTACGGTATGCGAAATTATTTCGCGCTGGAGAATCGTGCGGAAAGGAAACGTGTCCCCGAATGAATATTTGCTAGAAAAAGAAGAAATAAAAAAAAATCGATACCGAGAGAGTAGTAGTAGGACATGATATTTGGATGTTTTCAGAATTTTATCTGATTTTTGTAAACATCGTTTTTTTATGTTTGAACTATATTTGCGAATCAACTTGATCAAATGTTAAAATGTGTGACCTTGCGCACACGAAAAAAAGGATTACCAAACATATCTTCAAAAGTTAGACAAAATTCGTAAAAAAGTCACACATATTAAAACATAAAACTCCAATTCGTTTTCATTTGAAAAAATTTAGGGTGACGGGCGAAATATTCATTCGCAAGTATATTGCGAATGAATATTTGCTAGAAAAAGAAGAAATAAAAAAAAATCGATACCGAGAGAGTAGTAGTAGGACATGATATTTGGATGTTTTCAGAATTTTATCTGATTTTTGTAAACATCGTTTTTTTATGTTCGAACTATATTTGCGAATCAACTTGATCAAATGTTAAAATGTGTGACCTTGCGCACACGAAAAAAAGGATTACCAAACATATCTTCAAAAGTTAGACAAAATTCGTAAAAAAGTCACACATATTAAAACATAAAACTCCAATTCGTTTTCATTTGAAAAAAGTTAGGGTGACGAGTGATTAGCTGAACCTCATAAAATTAAGTCAATTTCTATTTCATTGAGTCAACCTCTGTTTGACTGAAACAATGAAATCGTCATTGAACCAACCCTTTTCAGTTGGATCAACCTCTCACGCGTATTTGGCTCCATCGTTGATTTTCTCTCGGTGTATATTTCCGAACTTCCACTTCGTGGATCGCTCGGGGTGTCGTGTTACACTTTTTCGCAGCGCGAGGCTTCAATGCGGCGCCCTGTTCTCGCGCGCGATTTTCGGAGAATAGGAAACCAAGGCGTCGCGCGCGAGGCGAGGCTGCATATTCCGAGAGAAATAATTGAGACAACCGAGCGAGCGACAGTGTCGAGTCGGTTGCGCCGCGGCGCTTTGGTGGGCTGCCAAGTCGTCGGGGCCGTCCGGTCTCACCCGGCGTGTGGACAACGCCGGCCACACAGCGCGGGCGCAACCTCCTCGGCGTTCCCTCAAATATTCATTGTTTTCATAAGGCGGCAGGGCGTGTTGCAGCAACAAAAAGGAAACACGACGGAGCGGTCGCGGCGGCGGTGCAACAGTGCGACTCTCTTATACTCGACCAGCTCGGCGAAACTAAGAGACCGCCCGGACTCTCCAGCGAAATAATATTTAACCGCGTCAAGCGCCGCGACATTTACCCCTGGTCGCTATTTTGTGGCTCACCGTGTTACAGGCTCTCGCGTCTCTCGCGCCTTCGGCGAAAATACATTTCAAACGAAACCCGCGCGTGAGCCGGTGGAATAATTCATGACATTTCTTGGTCTAAGAGAATAAATTCTTGTCCATCGAAATTTTCGTTTGTTACTGTTTGCGCGATACGTCCTTCATTCCCCCTTTTTACACCGAATTAATGGACCCACCGAGCCCACGTGGCGGTGTTAAATCGGTGTTACATTCAACGCCGTTTATTTTTTTTTATCGCGTAGAACGAAGATTAATGCGAATAATGTCCAATGAACCGAGTGCGTCGACAGGCTCGCAAATTTCGCGTCGAAACTTTATCGAACGCTCTCGCGGCTCGCGAATATATATCGCTTCGAATAAAATTCAGTCGTTACTCGCGCGTATACGCTGTTGGCATATTATTTTCGCATAAATTCATGCAAGCTTCGAGCGTCACTTCGAATCACCCGCAGTTTCGAATCGAAATTAAATTGGCTATGCGAGAGCCCCCTGTGGGCCCCGATAATTCGCCAATTTAAATGTAAACGTTCCGCCCGAATCCCAGAGACTTTATAGCCCGTGCGCAGCTCCGGCGAGGCTGTACCGTGTGGCGGACCTTGCAGGGCGTGCGCGAGTGAGCGAGAGACCGAACGCGACACGATCAACGCGATGCCCGGACCGCGTTGTCTTTATAGCCGGACGACGAATAAAAAGCCGACCGGGGTGCGCGAGCTCCGGAGGAAACAGAGTTCACCCTCGTCTCGAACCGAGCGCCACCGACTTCCACGAGAAATTACGGCAAAGGGTTCATATTTTCCGAAACGGCCGCGGGTCGTCGGAGACGGTCTCGCGCAGCTCACCGAGAGAAAAAATTTCCTTGATTCCAAAGAAATGGGTGGATTGCATTTTTTTCATTGATTTCGATGAAATATTTCTTTGAATTTCAAAGACTTGATCTCCTTGATTTAAAGAAACGATATGCCTGACGGCACCCGGTCGGTTAACGTTTGGCTCATTCCCGATAAGTCGTATTGGTGTTTCTCGCGCAAGCTGATCTGTTATGTTGTAGTTAAGTCAAGTCAAATCAAGAAGATAATCATTCGTTAAACCATCGAAGTTATTGGTGAACATATCTAAGTACTATGGTACGTAGCCAAAAACTTGGTGAACATAACCTATAATTTGGTTGATGACATCATTCAAAGAAAATATAATATTAACTTAAGAATATTATTTCATTGACCTCAAAGAAATGTTTCATAGGTTGAGATTTCAAGGAAATTTCATTGAATCAAGGAAACTTTTTCTCTCGGTGAGGTAACTCGGTATATATGCGTATGGGAAGTCCTCGCGAGTCACACGGAGCTGTGAAAAGTTTTTTTTTGTTCTCTCGGTTCGTACGTTACGTTTCATTTTTTTCTACATCGTCCACGATACGATTGTACGTGAGCTCGTAGTAAGCTCGTTCCGTCCGGAGTAACAAGTGTACCTTTTGTCGAGTATGGTTGGTTAGCTTTAGGTTTGTTAACCTGCGTGAGCAATTTTCGTTTTTTCATTTTTCCTCGTGCCCACGGGACACTCGCATGAAGAATTTTTATACGCCGCCTGGTGGTTGGCTGGTTTCCTCGACTTTTCGAACAACGAGAAAAAGCGCGACATGTACGAAGGAGTCACGAAAAGTCATGTGATATCGGAATATCTTCGTGAATAAATAACCCGAGTCGTGAGTATTTATTTTTGTGGTGCATGTGAATCCGAGGAAATAGTTAACCGAGAATAAACCTACCGCACTTACAGCTAATCCGTCGTCACGTCTTCGATCGAATTTCGCAATGTCGTTCCGTCCGCGTCTGTGTTTACTCTGCGAATGTTCCCTGTGCACGGCGTCGTCTCGGAATATGTATCGCCGACACGAGATAACTTGGTTAACGGGCTCAGTTCCTCGGTTAACCGCGAGAACACACGAGTTAGTAGCTCGCGTATTTACCAGATTCACGAGAATTTGGCGACGGTTTGAAGCGTCCATATAGCCATAAATTAAGGTGTTCGGGGAGAATCTGGGTACCCGTCTGGAAAGTTGTTCGAGAGATGTATTAACAATTTTTTCACCGCGTGGATTCGCACCGAGAGAAAAAGTTTCCTTGATTCAATGAAATTTCCTTGAAATCTCAACCTATGAAACATTTCTGTGAGGTCAATGAAATAATATCCTTAAGTTAATATTATATTTTCTTTGAATGATGTCATCAACCAAATTATAGGTTATGTTCACCAAGTTTTTGGTTACGTACCATAGTACTTAGATATGTTCACCAATAACTTCGATGATTTAACGAATGATTATCTTCTTGATTTGACTTGACTTAACTACAACATAACAGATCAGCTTGCGCGAGAAACACCAATACGACTTATCGCGAATGAGCCAAACGTTGACAGACCGGGTGCCGTCAGGCATATCGTTTCTTTAAATCAAGGAGATCATGTCTTTGCAATTCAAAGAAATATTTTATTGAAATCAATGAAAAAAATTCAATCCACCCATTTCTTTGGAATCAAGGACATTTTTTCTCTCGGTGCGTTCGTAATGAACTTTGAGCACGTTCACCAGTTTAATCGCGAATCCGTCACCTACGTACTACGTGGCAAAAATGTCACAGTGGTCACATTTTGACTCGGGTGTGCCGTGGAAATTCTGGGGAGACGAGGCGCCGCAGTGACTTCGATTGATAGCGTAATCCGATATTATAAATGATGTCAGCCAGCCGACCGCGAGAAAAAAAGCGCGATTTATCACAACTGGCCATCTCACCGCGGGCACTCGGGCCCCCTCTCTCTCACTCTTTCCCCATCCCCCCTTCTACTGAGCGGCTTACTTTCTTGTCTCGTGAAGTTAATCTGCTCTGCTTATAGCAGCGATTTATTCCTGACAAATAATTAATTTGTCAGCAATGTCCAACGGATATCCACCCCGCTTGAGCCTAAACGTATCGCGATTGCCATTTTTTTTTTTTAGTATTTCCTTTGTCACCCTATTCAAATATCCGTTTAAGGAGAATTATAATCCAAAAATGTAGTTTTCTGCCAATTTTATATCGCTTCGTAACCGATAATCGCAGTGAGATCGAATTTGTTTGCTCGGTGAAAAATAGGCCGCATCCTTGACGAACGTATCTCACTTTATTCGCTACACTGATGAAAATGTACGGTGTGAAAATCCGCTGCTGTGGACTTTGTAATCGTGTCACGCGATAAAATGTCAAGTATTAGCACTTTTTGGGTGTCTGAAATTTACACTATTGTCGTGTCAACTTCAGCTATGGACACACGCTTGGGTGGGACGAACACGGCTTGGTGTTGATTGCTTGTACATCGTAGGAAATCTGTAGATCGACAATCTCGAGGATTGCCGATTCGCATTCAATGTCTCGGCTCTATCTCAGAGCTCGTGTACGAACTCGGTGGATTATTCATAAATAGATTGAAAAGGGAATCTGATCGCGTGTCTAAATGTTCCTAAACGTATATCAATGTAAATATTACCCGTTCTTGACATTACCATATTAAAGTGAAGAAAGTAAAATTTGGAGGTTAAGAGCACTGAATAATACAAAATGACGTTCAACGTGAATTTCTCGTGACATGTGTATTGCATTGAAGTATGCGATCATTTTAATAAAAACAATATATAACGTAATTGCCGCAAAATTTAAATGGGATTTAAAAAAAAAAAGTGCTGATACCAAACGTTGGTAGGTATAGATAAAAAAATCAATTAACGCCGGTTTCAGTGTTACAAAATTCACACCAACATGGTGTTAATAGTAGTGTTATTATCGGTGTCATTATCAATTAACACTATTTATTTACTATTTTATTTACACCATTCGTTTTCACTACCATTAGTGTGGACTTACATAGACATTTTTACTTGGACAATTTTTATCAGTTTATGTTAATTGGCACGAGACACTCAAAAGTCAGTCTAATTATTTTCAACGCGAAACACGTGGTAGTTTTTCTTTATAAAATAGGGAAGAATTTCGTATTTCATCCATGTGATGCAAAACTCGCGACGACATTTTCTCAAATCGTTCGATACACCGCTCTGTGCAGATATTCAAGTGTCGCTTGGATAATCCCGAAAAGCTTCCATTATTCATGAGCATTTTTCAGTGAATCGAACTTTTTTTTTTTTTTCTTCTTTCTATCTCGTTATACGAACGTCGCGGCGCCAAAGCCCTAGAGCGTTCTGTCTCGAGTGTTGTAGCGGCGCTATTGCCGCTGTTGGTGAAACCCAAGTAAACCTGCGCCGGTTGTACATAGCTACGCGAGAGCGAAAATGCTGACGGGGACGGCTCTCTGTCGTTTTAACGAAGCAATTTGAGCGTCTGAGTTGTTTTCCCTGATATGTGAAACTCCAACTACCACGCCGACGAGGATGGCGAGGACGACGAAGGAAACGAGGACGAAGGAAAGCTGGAAAATATAAGTAGCCTCCGCGCGTTTCGCGGTGAAACTTCAACGTCTGAGCCTTCCACTGTGTTGTCTCTCATCTCGATTTGTATGAAGCCTGACTTTGTCCGCGTCGGCGTAATAACTCGCAACCGTTATACGTTTCTCGCACATAACATCCGAGCACCGTATGACTTTTTAGATTTACAGGCGAGAAACTTCTCTGTCGTCGCTTGTTCCGTCGCCCCTCGAATCAAAAACGGGTTATTTATTAAGCCGAAGGGAAGCGCGCGCCGAGAAATATGTTTCTCCCGGAAAGGTATAAATGAGCGAAATACAGTTCTCATATCTTCGTCTCGATGTTTTGTAATAAGAATCCGGTTCTCACCGCCCTTCGAAAAAGTTGGTGCGCTATGATCATTTTACCGAAATATATTGGCAATGTAATTTGGGAGAATATGGACAGACACCATATGATGAACCAGTGCGTATCAATCCACACGGGGAATCTATTATACAAGTAGACACAGGTACCATAATTTCGTTGTCGATCGTATTGTTTATATTGTCGTGGAAACCACAAAAGCGTAATTGTCCTCTTCGTGAAATACCTATGTCGTACAGTGGAGACAACCGTACATTGATCTGGGTGTACCCGCAATCGGACAAAACATTTTCTTCTCTGGCTTGCAATTGAAAAAAATGTCCATTACCTGAGTCATTGAATTGCATATTTTTGAAAAAGATAATCCGCGAATAACCTCTGTTGGGGTCGCGAACTCGTTGATAGGGATTGCGCCGAGACTGGCGGAGGTCGTCGTTGGCACATATAGACGTATATTAAGCTGACTTAATGGAACGTGCAGAGAGAATTCAATTCCACGGTCGATTATGCAGCCGGTTTGCGGGATTACGCGTGCCGCCGTTGATGCTGCCACGCTACGCCGTTTTGCGCCGATGAAGGGATTACGTATGTTGCTACGTTATACCCGAAGCGCGCGCACGTGGGTAAAACTTCCAGCTGACGCTCGGGCTATGCGTTTGCGACGGCCATTAACACCCTACGGTTCGTCGGTGGCGTTCGATTTTTCGAGGCTCACGGTCGACTTGTGTTAACCGCCTGCAACGCCTGCAATACCATAAAACGCTGACCGCTACCAGCGCGATGGTTTCAATTGGCTTGTAATGTAAAACATCTAAGGACATCGACCATCGAATTTTCTCACTATCGATTCCCTGCACTGACTGATATTTCTCCCAGCACTGTGGGTCACGCGTTGCAGCCGCAAAATATTTCTCACATACAACAAACAATAATTTCGTGTATCACGTTAATACCCAATTCCACTTTTCACTCTCGATTATCCGTAAAACGTATTTTAATAATGCCGCAAAAACGATCGAGATTTTACGTGCATTGTGCATTAAAATGTTTCACAGCGCTCGATCAATTTTACGTGTTTTTCATTCGACGGTTTAAAAAAATGCATCCTCTTCCGTTACCGTTCAGAAGTGGAGATTTAATTTTTGAATCGAAACGACGAGATTCGTCGCATTACGTTGAATTCGTTTGTCCAGCGTGAATCCGTTTTTTAACGAAATTATCTCGCCAAACAATTTTGCGTGTGTACCGCGGAGTCGAAGGCACACATGCACGTTTGTATTTTAGTGCATTTGCGTTCGAGTGTTCGTACGCGAGCTCGCGAAGGTGTGTGCGGGCGGAGGCGAACCAAAGTGACAGTCAGTTGCCGAGCGTCACCTGTTGCTAGCAATTAAACGAGTCCTGCGTGCTCTCCGGGAACAGCATCCACCGCGCGCCATTGGTGCCAGCTCTGCACCCTCAGTGCGTATGTGTGTATACGTTTCTCGCTTTTCCGTTATATCTCTCGTGTCGGGCTGCTTACAGGCGCTTCAACGAACCAACAAACGAAAATATCAATCACCGCGAGGCCACCATGCGGCTGACTACTTAGCGTATCTGCGCTTACGCCAGTACACGTAAATTTTTTTCCGTAACATACACCGAGAGAAAAAAATTTCTTGATTCCAAAGAAATGGATGGATTGAATTTTTTTTCATTGATTTCAATGAAATATTTCTTTGAATTTCAAAGACGTGATCTCCTTGATTTTGACAGAAGAATGTTTTTCTCCAAAGACGTGATCTCCTTGAATTTGACAGAAGATTGTTTTTCTTAAATAAAAATTATGCTCTTTTCTTAAATAAATTAATGCTCTCCGTGTGGAAGCGCACAATTCACATTCGTTCCCTGCCACTTCGAACATATCATAATAAAATAATAAATCGAATCGATATGTCGCGTCGCGCTGTATCAACAATTGACGTCTCCGTTCCACGTTACGCACCGTTGAAACATTAATTTCTACGTGACTGACAACTCGGCCGAGGAACTTTGCCTCGAAGCACCTACAAAGTAATATCGACGGAGCCGACCCGTCGATGGCGAGGGGAGTGGGGGGGGGGGGGGGCGTCCTTGAACTACAGGGACAGAAGCATCTAAGCGCCAGTCGTTGCGGAGAACCCTAGTTCCCAGGTTGATGCCGCGAAGGCTGTACGCAGGTGACGTGGTCGGTCGATAGTTTTATACGCCAAACTGCGAGCATAGTCACACGTATATTTCGATTGTCCCTCGCTGTCGCTCCTGGCCGTGTTTCACCTAACTTTTACGAAAGTTAAAGGGGTGGGGGTCAAAATAACTAATGACCAAAATAGCGAATGGCTAAAATAACTAATTTTAAAATAATGACCGTCTGAATCTAGAATGGCCATCATTATGAAATTCGCTATTTCAGCCATTCGCTATTTTGATCATTCACTATTTTGACCCACATCTTTATTAAAATGAAATGAAAATAGCGAATGATCAAAAAGGCGAATGACTGGAATAGCGAATTTCGTAATGATGGCCATTCTAGATTCAAACCGTTCATTATTTTGAAATTTGCTATTTTAGCCATTCGTTACTTTGATCATTAGCTATTTTAACCCCCACCCGCTTTTAGTACGTTGGGTTATTTTTCAATGAACCTTTGTGCGTGTCCGGCCTGAAAACATTTCGCAAAAAAAAAAAAAATTACGCAAAGCGCGTTAAATAATTTTTTTCCTCGCGCAGTTTGCGTCGTCCAGAGCACAGGGGTCATCTTACGCGCCTCAACCTTCCACGGGGATTTTTTTACAGCAACTACACCGCTTTATTCGCTCACGGCACTGCGCCTCCACCCGTATAAGACTCATTTTCCGTGGGTCCTCTCACTTTTCCCGACCCCACGTTTACGCCGTGGGTACGTCGGCAGTGGTTACGGTACGACCGTGTCTGTCCCGCTCGCTCTTTCGGTCTTTACCGCCGGCTCGACTGATAGTACAGGACCGAACCTCTTACGACACACCGGGAAAACTCCGTGTCGTAAGTAAGTTACAGCCTCGCGGTAAGATATTAACGTGCAGGGAGGGAAGATGCGAGCGGCAACGAAGTAGCGCGAGCGAACCCCAGGGGCCGCGAAAGAGGAAGAGAGAGAGAGAGAGAGAGAGAGAGAGAGAAGACCGCGGCGGTGCGAGGACGTCCGGAAACAGGCGAGGAGGGTCGCAACGCGTCGCTTGGAGCCACAGGGAGCTCACTGGCAGCGCGACGGAAAACGAGGGGGTCGTGTGGGCTCCGCGCCCCCGAGACTTCCTTATGGCAAAGCTAAAGCGCTCTCATTGGAAAACTTGTAACTCGATTATATATACGCCCAGGTCTTCTGCAACGTGTGTACATACGTTACGCGTACCCAGGTAAAGTAGCAGGTACATTAGGGAATATGTTGCGGGTGGCAGGCAGGAAGAGCGTGCGACAGCAAACTCCCCGACGAGGACCAAGTTAGGCGGGCGTTTCCGCTCACTTAAACCGTCGATGAGCGAAGAATTGGCGGTTATTAAAATATCGATTGTCTATGTCGCGGGTGGAATGTAATTCCCGCGCTATTCGAGTTATAGATTCTGCGGCCCGGCTTGTGTAACGTTATTTCCACGGAGCTCGCGATACATGGGGGAGAGTGATTAGTTGGGACAACAATTCTTTTAAATGCTTAGAGGGTATTAGTTGCAGAAATGATGAATGATGTTTGTGGTAATTACATCCTATTGCTTCCTGTAACCATTTTTAGTTAGTTGAGACAGATAGAAGAGTTGATTGATGTTTCTAATTCCCTAGCAGAATAGTGACCAGATTGATAAAGCCACAAAAAAAAATTTTTGTGCCCGTGGACGATTTTGAAAAGAACAAAAATTTTGAAAACTTTTTCTTCCCGCTTTTCCTTAGGTTCATGCCGAGCGTGTTGCTTTAAAAAAAAATTACCGAAAAGATTTTCAAACTAGAGATATCAAGCTTTAAAACGCATTTTGTTTTATCACGATTCGACCATTTTTCACAAAATTACAGCGCTTCAAAAATCAATGAAAAAAAGGTAAAATTCAACAGTTCCCTTAATTTTCTTGCTGAGTGTATGACGTATAATTTCCTATTTATTAATTACAAATTGAGCTTTTAAGCCTGAAACGAAAAGCGATTAATGAAAAGAATATATTTTTTTTAAATAGAAAAAAGGAAATTGAACCATAAGGAAAAGGAAGTAGCTGAGGTTTCGAGGAGGTAGCGTGTGGTCACTTTGTATTTTATCGTAGCGGCGCTATTACTCCTCGACGACTGACGCCCGTGGGCAGGTCGGCCAAGGTAGATAGGTGTAAAGTGCTTTCACCGTAATCACTCCGCGAGAACTTTTGAAAGGGAGAGTTTATAGCGCGTGTCGGCGAGATCGGAGAGGGTGGAGTGCCCCTGTTGGATTCTATCCCAGCGGAGCCGCGGCCACGTGCGGCCGCAGATACTGCACGTTTCTTCGAGCCAGCCACGTCTGACCACTCCGACAGTTTCTCCTTTCGCTGTTACGCTGCGCTTGCCGCCCACCGCCGGTCGTGTCGTCGTCGTCGTCGCGGACTCGTCGTATTGCCACACACCATTTCGCTCGAGCAATAGGTATCACTGTTTTGCGCACGCGTCCACGAAAAGTCCAACCGCAGTTCCTGCCCGAGCGAAGCTCGAATCGACGGCCACACACGTAAGTTCAACCTCAAGAAAGAGAAAGTACCCAAAGTGAACAGGAAATTACCCTTGACGAGCGTTACGAGGGATCTGTACAGCTGCTCTCTCGGTCTGTTAATGCATTATTTTATTTTATTTTGTTTTATTTTTTGTACAATGGACGGGACAAGCCCTTGAAAAACAACAAATATATATAGATGGCAGAGTAACAAACCAGGTAATAAGAAAAATCAAATAATAATATACAAAAAAAAAGAAAAAATTACCAAATTATCGCGTGATAATTACCAAATTAATTATCGCGTGATATAGTCATTGCTCTCTTGACATCGGGAGAAGAATGTTGACGCTTATATGAGGCATTCTCAACAAACTCGGCCACTTTTTTCTCGACCCTCACGGATCTGTTTCATAATTGGCCATTATATTACTGCTACTTCAGGGGGAGGGGGGTAGGGTCTGTACGGTGAAAAAATGACCCTTTTTTACTATTTTTTTTTACAAGATAGTGTACATCTTCTGAAAATTCGAGCGAAAATGATTAATAACTGAGCCGTTGACAACAGATCTGCGGAGACGCTTTCGAAAAAAGTGGTTTCGCAGGGACGGTCATAACTAGTCACTCGATTATCTGTATTCAAAAAATCAAATTGATTTAATTACTTTATGAGTTTCCCCAAGTAATGCTGTCGAGGTTTTTTTTTCTGTTTTTCGATTTTTGGTAACGCTCGAACGTAAAAAACGCGATTTTCGCCGAAAAAATCGGCCAATTTGTTATTGTAGAAAAATAAGAACAAAAATTGGATATGCGGAGTAACTAAAAGTGACTCCATACAACCACTTTTTCGATGTGTAAACCAATTTTTTTTCTCCGTGTACTTTTTAATTGACCCAAATAAATGTGTAAGAAACAATTCAATAAGAAATAAACCGATAAGAAATTATTGGAAAAACAAACAACCGACGGAGGCAAGAAGTTCATTTTGTTATGCACCAATTTGAACTTCTCCTTTTCCGCAATAAAATAAGAGGAAAATAAAAGTGCAAAGAAAAAGATCGAGATAGAGTCGGAAAAGGCGAGCGCGAACTGTATACAGGAGTTGGCGGCAAATTGAATCTCGCACGAGACGTGACCGTCTCCTCCCCCGAGAGACGACGTCTTCGGGCTGAAAATCACGACGGGCCGCGCGACCTACAATACGATATCACGATATTCGACGACTCTGACGCTCCTCGTTGTATAGCGCCTATAAGGCCAGTTGAAATTCCTTGTGGCCCTGCTGGACCCACGCGGACGATGAATTCTCAAGTCGGATTACGCGCCGGGCTGAGCAAGAAACGTGACTCCCGGCGACTATGCACGAAGCACTCATCATATGCATACTACACGTTTTACTATTCTTATAAAAATAGAAAGTAAATAATCAGCTATTTATTATATATATCGCGATAATGGGAAAATGTTCTTATCAAACAGCCTTCTACAATTTTACTGCTGGAGTCACATAGACGATAGAAAGTATCAAACTCCCTATATGAAGCATTCTCTGTCGATTCAATCACTTTTTTCGGACCTCTCCGATGCAGATCCATAATTTGATACATCGAAGTATCACTAAAAACGAAAAAGTTTCAGAGCACTTGTATCGTAATGTACTATTATGAATGATTACAAAGAAATAAAAAATAAAACTTGAACACACTTCGATCGTGTGTCCCCAGTCGATCTGTTTATTTTAAAGCTAAGACGTACGGAGTGCTCTTATCAAACTAACAGCGTTACGCAATTCTGCAGAGTTTACAGAGACGATCAAACGTATCAAATGCTCTACATCTCACCTTAACGTAAATATCGACAAAATTATTACAACGAGAGATTAATAAAATTTGAACACGCATCGCGTGACCCGGTCGGTTGGTTAAGTGCGTGCTGTGGCCACATTTAATTTCCGTTCATGCACATGGCGTTAAACAATTTTATTCGAATACCCGCGATCACGTATCTAGATTAATATCACATTATTCTATTGGGCTCATGTACAAATATGCTGAAAGCACACACACACACAGGTTACGCGTCCGTTACGGTGGGATGTGTTCGTAAAAAGGAAGAAACAGTGCCATGCGAGAATTAATATTAAGCTGCGAAAATATTTACCATAGGATCGCCACGCGAGAGAGTGAGAGACGGGGGTGGAATAGCCGCACGGCTAAGGCCGCGCCGACTGTCAGCCCGTCAGAACGCTTGCCCTCGATCCTCCGTCTCCTACTCCCTCGCTTGTCTCTCCATCCCTCTGTCTCCTTTTCTATCCTGCGTTTTGCAACGGCGTTAACGGGTTTGTTTGTTTTAAAAACAGACGAAGGTTACGAGAAAGCGCTCTCGTCGTCGTTGTCGTCGTCGTCGTCGTCGTCGTCGTCGTCGTTGGTGGCTGTGCCCAGTTTACTCGGCGAGGGGAAAGAAAATCCACGGACGCGTATTGCAGCGAGAAACCCGCGTGGCGTAACTTTTCTCCATCGATAGCTGCTGCCGCTGACGCAGCTGCTCGCAACGGGCGGTACCTTTGCGTTTATCCAAGAATACCGGAGGCCATCGACCCAACTGTAATTTCCCGAAGGATTCGTTTCGCCGCTGCAAAACGTCCGGGAAATTGCGGAGTTTGCGGCTTATCTAAATACGGCCAGATACGTCGTGAGTGAAGCCTTTGACCGGTCGATGCTCTATTACTAAAAAATAATTTTACAAAAATAAAAAAAAACTTATTTAATAAACAAAATGGGAAAATAAAAATGGTGATATAACGAAATTTTACCCTTTGCATTCGAAAAATGTTGTAAATTTCATAAAATTTGTAACAGTACGTCATCGTGCTACATAAGCTGCGATTGGTTGCCAAGAAAATCCGAGGTAAACAAATTCAGATTGGTGTCAAATTCAACAAAAGAGAACGGACGCGCCGGCATCGTCCGTAAAAGTTTAAAGCTTTATAAGAGCGCAGCGGCGTATAAGTTTTTCAGACTCGCGCGCCAGCGAATTGATTAGCCTAGTTGTATTAAATTAAAAGTTCGAAATGTATTTGTCAGCGCCACAGCATCTGTTTTCAAACGATGGCGCGCCGCAGCGCGCCCGAATTACTTAGTATTGTATAAATATGAGTAGCGGTAGCGGCTCATTCGAACAAACGTTCGGAGGCCGAATAAATTTCTTTTAATACATGGCGCCGAAACGCCGCAGCGTCTCTTCATCTTCCAAATGATTAAGCTCCCACTGTCAGATTTGACATAAGACAGAAAGTTTCACAGCAGAATTTTGATCTCGGTCCAGGAATCTGACCACGACTATAATCAGAGCACCGACAAAGCGCTAACAATAGCGTTGCCGAGGTTTCGAAATTTCCGAGATATCTCTCGAACCACCAACTTTTCGAGTGTATAAGCAGATCCGGGCGTTTTATTACCTGGGTGCCTGTGTATCACTCTTGACGTTTGATGCAAACAAAAAATTCCAATGTATGAATTTGGTCCCGACCGCAGTGTGTCTGTCAATACGGACGATCCGTCAGAGCGCGAATAGATCGACATCAATGAATTTTGTGATTCATGAACTGTTCACGGGCGGATCTTTGAACGTTGCAAAAATGCCCAAACCCTATTTTTATTATAAATTGTCTTAACTTGTAATTATACCATAAATTCTCATGTAATTCTCTTTGTAATTTTTTTTGTAATTTCTTGTAATTTTTGTAATTTTTTGTAATTTTTTGTAATTTTTGTAATTTTTTGTAATTTTTGTAATTTTTGTAATATTTTGTAATTTTTTGTAATTTCTTTTTTTGTTTTGTAATTCTCTTGTTTCGACTTCTTGTCTGCCATGTGTTATTGTTTTCAAAGAGCTTGTCCCGTCCATTGTAAAAAATAAATAAATAAATAAATTCGCATAAAATGATTGAACAGAAAATCTCAAAATTATCATTGTAGATTTTTGTAAGTATCACAATGAAGGGGCTTGACGAAACAAAGTTTATTTAGTATCCACGAAAACAGGAGAAAGAAGATTGTGACTGAGTTTCACATTCGTCGAAATTTTAATGGACAGTTGGCAAGAGAATACTGAGATGTAATACGACACACGACGTATGTAGTGCGCGAAAAGTGGCCAGAGGCAAGCCGAAGCACGTTGACCATCGTCCCATCGTGTTACGTAATTGGCTTAGTTGGGTAGGTGTTGTTCGGCGTCGCGTGACGGTTTACTTGCATGTTTTAATTGGAAGGGTGGCTACGGCATTTAGGCAAGTTTTGATAAGCGCGACGTGGGGGGAAACGAGCGGGAGATCGTGCGAAAGGCGTGATAATTGGCCCCCGCGATCCTCCACACCGACGCCACGAGCGCGAAACGTCCGCGAAATCGCACACCCTGCCCGCCACCTCTCTGTCCCCCCCTCCCCTCACCATGTCGCTCTAGCACTCTCTCGGCCCTCTCACTGTTAGCGGGCTGCAGTATTATTTCCTAGTAGTTGGGAGTCGGGCCGCTCTTCTGGCTCACGCACCGGGGACCTCGCCACGTGCGAACGCTTTCGCTGTCTACCGCGATGACACGTGCGCACGCGAATCAAATCATCGCAGCTGACCCAACTAATGAGATATCGATTAGCGTGTCTCATGAGTGAAAAGTAATTAAAAGAAAAGTCCCGGCTGAAAGAGAAGTTTAATTAACACATTAGGCAAATAAATAATGGTGGTATAATTAAATCACCATTCGCATGTCGTAGTCGAGAGATTTTTTTTCGTCAGTAGGTGTGAAAGTGTCCCGTCTATGATATGCGAATGGTTTCTTTAATTATTTCACAATTTTTTGTACACCCAATTTGTTTAGTGATTAAGCTTCTGTTTTTTTCATATTTCGTGGTAAAAATTCTCATCGTTCTAGTTCTTCTCGATAGATGGCACGTTATATCTCCCCTCTACCGAAAATTTACAATACTTTTTACTAGAAATATGGCAAAAAGTATCAGATCCTTCTCTCCGTGCATGTTTGCCCGGTGTGCACGTATAAAGCGCGGATGGAATACCGTAAGATACTTTAGTGGCAAAACTAAAGAATTAACGATCCGAATTAAGCGCTCCCTCGGGCCAATGTAACAGTATATGTACATACATAGTGCCGGAGTAAGAGAACATTGCAGGAACTTTATAACGTTATAAGGTCTCGATTTTACGGTTAATGGAATTTGCGACGTGCACGCTGAGTTCATTACTCTCGTTGGCGGTCAATGCTATCCATTGGAAACAAACAAATTCGTTGGCGTGTTACGACGTAAGGCAAGTGGGAGTAGCGCACGAAAGGGGTCGACGAGAGGATCGGTATAACGGCGCGGCGGCGGCGGCCGCGTAGGCGAAGGAAGGTGGATGGGTTCTCTTATACACCCCACCCCCAATAGAACGGCGTTATAGGGCTCTCGACGTAACGCAACCGACGACTTGGCCAGTAAACGATCCGATTACGTTTTCATGGCCCTGCGCGCTACGAAGTAGCTCGGTAACTGTGTACAGCGCGGTGTGGCGGAGTAGCCAAGCTGTGCGAGCGCGCGGCCGTCGTTTCCGCACCTACCGCTTCACTGCGTAACCCCCGTTGCAACGCTCGCGCGCTTCTCTCTCTCTCTCTTCTCGCTCAACTCTTGAATCGATAACGCGCGCCACCAAGATTGGATACGCCTCTTCTTGCTCGGCCATTCGTTAAACCTCCTGGCACATCGACGACGGTCCACGAGCGAGAAACTACCGCGACATTACGCAGCCTTAGCCGGAAGCTTTACGACTTCTCTTCTCCACCCCCCCACCCCTCTTCCTCGTCCTCTATATATGTATATATATGCTCGCCATGATCCTCGCACGTACTTGTAATCCTCCTTCATTCTGCGCTCGTAACACATGAGGGCGACGTTATTTTCATCGTTCCAATATTGATGCTTGCACCGTCTCAAATATTCATCATTAGATATATGGGGATCCTTGCAAATATTTGGCACTCTTGAATCACGAATTCGCTGCACGAATTATCACCCAAATGCGGTTTTACGATTTTATCCGTTAGAAAGTACCTCGCCGATTGAAACAAGAGACAAAACATGTTTTTCGCGAAAACTATTGTGATTGAGAATTATGAAATGCTCAATTTGCATTCCTGAGACGAGAATGCATCGAAGTGAGGTGTTGACAAAATGCAAATAAGTCAAAAGCTTTTGGATCCTTTAGGTGAAAGTCGTTACAAGCTAGTGCTTTACTGAAATCAATGTAACTTTTTCGATCCGAAATCGACGTTTGTAGACGTATCGAAACTTATTAATGAACACCACTTGGAACGTCTCGTCTCGTTATCTCAATGTTGCTTCTCCATATAAGGAGCTTAGTTTTCATGCATTTCTTTTTTTTTTCGAGATTTTCATGTCAGTACACTCAGGATGGTCCAAAACGTCGAGAAAAAGTGGTTGTATAAAATGTCTGTATGTGCGAGTGTGATTCCACTTTGCAGGCCAAAATTCTACAAGATTCTACTTTGCAGGCCTGTTTTAATGAAATATTCAAATATACATTGATTTATCCTTCAATCGTCGTTGATGATTTTAATCAATAAGATAAACCATAGAATCGTGCGAACCCGCGGGATTATCCGATTGCAGGATCTTCAACAAAAAAAATTAATATTCATCGTAATTGCAGGCGTTTCTCTTTTTCATCGCTCAACTTAATCAATTATAGCAGAGATTACAGTGTTTCGTACACGCTACTCGCATTCGTGCCAGAGCGCATTGTTACCGTGCCGGTCTCGGATAATTCTCCGGTCACCAAATCGATTTGTCACTTAGGGGGTCTCGACGTTGTGTTTACGTTGGCGCCGACGTCGGCGCGCGGGATCGACGGGCTGCCCAGGCCACTGCCAATCCGCATTGCATTCTCGTCGCCGCCGTCGGCTCCGCCGTCGATCTCCGACTCGCTCGCCCGCGCCGGGAGCCCACAGCGAGCCGAGCGAGCGAATAAAACGACGACGAAGGCAAACCGGAGAGCACTAGCTTTCGGTGCTATATACGCTCGCCTCCCTCGTCTCACCTTTGCATCAATCAAATACCCTCCTCCGCCGGTTGCCCCCCCCCCCCCCCCGCGCCACGATACGATTCGATACGTGTAGAATACATTCCCAATCTATATTCTAATCGACCTTGCGTAGCGCTCGGCTATCGGAGCCACCCACGAAGGATGGAAAATAGATTAGCGCATGCATTCGCTATTCACGATATTACCGCATTGATTGCTAGTGTCTACGGAACCTAGCAAGTTTGTCATCCGCACCGGGATCACATTGTTCTCCAAAACAAAAAAATGGCACGCCCAAGTATCAAGAGAGTAGCCATCCTGTGCCAAAATAATTTCACGATACAAAAATTTTCTTGAAAAAATAATCAAGCAAATGCAATATATTAGCGAAGTAAACTTTATTATCGGTAAATCATCGTAAATATAGAAGCGTTTCGAGTCTGCGTTGTTTGACGTACGAGCGGATATCACCTTTTGCTTTTGTAGACCCGCCGTAATTAAGTCGAACGAACTGTTGATGAATAAATAATCCGATGCGATTCCTATTGATTCGCATAGTGAAAAAGTTACACTATTTTGGTTTGGTTTAAAGGGGTCCGATAACTGGGTCGAAGAGGGGGAGGGGGCTTCAATAACAGTGGTTGTGTCATTTGACTGTGCCCGGTCTCGATTCTCGAATATCACAATGGCGACAACGATGAAATCTTGACATTCCTAGCACAAATAGTGCGATCAAGATCAAGAAAGGAATCCCCGATAATAGTCCTGGATGGAGTGATGGACTCCAGTACGGACTTTGGGATCGGATCAAATGCCAAAGTCCACGCGAGAATTCATTCTATACTCCCGCATGGATTGCCCGTATACCATCTCGAACACCATCCCGGATTCCATCCGGGACAACATCTTGGACTCTATACTGGACTATTTTTTTCGTTCGCGGGGAGATATTTAGGTACAGTGATTAATATGCAACATACAACGCGATTAATTGACAAAGCCGAGACGTTTTCAAAGGCTTATTATACGCTTTATTACCGACGCATAACATTTCCGTCGCTCCATGACACATATTGAAAATCCAATGAATAGTATACAATGTCGGACGCGTCTCTCATGAATACAATATATTTGTCCGCCGCCCGAATGTTTTCGTATAATGCCGTCGTTAATCTGCTTGTATTCGTACAATAATACGTCGAAATTGTAATTGAAATTGTAGCACAGTGGTGTCTATAGGTTTAGGAACCGGATGAAAGGAAAACTATGGTGTATGGAAGATGTAATATTAATTAATTCGTAAGCCACAAGCTCGCACAACTCTCGGACGGTGAACCGCGCGCACTCGGCTCGTAATAATGCTCTTATAACTTTGACTTCATTACGCGCGGTGGATTCGGCGGTAGGGTGAGTACCTTACCAAGACGCGTCTGGGTGTAGGGTTTGCCAGCGCTGAGAATACGGCAGAGCACGAGACTAATACTGGCCACCGTCGCTGGATTTTAAACCACTGGATGTAACACGCCGGTGTATCATGCCAGCGTTGGGCCAATGATCTAGCGGGGCATTGGGCCGAGATGTCTTGCCGACGTACACCGAGAGAAAAAGTTTCCTTGATTCAATGAAATTTCCTTGAAATCTCAACCTATGAAACATTTCTTTGAGGTCAATGAAATAATATCCTTAAGTTAATATTATATTTTCTTTGAATGATGTCATCAACCAAATTGTAGGTTATGTTCACCAAGTTTTTGGTTACGTACCATAGTACTTAGATATGTTCACCAATAACTTCGATGGTTTAACCAATGATTATCTTCTTGATTTGACTTGACTTAACTATAACATAACAGATCAGCTTGCGCGAGAAACACCAATACGACTTATCGCGAATGAGCCAAACGTTGACAGACCGGGTGCCGTCAGGCATATCGTTTCTTTAAATCAAGGAGATCAGGTCTTTGAAATTCAACGAAATATTTCATTGAAATCAATGAAAAAAATTCAATCCACCCATTTCTTTGGAATCAAGGAAATGTTTTCTCTCGGCGTGTGCATGGAAAGAAATGTTTGGCTGTGACAACTATGTTTTGAATTTGTTGGACATACTATCTCATCAAGAGACAGTATGTACGACAAATCATAAGGTGAAAAAAGGGTCTAGTAGCGAAAAATATTTCTATATAGAAGCGGTACAGACTTTGGATTCGCAACCATCGCTGGAATATTGTTGGCGTCGAGTGACGGACCGAGAAGCTTCCTAGGATTGCCCAGACGTGGCTCGGAAGATTCGAAATAAATATACATTGAAACAGAAATTGATTGTATTGTGTAAAGTTGAGCACCTCGTGTACATTAACGCGAATACTTTATTTCGATGTGCATGCGTGTACGTTTGGCCTGGACGTGGTCTGGGCCTAGGATGTATGAAAAAGTTCCCTTTGCGAAAGTAAACTGAATATAATAAACCAAAGTGCAATGTCCAATTTCGCACTCTTTTGTTTCTCTCCTCCCTCTTTGCGTAATTGGACAAAATAATGACCCTGTACATCCCCGCCATTCATTATAAAGCTCATATAATCCAGCTTGTCCCTGGCCCGTCATGACTCGGGCTCCCATAATGCTGTTCGCGTAGGCACGTTCGCGATCTGCTCTCACTGGTGCTCGCTCGTCGGTATATATGTTGAGCCTACACGTTATCGTTGGGTAGAGAGCGAGGTGGTGGTATCAAAGCCAGCGGTATAAAATATAGAAATGCTTCGGGGACGTATCCTAAGCCGCTTAGGCGGTTATACATGCGTTTTAACGTAACTTGCTTTCGTCGTTACCGCAGGAAACATACGCTCGGTGAATGGGCTGCCGGAGCCATTAGTCCGACCGCAGAAACCGCTCGTATTACCACCGCAAATCCTCTGAATTGTATAACGATTAGAATTTCAGACTACGCGTAATTCGTCGTCCGAAGGGAACGCGAATTTTTATTCCCTGCAATGCCAGCTGCGATCGCACGCAATATTTCGCTCTTGATTTATATACACTAGGACAGAAGTATACCACTCGAAGGTAAAGACGATGAGCGTAAGAAGCAAAGTTTCCGCGGGGCTGAACATCGACGGGGACGGCGCCAGAATGATGGTGATAGACGTCCGCGAGATCAGTGCGAAAGCTCACGAGTGAGAAGAACCATTATCCTTAACGATATCGCAACACCGTCTCGTCTCTTTCGAAGGGGTCGTCAAATCGCCTTTACGTAATTGTGTAAGCACTATCAAACCTTCGAGCGGACGAGCCGAATGGTGGATACGCGATAAATAGGGACGAGATATTTACTGCGGGGATGAACCAGATATTTCTGTAGTCGGAGCAGTATAGAGGTGGCTTTGTGAAAAAGGGAAATTAATGAGGAAGCAATGTGCAAAGTTCTACTTTTTGTACACTTTTTAACAAGCCTTCGTTGCGTATTCTAATAATAATAATTTATATTAAGAAATATCGTGGAAGACAAATAAAACCAGATTCGGAATTCAACTGCATCGAGGAACGGAGGCGCAATCTGTAAAGGCGATATTAGAACAGTTGTTATAATAAAAGAGAGCCCTTTTTGAAAGCCCCGACTCTTATACAGATGAACATCTTTACACACCAGATGTGTATTCGCGATTCGCAGTAAAAGGGTTGAGGGATCGGGCGAGAAGAGAAGGAAAGAGCCGGGGTTCTACCGTCCTCTCGCTCGCCCGTGATAACGTTCGCCGTAACATTGAAAGCACAAAGAGAGCTTTAGTGCGGGATTAATACTGTACGGAGGTGCGAGGCCGTGAGTCTCTCGTTCATAGGCGTTCGGAACGAGAATGGGCGAGTCGGCTGCTCGGGTGCAATCTCGTTACCCCGGAGAACGAAACTCGTGCAACACGGGTGCGCGGAACTGGGTCGTGCGGAGTAGCAGCCAGAGAGACGTGGGACGATAGTAAAGGGGATTCGATTCGACTAACGACATCCTATAAAGAATTCAGTGCCTTCAGCTTGGATTACCCCGGAAGAACTGATGCCGCTGCTCCGCCCTGTACCTAAGCCAAGCTTAATTACTAGGAATGAAGAAGAATCGATACGTCACTCACTGTCACGACTACTGGAATATGCTAAAAGCTTTCGCAAAGCGCTGTGAAAAAAGTGAGTGAAAATAAATTAGGTGCAATTAACGAGTTTCTTGAAACGTTTTTTTTTTTTCACTCACCATTATTCATATCTGTTATTCTATGAAAAAATCAACAATGCAATTAAAAGTTACAAGTTTTTCTTCATTTCGATACACTTCGTGCTGGTAAATTTCGATTTCCATGTAACTATTGGAGGTCCTGAACATTTCTGGAAATTTGCCGATCCGCTGAACCCACACGGTGAAAAGCGAATTTAAATGTTGGTACCGTGTTTTGATTGTCATCAAATAAAATTTTGCGAAAATTATACATTTTACTTAACAATTTTGATTGGACAAAAGAAAGTAAATTTGTGCCAATTTCCTCGTTGCTCCAAAAATTTCACAAAAGAATACTCGAATAAGAAAATGTCAGCTTATTGTAGCTTTGCAAAACTACAATTTCTTTCTGGGTTTATTTCCGAGAGGTAAACAATTATTTTTACTCCTCAGAAATAGTTGAAATTGGCTTCAGTCTTTCCGAGAATGAGAAACGAGACGCGCGGATAATCCTTAAACTTTCGGATTTCAGGAGAAATTCGTTCCTCTTTCCGGGCGAGGCTTTTCCAAAAGCGCGCGCGAGCGAGCGTGAGGTGTCCTCTGGGACGAAAGTTTCGGGCAGCTTCGCCCCGAGGGGCGGTTGGTAAAAAGGAGCCGTTGGGGGGGAAAGGGGGTTGGAGGGGGTTCGGAATCGAGAGCAATTTAACGCTTTCCCACCGTTCGAGTAATATCTGCATTTCGTCTCCGGGTCTACTCGCGCGCGAAGTATTACACTAAAGTTTCTAAATAAATCAAGGGCAAATTGCCATCCCTACTTCTCATCCCCCGCCGGTTCCCGGCTCCGTGCGGGTACCGCGAACTTTCGACTCTTCCCTCCCTTATTCATATTCCATCCGACACCCCGTTTCCAGCAACAGCGTGCGCACCATCCGCTAGCCGCCTTCGCGAACTCACGTATAATCCAGTGGCGTGGCGACAACTTTATCGGGTTGAGAGAAGAGGGAGGTCGGTGTCGAGACAACGGAAGGGACGCGACGACGACGACGACAACGAAGACGACGACGACGACGACGAAGAGAGGCGATGACACTCTATCGCAACTATTCGACAACTACTAGCGACGTTTTTCCCTCGATAATAATAACACCAAACTCTCCGCGCATTGCCGACGGCTCATCAAAAAGTGATTTGTCGCATTACTCCCCGTCTACGTTACCTCCCTGTCTACCTGCGCGTTAGTGACGGAATATTGTATTATCGGACATTTTTTTGCGCAATATCCTCTGTTGCCTTTGAACTTGGAAATTGTCGCGAGTTTATTATTTTTCCGTCTTTGATAGTCTTTTCGGTTCTGAAGTCACGGCTCAGGAAAATTGAAGCGGCAAAGGGGAATTTTCTTGAAAAATATGTTTTCAAGCTTCCGTCTCGCTGGGTTGTTGATGAATTCTTGAAAAAAAAGCTTGAATTCCGGAAAATTGTTTATTTACACCAACTTTTCGACATCGTTATCGCTGTAATTTTTTTTTGCTCTTTCGCGGAACGTAAAATCCCCTGTTTTTGTATTAGCAAGTGGATTTAAAAAAATAATGAACCCAATATTGATGAATAAAAAATGACGCTATATCACCGGAAATTCGTTGGTTCGCTGTATAACTTAAAACGCGGGAAGAAGCTTTTTTCGTACACCCAAATCTTAAATCGAGGAGATCGCAATAAATGGAGTTTTTTCAGCGCACTTCGTCTCATTATTACGTGTACGTTTCCCTCATTCTTTCTCGCCCCCTCCTCCCTTCTCGTTCCTCTTTTTCAAGCGTTTATTTTTTTTTTATATTCCCACCTTTCTTTCATTTTCTCGTATTTATGTCCCAGGCGTAACTGCGCGAGACTTTCGCCGGGGCCCGTTTTTGCCTGGCGAGCCAGCCCGTCTTGCTCGCGTTTTCTCATTGCCCCGCGGTCGACGCTTTCGCTCTCCTCCTCGCTGCTTACGAGGTTAATAGGATTTCCGTCGAGCGACCCCTTTCAAAAGGTTCTCTTTCTCTCGAAGCCCCGACCTATTGTTGGTGCTTCGACCACGACATTTCCGGACGATATCGCGAGAGACGAGAGGACACGTAAACCACCCGGCTCTCGGGTGCTACCGCGAAACATATTCGCCCTCGCGTTACGTCGCCGGGTCGCTTTCGACCCTGTCGAAAACTTCTCATAATAGTACCAGGCTTTCTGCGAGAAGAAAGTCAGTTTACCTCGAGGGGTGGGGGGTTAGACGATACCCTCCGCTAATAACACGCTAGCCGGAAAACTTTGGCGATAAAATGCCACCTCCCGCGTTCGTATCATTCTCGTGCTGCGGGTAGCGCACACACACCGAAAAGAAAATCATCCCTCCTTACTTTTGCCTCTCGCGAGGACCCTCCCAAAACAACAACAAAAAATATCCTAAGTGCGGGCTCACATTTTCGCGTAAAATGCGCTTCGAGAAATATCCATCATGTCAATTATCGCCAGTTTGCTGGTGACGTTTGCTGTGTGAAGTGGATGAAAGGAAAATCATCCCTCCTTACTTTTGCCTCTCGCGAGGACCCTCCCAAAACAACAACAAAAAATATCCTAAGTGCGGGCGCACATTTTCGCGTAAAATGCGCTTCGAGAAATATCCATCATGTCAATTATCGCCAGTCGTATATAATGAAATATTTACCAACCGGAGGAAGGACTTGAAAGCGTAGTTCTTGATTTCTCCGCGAAAATGGTAAAGTTGTTAATCTGCTCTGAGAGAAAAAAAAAACATTACTCGTCAGCGAGAAAAACTTGGTTGAATCGGAAACAAAATAGTGTATCACGACGCAAATACGGTTAAAGTTTTTCCGATAAGTGTGAGCTTGTCTCTCGAGCCAAAAGCGAGTGTTGCAATGACAAGAGTTAAGAAAAAGTTGTTCCAACGAGTGTTGTATAAAATTTGACCTCACAAGGTGTCAAAATGAGTTTTTTTGCGCACGCTTTACGACTGTTTTCGTACCGAGTGAAACCCTTCGTGATACTAGTACAAAAAAGCGGATTTTTCGACGTAGGCTAGAAAATTCGTCGCACGTCCCGTAAGCGCGACGACCGCGTGAAAACGCGAGCTAAAAATGAGCCTGGAGTGTAGAGAAAGCGTGCGAGAAAGTAATTTTTGCGTACTAGTGCGCAAGAAGTGACTTCCTCATACGCGTTCAAATACCCAAACAATCAGTGCCACGTTCTCCACACGCAACAGGCACAAAAAGGGGAATTATTGTTGCGGACGTGTTACAAAAATTGATTGAGATCATGAAAATGACGATGCTAATCTTTAAAATGTGAATTCAAGCGGGACGAGTGCAAGAGTTCGTCGGATCTCGTTGTTGACTCGGTCGGTAATGCAGGACAAACTTGACTAGAGTCGCCTCTCTTCATCGTTACGCGAGATACGGAGCTTGCAGAATGGACATACAATATAGGAGTTCGTGTAATACGCCACGGTAAAGGGAACCAGCACGGTGGGGTGTCACGGGAAGGGGAAACGTACGGGCCCATTGCGGTCTCATTGGGCGGGGTATGAAATCTGTAGTGCCTCGGCACCGACCTACTCGTTCCGCTTGTTAAACCCGGGGAAAACGGCGTAGAAGAAAATGGATCCGCCGCGGGAGCGACATGACGGTACCGGAGGGAGCACGCGAATAGTTCGGGACAAAGCGGAAGCGGAAGAACGGTGGAAAGGGAAGAGAAAAGATCCTTCTACGACTATATGAATGTCGGAACGCGGGGTTGATGCCACCCATTCACTCCCATCGAATCTCGAGTCCTCTGACCTGACCTTTGTATATATGATACCCATCGTAATTCATAAAAAGTTATTGCGGCTGCGGCGAAAGTTCGTCGCGTTGTACGGCGCGGAACGAGAGTGATTCTGGTCGCCGGGAAATCGGGCCACGAGCGTTGTTATTTCAGTCGGTTAAAGCCCCACGTGCGAACTTTTGGTACACAGCCGGAATTGCCAACACGGTCCAGTACTGAAACGGACTTGATGGTCAAGCGTTGTTGATCATTACTGTCAAAATATTAATTGTATACTGGCCTGGTGAACCAAGGTATTTTTACCATACCTATCTTAACCCTACCCAACTTAACCCTACCTAACTTAACTGTACCTAACGTGCCATACCAAGTTTTTTTTTATAGCGAATCATCTACGGATGATCGGCTGATGATAAACTTTACTTGGCTAATATATTGCATTCGTGTTATTATTTTTGAATGGAGATTTTTTATTGAGACATTTTTTTTTGCGAGACTCGTTAACATTTGAGCCCTGTGCCACGATGGATTTTCTCGTTTCGTCTATATATCCATGAGCAGATTAAGCCGAGACGCGACTCGCAAATTTATAAGAATATCGAGGGGCAGGCGTCTCGAAGCCCCGGTATAGATGGTCTGTCTCGATTCTCGAATCGGCGTATCGAAACTAAAGTATTGTTAAAGGAGCCTTAAAGTGCCGATAAATATAAAGCCCTGGATTCTATCCTTCCGGGTGCGACAATTTATTGCAACGACTTTTGGACCTAAAATACGAGCATCCACGATCCTGAAGACCTCGGCCCACAATGAATATTTTCGAAAGACCCGCATCGCGATAAAAAAATTCGTTTGTAATATATTGCATTTGTTTTATTATTTTTATTGGCTAATATATCGCATTTGTTTTATTATTTTTTAAAGGAATTTTTTTATTGTGATTTTTTATTGCAAAGGTTACATTTTACATTAGTTAATTGAAACGATTTTTTTAAAGATTTAACTTTATCGCATCCATGCATCCGATTTTTCAAATGACATAAATTATCGTTTAACTCTGCATACCATCTGGAAAGGATATAAATATTTCCGATTTTTCATAGAAATGAAAAGAAGTAAATCTTTCAATGAACATTTTTTTTTTTTTTTCACCGACTGTGCCCCCGTAATAGCGAGCATAAGGACCGACAAATGATTAATAATTCAATCTTGGTAATAAAAAAATTACGAACTCTAAATATTTTTATCCGCATGTACAAGGTATCGTATATACTTGGCTATAAAACTATTATCGTTGGTCGGTACATACGATCCCGTTATTCACTTTGTAATCTTTCAGACCTTTTATCTTCGAAATTTACTTGTTACTCAACCGTTGCAGAGAGCCGTTCGCTCTTCGTCGGATGTTTTCCCTTACAGATGCACTTCACTCTGAACCCCAGCCATTTTAGTGTGCACTATATATACACGTATATAGCCCGGCTTCGCCCGCGCTTTAACCAAATTACCTTCGCATCGTCTGCAGCCTCTGCGCATTTCGATAAAACCCCGAGACGAGGTTTAACGATCCCTTTTAATGTAAATCGTCGACGAACCCTCTCGTTCCACGTTGTGTTAGCCAGCCCAGACTGCTGCACATCAGCCCTTTGCTTTACAACGGATTGCATCGGTTTACACGTTGCGAAACGAGTCATAATCCTCGAAACCGGTGCCCCCCCCCTCTGGCGCGGATCCCTCTCTCCAATTTCCGGCCCAGACCGATCCTCCACCCTCCCCTCCCATCCCACCTCGTGCTCTCGCTGTTTTGCGGGTATCTCGAGTATCAGGCTATCACCCATCCTCTCGCAGTCCTCTTCTTCAGTGACGACGTCGAGTTCCTTCCTGACCGCGATACTCCCCAGCTGTGTCCAACCCCATCAGCCATTCTCTCTGCAACCCTTTCATCCCGAAAAAGCCTCATTTTTCGGGTCATCAAAAATTCAACGGCTTAATACTCTTGAGCCCGTCACAATCGTGTGAAATATTCACGACACACAAATCCCCGCCTCGTGAAACTTGGCAATGAAAGTCCACGTGGCGCATTAAACAAGCGAACGATTGGTTCTCATCGCTAGATTATTCAATGGACCTTCTCGTGGAATTGAAGGAGACATAGGCCATATAACATTTTAGTGGTTCGTATTCCCCCGAATTTCGCTTCTAGTATTCGATAATAATTAGGAAATCTACATCTTCGATGATAATTCCAAAAAAATTTGTACTGTAAATGTTCAAATATTCCAGTCACACGAAAAAATGTGCAGTTCGAATTGGATTTCGGGCGAAAATGTTGGGCCTATTCCAAGCGCATTAAACAAGCGAACGATTGGTTCTCATCGCTAGATTATTCAATGGACCTTCTTGTTGAATTGAAGGAGACATAGGCCATAAAACATTTTAGTGGTTCATATTCCCCCGAATTTCGCTACTAGTATTCGATAATTGTTAGGAAATCTACATCTTCGATGATAATTTAAAAAAAAATGTGCACTGTAAATGTTCAAATATTCCAGTCACACGAAAAAGTGTGCAGTTCGAATTGGATTTCGGGCGAAAATGTTGGGCCTATTTCGTCAGGCTCCACGCGCGCTCGTAGCCCTGACACTCCGCGTCTTGAGCCCTTTCCCACAAAGTTATATTACGCCGACGTATTACACGTACGCGAGAAACAACATAAATGCAACCCGTTGCTGCACACACGTGTCCCTCGCATACCAGTAAGTTTCGAAGTTAATTTCAGCCCCCCGATGTCCCGCGCGCCCCGTGTGTTTCTTCCTGCATGCAAATGCCGGTCTGTCGCGCCTCCAGAGAGTGTGTATGTGTTATCCAACGGTGACGGTTCCACACATGAAGCGCGAGCAACCGAGCGCGAGCCCCGGTGTGCATATAGCTATGCACATGTGCGCGGGTTGGACGGGATGGGGGACGGGGGGGGGGGGGGGGCGCGGTTGGTATCTCATATTTTTCGTCGACGTCATCGTGTCTCGAGTGCGACGTCGCTGTAGGGCTCAGAAACTCGAGTCTCCACATCACCGTTACGCGAGATGCTCTTATCTTGCCATCGCGAGACCTCGTTCTCCTCTCACCTCGCGCGGCTACCGTCACTTTTTTTTTTCCCCCCCCACAAGCTCTCGAGCGTCTCTTGCCAAGCGCTGATATTAAAAGCTCGTTCATTATCGCGTATCCCGGCGTCTTAGCCTTTCATGGAGGGAGCGATAAGAATCTGGCACCCAAGATACGCGGACACCACGTCGGCGAACGTCGTGTAAAGCGTGTCCGCAGCGACGAAATCGCGCAAGCGGTGAGACGCGGCCCGGCTTAACGCGAAAGGACCAACCGCGCTTCCAGCTCGTTCCATATCAAGCGCGGCACGACTAATTAGTCGCGCCCTCTAATGGCTGTCCGTAATCGTTACCCTCTTAACTCGCGACGCGGTATCTCATGCGCGAAGCTTTTCTCGCGCCACGAGTCGGAATAATTAGGGCGCTAACCAGCCCGAGAGATGTGGAGCTACTTTCCGAACGAGCGACTTGTGATCCGCGAAACGGCAAAATCTGGGCAATGCAATGTGGAAAAGTATCCTGCGCGAGAAGAAAATAGTTTTACAAAAATTTAAACCCTCCCGAGTGAAAAAGAAGCTTAATTAATATACAAATGGGTTAGATAAAATAAAAACTTGAGAAGTAATTAACTAGCCATTCGCGTATCATAGTCGGGAGATTTTAACACCTAGTGACGAATACATTTCTCGGCAATGTTTATTAATTAATCTTCCCATTTCTATTATTAAGTAAGATCCTGTTTTAGTCGGGAGTCTTGTAATATTTGTACAATTAGTTTGATTTTATACTTTTCAAAGTAATTTCAACACTCTCTCACTCTAATTCCACAAATCTTAGCACCTTGACGATGCTTCCTCTATGAGGAAACCAAAATTTATCAACATACTTCCTCATAGAGGTAGCGTCGTCAAAAGTGTAAAATACTCAGGAAGCATAATTTGCAAGGTTCTACTTTGCAGGTTTTTTTTTCTTAGGGGACCCGTTTAACCCCGGCCTCCCCTACCAAATTAGATGGTATCGTGAGCGTCGGTTGGTTCAATTCTAAAATTTCTCTCATATTCCTGACAACCGTAAATTGTTATTTACATGAATTAGATATACGTCTGTTATTTCAATCATGTCTCACGTTTGAGACTGTCAACTATTAAAATCAAGTGTCGCGAAAGGAGCAGCTAGTGTACCAAACCATGTATCGCTGAATATTCAAGGGTATCCCACTTTGCGTCAGAATATTTTTTGCGGACGTTCAAGATTATGATTGAGGTCGAATTTTTGGGTGAAAAGCGGTAAATATACACTTTGGGTATCGTGATAAATTCATTTCTCGCTTAAGTAACCCGAGACGCCCCGATCACCCGTACATTTCGCCCGGGGACACATTACCAATCGCATCTGCGGGATTCTATTGATGAGATGGGTCTATATAATCCCAAGAGAGTTTCCAGATTGTATGGAGCCTTGACGAGCACTTGGCGAGATAGAGATCCGTGCAGAGCGAGCCGAAATTAATAGACGTTGAAATGCATGTATCCGAGTCAGCGGCCCGTCGGGGTGTACGATGTGGCGGGCGCGTCTTCGGAGCCACTATGCGGATGTTGTAGAAGCTCAGAAGGAGAGCGTGTCCCGGTAGCGGCAGTAGTGGCACACGCAGCAGCAGCAGCAGCAGCAGCAGCAGCAGCAGCAGCAGCAGCAGCAGCAGCAGCCACAGCAGCAGTAGCGAAGGTAGCAGTAGCAGGGGGTGAACACGTCGTGAATGTGACACATGGGTTGAGCTTTCACAAGCAACCTAAGGCAACAAGCTCGCTTGCATACTAATAAGCTTGTGGATGGCTGAATGGCCGGCTTTAGTTTGGGCCATAATGGCAAGTCCATTTCAGTGCTGGATACCTCGGGAACTGCTACCGCTGGTGCTGCTGCCGCCGCCGCGCTGCTTCTACTCTCCCGGGCCCCTTGATGCCTCTTGCGGGAAAACGTTTCAGCAGCGTCGCCTCAGTCGCCTCTACCAAGACAGCTCTGAGCTTTGCCGCTCTGGTTGGTTATGTCTCGCACTCCGTACGGTATCGCCTCGTCATGTCTGCTTCCGAGTAGGTCGGTTCGGGCTGCCGTTTGGTCTCCCTTTGGTCTGGCCACACATATAATCAGGTATCAGCCAACTGCCGCCTGTGTTCTTCTGACACCATTTGAATCTCCGCCGTCATAATTTATTCTATGTCCCGAATCTCTCGATTCCTTCACAATAACATTTTCTATCGATAAACAGGGCTGCTATAAAAAATACCTGCAAAGTGTAATCTTGCAAATTGCATTCTAAGTATTTTACACTTTTAACGAAGCTGCTTCTATGCGGAAGTTGGTTGATCAATTTTGGCTTCCTCATAGAGGAAGCATCATCAAAAGTGTTAAATACTGAGGAAGCAATTTGCAAAATTCTACTTTGTAGATTTTTCGGCTGTTTTGTTAATAAAACAAAATGTAAGATTTTAATCACTGAACCGATTTGACGCAAATTTGTACCCAAAACATGTTTCATGGTTGTCGATGTGGTAGTTAAATAAAAATGCCATATCTCGTAATTTGCTCCAGCCAGAGCGAGACCGAGATTTTTCAAAATATTCAAAATGCTATAAACTTTGAACGGCTGGACAGATCTGTGTCAAGTTTATACTCCAAAGCCAAAGTGAATAAATAAGCTTCTTCATAGAGGTGGCTTTGTGAAAAAGGGAAATTAACGAGGAAGCAACGTGCAAAGTTCTACTTTGCAACGTTTTTTACCTTCGATTAGGTCCTGCGAAGTGAAACAAGAGTTTTACCAGGTAAAGTGCGTTAATCGTGTAAATAAGGTAAAAGTTTATCAACTTTTAGATAAGGTAAATGACCAGAGGTGGAGACCGTTGACTCCATGACCAGAGTCAATGGAGGTACTAAACTGGGATTGCTCTTGGTGCCCATGCCTAGTTGGTAGATAGGGTTTTAGCGCGCACCAATTTTCGTCCGAACGGATATAGTCGTCGAGGTGGTTTATTCGGTGCACGGGTGTTGTGCATGCGTTCGGCTTACCGGACTCGCACACGGCGATCGAGAGAGCAAGAGGGACACTCCGCGCCGATGAGCATGGCTTTGGGGTGGATTGAAGGAGGAGAGAGAGAGAGAGAGAGGAGGATGCGCGTCATCGACTCGGTCGAAGGTGCGTATTCGGTTGCGGCTGTGATATTGGCCGTTCGCTAACAAGTTCGCGGTCGCGTTATATCGCTACGTGTACGTAAATTATCGTCGCGTTTCCCACATATACCTGGCGCCCGGACGTTATTTAACTACGCGTTGCTGTTTCGTGGATGCGTTTTCCGCGACTATATACCGTGTTGTATATGCTGCAACCGTGTGTACAGCCGCTATTGCTATCACCGTTGGGTGAAACAGAGAGAGAGAGAGAGAGAGAGATGTTTATTCCGTACCCTAGGGCCAGGGCCCCCTAAGAGTACCGTGCAGCAATACAGAAAAAGATACAAAATAAAAATAAAAAGAAACGCCGCCTTCGATCTTTAACAAACAAAAATTCTTCACACATCCACATAATACACACTTCAGCCCATACAATCCATATCACTCACACACAATCCGTCGCACAATACTATAAGATAAAAATAAAAATAAGATACAAACTACAAAAACAGCCAATAGAAAATAAAGAATATAACAATCGCACGTCAAATAAATAAAATGCGATCAATAAAAATAAAATAACATACAAATTACAAAAATAAAAAAAAATAAAAACATAGAAAATGGAATATAAACGTCAAATAAATATATCAATCGCAGCCAATAAAAATAAAAATACACGTCAAAAAAAATAAAAAATAAAAACGAAACGCCAAATGAATGTCAAATAAATAAATCGATCGCAGTCAATAAAAATAAAAATACACCTAAAAAAAATAAAAATGAAACGCCAAATAAATGTCAAATAAATAAATCAACCGCAGTCAATAGAAATAAAAATAAACGTCAAGAAATAAAAATAAAAATAAAAATAAAAAATAAAGCGCCACATAAACGTTACGAAATGAAAACAGAGATGACAGAGAGAGAGAGAGAGAAGAATCAACCACGCATATTTTCGCTTCAGGGATGGGTCTCGTCCTGCAGGTCTGGCCAGAGCGCTGCACGGTCACCACGATCACTGGGAAAAAACATAAATTTACGTCATGATGTAATTGACGATATACACACGGGGAGCCCTCACAACACGCGAGCCTACAAAACAGCTTGCGGATTAATAGACCACTCTCCGCGAGTGGGCACTCGGTAATCATCGACACCTTTATAGTTTTGTCGGTTGATTAGAACACTCGGCAAATGTCACCTGCAACACCACATCTCGGAATTACAGTCATCGATGTTATTCACTGAGTATTTTTTTATATTGCCATTTTAGCGAATGCTGGGAAAACCGATGTATTCGTGAAAAGTTATTACATTTTTTTTAATTGTTTTCTCATAGAGGAAGCTTTCATTTTGTGAATTTGTTGTTGCTGCAGCAAAGTTCGGTGCTGCAAACCCATTTCGTGATCTCCTTAACCAATGACCATTGTTAACCCAGTTCCCATTTTATTTTTAGTTGCGCAGCGTATGCAATTGTATAATTATCTAACTGCAGAGCCGTCTAGTATCTCGAAAATAAAATAAAAACCGTCGAGAACCATTTGCGCCTCTAGTGTTCATCTCTATTATTCGAGAGGTCCGTTCGCGGTGAGACTGCGGATCCTTTAGCATCATGCAAATATGGTGGAGCAACGAAGCGCGGGGGGGCGCTCCTGGCGTAGCCACATCACACGTTGCCACGAACCCTCGACTCGACTAGTCACTAGACCTCCCGTCCAGCGCCGACACCGTTCGCGCGTGGTCTAGGTAACAGCCGGTATATATACTCCGGTACCGGCCGATATTGCGTGGTTTCAGGTGTTTAGCAATAAAGAGCCGCAGCAGCGTGCCTCTGACACGCTCTGTCGAAGCTCGCCCGGCTGATGCGTCCATGCGACCACCCTGGAGATGACTGGACGAGTCCACATAATCGGAAAACGAGGAAACAGGCTATAATGAAAGAGAAATACTTCAGGGTTCGAAGCCCGCGTTGTATTTCATGCAGTTGCAAAGATTAGTTTTGAAATTGACCCAACGAGTATCTGCAAGGCGATGGCTGATAATCAAATTACTCGATCGCTGAAGGAGCGGCGGAATGCCTGGCAAAAATAGTGACCAGGATGTAGCGACGGCCACGCCACTTGGTCCTGGATGTTGTCGAGGCTCTCGCGAGGAAAATTGGCGAGTATAGCGCGTGATGAGCTCGTCCCTTCTTAGATCAAAGATGAACCTGATAGTGCAGTTTACTAAGACTTGCAGTTTATTGTTTCGCTTTTCAGTTAGGTCGTGGTACACTACACAACATTAATCAACACTACACCGAAAGAAAAAGTTTCCTTGATTCAACCAAATTTCCTTGAAATCTCAACCTATGAAACATTCCTTTGAGGTCAATGAAATAACATCCTTAAGTTAATATTATATTTTCTTTGAATGATGTCATCAACCAAATTATAGGTTATGTCCACCAAGTTTTTGGTTACGTGCCATAGTACTTAGATATGTTCACCAATAACTTCGATGGTTTAACCAATGATTATCTTCTTCATTTGACTTGACTTAACTACAACATAACAGATCAGCTTGCGCGAGAAACATCAATACGACTTATCGCGAATGAGCCAAACGTTGACAGACCGGGTGCCGTCAGGCATATCGTTTCTTTAAATCAAGGAGATCGTGTCTTTGAAATTCAAAGAAATATTTCATTGAAATCAATGAAAAAAATGCAATCCACCCATTTCTTTGGAATCAAGGAAATTTTTTCTCTCGGTGTACACAACAGTAAACAGTAAACAGGGTGAGAGGGAGGGAGGGAGAGTGGAAGGAGGGTGGGGGTGGGGGGGCGGCAGGGAGGGGGGTATGGAAGTTTTAAGATACGAGGATTACTGCGAATCACCATATTTCGCAGCGTAGCTCGAATACGAGGGGTATGGCTATAAAATACAGCCGGTGGTTACGCAACGGGAGCGTCGGCGCCAGCTGGGACTTGGCTGCGCCACTCGCGCACCATCACCCCCGCAAACATACCAGCAGCGGCAGGAGTGCCTGCCGTTGTGGCCTGTCTCGTTACGACTTCATTCTGAAAGTCGAATCGATATTTCGAGTGCCCCGCTATGCTCGGCTGTGCTCTGCTCTCTCTCTCTCTCTCTCTCTCTCTCAGCAAACGACGCGACCACAATAATCAATTATCCCGTTGCACTACACAGCGTTGCGTACCAACGGCGCAAAAGTTTAATTAATAGCGACATAGCCAACAAGGTTGCGCTCCCACTCTCTCTTTCCCCTCGCGCATATGTACGCAATGTCTAGCCTCGAATCACTCATAGCTACTCCCGTGTCGCAGTTTCGTACTCTCAAATTTTCGTAAGTGCCCACGTTCGCAGCAACCATCCCCCTCGTTTTGTTTATTGTCACACTATATTCATCGATTCGCCGTCATATTTCTCCAAAGCTTACAACGTAAAATGCATTGCTCAACTATTTTACCGTTGCTTGATCGTACTCGATTGTTATGTCTTCATCAATTGGGTGGGGGTCAAAATAGTTAGTTACCAAAACAGCGAAAGGCCAAAACAGCAAATTTCAAAAATAATGAACGGTCTGTTTCTAGAATTGTCATCATTATGAATTTCGCAATTTCAGCCATTCGCTATTTTGATCATTCGCTATTTTCATTTCGTTTTAATAAAGATGTGGGTCAAAATAGTGAACGATGAAAATAGCGAATGGCTGAAATAGCGAATTTCGTAGTGATGGCGATTCTAGATTTGGAACGTTCGTTATTTTGAAATTTGCTATTTTAGCCAATTGCTATTTCAGTCATTAGATATTTTGACCCCCACCCCTATTCCAATCGTTGGGACTAGCGTTTGAATCATTGGGCTACTATTTGAATCGTTGACATTAGTATTTGAGTTAACTCATTTCTTGGTTATGGCAACTAATCTCTTCTTTCCGTGTGGAATTCGATGGAAGCGTAAAATGTAATCTTCACAGGTAAAAAAAAATAATAGATTCGAATATTTGAATAAGCGTTCGAAACTGGTAACAGCTGTAAACACTATTCATTTCTATTTTCGAAAATGATTCCGCTACCCCGCGTCTGGTGCATTCACGCTTAATCCACAGGCACGACAAGTCTTTTTTATTTAATTTTAAACGTCTTAGACCCCCCAACCCCCCTCTTACTCGATTTCCCGAGGAGGAAAAGCAACGACGGAAGAGCGCGCTCTATACATATATTTGCATAGAGGCGCAGAACGGTTCAGCAAAGTCAAGGGAGGTACGAGGAAAAAACGTAAAAAAAAAAAATAGAAAGTAGTCGAGGCAGCCGAAAGGAAACACGGCCCGACGGAAGCGGATGCGCTGTACCGCGCGCTGTCTCCTATTTCCCCAGCGATGAATCAATTAAATACATCGAATTAGATGTTCAAAGAAATAAGATTTCCCAGCGGCGGAGGTGGTTCCGCAAGTTCGGTGGAAATGCAACGTACATACATACACGTTCGTCTATAAAACCCCTCTATGCGCCACACATATCTATGCAGTTATATTACGCTGTGTTTTACGACGCAACGAGGAGCGGAAAGGAAACCACTTGGATCACCGATCTGGACGCGCAGCGGAGCTACATTGGTGATGTTCTGTTTTTTCCACGATGGCTTCGAGAAATTAAATATCAGCCACCGAGCCTTCCAGATCCGCAGAGAGAAGTAGGTTTCGCGCAGATTGAGTTTTTTTCACGTGGATAAGTTCATCCTGCAACATCGATATTTTTGTCATTTATACTTATTTATAGCTGTACCCTGAAGGCGAACTTTGTCATACTCAAAGCCCACGAGACTCGCTTTCCGCTTGTCGCTCGACAGTGAATTGAATGAGAATTGAAAATGAAGCGTGCATTGTAAATATCGTAATTCCCAGGACACGTACACCGCGCTCTGGCCGAAATACAAAATGTTTTTTTTTTTTTTTCATTTTTTGCTTGTTTATTTATTAAGATTCTTTTTTAGCCGGGAGTTTTTTAATTTTTGTAAAATTATATTTTTCCAAGATTATTTTTTTTGTTTTATATTCTCTAGACATTATGTATGTGTTGTTATTATTTAGGCCAAATCGTGTGATGTTGCAAAAACATTTTCGAAATATCTTTTTTTCACTTCTAAAAATGGCATTTAAATTCTTTCGTCAAAATTCAGAACAGATATTTTTGAATCATTGCAGCGCCGAAAATCAATTGCAATTTATAATTTTTTTCGTTTCAGTGCACCATTTTCAACATTGCCAAGGTTGAGTGGCAATGAACATCCCAATCAGTTTAAAGCATCAAATCGAATAGAACGAGGCATTTTTTTTTTTTTTTCAATTCGGTACTTCGTGCACTCGATTGAATACGTACAGGGTTTGGGACACGGGGCAAGTGGGGGATAAACGTGGGCGTGTTGGAATTACAGATTCAACGTGATGTTCTCGTTCGTAGGTGCATAGAACGAGACTCGTACGTAGAAAATACAGGCGGTTGGGCGGACGGGTACACTGGGTATAGCACGTTACACGCTCCGCTGGTAGAAATTTAAGACTCCATAAATGCCATAGCGATGTGGGGAAGAGGCGGGGGGGGGGGGGGGGGGCATGAGCGCCGCCCAAACGGGCTATGCGGAAAGAGCGACTGCTACTGCTGCATCTGCTGCTGCTGCTGCTGCTGCTGCTGCCACTGCGGCTCTTGCTCTGCAACAGGTCGCAAACTCGCCGGTAAGAATCCACGAGAGCTCGTTAAACTATTACCCACACCAACTAAATTTATATGCATGATAACTATGGGACAAGTGCCGCGAGGGACGTGTAGTTCGTGAAGTTGAAATTCCATTATTAAACCGTGGAGACCTACCGCAGCGACTTTTCTCTGCGACGTACTGAAAATGTGCAGTGAGCTGCACACTCGCCACTTTGTTAATGACTGCTGCAGTCGTGGAATGACACGTCTTCGATTTCATTGGTAAACGCGCGATCAACCAACGCGCCATTGCCTTCACCAATCAAACCTTGAATATTATTGTCGGAAATATAAACATAACTTTGAATATTTTTGTAAGAAGTATTATTGTCGGTGACATTTTGACCGCCATTGTAACTTACGAAATTTGCCCTTGTCTGATCAAACCTTGAATATTATTGTCGGTGACATTTTGACCGCCATTGTAACTTACGAAATTTGCCCTTGTCTGATCGAATCTTGAATATTATTGTCGGAAATATAAACATAACCTTGAATACTATTGTAAGAAATATTATTGTCGGTGACATTTTGACCGCGATTGTAACTTACGAAATTTGTTCAGCCATGGAATCGTTGTCGAATACATAAACCGAAGAATTGTATTACACGAATAATTCGATCATAAAGTTAAACGTCAATGACGTTCTTATTTCCATAGACACATTAAATTACGGTACGCGTCTCCATATTTTAACCGTTTGCAGCCGAGCGTGCGCTCTCGTATTTCACGATATCTCTCTGACACCCTCCTATAACTCGGCATCAAGCGGAGTTTAATAGTTGGAACGCGTAACCATGGTAGCCGGTTAAAATACGGGGCCGTTAATAATACTATATCTTATATTATGGGCCACACGCACCATAGATTCGGCTTCGACTATAGGCATCATTGTCTACTACTCTGTCGGTATGTGATAAATGGAATCACCTGCTCGTATAATAAATTGAAAAGTGATATTTACACTGAGCGTCTTTTGTACAAATTACTATTTCTTGTGGCAAAATTTTTAATAATTGGCTTGAACATTTAGACCACTGAATGTATCACTAAATGTATCACCACTGTGTATCACTACTGTACATACACTGTGAAAAATGCGGTGTTACAATCGGTGTTACAAACAGTGTCTGTATAAGTCCACGCCAATAGTAGTTATAACGAGGGGTGTAAAAAATAGTGTTAAATGATGATCCCTAGCAAAAATAGTCGGAAGCAAAATTATGAAATTAAAAAGATTGCCAGGATTTCAGTGTCCCATTAGAAAAAAAATCGTAAAAATTCGTTATTCATCTGGAGAATTTAAGAGAATTTATTCGGGTAAAATGTAGCGGTACCTTCGGTGAAGAAACAAATATTTTCGATAATTTTTTTGCAAATTTTGTGTTACTTAGAGCTAAAATGTCTCGAATAGACCTGCATTAATTGTTTTCGTATGGGCTATAAAATTCCACACATTTCTGTTGTTTAGAAATATCTCTACGATGAATCTTTTCCAAGATTGAGCCGTTTCAATGGAAGATTAAAAAATGTTTATATTCCGGCCAAATATATTTTTTTTTTATTTTGAAATCTGGTGCATCTATAGATACCACTGAACCCGATTTTCAGAAAAATTCTGATGATTTTCATTTTTTTTGGGGTGTCGAAAGTACAGTGGAATGTCCAAACTAGCAAACACACGCATACGCACGTGCGGAGGATACAACAGCCTGAGGGTCGTAAAGTTCTGCAAAGTGGTCTATCTGTCTGGAAAATAATGTTCTCGTCTAGCGAGATGAAGAATCGCGTGCCGAGTCGCCGACCCTCGACGCCCCCAAACATTAGTTCGAATTTCATTCTCCCCGGAAATAAATCGCACCCAGAGATCCTCCGGGTTGCTGTACCTCAACGTAGAGAAGGACGAGGGCGCGATGAAACCAGGAGCAAGAGAAAGTTACCGAAGCGCTGAGACCTAAGGTTTTCACGTGTACGTATACCGAGAGACACGAGATTAATGGTGCGAAAGTGACTTCTCTTCCCTCTCTTTTTCATCGCTCTTTGTACATCCTCGCGATGTGTATACAGCTCGGGCACTTTCTCGGACTATTTGACTTTTCCAGACAGTATCTCAACACCTCGGGTCATCTGTTCTAACTCTGGTTGGATCTTGAATTGCCTACTTTTCGTGACCTGTTCGGCGTCTCGTGTAAGGTATCACACGCTGGATGTGATACAAATGGATCATGCAAATTGCAAGGTGCCGGGTTCTAATTTGGTCCACACATTGACTATCATGAACCAAGGGTTGGGTACAAATTTGAGAAAAATCGGTGGTTAAAATCTTACACTTTTATTTATTTAAAAAAAAAAGCAGCCGAAAAAACCTGCAAAGTAGAACCTTGCAAATTGCTTCCTCAGTATTTTACACTTTTGACGATGCTTCCTCTATGAGGAAGCCAAAATTGATCAACATACTTCCTCATAGATGTGGCTTCGTTAAAAGTGTAAAATACTGAGGAAGCAATTTGCAAGGTTCTACTTTGCAGGTTTTTTTTTAATTTTCTCGTTATGTTCACTAATTAAGCTTCTTTTTCAGTCGAGATTTTTTCGTTCGAGATTTTTCATTAAACACGCAAGACCATCTCACGTGTTTACAAAGAATTCGACATTTTCTTCGTCCCATAATTTTATGGTAGAACATGTAATTGGCAACCTCTCACAAAGGAGCCACTACAAAATGACTGCTTAAATGAAACTGTTGATTGAAAATTTCCCGTAAAAATGACAGTCATTTGTTTTCACTCGATTTCGTCATTTGACCATGCAGTTGAGCGTTTTAATGGAAATTAATCATCACCTGAAAATGAGAACGTTGCAGTTTGAAGGTACGCGCACGCACGTACGCGCACGCGCATAATCGCATTTGTGTCCACGAAGGGGTAAGAGTGGAGGGAGGGGATGCGCTCCGTCGACCGTAACTAAAACGGAGAGCCTCGACGCCTACGAGCGGCGCGGAGAGTTCAGTTGCCAACCGGTAATGGGATTCCACTGTTTTCCGGAACAATGATACGCTACGTCGCGGTATGAATTACGCATAATGCAGCGCTCGCGGCCCATCCAGCACGATCCACTGAGTGTGAATGAGTAAGAGGGAGCTGCAGTTATACGAACTCCATCCCGTGCGTGAGGGCATGCGACGTGAGTGTCAGGGCGCTCCGGACGGGTGAGCGCTCACGCCCGGGTTCATTCGTACCCTGACGCAGAAAGAGAGAGAGAGAGAGAGAGAGGGAGAGAGGGGGAGGGGGAGAGGGGGGAGGGGGAGAGAGCGAGAGAGGGAGAGATTGATTGATTGAATTCGTTTATTTATGTCCTAATGTACTTTTGGGAAATTTTACAGTGTAAATGATATACATGTAAAAAAATTAAGAGAAAAAAAAAAACAATTCGTACAGTTTTCAGGAATGAATGTAAAATATGAAACAATAAAAGAATGCTTATTCAATATCCATGATAAAGATTGACGATAATAATAAGTGTACAAGTAGTATAATATGAAAAATTGGGAGAAGGTATAACTAAAATTAACGCATAAATTAAGATGGCCGATTTCGTGCTCCCTCACTCTCACGAATGTACTTAGGATACTAATGCCACTTATGCCTTAAGATTAATAACTAGGCTACGGGTGAATTTCGTTCGATTTTACTCAATGCTTTGGGTTAATTTTAATCTAATTCTCTGACATTTCGCTGGACAGTAGATGCGAAAAAAGCAATTTTTTGAATATGGCAGAGAATTTTTTTTTAAATATGGCCAGAAGTTGAGAGAGAGAGAGAGAGAGAGAGTGAGAGAGAGAGAGAGAGAGAGAGAGAGAGAGAGAGAGAGAGAGAGAGAGAGAGAGAGAGAGAGAGAGAGAGAGAGAGAGAGAGAGAGAGAGAGAGAGAGAGAGAGAGAGAGAGAGAGAGAGAGAGAGAGAGAGCGAGACCTGCACACGATATCGGTCGCGCCTAATTTATAATTGCGTATACCTCATGTTTCACGTGTTCATATCAATATTCCAGTATTATGTGAGCCTGCAGGTACTACATTAGTACGTATGTACTGCAATGGATCTGTACGGAAGCTCGTTATGTGTACGACGCGTATTAATACGCCTACATATACGCAATACAACGCGCGTTACATAGGCATCCACTGTCTATACTTTAAAGTATGAATATATGTGTGCTGTGTGCATAATACGTATACCGCGCATACAATAGCGACTCGTGCACTCACGTTGGATCGAACGAGAACACGCTACGATATCATCCTTGCCAATTAGCGAAATTGTCCCTACCGCGCAAATGCACGACGCGAATGTTTGCTTCAGCTTGCAATACGGTTTGTGCATTTAGTATACCTCAAGGGTTGTCCGCACCACAATTCGTTGATACAGGTGGACACGTCAATGACAAGTTCTGACATTGATAACTTGATAATTCATTGATAAAACATTGATAAATTCATGTCGTCCGTTCAGTCTTTCCGTTGGTGAGTAACGCGACTATTGTTTATGTCTCTCTATATTATAAGAAGATCCCGCTGCCCCGCTGCCTCTAATTGTAAAAATTAGAAATGCTCCTCTAATTGTAAAAATTAGAGGAGAGTGGGGCAAATCTTTTGAGGACTTTTGAGGACGTCATTTTCATTGTATTCCATCACACAGCACGTCAATTATGAAAAGATGTAACAAGAGATCCAAGTATTATCGAACTCTTCTCGTTAACGTGCATTTTGGTCTGGCGAGTGGTACGCGAACATGAGACATCAAAAATGAGGAAACAAAAGAACAAAAAAGACGCCGGAAGAATGAATTGTGAGAGCCGGTGAGAAACGAAAATTCGAAATCGCGAAACGAGAGGGTTAAAAAATCGATGTTTTTTAAAAGTCCCCGGGAACGACGTCACTCTCGACCGAAAGTACTGGAACGCGGCAATGGCCGATGATTAAAAAGCGTTCGGTCTGAGCGGCTGGATTTTACACGTACGGTAAAGTACCATAGCACCGATGTAAAAGTGCGCGAGCTGCGAGTGTTGGGTATACGCGGGGGGTGTGTAGTGTATTGGTTGGCGTCGGTGCCAATCAAACACTCGATAACCCGTGCCCGATTTGGTTTTCCGCTCCGCTCTCTGTTCTCCGATAAAATTGCGCGCGCTCTTGCGCTCGCGAGCGAGAGAAAGATGGGAGTGAGAGAGTGAGAGAGAGAGAGAGAGAGGGCTGGAGAACGAACGCGGCACCGGTCGCACGGTGCGGTTTCAACCGACCAAGGGCTTTCTACCTCGTTTTCCCTCTGTCGGAGACTCGCAGCACGCTCCGCGTGCTTCCAATTGATCTCGAATAAATTTCCAACCGAGGTGCCTTTCCTCTCTCACCCTGGCGGATTTTTATCTCTCACTCGCTAACCCGGGGCTTCCCTAATTGCGGAGCACAAATGGTAGACGCGCGCGCGCGCGCGAAAAGAAAAAAGGAAATAATATATGTACTACACCATAATTGCCGTATCCTTTGTTCTTTAATTGATTATCACCCGGCTCGTTGAGGCGCGCGCGCGGTGCTCACGACAAATGCAATTAATTCACGCGCTTATCAATTAAAAGTTAATAAAGAAAGCGTCGAACGCGCTTCGCCGAAGCCGTAAGCTCAACGCGGGAGCGTCGAGACTCAAAGAATCGTCGCCGTTGCCATAGGTATTCAAATTTAAATCCCTCGGACGTAAAGAATTTTTCTCGAAAGGCCAAGACTGGCCCTGGCTGCCAGCGTGTAAAATAATTCATTCCCCCTTTTTTCCTCTCGACTGAACCACCCCCAACCCTCCATCCCACCTTCCCTTCCTTCGTCCTCCGCCGCGCTTGCCGCATTCGCCCTCGCGCTTCCTCGTTATTAATCTCGCAAGACGCGCGAGCGAAACAGCAGCGCGGCAAAGAGCATTCTTACAGAATTCTTTGCGCGGTGCTTGGCAAGAGAGGGCGCGCGTCATTAATAATCGGAATTACCTCTTATCTCGGTAGATTGCGTTTCACGTTATTTCTCTTACTTCCACCGTCGCGCCTGGCTCGTCCTGACCCGCAACCTTCTCAACCCCACCCCGGGCCCCCGTCCGTGCTATCTCTCCTCGTATACTTTCGTTCTCTAACCGTCTCACCGGCAGCGCGAAAGCGCATTCGCGTTCGTTACTCTCGGCCCTCGTTGATCTCCACTCTCACTCTGCATGACCGCCGTTTTTTTACTCACTTTTGTTACCTCGCAAAGCTTCGCATTCACCTTTCGCCCTCTCAACCACTTCTTTCGCATGTGCGTGCGCAGCTCAAAGCCAGGTGGACTCTGCACTCGACACTCGACAATCGAGAACTGAATTTCTTTTCACCCTCTAGCTGGGTCCGAAACGATTGGATGCTTGTACGAGTGCGCGAATGGCGATTTCGATTTCATTGAATTTCAAGAATATACGTTCGACTGGACGTTTCCCGCTGATTACGAAATATACTGCAAAAAAATGTAACAATGTGGAACACAAGAACTCAGAGGGGGTGTCTGAAGAAACGCCTTTGTTGAAAATTGAATCAAGAGCTTCTTTCCTTTTGCATTCTCATAGGGGGAACTTTGCTTTCGTGATACAAATTCTACAGCATTTTGAAAATGATTGAAAAATCGTTTTTACGCTAAACCTTTCGCAAATTAAGAGATATCAGACTGAAATTTTGTACGTACATTGACTACCACAAAATCACGATTTGTACCAAATTTAACGAGCGCTGGCTAGTGCAAATAAGGAAATTGCGTTCTAATTTGATCCCCACATCGGCTAGCATGAAACAAGGCATCAGTACAGATTTAAACGAAATCAGTGAGCGGTCCAAATTTTATAATACAATAATTTATTTTTTAAATAAAGCACAAAAAACCTGCGAATTTGAATTCTGCAAAGGGCTATATATCATTATTTTACAGCTTTTTAACAATCGTTACAAAGCTTACTCTGTGAGGAATCCAATATGGACATACATATTTCATCACAGAGGTAGCTTTGCAATGATTGTTTAAAAAGCTGTAAATAAATGAGGATGCCATTAGCAAGATTCGACTTTGCAGCTTTTAAACATTTTTATATCACAGACTCAAAACACATCTACTGTTGTTCAATCAATGAAGTCAACCCACTGGTACGAACGTAGATGTCCTTCTCAGGTGATCCGCAATACCACCATCTTACTCAAGAACGCAAAAAGAATGTCTGAGTGGCGAGCAACAGAGCGAGCGAGGAGAGAGGCTGAAGTAAAAGGAGTGAGACAGCTCTCGGTCGATTACCATGCGAGAGCCGCACACACCGGGCCGACCGTATTACCCTGAGCCTTCACCGTAGTAGATTTAAGCTCGACTTTGAATACATTAAAGCTTCCAGCTGGGGCTTCTGTTCAACGCGACTGTTCGATCATCCGACGGCGGGTTTCAATGGGTAAGAATGGGAAAGCGAAGAGAGTGAAGAGCGCGGGGGGTGGTGTGGGGTGCAAGTTCTCCCGTATGCCGAATGGACGAGGAAGGCATCAACTCTGGACTCCCGGCTGAACGCTGCTGCCAGTCGGCGTGCGTAAGACATTCTCACGTCACTCACTCGCGAATACCAAACGCGAGGGAGAGCTCAATCTCAGACGTTCCGTATATGTCCGACCGCGGAATGGCGAACGCCATAAAAGACGTGAAGAGATGAGGCCGCCGGGCCAGCCACTTGCCCTGCAGCAAGGATGAAAGGAGAATTACGGAATGAAGGGGAAAAAAACTGGAATTCCTAACGTATACTCCAAGAATGTCGATAAATAGTCTTCGGCTATGTACACACTAACTTATTTATTCATGCCGATCCTGTAGAACTTGGCGATTTGCGGTTACTCTTTTCGGCAGCAGCGGAAGATTCATCGAGAGAAACAACGACGATTTTGACACTTCCGAGATGACGCGCGAAGCGATTCTATGGGCGCTGTTCTAAAAATTCCCAACAACGTATTTTTCAGAATTTTATCAGATTTTTAAGTTAAGGGATTTTATATGTCACATAAAAAATGTATTAAACAAACAAAAATGGCAATAGAAAAATAAAATTAAATTGTTGTGCGGTTGAGGGTCCAATCGGGCTTGCAGCCGAGAAGTCAAATCCAGGTTGAAACTGGGTGGAATGCCCCATATGTATTTCGTTATGGTTAAAAATATGTTGTAAAAAATAGATACCTTCGAATGATAGTAACATTTTCGCATAAAAACGTAATTTAGGCGATATCTACCCGAATTTAATAGGCACTCCTATGCGTTCTTGCAAGTCGAAATACTGAAGCCACTTTTCAAGCGTTCTGATTGGTCGGCGGCAGCTTCGATATAAATCGATTCGGACTATCATGGCGGCTGCTGTCACGCGCGCGTTTTGCATGGCTGTATTGGCCACAAAACAGATAACCGAACAGCAGAGTTAATAAATATCGGAGTTAATAAATATCGAAGACGTTGAGTTTATCAAGGAGACTGGCTGCAGCTCCCATTAAGAGGTTCTCGTTTCTCTTTGGCTGTCACACGCAGACTTTCTCAAGACGTGACACAAAGGCGCAAAGCGCTACTGCCGAAAGTCGAGACAGGGAAGTTTTCGAGAGAGCTGTCACGATATGAAATCCTTTATACTCGCGTCACGTTCCAGCGAGCTCTCACTTTTACAGCGAAAGATATCCCAGAAAGAAAGAGATGTATACACAATAGCGCAGGCAAAAAGGAAAAAGAAAACAAAAAGTATCTCGCGCCGACAAATCAATCGCGGAACGAAAAAATGTCACGTAGACGAAACAATGCAGAATAAAAAAAGCTCCGTAAAATGTATAATAATCCATCGGGTGTCGAGCCGCGTGCCTACGTGATTGCATTTTCAATCGAGCGGAGTCGAGTGTTCGATTTCACTTCTGTTTTCACGCTGCATCCAGGAATTTATGACAGCCGCCGCCGTTTCTGCTTTCAAATTGATGTTTTTTTTACCTGCCTCGGATTTGTGCAGCCGTAGCGTCCAATCGAGCATGCACAATTAGATAAACATTGATGTATGCACGCGCCGGCGGACGATATAAAATCTATCAAAGTTTCGTGATGGATATGCCCGGGGTATCAATACCGCGCCACCGGAATGAGGCAAACGTCATTCTCAAAGGATGACCCGCTCTCCATCAGAGGACGCTCTCGCTGGAGGCTGTCCGCCGAGGCGTAGTAAAGAGGACAACGTAATACGTAGTACGCTGGCGCACACGGAAAAAGCTCGCTCCATCCTCGATGGGGATCACAGGTCCTGTAGCGACGCAGGATATGCGGCAGACTCAATCAAAGTCGGACCTGACCCGGAAGAGAGTCGAGGCTCCTCCTCGTAATCGGAATTCTACGAGTTTTCGCGACGGCCCGGCTGAAAGTAGCTCGCGATTGAAGTTCATCTATTTGTCTTTGGTCATGTATACCGTACCACGTCGAGAGGCTCTCGCGATCTCCCGGAAGTAGCGACATCGACGGTGTCTTTTGATAAGAAACCAACCTATAGGAAGCGTGCTGCTCGTGACTTCCTTTGAAGACCAGCCGCGGGATCTGTCTCAGGCCACATCTCGAAGGCAAAAGCAAAGGCTCGCGCTTGTTTTATCGATTGTCGCATAGGTCCGCGCTACAAATGAGACATCTAATGTCCCTCCGCATGGCTAGGACACCGCATCGCAATAAGTGGAGTCTCTGGTTCGCTGTCACACGATGCCACCGGTGATGCATCATCGGGCATCAAGATCGATCGCCGAGGGTCGAGCGACTCGTTACCACCGACACTTATGGGAATTCCTTTTCCGGGTCCCGCGACGGGGGGCAACGCTATATCGCACCCTTCACGTCGCGGCATCTCTTTTTACCTCATATGTTCCCTTTGGCCCTCTGTGAACATCGGCGTGCGCTTTGGTAAAGGACGTATTGGTATGCATAGGAAGCTAGGGGAAGACGTCGTTCTGAGAACCATTCAATACGGCCGACGGAACAAATGTTGTCATCCGGACAAAGTCAAATATCAATCACAGTCCAGAAATGTGTACACTCATTGCTCGGGCGGTATTGGGATCATTGAACGTCTCGGTGACTCGGCTGAAATAAGAACATAGATGGGAGACGGGTAGACAGACTGATCGAACATGGCTGGAAAATCTATGATTTTCGATAATCGGGTGTGATGCGTGTCGGAAATGATTCAATATTTTTGAAAGCCGACTTGGAATAATTGATTTCTGATGTATAACAAATGGTTGGAAGCCATATCCGCTATATAAATGAATCATACACGCACGCACCTATAAGACTTCTTGCGCTGCTGCGCTCTTGTATTACTTATATTTATTTATCATCATAGCAACGCCTGAGATTCAAATATGTTGCTTGGCTGCGGTACTTGAATGCGAGGATAAATCACAGCATCAATGGAACGATGACAATGCTTTTCATTACTCATTAACTTTTTAAGGGTAGATCATATCTTGCACTCTTATTAATCTGGACAAATGGACACTGCGACTGTAGCATTATGAATTATCAATTTCATCTAGACCGAAGACTTCATTACACAGGCTGGCAGACGATTTTGGACTTGAGACCATGAATACGAGTCGGAATTAATGGGACGAGACGCAGTGCCCGAATTGAGGAAGCCACGGAGTCTTGTTCCGTATGAATTACATTGTTATGAAGATGGAATTTGGCGAGTCGGAGTGTGCTCGTGTGAGCGCGTGAGACGTGGGAACAGTGATAAAAGTAGGAAAAATAGAGGATAGGAAATTGATAGATATGGAAGATGAGAAGAAAGAGACAGACGGGAACCTGGGAATGACATGAAATCAGGCGATTGAAGTCAGATGCTGCGTATTGCACTGCTTGTAAATAATCGGCAACCGGACACTTTTGGTAAGTGCTCCTTGTACGAAAGGATTCATACATAAAACCAAGTCACCCGGTCCGTTCAGACTTATGTGCCAGACAGTACATACATCAAACAATCGTAAAACTAGCCTGCAGTAGTCCAGGACAGTTAAATAATAAAACACAAAATACTCTTAGCTACCTGCCGATATTGGGAAGCTTGACGGATCGGTGTCGAGAGTCCGTGGAACGAGGCGAAACTACTCGTTCTCTGAGGGATGTATGGGTGAGTGTATTGTAGCCTTCGCTGCTGTTACCACTGGCGGTGCTGGGATGCGAAAATGTGGAAAAAAGTGAACAAACTCGCGCTCGATCTTACTGCAAGCGAGAAGCAGGAGGAAGACGTATTGTTCTGCTTGCCGGGCGAAGCTAATGGAACCGAGCTGTCGAACCGAGACATGTCTTTCCAGGGATTCATTATACGCTCCATTATATTTCTTCCTGCTACTTCTTGTATTATAATCACGGCGAGCCCATTGTATCTGTCCCCGCCTCTCAGGGGTCGCCAACTTCTATACAATGTTATTGTTCTATTAAAGAATGCGCATGAGTACTGAAATGAATTAGAATAAATTGTAGTCATTGTAAAATCGCGTTTTTTTTTCAAGAAAAATGAGGGGCCAAAACCGCATTTAAAAAAATCTAGACAACTTTCTAAAAAAATTCATACGTATTCAGAAAAATTAATAAATAATTTTCATCAGAAAAAAATGTTGAGTTACCAGGTAAATTGTCGAACAATTCATTTTTCATTTATTTGCTAATAACATTTCGGAATTATTATTATTCAAAATCTATCTTTTCGGTACCTACAACGTGCCTGATTTTTTTCAGATTTTTATCCCATTGAGAAGTGTTCGAAATATTCTCTGAAACTTACGTTTGGCGGGACTGTATCCGTTGTATCACCTTAATAATGAAATTTCTGTATTTTGTAACACCAAGAATATGTATTTTACCATGTTTAAGAAATGTGCTGTACAAATGGATACATTCAAATTATACTAATATTTTTGCATAAGAAATATAATTTAGGCGAAATTTGTCCGAATTTAATAGGCACTCCTGTGCATTTCTGCAAAACGTGAGTGCCTAAAAATGCACACGTCGCCTGCGTTATCTCGAGATATTTACACTTTTACGCAAATGGTTCCAAGGCGTGAGAAATGTTGTAGATATAAGTGTTCGGAAATAATGCGCTTTATTTTCCAGTGCCCTGCGCTATAATTTGGTAGTGTATAAGCCGGCGTAGGTTTCCTACTGCGTATAATGCCAATTGTGGTTACGTTGTTACATGGGATAATGCGACAACCATGTTGTGAATGCTACGAACCGAATTGCCACCGCATAGCTGCGGTTCGGACTCTCCCGTCGTCGTCGTCGTCGTCGCCGTCGTCGTCGTTGTCGTTGCCGTTGCCGTGCTCGGCTCTCGGCGAGTGGTACACTAGACAGTATACGTTGGCAATGGCAGCTTGAATTGATACAGGCCAGTGTTGCGAGTATATGGGGAGACCGCGTGTTCACCACTTTGGTATATACGCTTTGGTATACACTATATACGCCTTACGGCACAAAACGAATGGTGTATTACGGCCTTGACGCGTGCTACGTAAATGTACAAAGTGTGACTCTGCAATGCGGATACTTTGAGGCTCTCAACCTCGCGTAGACATTGCTTCGTTTATACACCTATGGAAACTGTACAAACGGACCGCTCGATGAGAAATTTTATCAGGCTGGAATCCAGCCCATGTCAGGTTCCGACCGTGAATAGCCGTTTTCGATAGGCGAAAGTGGTCATTTAGCAAGGAACCACTTTTTAGTAAAAAAAAAAAAAAAATGTCGTCCCTTGACGTTGTTTAAAAATATGGGCGATGTAGGATAATGCCGTTTGTTTTTTGAAAATAATTATTTACATTTTGCCATCAAAAGAAACTCCAACGCAACACAAACGTTTTTTGAACTCAACGGTAGCTCGGGAGTAACTTCATAAAGCCCATCATCCACCACAAGTACAGTATTTTTCTGGCGTCGTATATTTCGTATCAAGGATATTGACGGCTGTCGATTCTTCTCCGTGACGGGAAATAGTGGAGGGTGGACTTTTAGCCACCGCGAGCTTCGCTTTTGCCTTACAGTACACAATACACCCCGCCTCTTTCTCTATTTTTCCCCTTACCCCAACCCCGGGAACCGCACTATTACTTATTTAAGGGTTATTTCGCCCACGACGGAAAAGCATCACCGCTATACCATGAATCGAGGCAGTTCCAAGTTGAATTGATAGTCGAGCTCATCCTCCTTTACAATATTTAGTGACTCGCGCTCCGGAACACGCGATCCAACAGAAAACAGGCTGTCCCGCCGATCGGAAATGTTTTTTTTTCACGATTGTTATACCACTTTCATCAACGAATATGGTATGAAATGTGTTTTATTCCACTGCAGGCGGAAACGACCTCTTTTCCGCCCGCTTCGCGTGTGTAAAATCGTCATTTCCGCACATTGTGATATCAAAATTCGTACATCCCTCGTGCGAAACACTTTTGCTAACTCGTGTGATTGCAGCACTCGACTTCGGGTCAAGCTACAAACTCACACTGGTTAGAAAAAAAAATTCGCCTTCGTGGAGTAATGTATTATTTCTCCCGAGTCCGCCAAAATAACCACATTCGCTCCCGCAATGCGGGCAGAAATCCAATTATTTTTAACCAATAACTTTTAACCAACGACCAATGAAAAACCCATATTTCTGGTTTCGAAGCAACCGATTGACCCAACCGCTGGGTCCAGAGTAAAAAACACCTTCGTTGCAATCCTAAAAGAATAGTATTCTTTTATATATTTTCAACGGTGAGAAAAAAAGTAGCCCTTACGTTACACATAAACATTTGGTTTGTCTCTGTCTCTTACTAGAAGAAAAATGTGTTATTGCTGTGGTTACTTGAGACACGGCGAGCGTAGTAAAAATGCAGTAATTCAGACCATTATATGTAGTGCGGACTAATTTTTTAAAGACAACAATGCTTTAAATTTATTGTGGTATTTATTTAATTTACAATGTTATTAATTTATTGTGGTTATTGTGGCTTGAGTTGAAAAAGCTAGGAATATTATTGCAATTAACTATAAGTGTACCTACGTAACTATAAACTTTGCGAATTTAATTTCTATTATCTCTTATTATCTATCTTAAACACAGGTCGATATAACAAACGTTTTGAAATGTATATGTATATTTTTATATTTTTTTGTATACACATTTTTTTGTTGAATTTGTGTTCAGTTGGGGGGGGGGGGGGGGGGGAGACAGGCTTTGCCGTGTTGCATAGAATTATTTGCTACACGGAAGGGAGCCGATTTCCGTTGCGTGCGAAAAACTATCACTTTGTGAAAATCAGGCACTTCCCTCTCTTGTAACGTAGTGTATTATTCTGTAACACGATTTCATGTGTGTTCGCGATCTAAATATCGAACGGAGTTCTTGGCGTACATAACTATGCACGTCCATGGATATACAATGTGTGTGTACGTATGAAGGAAGTAACAGTCTAGAATTCTACGCTCAGGTAACTCAACCTCAATCTCTCATTAGGCAAACGTTATCCCATTTAGTAAGATATGCGCGGAACAGCTCGCGCTCGCGGCTGTTCCGAAATCCCAACAGCAGAAGCAACAGTACATTTCGACTTGGGCGCAACTTCCAGTGCGTTGTAATTGAGAGCATACCCATTTAATAATTATATTTCTTCATTACAACGCAGTTCCAGAAAACATGATTACCTTTCAGTGTACTATTTCTTTTATTTAAAAGGTGGAAGAGTCGGTTTGGAGAAAAAAAAATCCTTTTTTATTTTTTTTAAGTCTTCGATACGTTCTACATCTATTTCTGACGTGGTATGCGAATATGTTCAGTTTAGAGTTGAAGAATCATAACTAAATATTTGAGATGAAAATTATTTCCGAGCCTTTTCCCAAAGCCTACTTTTTTCAAAACTTTGCGCGTGATCCAGAGAACACTGCTCGAAGGATCGGTCCATGAGCTAAAAATCCGGCCCCGGGGATTTTTAGCTCATGGAATGAGTTTAAAAAAAAAAAAAATATTTTTCGGAAAAAAGTCATTCCATGAGCTAAAATTCCGGCCCCGGGGAATTTTAGCTCATGGAATGACTTTAAAAAAAAAAAAAATTATTTTTCGGAAAAAAGTCATTCCATGAGCTAAAATTCCGGCCCCGGGGAATTTTAGCTCATGGAATGACTTAAAAAAAAAAAAAAATTATTTTTCGGAAAAAAGTCATTCCATGAGCTAAAATTCCGGCCCGGGTATTTTTAGCTCATGGAATGACTTAAAAAAAAAAAAAAAATTATTTTTCGGAAAAAAGTCATTCCATGAGCTAAAATTCCGGCCCCGGGGAATTTTAGCTCATGGAATGACTTAAAAAAAAACAAAAATTATTTTTCGGAAAAAAGTCATTCCATGAGCTAAAATTCCGGCCCCGGGGATTTTTAGCTCATGGAATGACTTTAAAAAAAAAAAAAATTATTTTTCGGAAAAAAGTCATTCCATGAGCTAAAATTCCGGCCCCGGGGATTTTTAGCTCATCGAATGACTTTAAAAAAAAAAAAAAATTATTTTTCGGAAAAAAGTCATTCCATGAGCTAAAAATCCCCGGGCCGGAATTTTAGCTCATGGAATGACTTTTTTCCGAAAAATAATTTTTTTTTTTTTTAAAGTCATTCTATGAGCTAAAAATACCCGTGGCCGGAATTTTAGCTCATGGAATGACTTTTTTCCGAAAAATAATTTTTTTTTTTTTTAAAGTCATTCCATGAGCTAAAATTCCGGCCACGGGTATTTTTAGCTCATGGAATGACTTTTTTCCGAAAAATAATTTTTTTTTTTTAAGTCATTCTATGAGCTAAAAATACCCGTGGCCGGAATTTTAGCTCATGGAATGACTTAAAAAAAAAAAAAAAATTATTTTTCGGAAAAAAGTCATTCCATGAGCTAAAATTCCGGCCCCGGGTATTTTTAGCTCATGGAATGACTTTTTTCCGAAAAATAATTTTTTTTTTTTTAAAGTCATTCCATGAGCTAAAAATCCGGCCCCGGGGAATTTTAGCTCATGGAATGACTTAAAAAAAAAAAAAATTATTTTTCGGAAAAAAGTCATTCCATGAGCTAAAATTCCCCGGGCCGGATTTTTAGCTCATGGAATGACTTTAAAAAAAAAAAAATTATTTTTCGGAAAAAAGTCATTCCATGAGCTAAAATTCCGGCCCCGGGTATTTTTAGCTCATGGAATGACTTTAAAAAAAAAAAAAAATTATTTTTCGGAAAAAAGTCATTCCATGAGCTAAAATTCCGGCCCCAGGGAATTTTAGCTCATGGAATGACTTTAAAAAAAAAAAAAAATTATTTTTCGGAAAAAAGTCATTCCATGAGCTAAAATTCCGGCCCCGCGGAATTTTAGCTCATGGAATGACTTTTTTCCGAAAAATAATTTTTTTTTTTTTTAAAGTCATTCCATGAGCTAAAAATACCCGTGGCCGGAATTTTAGCTCATGGAATGACTTTTTTCCGAAAAATAATTTTTTTTTTTTTTAAAGTCATTCCATGAGCTAAAATTCCGCGGGGCCGGAATTTTAGCTCATGGAATGACTTTTTTCCGAAAAATAATTTTTTTTTTTTTTTAAAGTCATTCCATGAGCTAAAATTCCCCGGGGCCGGATTTTTAGCTCATGGAATGACTTTAAAAAAAAAAAAATTATTTTTCGGAAAAAAGTCATTCCATGAGCTAAAATTCCGGCCCCGGGTATTTTTAGCTCATGGAATGACTTTAAAAAAAAAAAAAATTATTTTTCGGAAAAAAGTCATTCCATGAGCTAAAATTCCGGCCCCGGGGATTTTTAGCTCATGGAATGACTTTAAAAAAAAAAAAAAATTATTTTTCGGAAAAAAGTCATTCCATGAGCTAAAATTCCGGCCCCGGGGATTTTTAGCTCATGGAATGACTTTAAAAAAAAAAAAAATTATTTTTCGGAAAAAAGTCATTCCATGAGCTAAAATTCCGGCCCCGGGGATTTTTAGCTCATGGAATGACTTAAAAAAAAAAAAAAATTATTTTTCGGAAAAAAGTCATTCCATGAGCTAAAATTCCGGCCCCGGGGAATTTTAGCTCATGGAATGACTTTAAGAAAAAAAAAAATTATTTTTCGGAAAAGTCATTCCATGAGCTAAAATTCCGGCCCCGGGGAATTTTAGCTCATGGAATGACTTAAAAAAAAAAAAAAAAATTATTTTTCGGAAAAAAGTCATTCCATGAGCTAAAATTCCGGCCCCGGGGATTTTTAGCTCATGGAATGACTTTAAAAAAAAAAAAAAATTATTTTTCGGAAAAAAGTCATTCTATGAGCTAAAAATCCCCGGGCCGGAATTTTAGCTCATGGAATGACTTTTTTCCGAAAAATAATTTTTTTTTTTTTTTAAAGTCATTCTATGAGCTAAAAATACCCGTGGCCGGAATTTTAGCTCATGGAATGACTTTAAAAAAAAAAAAAATTATTTTTCGGAAAAAAGTCATTCCATGAGCTAAAATTCCGGCCCCAGGGAATTTTAGCTCATGGAATGACTTTTTTCCGAAAAATAATTTTTTTTTTTTTTTAAGTCATTCCATGAGCTAAAAATACCCGGGGCCGGAATTTTAGCTCATGGAATGACTTTTTTCCGAAAAATAATTTTTTTTTTTTTTAAAGTCATTCCATGAGCTAAAATTCCGGCCACGGGTATTTTTAGCTCATGGAATGACTTTTTTCCGAAAAATAATTTTTTTTTTTTAAGTCATTCTATGAGCTAAAAATACCCGTGGCCGGAATTTTAGCTCATGGAATGACTTTAAAAAAAAAAAAAATTATTTTTCGGAAAAAAGTCATTCCATGAGCTAAAATTCCGGCCCCGGGTATTTTTAGCTCATGGAATGACTTTTTTCCGAAAAATAATTTTTTTTTTTTTTTTAAAGTCATTCCATGAGCTAAAAATCCCCGGGGCCGGAATTTTAGCTCATGGAATGACTTTTTTCCGAAAAATAATTTTTTTTTTTTTAAAGTCATTCCATGAGCTAAAATTCCGGCTCGGGGAATTTTAGCTCATGGAATGACTTTTTTCCGAAAAATAATTTTTTTTTTTTTTAAGTCATTCCATGAGCTAAAATTCCCCGGGGCCGGATTTTTAGCTCATGGAATGACTTTAAAAAAAAAAAAAATTATTTTTCGGAAAAAAGTCATTCCATGAGCTAAAATTCCGGCCCCGGGTATTTTTAGCTCATGGAATGACTTTAAAAAAAAAAAAAAATTATTTTTCGGAAAAAAGTCATTCCATGAGCTAAAATTCCGGCCCCAGGGAATTTTAGCTCATGGAATGACTTTAAAAAAAAAAAAAAATTATTTTTCGGAAAAAAGTCATTCCATGAGCTAAAAATCCCCGGGGCCGGAATTTTAGCTCATGGAATGACTTTTTTCCGAAAAATAATTTTTTTTTTTTTTAAAGTCATTCCATGAGCTAAAAATACCCGTGGCCGGAATTTTAGCTCATGGAATGACTTTTTTCCGAAAAATAATTTTTTTTTTTTTTAAAGTCATTCCATGAGCTAAAATTCCGCGGGGCCGGAATTTTAGCTCATGGAATGACTTTTTTCCGAAAAATAATTTTTTTTTTTTTTTAAAGTCATTCCATGAGCTAAAATTCCCCTGGGCCGGATTTTTAGCTCATGGAATGACTTTAAAAAAAAAAAAATTATTTTTCGGAAAAAAGTCATTCCATGAGCTAAAATTCCGGCCCCGGGTATTTTTAGCTCATGGAATGACTTTAAAAAAAAAAAAAATTATTTTTCGGAAAAAAGTCATTCCATGAACTAAAATTCCGGCCCCGGGGATTTTTAGCTCATGGAATGACTTTAAAAAAAAAAAAAAATTATTTTTCGGAAAAAAGTCATTCCATGAGCTAAAATTCCGGCCCCGGGGATTTTTAGCTCATGGAATGACTTTAAAAAAAAAAAAAAATTATTTTTCGGAAAAAAGTCATTCCATGAGCTAAAAATCCCCGGGGCCGGAATTTTAGCTCATGGAATGACTTTTTTCCGAAAAATAATTTTTTTTTTTTTTTAAAGTCATTCTATGAGCTAAAAATACCCGGGGCCGGAATTTTAGCTCATGGAATGACTTTTTTCCGAAAAATAATTTTTTTTTTTTTTTAAAGTCATTCCATGAGCTAAAAATCCCCGGGGCCGGAATTTTAGCTCATGGAATGACTTTTTTCCGAAAAATAATTTTTTTTTTTTTTTAAAGTCATTCCATGAGCTAAAAATACCCGGGGCCGGAATTTTAGCTCATGGAATGACTTTTTTCCGAAAAATAATTTTTTTTTTTTTAAAGTCATTCCATGAGCTAAAAATCCGGCCCCGGGGAATTTTAGCTCATGGAATGACTTTAAAAAAAAAAAAAAATTATTTTTCGGAAAAAAGTCATTCCATGAGCTAAAATTCCGGCCACGGGTATTTTTAGCTCATGGAATGACTTTAAAAAAAAAAAAATTATTTTTCGGAAAAAAGTCATTCCATGAGCTAAAATTCCGGCCCCGGGGATTTTTAGCTCATGGAATGACTTTTTTCCGAAAAATAATTTTTTTTTTTTTTAAAGTCATTCCATGAGCTAAAATTCCCTGGGGCCGGAATTTTAGCTCATGGAATGACTTTTTTCCGAAAAATAATTTTTTTTTTTTTTTAAAGTCATTCCATGAGCTAAAATTCCCCGGGGCCGGAATTTTAGCTCATGGAATGACTTTAAAAAAAAAAAAAATTATTTTTCGGAAAAAAGTCATTCCATGAGCTAAAATTCCGGCCCCGGGTATTTTTAGCTCATGGAATGACTTTAAAAAAAAAAAAAAATTATTTTTCGGAAAAAAGTCATTCCATGAGCTAAAATTCCGGCCCCAGGGAATTTTAGCTCATGGAATGACTTTAAAAAAAAAAAAAAAATTATTTTTCGGAAAAAAGTCATTCCATGAGCTAAAAATCCCCGGGGCCGGAATTTTAGCTCATGGAATGACTTTTTTCCGAAAAATAATTTTTTTTTTTTAAAAGTCATTCCATGAGCTAAAAATACCCGTGGCCGGAATTTTAGCTCATGGAATGACTTTTTTCCGAAAAATAATTTTTTTTTTTTTTTAAAGTCATTCCATGAGCTAAAATTCCCCGGGGCCGGAATTTTAGCTCATGGAATGACTTTTTTCCGAAAAATAATTTTTTTTTTTTTTTAAAGTCATTCCATGAGCTAAAAATACCCGGGGCCGGAATTTTAGCTCATGGAATGACTTAAAAAAAAAAATATATATATTTTTCGGAAAAAAGTCATTCCATGAGCTAAAATTCCGGCCCCGGGGAATTTTAGCTCATGGAATGACTTTAAAAAAAAAAAAAATTATTTTTCGGAAAAAAGTCATTCCATGAGCTAAAATTCCGGCCCCGGGGAATTTTAGCTCATGGAATGACTTAAAAAAAAAAAAAATTATTTTTCGGAAAAAAGTCATTCCATGAGCTAAAATTCCGGCCCGGGGATTTTTAGCTCATGGAATGACTTTTTTCCGAAAAATAATTTTTTTTTTTTTTTAAAGTCATTCCATGAGCTAAAAATCCCCGGGGCCGGAATTTTAGCTCATGGAATGACTTTTTTCCGAAAAATAATTTTTTTTTTTTTTTAAGTCATTCCATGAGCTAAAAATCCCCGGGGCCGGAATTTTAGCTCATGGAATGACTTTTTTCCGAAAAATAATTTTTTTTTTTTTTTAAAGTCATTCCATGAGCTAAAAATCCCCGGGGCCGGAATTTTAGCTCATGGAATGACTTAAAAAAAAAAAAATATATATTTTTCGGAAAAAAGTCATTCCATGAGCTAAAATTCCGGCCCCGGGGAATTTTAGCTCATGGAATGACTTAAAAAAAAAAAAAAAATTATTTTTCGGAAAAAAGTCATTCCATGAGCTAAAATTCCGGCCCCGGGGAATTTTAGCTCATGGAATGACTTAAAAAAAAAAAAAAATTATTTTTCGGAAAAAAGTCATTCCATGAGCTAAAATTCCGGCCCCGGGGATTTTTAGCTCATGGAATGACTTAAAAAAAAAAAAAAAATTATTTTTCGGAAAAAAGTCATTCCATGAGCTAAAATTCCGGCCCCGGGTATTTTTAGCTCATGGAATGACTTTTTTCCGAAAAATAATTTTTTTTTTTTTTAAAGTCATTCCATGAGCTAAAAATCCGGCCCCGGGGAATTTTAGCTCATGGAATGACTTAAAAAAAAAAAAAATTATTTTTCGGAAAAAAGTCATTCCATGAGCTAAAATTCCCCGGGGCCGGATTTTTAGCTCATGGAATGACTTTAAAAAAAAAAAAATTATTTTTCGGAAAAAAGTCATTCCATGAGCTAAAATTCCGGCCCCGGGTATTTTTAGCTCATGGAATGACTTTAAAAAAAAAAAAAAATTATTTTTCGGAAAAAAGTCATTCCATGAGCTAAAATTCCGGCCCCAGGGAATTTTAGCTCATGGAATGACTTTTTTCCGAAAAATAATTTTTTTTTTTTTTAAAGTCATTCCATGAGCTAAAAATACCCGTGGCCGGAATTTTAGCTCATGGAATGACTTTTTTCCGAAAAATAATTTTTTTTTTTTTTAAAGTCATTCCATGAGCTAAAATTCCGCGGGGCCGGAATTTTAGCTCATGGAATGACTTTTTTCCGAAAAATAATTTTTTTTTTTTTTTAAAGTCATTCCATGAGCTAAAATTCCCCGGGGCCGGATTTTTAGCTCATGGAATGACTTTAAAAAAAAAAAAATTATTTTTCGGAAAAAAGTCATTCCATGAGCTAAAATTCCGGCCCCGGGTATTTTTAGCTCATGGAATGACTTTAAAAAAAAAAAAAATTATTTTTCGGAAAAAAGTCATTCCATGAGCTAAAATTCCGGCCCCGGGGATTTTTAGCTCATGGAATGACTTTAAAAAAAAAAAAAAATTATTTTTCGGAAAAAAGTCATTCCATGAGCTAAAATTCCGGCCCCGGGGATTTTTAGCTCATGGAATGACTTTAAAAAAAAAAAAAATTATTTTTCGGAAAAAAGTCATTCCATGAGCTAAAATTCCGGCCCCGGGGATTTTTAGCTCATGGAATGACTTAAAAAAAAAAAAAAATTATTTTTCGGAAAAAAGTCATTCCATGAGCTAAAATTCCGGCCCCGGGGAATTTTAGCTCATGGAATGACTTTAAGAAAAAAAAAAATTATTTTTCGGAAAAGTCATTCCATGAGCTAAAATTCCGGCCCCGGGGAATTTTAGCTCATGGAATGACTTAAAAAAAAAAAAAAAAATTATTTTTCGGAAAAAAGTCATTCCATGAGCTAAAATTCCGGCCCCGGGGATTTTTAGCTCATGGAATGACTTTAAAAAAAAAAAAAAATTATTTTTCGGAAAAAAGTCATTCTATGAGCTAAAAATCCCCGGGCCGGAATTTTAGCTCATGGAATGACTTTTTTCCGAAAAATAATTTTTTTTTTTTTTTAAAGTCATTCTATGAGCTAAAAATACCCGTGGCCGGAATTTTAGCTCATGGAATGACTTTAAAAAAAAAAAAAATTATTTTTCGGAAAAAAGTCATTCCATGAGCTAAAATTCCGGCCCCAGGGAATTTTAGCTCATGGAATGACTTTTTTCCGAAAAATAATTTTTTTTTTTTTTTTAAGTCATTCCATGAGCTAAAAATACCCGGGGCCGGAATTTTAGCTCATGGAATGACTTTTTTCCGAAAAATAATTTTTTTTTTTTTTAAAGTCATTCCATGAGCTAAAATTCCGGCCACGGGTATTTTTAGCTCATGGAATGACTTTTTTCCGAAAAATAATTTTTTTTTTTTAAGTCATTCTATGAGCTAAAAATACCCGTGGCCGGAATTTTAGCTCATGGAATGACTTTAAAAAAAAAAAAAATTATTTTTCGGAAAAAAGTCATTCCATGAGCTAAAATTCCGGCCCCGGGTATTTTTAGCTCATGGAATGACTTTTTTCCGAAAAATAATTTTTTTTTTTTTTTTAAAGTCATTCCATGAGCTAAAAATCCCCGGGGCCGGAATTTTAGCTCATGGAATGACTTTTTTCCGAAAAATAATTTTTTTTTTTTTAAAGTCATTCCATGAGCTAAAATTCCGGCTCGGGGAATTTTAGCTCATGGAATGACTTTTTTCCGAAAAATAATTTTTTTTTTTTTTAAGTCATTCCATGAGCTAAAATTCCCCGGGGCCGGATTTTTAGCTCATGGAATGACTTTAAAAAAAAAAAAAATTATTTTTCGGAAAAAAGTCATTCCATGAGCTAAAATTCCGGCCCCGGGTATTTTTAGCTCATGGAATGACTTTAAAAAAAAAAAAAAATTATTTTTCGGAAAAAAGTCATTCCATGAGCTAAAATTCCGGCCCCAGGGAATTTTAGCTCATGGAATGACTTTAAAAAAAAAAAAAAATTATTTTTCGGAAAAAAGTCATTCCATGAGCTAAAAATCCCCGGGGCCGGAATTTTAGCTCATGGAATGACTTTTTTCCGAAAAATAATTTTTTTTTTTTTTAAAGTCATTCCATGAGCTAAAAATACCCGTGGCCGGAATTTTAGCTCATGGAATGACTTTTTTCCGAAAAATAATTTTTTTTTTTTTTAAAGTCATTCCATGAGCTAAAATTCCGCGGGGCCGGAATTTTAGCTCATGGAATGACTTTTTTCCGAAAAATAATTTTTTTTTTTTTTTAAAGTCATTCCATGAGCTAAAATTCCCCTGGGCCGGATTTTTAGCTCATGGAATGACTTTAAAAAAAAAAAAATTATTTTTCGGAAAAAAGTCATTCCATGAGCTAAAATTCCGGCCCCGGGTATTTTTAGCTCATGGAATGACTTTAAAAAAAAAAAAAATTATTTTTCGGAAAAAAGTCATTCCATGAACTAAAATTCCGGCCCCGGGGATTTTTAGCTCATGGAATGACTTTAAAAAAAAAAAAAAATTATTTTTCGGAAAAAAGTCATTCCATGAGCTAAAATTCCGGCCCCGGGGATTTTTAGCTCATGGAATGACTTTAAAAAAAAAAAAAAATTATTTTTCGGAAAAAAGTCATTCCATGAGCTAAAAATCCCCGGGGCCGGAATTTTAGCTCATGGAATGACTTTTTTCCGAAAAATAATTTTTTTTTTTTTTTAAAGTCATTCTATGAGCTAAAAATACCCGGGGCCGGAATTTTAGCTCATGGAATGACTTTTTTCCGAAAAATAATTTTTTTTTTTTTTTAAAGTCATTCCATGAGCTAAAAATCCCCGGGGCCGGAATTTTAGCTCATGGAATGACTTTTTTCCGAAAAATAATTTTTTTTTTTTTTTAAAGTCATTCCATGAGCTAAAAATACCCGGGGCCGGAATTTTAGCTCATGGAATGACTTTTTTCCGAAAAATAATTTTTTTTTTTTTAAAGTCATTCCATGAGCTAAAAATCCGGCCCCGGGGAATTTTAGCTCATGGAATGACTTTAAAAAAAAAAAAAAATTATTTTTCGGAAAAAAGTCATTCCATGAGCTAAAATTCCGGCCACGGGTATTTTTAGCTCATGGAATGACTTTAAAAAAAAAAAAATTATTTTTCGGAAAAAAGTCATTCCATGAGCTAAAATTCCGGCCCCGGGGATTTTTAGCTCATGGAATGACTTTTTTCCGAAAAATAATTTTTTTTTTTTTTAAAGTCATTCCATGAGCTAAAATTCCCTGGGGCCGGAATTTTAGCTCATGGAATGACTTTTTTCCGAAAAATAATTTTTTTTTTTTTTTAAAGTCATTCCATGAGCTAAAATTCCCCGGGGCCGGAATTTTAGCTCATGGAATGACTTTTTTCCGAAAAATAATTTTTTTTTTTTAAAGTCATTCCATGAGCTAAAAATCCGGCCCCGGGGAATTTTAGCTCATGGAATGACTTTAAAAAAAAAAAAAAATTATTTTTCGGAAAAAAGTCATTCCATGAGCTAAAATTCCGGCCCCGCGGAATTTTAGCTCATGGAATGACTTTAAAAAAAAAAAAAATTATTTTTCGGAAAAATGTCATTCCATGAGCTAAAATTCCGGCCACGGGTATTTTTAGCTCATGGAATGACTTTAAAAAAAAAAAAAATTATTTTTCGGAAAAAAGTCATTCCATGAGCTAAAATTCCGGCCCCGGGGATTTTTAGCTCATGGAATGACTTTTTTCCGAAAAATAATTTTTTTTTTTTTTTTAAAGTCATTCCATGAGCTAAAATTCCCTGGGGCCGGAATTTTAGCTCATGGAATGACTTTTTTCCGAAAAATAATTTTTTTTTTTTTTTAAAGTCATTCCATGAGCTAAAAATACCCGGGGCCGGAATTTTAGCTCATGGAATGACTTTTTTCCGAAAAATAATTTTTTTTTTTTTAAAGTCATTCCATGAGCTAAAAATCCGGCCCCGGGGAATTTTAGCTCATGGAATGACTTTTTTCCGAAAAATAATTTTTTTTTTTTTTAAGTCATTCCATGAGCTAAAATTCCCCGGGGCCGGATTTTTAGCTCATGGAATGACTTTAAAAAAAAAAAAAATTATTTTTCGGAAAAAAGTCATTCCATGAGCTAAAAATACCCGGGGCCGGAATTTTAGCTCATGGAATGACTTTTTTCCGAAAAATAATTTTTTTTTTTTTTTTAAGTCATTCCATGAGCTAAAAATCCCCGGGGCCGGAATTTTAGCTCATGGAATGACTTTTTTCCGAAAAATAATTTTTTTTTTTTTTTAAGTCATTCCATGAGCTAAAATTCCCCGGGGCCGGAATTTTAGCTCATGGAATGACTTTTTTCCGAAAAATAATTTTTTTTTTTTTTTTAAGTCATTCCATGAGCTAAAATTCCCCGGGGCCGGAATTTTAGCTCATGGAATGACTTTTTTCCGAAAAATATATATTTTTTTTTTTTTAAGTCATTCCATGAGCTAAAATTCCGGCCCCGGGGATTTTTAGCTCATGGAATGACTTTAAAAAAAAAAAAAAATTATTTTTCGGAAAAAAGTCATTCCATGAGCTAAAATTCCGGCCCCGGGGATTTTTAGCTCATGGAATGACTTAAAAAAAAAAAAAAATTATTTTTCGGAAAAAAGTCATTCCATGAGCTAAAATTCCGGCCCCGGGGATTTTTAGCTCATGGAATGACTTTAAAAAAAAAAAAAAATTATTTTTCGGAAAAAAGTCATTCCATGAGCTAAAAATCCCCGGGCCGGAATTTTAGCTCATGGAATGACTTTTTTCCGAAAAATAATTTTTTTTTTTTTTAAGTCATTCCATGAGCTAAAATTCCCCGGGGCCGGAATTTTAGCTCATGGAATGACTTTTTTCCGAAAAATAATTTTTTTTTTTTTTAAAGTCATTCCATGAGCTAAAATTCCCCGGGGCCGGAATTTTAGCTCATGGAATGACTTTTTTCCGAAAAATATATATATATTTTTTTTTAAGTCATTCCATGAGCTAAAATTCCGGCCCCGGGTATTTTTAGCTCATGGAATGACTTTAAAAAAAAAAAAAAATTATTTTTCGGAAAAAAGTCATTCCATGAGCTAAAATTCCGGCCCCGGGGAATTTTAGCTCATGGAATGACTTTAAAAAAAAAAAAAAATTATTTTTCGGAAAAAAGTCATTCCATGAGCTAAAATTCCGGCCACGGGTATTTTTAGCTCATGGAATGACTTTTAAAAAAAAAAAATTATTTTTCGGAAAAAAGTCATTCCATGAGCTAAAATTCCGGCCCCAGGGAATTTTAGCTCATGGAATGACTTTAAAAAAAAAAAAAAAATTATTTTTCGGAAAAAAGTCATTCCATGAGCTAAAAATCCCCGGGGCCGGAATTTTAGCTCATGGAATGACTTTTTTCCGAAAAATAATTTTTTTTTTTTAAAAGTCATTCCATGAGCTAAAAATACCCGTGGCCGGAATTTTAGCTCATGGAATGACTTTTTTCCGAAAAATAATTTTTTTTTTTTTTTAAAGTCATTCCATGAGCTAAAATTCCCCGGGGCCGGAATTTTAGCTCATGGAATGACTTTTTTCCGAAAAATAATTTTTTTTTTTTTTTAAAGTCATTCCATGAGCTAAAAATACCCGGGGCCGGAATTTTAGCTCATGGAATGACTTAAAAAAAAAAATATATATATTTTTCGGAAAAAAGTCATTCCATGAGCTAAAATTCCGGCCCCGGGGAATTTTAGCTCATGGAATGACTTTAAAAAAAAAAAAAATTATTTTTCGGAAAAAAGTCATTCCATGAGCTAAAATTCCGGCCCCGGGGAATTTTAGCTCATGGAATGACTTAAAAAAAAAAAAAATTATTTTTCGGAAAAAAGTCATTCCATGAGCTAAAATTCCGGCCCGGGGATTTTTAGCTCATGGAATGACTTTTTTCCGAAAAATAATTTTTTTTTTTTTTTAAAGTCATTCCATGAGCTAAAAATCCCCGGGGCCGGAATTTTAGCTCATGGAATGACTTTTTTCCGAAAAATAATTTTTTTTTTTTTTTAAGTCATTCCATGAGCTAAAAATCCCCGGGGCCGGAATTTTAGCTCATGGAATGACTTTTTTCCGAAAAATAATTTTTTTTTTTTTTTAAAGTCATTCCATGAGCTAAAAATCCCCGGGGCCGGAATTTTAGCTCATGGAATGACTTAAAAAAAAAAAAATATATATTTTTCGGAAAAAAGTCATTCCATGAGCTAAAATTCCGGCCCCGGGGAATTTTAGCTCATGGAATGACTTAAAAAAAAAAAAAAAATTATTTTTCGGAAAAAAGTCATTCCATGAGCTAAAATTCCGGCCCCGGGGAATTTTAGCTCATGGAATGACTTAAAAAAAAAAAAAAATTATTTTTCGGAAAAAAGTCATTCCATGAGCTAAAATTCCGGCCCCGGGGATTTTTAGCTCATGGAATGACTTAAAAAAAAAAAAAAATTATTTTTCGGAAAAAAGTCATTCCATGAGCTAAAATTCCGGCCCCGGGTATTTTTAGCTCATGGAATGACTTTTTTCCGAAAAATAATTTTTTTTTTTTTTAAAGTCATTCCATGAGCTAAAAATCCGGCCCCGGGGAATTTTAGCTCATGGAATGACTTAAAAAAAAAAAAAATTATTTTTCGGAAAAAAGTCATTCCATGAGCTAAAATTCCCCGGGGCCGGATTTTTAGCTCATGGAATGACTTTAAAAAAAAAAAAATTATTTTTCGGAAAAAAGTCATTCCATGAGCTAAAATTCCGGCCCCGGGTATTTTTAGCTCATGGAATGACTTTAAAAAAAAAAAAAAATTATTTTTCGGAAAAAAGTCATTCCATGAGCTAAAATTCCGGCCCCAGGGAATTTTAGCTCATGGAATGACTTTAAAAAAAAAAAAAAAATTATTTTTCGGAAAAAAGTCATTCCATGAGCTAAAAATCCCCGGGGCCGGAATTTTAGCTCATGGAATGACTTTTTTCCGAAAAATAATTTTTTTTTTTTTTAAAGTCATTCCATGAGCTAAAAATACCCGTGGCCGGAATTTTAGCTCATGGAATGACATTTTTCCGAAAAATAATTTTTTTTTTTTTTAAAGTCATTCCATGAGCTAAAATTCCGCGGGGCCGGAATTTTAGCTCATGGAATGACTTTTTTCCGAAAAATAATTTTTTTTTTTTTTTAAAGTCATTCCATGAGCTAAAATTCCCCGGGGCCGGATTTTTAGCTCATGGAATGACTTTAAAAAAAAAAAATTATTTTTCGGAAAAAAGTCATTCCATGAGCTAAAATTCCGGCCCCGGGTATTTTTAGCTCATGGAATGACTTTAAAAAAAAAAAAAATTATTTTTCGGAAAAAAGTCATTCCATGAGCTAAAATTCCGGCCCCGGGGATTTTTAGCTCATGGAATGACTTTAAAAAAAAAAAAAAATTATTTTTCGGAAAAAAGTCATTCCATGAGCTAAAATTCCGGCCCCGGGGATTTTTAGCTCATGGAATGACTTTAAAAAAAAAAAAAAATTATTTTTCGGAAAAAAGTCATTCCATGAGCTAAAAATCCCCGGGGCCGGAATTTTAGCTCATGGAATGACTTTTTTCCGAAAAATAATTTTTTTTTTTTTAAAGTCATTCTATGAGCTAAAAATACCCGGGGCCGGAATTTTAGCTCATGGAATGACTTTTTTCCGAAAAATAATTTTTTTTTTTTTTTAAAGTCATTCCATGAGCTAAAATTCCGCGGGGCCGGAATTTTAGCTCATGGAATGACTTTTTTCCGAAAAATAATTTTTTTTTTTTTTTAAAGTCATTCCATGAGCTAAAATTCCCCGGGGCCGGATTTTTAGCTCATGGAATGACTTTAAAAAAAAAAAAAATTATTTTTCGGAAAAAAGTCATTCCATGAGCTAAAATTCCGGCCCCGGGGATTTTTAGCTCATGGAATGACTTTAAAAAAAAAAAAAAATTATTTTTCGGAAAAAAGTCATTCCATGAGCTAAAATTCCGGCCCCAGGGAATTTTAGCTCATGGAATGACTTTAAAAAAAAAAAAAAAATTATTTTTCGGAAAAAAGTCATTCCATGAGCTAAAATTCCGGCCCCGGGGAATTTTAGCTCATGGAATGACTTTAAGAAAAAAAAAAATTATTTTTCGGAAAAGTCATTCCATGAGCTAAAATTCCGGCCCGGGGATTTTTAGCTCATGGAATGACTTTTTTCCGAAAAATAATTTTTTTTTTTTTTAAAGTCATTCCATGAGCTAAAATTCCGGCCCCGGGGATTTTTAGCTCATGGAATGACTTTTTTCCGAAAAATAATTTTTTTTTTTTTTTAAAGTCATTCCATGAGCTAAAATTCCGGCCCCGGGTATTTTTAGCTCATGGAATGACTTTAAAAAAAAAAAAAAATTATTTTTCGGAAAAAAGTCATTCCATGAGCTAAAATTCCGGCCCCGGGGATTTTTAGCTCATGGAATGACTTTAAAAAAAAAAAAAAATTATTTTTCGGAAAAAAGTCATTCCATGAGCTAAAATTCCGGCCCCGGGGATTTTTAGCTCATGGAATGACTTTAAAAAAAAAAAAAAATTATTTTTCGGAAAAAAGTCATTCCATGAGCTAAAATTCCGGCCCCGGGGATTTTTAGCTCATGGAATGACTTTTAAAAAAAAAAAAATTATTTTTCGGAAAAAAGTCATTCCATGAGCTAAAATTCCGGCCCCGGGGATTTTTAGCTCATGGAATGACTTTAAAAAAAAAAAAAATTATTTTTCGGAAAAAAGTCATTCCATGAGCTAAAATTCCGGCCCCGGGGATTTTTAGCTCATGGAATGACTTTAAAAAAAAAAAAAATTATTTTTCGGAAAAAAGTCATTCCATGAGCTAAAATTCCGGCCCCGGGGAATTTTAGCTCATGGAATGACTTTAAGAAAAAAAAAAATTATTTTTCGGAAAAGTCATTCCATGAGCTAAAATTCCGGCCCCGGGGAATTTTAGCTCATGGAATGACTTTAAAAAAAAAAAAAAAATTATTTTTCGGAAAAAAGTCATTCCATGAGCTAAAATTCCGGCCCCGGGGATTTTTAGCTCATGGAATGACTTTAAAAAAAAAAAAAAATTATTTTTCGGAAAAAAGTCATTCCATGAGCTAAAAATCCCCGGGCCGGAATTTTAGCTCATGGAATGACTTTTTTCCGAAAAATAATTTTTTTTTTTTTTTAAAGTCATTCTATGAGCTAAAAATACCCGTGGCCGGAATTTTAGCTCATGGAATGACTTTAAAAAAAAAAAAAAATTATTTTTCGGAAAAAAGTCATTCCATGAGCTAAAATTCCGGCCCCAGGGAATTTTAGCTCATGGAATGACTTTTTTCCGAAAAATAATTTTTTTTTTTTTTTAAGTCATTCCATGAGCTAAAAATACCCGGTGCCGGAATTTTAGCTCATGGAATGACTTTTTTCCGAAAAATAATTTTTTTTTTTTTAAAGTCATTCCATGAGCTAAAATTCCGGCCACGGGTATTTTTAGCTCATGGAATGACTTTTTTCCGAAAAATAATTTTTTTTTTTTAAGTCATTCTATGAGCTAAAAATACCCGTGGCCGGAATTTTAGCTCATGGAATGACTTTAAAAAAAAAAAAAATTATTTTTCGGAAAAAAGTCATTCCATGAGCTAAAATTCCGGCCCCGGGTATTTTTAGCTCATGGAATGACTTTTTTCCGAAAAATAATTTTTTTTTTTTTTTTAAAGTCATTCCATGAGCTAAAAATCCCCGGGGCCGGAATTTTAGCTCATGGAATGACTTTTTTCCGAAAAATAATTTTTTTTTTTTTTAAAGTCATTCCATGACCTAAAATTCCGGCTCGGGGAATTTTAGCTCATGGAATGACTTAAAAAAAAAAAATTATTTTTCGGAAAAAAGTCATTCCATGAGCTAAAAATACCCGTGGCCGGAATTTTAGCTCATGGAATGACTTTAAAAAAAAAAAAATTATTTTTCGGAAAAAAGTCATTCCATGAGCTAAAATTCCGGCCCCGGGTATTTTTAGCTCATGGAATGACTTAAAAAAAAAAAAAAATTATTTTTCGGAAAAAAGTCATTCCATGAGCTAAAATTCCCTGGGGCCGGAATTTTAGCTCATGGAATGACTTTTTTCCGAAAAATAATTTTTTTTTTTTTTAAAGTCATTCCATGAGCTAAAATTCCGGCCACGGGTATTTTTAGCTCATAGAATGACTTTAAAAAAAAAAAAAAATTATTTTTCGGAAAAAAGTCATTCCATGAGCTAAAATTCCGGCCCGGGGATTTTTAGCTCATGGAATGACTTTTTTCCGAAAAATAATTTTTTTTTTTTTTTAAAGTCATTCCATGAGCTAAAAATCCCCGGGGCCGGAATTTTAGCTCATGGAATGACTTTTTTCCGAAAAATAATTTTTTTTTTTTTTTTAAAGTCATTCCATGAGCTAAAATTCCCCGGGGCCGGAATTTTAGCTCATGGAATGACTTTTCCGAAAAATAATTTTTTTTTTTCTTAAAGTCATTCCATGAGCTAAAATTCCCCGGGGCCGGAATTTTAGCTCATGGAATGACTTTTTTCCGAAAAATAATTTTTTTTTTTTTTTAAGTCATTCCATGAGCTAAAAATCCCCGGGGCCGGAATTTTAGCTCATGGAATGACTTTTTTCCGAAAAATAATTTTTTTTTTTTTTAAAGTCATTCCATGAGCTAAAAATCCCCGGGGCCGGAATTTTAGCTCATGGAATGACTTTTTTCCGAAAAATAATTTTTTTTTTTTTAAAAGTCATTCCATGAGCTAAAAATCCCCGGGGCCGGAATTTTAGCTCATGGAATGACTTTTTTCCGAAAAATAATTTTTTTTTTTTTTTAAAGTCATTCCATGAGCTAAAAATCCCCGGGGCCGGAATTTTAGCTCATGGAATGACTTTTTTCCGAAAAATAATTTTTTTTTTTTTTTAAAGTCATTCCATGAGCTAAAAATCCCCGGGGCCGGAATTTTAGCTCATGGAATGACTTTTTTCCGAAAAATAATTTTTTTTTTTTTTTAAAGTCATTCCATGAGCTAAAAATACCCGGGGCCGGAATTTTAGCTCATGGAATGACTTTTTTCCGAAAAATAATTTTTTTTTTTTTTAAAGTCATTCCATGAGCTAAAATTCCGGCCCCGGGGAATTTTAGCTCATGGAATGACTTTAAAAAAAAAAAAAAATTATTTTTCGGAAAAAAGTCATTCCATGAGCTAAAATTCCGGCCCCAGGGAATTTTAGCTCATGGAATGACTTTAAAAAAAAAAAAAATTATTTTTCGGAAAAAAGTCATTCCATGAGCTAAAAATCCCCGGGGCCGGAATTTTAGCTCATGGAATGACTTTTTTCCGAAAAATAATTTTTTTTTTTTTAAAGTCATTCCATGAGCTAAAAATACCCGTGGCCGGAATTTTAGCTCATGGAATGACTTTTTTCCGAAAAATAATTTTTTTTTTTTTTTTAAGTCATTCCATGAGCTAAAATTCCCCGGGGCCGGATTTTTAGCTCATGGAATGACTTTAAAAAAAAAAAAATTATTTTTCGGAAAAAAGTCATTCCATGAGCTAAAATTCCGGCCCCGGGTATTTTTAGCTCATGGAATGACTTTAAAAAAAAAAAAAAATTATTTTTCGGAAAAAAGTCATTCCATGAGCTAAAATTCCGGCCCCGGGGATTTTTAGCTCATGGAATGACTTTAAAAAAAAAAAAAAATTATTTTTCGGAAAAAAGTCATTCCATGAGCTAAAAATCCCCGGGGCCGGAATTTTAGCTCATGGAATGACTTTTTTCCGAAAAATAATTTTTTTTTTTTTTTAAAGTCATTCTATGAGCTAAAAATACCCGGGGCCGGAATTTTAGCTCATGGAATGACTTTTTTCCGAAAAATAATTTTTTTTTTTTTTTAAAGTCATTCCATGAGCTAAAAATCCCCGGGGCCGGAATTTTAGCTCATGGAATGACTTTTTTCCGAAAAATAATTTTTTTTTTTTTTTAAAGTCATTCCATGAGCTAAAAATACCCGGGGCCGGAATTTTAGCTCATGGAATGACTTTTTTCCGAAAAATAATTTTTTTTTTTTTAAAGTCATTCCATGAGCTAAAAATCCGGCCCCGGGGAATTTTAGCTCATGGAATGACTTTAAAAAAAAAAAAAAATTATTTTTCGGAAAAAAGTCATTCCATGAGCTAAAATTCCGGCCACGGGTATTTTTAGCTCATGGAATGACTTTAAAAAAAAAAAAATTATTTTTCGGAAAAAAGTCATTCCATGAGCTAAAATTCCGGCCCCGGGGATTTTTAGCTCATGGAATGACTTTTTTCCGAAAAATAATTTTTTTTTTTTTTAAAGTCATTCCATGAGCTAAAATTCCCTGGGGCCGGAATTTTAGCTCATGGAATGACTTTTTTCCGAAAAATAATTTTTTTTTTTTTTTAAAGTCATTCCATGAGCTAAAATTCCCCGGGGCCGGAATTTTAGCTCATGGAATGACTTTAAAAAAAAAAAAAATTATTTTTCGGAAAAAAGTCATTCCATGAGCTAAAATTCCGGCCCCGGGTATTTTTAGCTCATGGAATGACTTTAAAAAAAAAAAAAAATTATTTTTCGGAAAAAAGTCATTCCATGAGCTAAAATTCCGGCCCCAGGGAATTTTAGCTCATGGAATGACTTTAAAAAAAAAAAAAAATTATTTTTCGGAAAAAAGTCATTCCATGAGCTAAAAATCCCCGGGCCGGAATTTTAGCTCATGGAATGACTTTTTTCCGAAAAATAATTTTTTTTTTTTTAAGTCATTCCATGAGCTAAAATTCCCCGGGGCCGGAATTTTAGCTCATGGAATGACTTTTTTCCGAAAAATAATTTTTTTTTTTTTTTAAGTCATTCCATGAGCTAAAAATCCCCGGGGCCGGAATTTTAGCTCATGGAATGACTTTTTTCCGAAAAATAATTTTTTTTTTTTTTTAAAGTCATTCCATGAGCTAAAAATCCCCGGGGCCGGAATTTTAGCTCATGGAATGACTTAAAAAAAAAAAAATATATATTTTTCGGAAAAAAGTCATTCCATGAGCTAAAATTCCGGCCCCGGGGAATTTTAGCTCATGGAATGACTTAAAAAAAAAAAAAAAATTATTTTTCGGAAAAAAGTCATTCCATGAGCTAAAATTCCGGCCCCGGGGAATTTTAGCTCATGGAATGACTTAAAAAAAAAAAAAAATTATTTTTCGGAAAAAAGTCATTCCATGAGCTAAAATTCCGGCCCCGGGGATTTTTAGCTCATGGAATGACTTAAAAAAAAAAAAAAAATTATTTTTCGGAAAAAAGTCATTCCATGAGCTAAAATTCCGGCCCCGGGTATTTTTAGCTCATGGAATGACTTTTTTCCGAAAAATAATTTTTTTTTTTTTTAAAGTCATTCCATGAGCTAAAAATCCGGCCCCGGGGAATTTTAGCTCATGGAATGACTTAAAAAAAAAAAAAATTATTTTTCGGAAAAAAGTCATTCCATTGTCGCACTCCCGGAGTGCTCTAACACGTCCCGAGCCTCTTTATTTCCGAAAAGAGTCAACTCGTCGTTATTTTTATAGTTTTTATTAAGAAAATTATCGGAGCGATACAGACACGTCCGCTCTCTTCGCGACGTTTTCCTAAACAACAGCGTTCTGTTTATTTCCGTGGCAACGACCACTCGTGTTCTGTTTCGGTAAAATAATGTTCCGCAATTCGGCTGTCCTGACGATTATCGGCGTCCTCGGCGATGGTTTGTGAGACGTTATTCTCCTCTGGGAATAATCTTCAATCGATCGATAGCTATGATGCCCTTGTAAATTCGTTGACTCTGTTGTTCCCCTTCGATGTCTTGGATGAGGTACCGATCATTGCCGATTTCTTTCACGATCTCATATGGTCCACGGTATTTTTCGACTAATTTTCTGCTCTCTCCAGTGGAAGGTGCTTCGTACCGTACCAAAACCAATTGTCCCGGTTCTAACTTTTCCGCGTGCTTTCGTTTCTTGTCAAATTGCCTGCTAAGGGCTTCTTTGTTTTTTTGCAGTAGATCCGAAACGTTTTCGCGTTCTTCCTCGACTCCGAATTGTTCATTAATTTCTTGTATTTCGCGAGTGAGCAGCGAATCTCCTTTTCCAGCTTGTTTATAATTGAAGATGAGTTCGGCCGGCGTTTGCTTCGTGATACGATGAGTACTATTATTTATCGCCCACTGAACCTCGTAGATCTTCTCATCCCAGTCGCTGTGCTCCGTATCGCTTGTGATGGTCGGTAAACAATTCAAAATGACGCTATTCACTCGTTCGATCTGGCCATTTGCCCTTGGAGTCCCCGCTGCAATGAGTACGTGAGTTATCTCGAACTCAGAGCAGAACTCCTCGAATTTCTTTGAAATGTAGGCAGCTCCTCGATCGCTGATGATTCGCCGTGGTTTCCCGTAATGGTGCATCAGTTTTCTCAACGCTGCAATTGTTTCGTCCGTTCCCGTGCTCGCGACGGCTTCCAACGCGACGTATTTGCTGTAAGCGCAGATTACACCCAACACGTATTTGTTCTCGCGTGTTGTCCTTACGAAAGGTCCCAAGTGATCGACATGCACCGTATCAAAAGGAACACTTCCTTTTTCTATAGGGTGAAGGTATCCGGCCTTTTTACCCGTTTGCGCTTTATAATATAAACAATTGATGCAACGGTTGACGTACATCGTGACGTAATCTCGCATTCCGGGGAAATAATAGGTTTCCTTCAATTTCGAGAGGGTTTTGTCGATACCGAGATGTGCGAGGCTCTTGTGAGCCGTTGAGACCACCTCGTGTCTCAATTCCTTGGGAACGAATAGACGCCATCGTCCCTTCGTAACTCGATACACTCTTGCATTGTACATCGTGAATTTTTTGTGCGTCTCTTCATCTCCATCTTCGAGTTTGTCTCTTACGGCGAGAATTTCCGGGCTTGCTCGCTGCATCGCTGCGACCCAATCGGTATTCACGTTAATACCAAGAATCGGCATTCCCACAATCGGAGTCTCCTCGGCCGGATTGACCGGAAATCGGCTCAATCCATCCGCGACAGAGTTATTCTCTCCCTTCAAATACTCGATGTGGTAGTTGAATTCTGACAGTCTAATAAACCACCTGCCGATACGAGGATTCAAATCCCTTTTACTCTCCAAGAGTTTCAGACTATTACAATCAGTTTTAATCGTGAATTCTAGTCCGATTAAATACACTCGGAACTTTTCCAGTGCGCACACGATTGCCAGGGCTTCCAACTCGTACGAATGGTACTTGGCTTCGTCGTTCGTCGTCTTTCGACTGAAGTAGCTGATCGGGTGCATCCGTCGGTCCTCCTGCTCTTGGAAAAGAACTGCGCCCAATCCGTGCTGACTGGCATCCGTGTGGACCTCTGTCTTCGCAGTCACGCTGTAGATCGCCAATATCGGTCTCGATGACAATCTGAGTTTGATCTCGTCAAAAGCTCTTTGTTGTTCCGAAGTCCAAACAAACTCTTCTTTCTTCGCCAATAAATTCGTTAGTGGCTTTATAATGCTTGCGAAGTCTTTTACAAACCTGCGAAAGAAACTGGCCATTCCAATGAAGCTTCTCACGGCTTTAGTGTTCGCAGGCGTCGGAAATGATTTTATGCAGTTCACCTTCTTCGTACCTGGTTCGATTCCCGATTGCGAAATCTCAAACCCGAGGTAATCTACCTTCGTTTTGAAAAAGTGACATTTCTTCAAGTTGAGTGTCACTCCGGCTGAAACGAGAACGTTCAATATCTTGTCGAGCTTCTCCAACCCGTCCTTGAATGTTCGGCTTCCGGAGATGATATCATCCAAATAGGCCATTGCGGTATCTCCTTCCAACGAACCGAGGATGACGTTAATCATTCGCTGAAAAACGGCTGGAGCATTGCAAAGTCCAAACGGCATGCGTTTAAATTGATATTGTCCGTTCGGCGTGACAAACGCAGTCTTGTCTCTGGAGTCTCGAGCTACCGGAACTTGGTAGTATCCACTAAATAAATCGAGACTGGTGAAATATCGGTGACCTCTCAGCCTATCCAGTTGATCGTCGATCAATGGTATTGGGTACCTATCCTTGACTGTGATTTTGTTGAGCGCGCGATAATCCACGCACATTCGGATTTCTCCAGTCTTTTTACGCACCAAAATGATCGGACTTGAATATGGAGACGAACTATCCTCGATGACATCCGCCTTCTTTAAATCCGCGATCATATCCTTCACCTGTTCTTTCTCATGGTAAGACAGTCGATACGGTCGATAACAAACGGGCGTCTCCGTAGTCAGGTGAATTGACATTTCGGCTATGTTCGTTTTCCCCATTTGGTGTACATTTCTGGCGACGACTTCTCGATACTTGTTCATCAACTCGACCAGTTGTGTATGCTCTTCGTCTTCCAAATCCGAATCTACCTCGTCCTTGCGTATTTCTTCGTTATTTTTTTCTCGTGTGATTTCTTCCTCGGTGCACACTTCTCCACGTGCAATTGTCTGTCCCCGTTTAACCGTAATCTCGTTGCTGCTCAAATTCATAATTGGAATAATGGACTCGCCTTTCTCGTTTGTGCTAATGACACATCGTGGAATTATGTCACCCGTATGTCGCGTACTGCCGTCGACGTAGAAATCATTCTCGGGAATGTTTCCGATGACAGTGATGTGTCCAAGGTAATTTTTCGGGATGACGATCTCCTTGTCAGCCACGAATTTGCTTTTGCTCGGTGTTGCTGTCTCGATTTTCAACAATTCGTCGAGATCATTCGCTATGTTCAGGGCTCCTTTCGTGTTCAGGATGTGAACATTCTCCTGCTCCGTATAGGAATGTCCAACCAGCAACGGTACGACTTGCGCTTCGTTAGGGACGACGAAAACATTACATTTCGCTTTAACGCCGTCGATTTCGATTTCCACGGTCATCGCGCCAATTGGAGTAACGCTTCCTCCACCATAACCTGTGAACGGTTCAAATTTAGTCTCGAAGTACGTCAGCTGTAGATTATCAGCATAATCTTTTCTCAGGGTGGTCACTCCGCTTCCCAAGTCGACGTAGCATCTAATCACGTTGTTATTAATCTGTGCTTCTTTGAAAAATTTTGCGTGAGTGTTCCCTCCTATATGCAAAACTTTTTCGCCCTCCGTTTTTCGTACGTCTTTACTCCGTTCCTTCTTCTCAGATTTTTCAGGGCAGTCCCGCGCGTAGTGACCCGCATTACCACACTTGAAGCACGTGATCTCTTTCGTCTCTCTTCTTTTCGTCGCGGCTTCAGGTTGCTCGGAGGTTCGATTGGGTTTCTCTGGCTGTCCTGTTCTCGGTGGATACGAACGGTACCCTTCTTTTTTTTGAAACGTAGGCCTCGACGTTGGACGTACGTAGTCTCCTATGAAATTATCGCCACTCTTCAAGTCCGGCAATAAATCCGATGGTTCGCTGTACCGAGAAAGGGGCCCCAAATAGGAACGATATCGAACGTTATCCAGCCCATCGACGATCCATTCGATGACTTCGCGTTTTCCCATTCGAGCGTTATTGCATCGTGACAATTTCTCGTAGAAATATTCGACAATATTTTGGCCCGACTTTCTTTTATAGTTTTGGGCGTCCAAAACTTTCTTGATTCCCGATTCTTCGCCTAGGAACGTTCGTGTTAATAATGTTTTCCAGTCGTCCCAGGATCTCTCGGCTCGTTCAAGACTATCTTTCCATTTTTTCGCAACGCCCTCGAGCTTCGACAGAGCGTAGTGTTTTGTAGCCAGGTCGTCCCAGCCGTACATGTCCGAATATTCCTCGATTTTATTGATCCATTGATAAATATCAGCATCTCCGCTCACGGGATCGAAACTCGGTAGGACTCTTGACAGATCCATAAAACTACGATGTCGGTTTGTAGTATTGTTCGTGAGACTCAGTCTGTCTAAATCAGGAAAATTGGGACCCAAATCCAGCAACGGAATTTGATTCGGAATAATCTGACGAGCGGCTCCTCGCGAATCATTTTCAGCTTGCTGCGCCGACGTCGACTGGATCTGATTTCGTTGCAACCTTCGTGCATCCAAATCTAACAACGAATCTCCGTTTGCCGTACCTTGATTCATCACTTCTTCTGCATTTTCGTCCGTTTGCTGCACCGACGTCGACTGCATGAGGATCTCAGACTCTATTAAATCCCTTTGATCTGTTCCGAGGTCTGCTGTCTGCACTATTGAGTCGATTGGAATCTTCCTCGGCCGACCTCTCTTTTTCTTCTGCGGCGTATTCTCAACGTTAGGATCCACGGTGTTTTATATTTTTCTCGATAGACCCGATTACTTCAATATCTCGAACGACCGATTGAAAAGTTCCGTTATTTCAAACCGATCGATGAATCCCGGATTCATTCACTCGAAATTCGCGCGTATATCAGGTTTCTATCCCACTTCTGAAATAATTGTCGCACTCCCGGAGTGCTCTAACACGTCCCGAGCCTCTTTATTTCCGAAAAGAGTCAACTCGTCGTTATTTTTATAGTTTTTATTAAGAAAATTATCGGAGCGATACAGACACGTCCGCTCTCTTCGCGACGTTTTCCTAAACAACAGCGTTCTGTTTATTTCCGTGGCAACGACCACTCGTGTTCTGTTTCGGTAAAATAATGTTCCGCACCATGAGCTAAAATTCCCCGGGGCCGGATTTTTAGCTCATGGAATGACTTTAAAAAAAAAAAAATTATTTTTCGGAAAAAAGTCATTCCATGAGCTAAAATTCCGGCCCCGGGTATTTTTAGCTCATGGAATGACTTTAAAAAAAAAAAAAAATTATTTTTCGGAAAAAAGTCATTCCATGAGCTAAAATTCCGGCCCCAGGGAATTTTAGCTCATGGAATGACTTTAAAAAAAAAAAAAAAATTATTTTTCGGAAAAAAGTCATTCCATGAGCTAAAAATCCCCGGGGCCGGAATTTTAGCTCATGGAATGACTTTTTTCCGAAAAATAATTTTTTTTTTTTTTAAAGTCATTCCATGAGCTAAAAATACCCGTGGCCGGAATTTTAGCTCATGGAATGACTTTTTTCCGAAAAATAATTTTTTTTTTTTTTAAAGTCATTCCATGAGCTAAAATTCCGCGGGGCCGGAATTTTAGCTCATGGAATGACTTTTTTCCGAAAAATAATTTTTTTTTTTTTTTAAAGTCATTCCATGAGCTAAAATTCCCCGGGGCCGGATTTTTAGCTCATGGAATGACTTTAAAAAAAAAAAATTATTTTTCGGAAAAAAGTCATTCCATGAGCTAAAATTCCGGCCCCGGGTATTTTTAGCTCATGGAATGACTTTAAAAAAAAAAAAAATTATTTTTCGGAAAAAAGTCATTCCATGAGCTAAAATTCCGGCCCCGGGGATTTTTAGCTCATGGAATGACTTTTTTCCGAAAAATAATTTTTTTTTTTTTTTAAAGTCATTCCATGAGCTAAAAATCCCCGGGGCCGGAATTTTAGCTCATGGAATGACTTTTTTCCGAAAAATAATTTTTTTTTTTTTTTTAAGTCATTCCATGAGCTAAAAATCCCCGGGGCCGGAATTTTAGCTCATGGAATGACTTTTTTCCGAAAAATAATTTTTTTTTTTTTTAAAGTCATTCCATGAGCTAAAAATACCCGGGGCCGGAATTTTAGCTCATGGAATGACTTTTTTCCGAAAAATAATTTTTTTTTTTTAAAGTCATTCCATGAGCTAAAAATCCGGCCCCGGGGAATTTTAGCTCATGGAATGACTTTAAAAAAAAAAAAAAATTATTTTTCGGAAAAAAGTCATTCCATGAGCTAAAATTCCGGCCCCGCGGAATTTTAGCTCATGGAATGACTTTAAAAAAAAAAAAAATTATTTTTCGGAAAAAAGTCATTCCATGAGCTAAAATTCCGGCCACGGGTATTTTTAGCTCATGGAATGACTTTAAAAAAAAAAAAAATTATTTTTCGGAAAAAAGTCATTCCATGAGCTAAAAATCCCCGGGGCCGGAATTTTAGCTCATGGAATGACTTTTTTCCGAAAAATAATTTTTTTTTTTTTAAAGTCATTCTATGAGCTAAAAATACCCGGGGCCGGAATTTTAGCTCATGGAATGACTTTTTTCCGAAAAATAATTTTTTTTTTTTTTTAAAGTCATTCCATGAGCTAAAATTCCGCGGGGCCGGAATTTTAGCTCATGGAATGACTTTTTTCCGAAAAATAATTTTTTTTTTTTTTTAAAGTCATTCCATGAGCTAAAATTCCCCGGGGCCGGATTTTTAGCTCATGGAATGACTTTAAAAAAAAAAAAAATTATTTTTCGGAAAAAAGTCATTCCATGAGCTAAAATTCCGGCCCCGGGTATTTTTAGCTCATGGAATGACTTTAAAAAAAAAAAAAATTATTTTTCGGAAAAAAGTCATTCCATGAGCTAAAATTCCGGCCCCGGGGATTTTTAGCTCATGGAATGACTTTTAAAAAAAAAAAATTATTTTTCGGAAAAAAGTCATTCCATGAGCTAAAATTCCGGCCCCGGGGATTTTTAGCTCATGGAATGACTTTAAAAAAAAAAAAAATTATTTTTCGGAAAAAAGTCATTCCATGAGCTAAAATTCCGGCCCCAGGGAATTTTAGCTCATGGAATGACTTTAAAAAAAAAAAAAAAATTATTTTTCGGAAAAAAGTCATTCCATGAGCTAAAATTCCGGCCCCGGGGAATTTTAGCTCATGGAATGACTTTAAGAAAAAAAAAAATTATTTTTCGGAAAAGTCATTCCATGAGCTAAAATTCCGGCCCGGGGATTTTTAGCTCATGGAATGACTTTTTTCCGAAAAATAATTTTTTTTTTTTTTTAAAGTCATTCCATGAGCTAAAAATCCCCGGGACCGGAATTTTAGCTCATGGAATGACTTTTTTCCGAAAAATAATTTTTTTTTTTTTTTAAAGTCATTCCATGAGCTAAAATTCCGGCCACGGGTATTTTTAGCTCATGGAATGACTTTTTTCCGAAAAATAATTTTTTTTTTTTAAGTCATTCTATGAGCTAAAAATACCCGTGGCCGGAATTTTAGCTCATGGAATGACTTTAAAAAAAAAAAAAATTATTTTTCGGAAAAAAGTCATTCCATGAGCTAAAATTCCGGCCCCGGGTATTTTTAGCTCATGGAATGACTTTTTTCCGAAAAATAATTTTTTTTTTTTTTTTAAAGTCATTCCATGAGCTAAAAATCCCCGGGGCCGGAATTTTAGCTCATGGAATGACTTTTTTCCGAAAAATAAATTTTTTTTTTTTTTAAAGTCATTCCATGAGCTAAAATTCCGGCTCGGGGAATTTTAGCTCATGGAATGACTTTTTTCCGAAAAATAATTTTTTTTTTTTTTAAGTCATTCCATGAGCTAAAATTCCCCGGGGCCGGATTTTTAGCTCATGGAATGACTTTAAAAAAAAAAAAATTATTTTTCGGAAAAAAGTCATTCCATGAGCTAAAATTCCGGCCCCGGGTATTTTTAGCTCATGGAATGACTTTAAAAAAAAAAAAAAATTATTTTTCGGAAAAAAGTCATTCCATGAGCTAAAATTCCGGCCCCAGGGAATTTTAGCTCATGGAATGACTTAAAAAAAAAAAAAAAATTATTTTTCGGAAAAAAGTCATTCCATGAGCTAAAAATCCCCGGGGCCGGAATTTTAGCTCATGGAATGACTTTAAAAAAAAAAAAAATTATTTTTCGGAAAAAAGTCATTCCATGAGCTAAAATTCCGGCCCCGGGGATTTTTAGCTCATGGAATGACTTTAAAAAAAAAAAAAAATTATTTTTCGGAAAAAAGTCATTCCATGAGCTAAAAATCCCCGGGGCCGGAATTTTAGCTCATGGAATGACTTTTTTCCGAAAAATAATTTTTTTTTTTTTTTTTAAGTCATTCTATGAGCTAAAAATACCCGGGGCCGGAATTTTAGCTCATGGAATGACTTTTTTCCGAAAAATAATTTTTTTTTTTTTTTAAAGTCATTCCATGAGCTAAAAATCCCCGGGGCCGGAATTTTAGCTCATGGAATGACTTTTTTCCGAAAAATAATTTTTTTTTTTTTTTAAAGTCATTCCATGAGCTAAAAATACCCGGGGCCGGAATTTTAGCTCATGGAATGACTTTTTTCCGAAAAATAATTTTTTTTTTTTTTAAAGTCATTCCATGAGCTAAAAATACCCGGGGCCGGAATTTTAGCTCATGGAATGACTTTTTTCCGAAAAATAATTTTTTTTTTTTTAAAGTCATTCCATGAGCTAAAAATCCGGCCCCGGGGAATTTTAGCTCATGGAATGACTTAAAAAAAAAAAAAAAATTATTTTTCGGAAAAAAGTCATTCCATGAGCTAAAATTCCGGCCACGGGTATTTTTAGCTCATGGAATGACTTTAAAAAAAAAAAAATTATTTTTCGGAAAAAAGTCATTCCATGAGCTAAAATTCCGGCCCCGGGGATTTTTAGCTCATGGAATGACTTTTTTCCGAAAAATAATTTTTTTTTTTTTTAAAGTCATTCCATGAGCTAAAATTCCCTGGGGCCGGAATTTTAGCTCATGGAATGACTTTTTTCCGAAAAATAATTTTTTTTTTTTTTTAAAGTCATTCCATGAGCTAAAATTCCCCGGGGCCGGAATTTTAGCTCATGGAATGACTTTAAAAAAAAAAAAAATTATTTTTCGGAAAAAAGTCATTCCATGAGCTAAAATTCCGGCCCCGGGTATTTTTAGCTCATGGAATGACTTAAAAAAAAAAAAAAAATTATTTTTCGGAAAAAAGTCATTCCATGAGCTAAAATTCCGGCCCCGGGGATTTTTAGCTCATGGAATGACTTTAAAAAAAAAAAAAAATTATTTTTCGGAAAAAAGTCATTCCATGAGCTAAAATTCCGGCCCCGGGGATTTTTAGCTCATGGAATGACTTTAAAAAAAAAAAAAAATTATTTTTCGGAAAAAAGTCATTCCATGAGCTAAAATTCCGGCCCCGGGGATTTTTAGCTCATGGAATGACTTTTAAAAAAAAAAAAATTATTTTTCGGAAAAAAGTCATTCCATGAGCTAAAATTCCGGCCCCGGGGATTTTTAGCTCATGGAATGACTTTAAAAAAAAAAAAAATTATTTTTCGGAAAAAAGTCATTCCATGAGCTAAAATTCCGGCCCCGGGGATTTTTAGCTCATGGAATGACTTTAAAAAAAAAAAAAATTATTTTTCGGAAAAAAGTCATTCCATGAGCTAAAATTCCGGCCCCGGGGAATTTTAGCTCATGGAATGACTTTAAGAAAAAAAAAAATTATTTTTCGGAAAAGTCATTCCATGAGCTAAAATTCCGGCCCCGGGGAATTTTAGCTCATGGAATGACTTTAAAAAAAAAAAAAAAATTATTTTTCGGAAAAAAGTCATTCCATGAGCTAAAATTCCGGCCCCGGGGATTTTTAGCTCATGGAATGACTTTAAAAAAAAAAAAAAATTATTTTTCGGAAAAAAGTCATTCCATGAGCTAAAAATCCCCGGGCCGGAATTTTAGCTCATGGAATGACTTTTTTCCGAAAAATAATTTTTTTTTTTTTTTAAAGTCATTCTATGAGCTAAAAATACCCGTGGCCGGAATTTTAGCTCATGGAATGACTTTAAAAAAAAAAAAAATTATTTTTCGGAAAAAAGTCATTCCATGAGCTAAAATTCCGGCCCCAGGGAATTTTAGCTCATGGAATGACTTTTTTCCGAAAAATAATTTTTTTTTTTTTTTAAGTCATTCCATGAGCTAAAAATACCCGGTGCCGGAATTTTAGCTCATGGAATGACTTTTTTCCGAAAAATAATTTTTTTTTTTTTAAAGTCATTCCATGAGCTAAAATTCCGGCCACGGGTATTTTTAGCTCATGGAATGACTTTTTTCCGAAAAATAATTTTTTTTTTTTAAGTCATTCTATGAGCTAAAAATACCCGTGGCCGGAATTTTAGCTCATGGAATGACTTTAAAAAAAAAAAAAAATTATTTTTCGGAAAAAAGTCATTCCATGAGCTAAAATTCCGGCCCCGGGTATTTTTAGCTCATGGAATGACTTTTTTCCGAAAAATAATTTTTTTTTTTTTTTTAAAGTCATTCCATGAGCTAAAAATCCCCGGGGCCGGAATTTTAGCTCATGGAATGACTTTAAAAAAAAAAAAATTATTTTTCGGAAAAAAGTCATTCCATGAGCTAAAATTCCGGCCCCGGGTATTTTTAGCTCATGGAATGACTTAAAAAAAAAAAAAAATTATTTTTCGGAAAAAAGTCATTCCATGAGCTAAAATTCCCTGGGGCCGGAATTTTAGCTCATGGAATGACTTTTTTCCGAAAAATAATTTTTTTTTTTTTTAAAGTCATTCCATGAGCTAAAATTCCGGCCACGGGTATTTTTAGCTCATAGAATGACTTTAAAAAAAAAAAAAACTTATTTTTCGGAAAAAAGTCATTCCATGAGCTAAAATTCCGGCCCGGGGATTTTTAGCTCATGGAATGACTTTTTTCCGAAAAATAATTTTTTTTTTTTTTTAAAGTCATTCCATGAGCTAAAAATCCCCGGGGCCGGAATTTTAGCTCATGGAATGACTTTTTTCCGAAAAATAATTTTTTTTTTTTTTTTAAAGTCATTCCATGAGCTAAAATTCCCCGGGGCCGGAATTTTAGCTCATGGAATGACTTTTCCGAAAAATAATTTTTTTTTTTCTTAAAGTCATTCCATGAGCTAAAATTCCCCGGGGCCGGAATTTTAGCTCATGGAATGACTTTTTTCCGAAAAATAATTTTTTTTTTTTTTAAAGTCATTCCATGAGCTAAAAATCCCCGGGGCCGGAATTTTAGCTCATGGAATGACTTTTTTCCGAAAAATAATTTTTTTTTTTTTTTAAAGTCATTCCATGAGCTAAAATTCCCCGGGGCCGGAATTTTAGCTCATGGAATGACTTAAAAAAAAAAAAAATTATTTTTCGGAAAAAAGTCATTCCATGAGCTAAAATTCCGGCCCCGGGTATTTTTAGCTCATGGAATGACTTTAAAAAAAAAAAAAAATTATTTTTCGGAAAAAAGTCATTCCATGAGCTAAAATTCCGGCCCCAGGGAATTTTAGCTCATGGAATGACTTAAAAAAAAAAAAAAAAATTATTTTTCGGAAAAAAGTCATTCCATGAGCTAAAAATCCCCGGGGCCGGAATTTTAGCTCATGGAATGACTTTTTTCCGAAAAATAATTTTTTTTTTTTAAAAGTCATTCCATGAGCTAAAAATACCCGTGGCCGGAATTTTAGCTCATGGAATGACTTTTTTCCGAAAAATAATTTTTTTTTTTTTTTTAAAGTCATTCCATGAGCTAAAATTCCCCGGGGCCGGAATTTTAGCTCATGGAATGACTTTTTTCCGAAAAATATTTTTTTTTTTTTTTTTAAGTCATTCCATGAGCTAAAAATCCCCGGGGCCGGAATTTTAGCTCATGGAATGACTTTTTTCCCAAAAATAAAATTTTTAAAGTCATTCCATGAGCTAAAATTCCCCGGGGCCGGAATTTTAGCTCATGGAATGACTTTTTTCCGAAAAATAATTTTTTTTTTTTTTTAAAGTCATTCCATGAGCTAAAAATACCCGGGGCCGGAATTTTAGCTCATGGAATGACTTTTTTCCGAAAAATATATATATTTTTTTTAAAAGTCATTCCATGAGCTAAAATTCCGGCCCCGGGTATTTTTAGCTCATGGAATGACTTTTTTCCGAAAAAAAAAAATATATATTTCATTGTATGGTTTAACAAATGGCGACTCAAACCGAACCCAACAAAATCCAAACTAATCATCTTTAACCATAAAATCTCTGTAACTTCTCCATCGATCACCATATACAACCAAGACATCACACCCAGCTCCTCCGCCAAATATCTAGGAATAACAATAGACCCGAAGTTAAATTTCAACATACACACAAAAATCACGAAGACAAAAACTATTGCCCGGGCAGCTCATTTCCGCAAAATTACATTTAAAAATAGACTTATCGCAACGAAACACGCAACACAAATCTACAAAAGCATCTGTCGCCCATTATTAGAATACGGCCACCCCATTTTTTTAAACTGTAACAACCCAGCAATTAAAAATATAAAGACCGCCGAAACTACAGCTCTTCGTCGCCTCACAAAACTAAGGCACCCCAACAACCAACTACATAACCCTTCGAATGCTCTTCTGTATGCGAAAACTGGTGTAGAACCAATTTTAAATAGAACAAAAACACTCAGCAAAGTCTTCGCCGAACAACACCTAGACGAAATAGCTCCCCTCTGTAACACTTTACCTCCTGACACTATGAGCAAAAGCAAATTTCCCACAGAATCGCTCTTCGCGAAGCTCGCTAATTTAATAAATTAATCATACCTTCTTTTTCTCCCTATATTCATCTATTTACTTAATTTTTAGTCAATATACTAATAATGTAATGCAATAAAACCGAAATATCCCGGCTGAAGGACTTCGGTCAATGGCCAATTGGCCCGTACATACACGACGCGCAAATTATTATTATAAAATTTAAGCATATATACATGTACTGTAAAGGGTCAATAAACTGTCTGTTACTACTACTATATATATATATTTTTTTAAGTCATTCCATGAGCTAAAATTCCGGCCCCGGGGATTTGTAGCTCATGGAAAGACTTAAAAATAAAAAAAAATATTTTTCGGAAAAAAGTTATTCCATGAGCTAAAAATCCGGCCCCGGACAACAGTAGCGCGTGAAACAACTAAAGAGTCGACAGCTCTCCATCCGCGGTATGTAAGGGCATAGCTGCTACAGCGAGAGAAAGAGAGGCTGTTTGACGATATTGTATTTCATCAATGGCTTCGCTCGGTTAACGAAAGCCGTGGGTAATTAAAACATGGGGCGCGACCAGCGTCGCAGAGATATTACGCAAGACCCGTCTCGTTGTCGCTCGTAAAAAAGTGATCCGTCGGCATCGTGGAAGAGCTCAATGCGCGAAGCGCCGGTCGAGTAATTAGATTTCTGTAAGAGTGCACGGGAGCATGAGCGAAGTCGAGGCAGGACGGACGCGGATAAAAAGAAGCGAAGAGATGAGCGAGAGATACTGTAACGCTTTCTACGTGCTGTAAACCCGGTGAGTAAGAGCACACCGGGCGGCTCTCGTTTCATGCGACAATTTGCGAGGAAATTACGATTTTATTTAATGAACGTGACTAGGCAGCGCGAAATGTTTTGTAAGAGTTGATATCATACCGGGTTGAACTTTACGAGAACGTTTTTTGTGCAACTCTCTAAGAACTGAATTTTACTGTTAATTTTACTGTTTTTCCAGATACATTAACTGATGCCGTGTATCGAAAAGCCATCACAAAGAAATAAAAATATTTATTTATAGATCCACGGATACATGCTTTATGTGCAGAGATATAATAATGAATGAAAAAATTCCTGAGGCGGGGTAGAGTTGGATCGTAATTGGACCGAGCCATTATTCTCCGTACACGAATGCATTGTACGGTCTCTCGGTCCGTGAAACGGTAATAGAACGAGAGGTTGCGCGCACCACGATCAGACACTACCACCACGATCAACCAGTGTACCGGGCGTGGTTAAATCGGTGATAATCCGACGTTTCACCGTTCATTTTCCACTCGTTCATTGTGATAGTCCATAGATAGAGGAAAAGCAGCACAGCGGCAACGCGAGGCGCGCGTATAATACATTATTTTACATTGCAAGTTTTATACGCATGGCATCGTATATTTCTGCACAATAAGGTAAACTAATCCGTCAGTCTCTCGTCATACTTTTGACACGGAGTGCGCGGAGATATGATGCAGTGTGCACTATAATAATCGCTCGTAGCTCCGGAGAGATTAGTGATGGATGTCCGTGCACCAAATTTATGACTCCGGAGCTAAAACAAATATTTTTCATTAATCCGGTATTTGACTGTTTATCACAATCTGGGAAACAAAGTAGCGTGGTGAATAAAGTACATATCACCCAAATTTCGTACTACGGCGATTAAATCATCTGTTAAATAAGATATTTATATTTTGTAATGCGCGTCTTCAATTTCAGTGCATTATAACTTCCACGTTTTTGGAGTTAGGTACAATTTTTTTTCGGTACATTTGTCTTCACTTCGACTAAAATTCTGATGAGGGAAAATGATAGGTTCCTATTTAAGATAATGATGTTGACTTAAGATTGAACCAGACAAACTTAATGATATGGCTATTTTATATTCGCCTCAAAACGAATTAATTTTGATATAAAACTTTTTTGTGTAGCACCTTTATTTCATTAGTCGTGTTAGTATATTTAAAAAAATGGGTAACCCTGTACATCAAAACATGAACCAAAATTGTTACCGATCCAATTAATGAAAACAAAATTTATACATTTTGTCGATTGTATGAAAATAATTTATTTCCAGATGCCTTCTGTGCAATCTCATATAAAAGAAGCGCGATGGTGTAATCCAGAATCCACCGAGTAATCGTTATAAATGTTAGGAAAAAGCCGAGGTCTCGAGCGATCTTGTGCCACCTCAGACGATAATTTGTTTAGTCGTCAGTAAAAGCGAACAGGATGGGAGCTGGATAGGGATTTGATGTCGAAAGGGGAAGCGAAAGGTGGTCCCGGGTTCAGCGAAGCTTGGTTAATGTTAAATTGACTTTATTTCCCCTTTCTCGTCCGTATATCCTTTTCCCCGCCGGCCCCACGCCGTAGCGTTATACACGATAACATCCTGGCCCAGTAATGAGAGACTTTTATGCTTGGGGACGTTCTAACGAAGCAGACCTCGTAAACGCATACGAGGCGCACAGCCGACTTCGTCGTACCTATATCGCCTCTCACCATCCTGCATCGTGTATCCTCTATTCTGGCAGCCGCACACGGTTACGACTTTATCCGCGAGCGTCGAATTACGCGGTTGTTAGCATGCAATAGGTAGAGTGTGTTGTGGATCTTAGTTCGCTAATGCGATGCTTTACGAACATTCTGTTGTGGTACATAGTATACAAAGCGGTATAGCAGTCATTGGCCGTCTGTTCGTAATAGCGAATTCTGGAGTGACGCAAAAAGCCGCTAAAAATATGGAGAAAACAAAATTTGAAATTACATAAACAAGAGAAAACAAAATTTGGAGGGTAAATAAATCATTATTTATTTACCCTCCAAATTTTGGTTTCTCCATATTTTTTAGCGGCTTTTTGCGAAACCGGACTGCGCATGCGTGTCGCCATTTGTAAAAAATGAGCTTATTTTCCGTACCCGTTGCACTCACGAAATGTGGTTATTTTTGTAGCGAAATCGGGAGAAAAGTATAGTACGCTACATGGGAAGCGGTGCAACTTTTCACCTCATGTGAATTTCTGCCCTCGCTTCGCTCGAGCATCAAACTTTACACTCGGTGAAAAGTTGCACTTTCCTCCCTTGTAACGTAATGTACGAATTTTTTCCCTATACTCGTTAGCAATTACTGTTTTTATGTTGTCGACGTCCATCAAGATTTTATATTGCATTTTTACATGAGAACATGAAAAGCTTTGACGCTGACGTGGGTTTCTTCGTGTACGCCGTGCATACATCGACGCGGCTGATATCTCGAGAGGCGGCGTGTGCGCGTCGCTGGACTTCGATAGCAGCGTGGCTTGATTGGCCGCCGTTGGGTTGCCCGAGTGCCCAGCCAAGAGACGTGACGTACTGTCGAACGTGGAAAGCTCCATTAACGTCGACTCGCGTTCGGTAATCGATATTTTTTGGAGCACGTCGGGGACACGAATTAACGGTCGCCAGTGGCGAACCGTCCACCCAGCGACGGGTACCATGTACCGGGTAAACGATACATGTCATGGGTCCGCCGAGGTACGACCACTTTCTAGTTATTGGGATACTTCTACAGCGGAACTCGATTTTCCTTTTACCAGACGAAATGACGCTGTTTCATGTGGTGCCGGTAGTTTTTCTTTTTTCATCTTTCAGTGTTTGAAAAAAAAAAAAAAAAAAAAAACGAATCAGGTGTCACACAAGTTTGACTGATCAGGAAAAACGATTTCCTTATTACGTACCTTGACGGCTTGCTTTATCAAAAAGTTTGTGCCGTACATGGGAAAAAATATAATTGATTTAATATAATTGATTATTTCCGAGATAAAGCAATTGCATCCCCTTCATGAAGCACAGAATCTTCACGTAAGGTTAATGTATCCATGAATGGTATGCAACTCAAACTGCTTTTAAGTCGGGGTAACTCGTATTCATTCTTAAAAATAAGGGTTTAATAAGTTTTTTTTGTTTTTAGTTAATAATCTCAGAATTCGAAGACGGTTTTGCTAAAAAAATAGATCAAGCTAGAGTTATTACTTTCCAACATTGCTCCCGAATAAAATAATGTCACTTCACAACGTTGAACAACGAGTAGAGTAGTCACTTATTGTTGTTGAATCTCTCGCCCTTCCCGTCGTCTCTCGTCAATCCGCGTGCGCCCACACTCTCACTGGATGCATCCAAAGTGGCACGAATTTCAGGCGCGATCGTGGCGGAGAATTTACTTCGTTCCCCGGAGGCATTTCTGCGGATCGTAGAGTAGAACGAGCGAGCGAGGATCAGGCAGTTCCAGCAGGAGTAGAAGTGTGCGCCGCTAGTGTTCGAGTGAACGTTTCGCGCTCAATATATCGACTTCTTGCATCTCCCCGGGCTCTCCGGGCTCTCAGGGTGTAATTAGCTGATTGCACACGAGTCAAAACCCGTTGCGAAATGTGGAAGGGGTGCGAGAAGCTTTCAGGCACTTTACAGCGCGCCATATGTATGTATATACTACCGCCGAGCGCGTACAACACGTCTTCGGGAGAGCCATCGATTTCGCCTAATCTCAAGTAGCCTTGGAAAGCTGCAACGATCTAAGACCAGAACAGCACCAACTGCACCAAAATACAGACACAATAGCTGTTGCAAACGATTTGAATTTCAAGATTATTCCGAAATCCAACCAGAAACATTTATTTTCTCTAAAACTACGTTCTGATCTCTTCCGGTCGCCCATCTACCTAATTTATCAGAGTACCAGGGACAGTCAGCCCAGCCCGCAACAGCACGAGTTGGTTTAATTAGTCGCCTTTATCTCCGCGCGCAAGTGGGAGGCAGATTTTACCCGATCGCGCATAAAGAAAAACAAGCTCTCGCGTCTATTCGTTCGATTTCCACTTTCGTTGTATATATACGGATACTAAAACTCGGTTCTCTTTCCCCAGTTTCCTTATGGTGGAGGCCTCCGTCGTTCGCCGTTTTCTTCCTCTCTGTAATCCTCTTTAATTATCCTTCCATTATCCTCCAATCACTTCGACGCACTTATACTTTTCCACTTCTTGGCTTGGCATTCATTATCCGTTCTTGGGCCTTATCTTCGCCGCGCGCGCTACGTCTGCTCTTTTGGCGCTCGCGCTATTCCTTCGCCAGCTCTCCACTCGGTATTTCCTATCCCAACGCAGCGGGGCGCTACTCACTCAACATCTTTCTATTCTCTTCGCTGTGGTCCTTCTCCTTTGCTCTCCACTCATTTCAGTGGATTACACTCTCGTCTGGCTCCTTTCGAGTCCACTCCCGGTGGAATACCATTGCTAAAACTTTGTTCCAACAGCGGCACCAGCAGCAGCGGCGCTAGATTGAGCTTTACTCGCTTCTTCCCGCTTACCCTTCAACGGATTGACATCGCAGCTCCTTTTGTTTTCCAATTTCTTCGAGCAATCGAGCAATCGAGCAATCGAACGATCACGATGAAGCGGCAACGAGTCGCGAGGGTTGTCTTCTCGAAACAACTTGCTCCGTGATGTTTCAAGAATTCGTTACAGATTTTGCATTTTTCGAATGGCACGAACGCGGTCGAACTATTTAACTGGGTCAGAACTTTTAGTATAACAATGGAAATGACTCTTCTTATCCTCATTATTTTAGCTGTAAAATTAAGTATAACAGAATGCACTTTCGTCATATTCGTAGACATTTCTATGAATACAACGAAAGTGCATTTTGTAGAATATATGCTGTTAATTAAGTAGATATCGTTTATTAAAGAAGTCGACGGCAGATAATCCGAATTGAAAATTCTGGCATTTTTTTTAGTACTAAAAAGATTTAAAGCTTTCGTTCAACATCTATACATTAAAAGAGTAGCCACCCTTGTAAAAAAATACACAATAAAAAATCTCCTTGGTTAATAAAAATGTACTCGGTTAATATATTGCATTTGTTTTATTATTTTTGAAAGGAAATTTTTTATTGTGAATTTTTATTTGAAAGGTTTGATATACCGTAAATAGGGTTTTCGTGTTTTCATCCTGAATTGCTATCACCTGTCCGTGTCGCGAAACTATCGCGTAGTATTTGCAGATTTCCCTGAATTATTCATGCCCATGCCTCGGTACTATTAGTGTCGGGTTACTCGTTTTGACAGAGACCACCGCTTAATTTGACACTTGACGCCCCCGTGCGCGCGCGGAGTCTCAAACCACCGTGACGGAGTATTTAACAGTTGCAGGATCGCGAATGTCACTCCGTCGGGTCTTCAATCCCATCACACTCTGGCTGTATCTACGGCGTTCTCTTCCTCTTAGGTACTTACTGCAATTCGCCAATGCGCCGTGGTTGCTCTGTATAGGCACCGCCGAGATGACTTGACAGAGAGCTACTCGCTAATACTGCCGGGGACAGCCTCGGAGAACAATGTTTCGCGATGCCAGTTAAATCCTCGGGATTATTTACTCGACGAGGGACTCCTCTAAGATTTCCATAAATCTCGACGCAAAATCATCAAAAGTTCGGCTTTCGGTTCTCCTCGTAGACATTTACTCCGAAATTTTAAGCAACGGCGTCAACGCTTTCTACACATATATGAAATTTTATCCCCTTACTAAAAAGTTGGTACACCACGATAGTATTAATGGTGTCTCGAAATGAGAAGTTTATTTTAAATGGCTGTGTTAATTGTTGCCGTTTTATTCGTGCTGTGACATTTCCGTGACACCGTCCTTTTCGATGGCGATATAAACGACAGGGAAGACCACATCTGAATATTTGAGGATAGCAGTCTCGGTACAGTCCAGCTAAACATGGGATTCTAATATAATTTTGAATACATCTTAATGACATTAAAATCTGAAAAAATTAGGCGTACAGAGGATGCTACTAAAATTAATTTGCATAATATCAAAATGCTATTGCTAAATTAATTTAAAAAATGAATTTTTCTGCAAATTTACCCGATCACCCAACTTCTCTATTTAATGAAAATGATTCGTGTCCAATGTTTTGAAATTGCGGTCTTCACCCTTCATTTTGTTATAAAAAACGCAATTAAAAAAAACTAGACGAAATTCTGAAAATCATACGCATTCAGAAAAAATAATACATCATTTTCATTTTTTGAAGTTGGGGTTCCGGGTAATTGTTGTAGCAGTTCATTTTTTCATTAATATATTAATAATAACTTGATATTATTATTATGCAAAATCCATCTTTGCAGCACTTTCCATATGCCTAATTTTTTAGATTTTGATGTAATTGAAGTATTCGAAATTCTCTTAGAGTTCCATGATTAGCCTGATTGTACGAAGTCTACTACCTTCAGCAAACAAAATATCGTGGTTTCGATCTTTGTACTTTTTGGGCACAACCCGGAGCTACGAGTTTCAAAATCGAGAAGCTCGTCAATTAATAAATAAGTATATGCCGTTCATATTCATGTTCTGCATGAGTTTTTCAGTCGGAGCGGAGTCTTGGAACATTGTATTGTCCTGAAAATGTTGGGCGAGCGAGCAAGAAGTTTTTCTTCTCGTTGTGTATGGGTGCAAGGAAATGCAGAGTGGGGGTCATTTATGCATGACCTCTCTGTGCTCGGAGAATTGTGCAAGAGGTGCTGGCACCGCGACACGATGAGCGAAGGTGCAGCCAGCCTGTCGACGGTTACGCCGCAAGGCTCCTTGCGCGCGGCATTCATTCGGCGCCGTCGGGTTGCCATTCTTCGACTTAGCTTTGGAAAACTCGTTTGAACGCTACCGGTGCCCGACTGGTTCTCCACCGCTCTGTTCCGGCACATCTCCCTTCGACCTTTCTCCTTCCACTCGTTTTTCCTCAAAGTCGGCACAAACTTTTGCACAGTTTTCCCCAACAGGTACTCCACCCGGGCTGGTCCAAATCCTGCCGAACTACTCACCGCTCGCGCTTTCTCCACTCGCTTCACTCGCCTCTCACCTTCTTTTCTCAGCTTCTCTCCGTTAGGTACCGAACCCCGGGAACACACGTTGGCGCATTTACACAAACGTCCAACATATTTTCCAGCGATTCGCTCCTCCCTCAAATCCACCTACTGGCTGTTTTCACGGGGAAGAGAGAACAAAAAACGAAGAGGGGGGAAAAAAGCAAACCAGTGGCCACCACGAGTTGAGACTCAAAGTTGAGTCGCATAAAACTTTCTCGCTCTTTCCTCCTCGCCGAGATTACTCCGCGAACTACGCTGCTCGCCTGGGCACCGCTCTTGAACTTCACGTCTACGAGATGCATTTCCTGAAATAGTCTCTCGTGAAGAACCCTCTTCCTTCAATCCCTGTCCATTGGACTTAGCTTTCCATTTCTCCTCTCCGTATCCCATTTACAATATAAAAGATCTCCGCGATTCTTTGCCCTGAAGCCTTGTACAGTGATTTTCAAATACGAATATATGTGTATTCGTCTGTATGGATCGGCAAAGTTGCTTGTTGAAAAACCTTTGGCGTCCCCTTAGCGAAAATTATCCATTTTTGCTTCCTCATAGAGGAAGCTTTGTTTTCGTGAATTTTTTTTTTTTCGATATTTCCGTGTTAACATACTCAGCCAGTTAACATACTTTTTACAAAGCCACAGAGGTGGGTTTGTAAAAAAGGGAAATTAATGAGGAAGCAATGTGCAAAGTTCTTCTTTGCAACTTTTTTATAAATCTTTTACACTATCTTCACCGTCAAAAAGTTTAGTTACAGTCAGAATATTGAACAGAGTTCATGAAAAAGAAGAAAAGATTTTAAATAGTACTGGTTTGAAGGAATGTATTTTCGTTTCTGACGTTATTACTTCTGGGCAGTATATGCGTCAATCAAAAGTAACAGGCGTTGGTTAATAATTGAATAACACCAAAGTGCTTCTCTTCCAACGTCTAGACGCCTGATTTCACGAATTGATAAAAAATCCGTGAAAACAAGGGTTCACTTCACTCTCGTCCGCAAATATTCTTCCGCATAAAATCACAAACTCCGTTTTTCACCACTGAATTTCGTGATGCTTTTTACCGCCCCGACTCGGGAGTTTTAATTCTGGGAAAAAAATAATATCTTACCCCCGGGGCGCGGACTGGGATACGCATCGAGAGTGAGATTCTCATTCGAGCGTGTAGGTTCATTCGCTGGGTGGCTGCGGGCATAAGCCGTCTGCCTGCCGGCTAATCAATGATTCAACTCGCCAATTACGCGGAGGCGCCTCGAAAAATGCTTGGCACCCATCTACGACGCACCCACTCTCGTTGCCCACTGAAATATTCACAAACCCCTTCGCTTCCATTCCCCTTCGCGAACGGGTGGCTCTCGCCTTTCCAGCACTGGTTCCTCGCATCCTCGCCGCAGCGCTCTTCGTTTCCCATGACCAGAAACCCCCGCAGCCTCCACGACTCTTCGGGCTAACGCTAGAATTCCACCCTTTCCAGCCGCTCATTCGCTCTTTTCTTCCCTCGTTTTTCCTCGCCCCCACCCTACTGGTGCCATTCCCAGAAAAACGCCTTCTGGCTTTACCTCTCAGTTAAAATAACGCGAATCCTCGTGCAAAATCATGCTTCGTCTTCCTTTTTTCCTTCATTTTTCTCCATCCCTCGCGCCGAAGCGATGGGGATGCTCGAAGCAGCATTGAAAAGAATGGCCTACCGCAACTAAGTTGAATAATTTTTTCTTTACAGAAAGTAAGTCCCGATGCACTCAGGTTGCTCATAAAAGTTGAAAATCAAGTATCCTCGACTGTTCGAAAAAGTAATTTGGGTTTGAATACACCATGAGAACATCAAAAACACATTTGCGTGTATTAAAAAAGGAAATTAAACTACCTACCAAGTAGAAAGCTTATGTTCAAAACATTGTTTTTTAATTACACAAATTCCATTCATTAGCGTTCATTCATTAAGAATAAAACATTTACAACAGAGATAGGAAAATGTGGCGGACCTTTTTTAAAGAAGAATAGCCGCTAAACAGGATATGCTCTTGACTGTAGAAAAGGGGGAAAAAATGAGCTCGTCCGTATATTCGTACGAAAAATTCACTTGTTCTCGGACACAAGGAGCGCGCTCGGCGGGAGTCCTGCGAGGCTTGAGGGCGACAGATAGACAGTAAGATAGAGTGTATCCTTCTCCGTTGGTCTCCCTGCGCATGTAGCGCTTGTCTTCATCGCGTGCCAGGTTGAAAGAAAAAAATTTCCAGCACGGAATTCATTTGTACCGGGGAAGTACAAGAGCGAGAGAGTGATAAAGGGAACTCTCACCCATCCGAGTCTGCTCATCCCTGGCTATGAACGGCGTTTTCCTGCTTCTCTCTGTATACCGGGCTGCGCGTTTCATCTCGAGACATTCTACGTTTCTCCCTCCGAGTATAATACAACAGAACATCGCTTCGTATATAGTACTTTTTTTTCTTCCCAGGTCCGATTTTATTAAACCGGCCTGAAACGCTGTGCTTTTGCACGCACTCATTCAAGTTATACGTCGAATTAAAATAAATTGTGCAAATTCGTTCTTAAAAAAAGTAAATAAGTTTTTTTTATGGTTGTTGTGAATATTGATGTCTGGGACGAAGATTATATCGGGTAAACGTTGGTACGGATTCTTAAATATTGTAAACTTCGTATACTCCCTTGTATTTATATCATTGATGTAACTTAAGTGTTAACCCATGCTACTGATAAAATGTAATAAAACCACACGAAATTTCTTCATATTCAATTACAAATTCGATTAAGTTTACTCTAAAAAGGCGGGTTTCTGCATATACAGGGGTTCTGTATGTATGCAGGTGTTATAACACCAGTTTCTTCGGACTCAAGTATATGATTCACATCACGTAGTAGTAGTAGGTACGGGTATAATCAACCATACAGTAGTTGAGCGCCGGAGCTACTATCCTCAGTCGATGATTATATAGCAGCCAAAACAATTTCAAAATTACGGACTACACACACCGAGAAAGCAGATTAGTTGCAGGAACCATGAAATCGATAGGTTTCATATGCTACCAACATGGTAGAATATGTCATGATGAATCGCGTGACACACAAACTGTTTAGGTGTTGATTCGTGCGTTTCACGTTTTGTGCAATTGTTGGAGCCAAAAAGCTGGGCACATATCATATTTAAATATAGTGCACCGCACAACCAGCGAAAGGGAATTAAATTATCGCCGCCACGGCCGCAGCAACCGGACTCCCGAAATTATTAACGACTCAAAACGTCATGTATATTCTAGCGGGGGAAAATGTAAATGTTGGCTATGTTGGCCCGAACCACAGCCAAGCATTCGTTCAATCGCGCACGCGGTGTACACTAGTGTGCTTGTGTATTAGTTTAAATCGCTCTTGAAAATCGATATCGATGGTTCGATCTCGCACCTCTGTTTTGTTCGGCTACGTGGCTAACAAATTTGCCGTTTACTATAATGCGACCAATCGTGTAAACGTCATTTTGATTCGAAATACTTTGCGCCGTGTCGCGTTGCGTCTGTAACGATAATCAATTGACTGTCATTTTGATTGCATTTTAATGGACATTGTTGTTACTATGACGCGAACATATTTTTCGAAATAGCTTGATTGCAATTAAAAAAGTGTCTCGTGGACACCAACAAGCTTGTTGATTGGTAACCGCAGTTTGATCGTCCGAAGACTCTTAGAAAATACATGACCCATCGAAAGTTGAAATATCGAAAACTGAAGCCTCCTTCCAAGCGTTCTGATTGGTAGGCGGCGACTTCGATGTAAAGTCGATTTCGAACTGTCATGGCCGTTGCAGAGTCACGTGTCTCACGCATTTTGAATGCGGCTGTATTCTTCACAGTTGTGTGGAATAGAATACATTCTTCGAATCGAAAGTTGATTATACAATCGAAACACTGAAGCAGAAATAGAGTCACGTGGAGTTCAGATGGATAATCCTAACCTAAAAGAGCGCGGATTCATATGGAATTTTACAAACATATGCAGATATCTTACTTAGTTACAAGTACAGATAAATGAAAATCAAGGAGAGCGAGCGAAGCGAGCACGTTATTACTATAGCACGGAGAGAAATGTCTGTGTTGTGACAACAAAGAAAAGTGACAAGAAAAATCGTTTTGTTAGGCTAACAAAAATATTGATCAGCCCAGCAAAAAAAAAATGTTCAGCCGAACAAAAGATTTGTCAGCTTAGCAAAACTTATTTGACAGCCGAACAAAAGATTGGTCAGCCTAACAAAACAATTTTTGTTGTCACTTTCCTTTGCTGTCACAACACAGAAATTTCTATCCGTGAGTATTTCATAATCCATATTGGTTAATTCAATTTTTTTCGTCCGTTTCAGAATAACAGAGACGCCTTTCGTGTTGGCTGTGTGAACCGTCACGGAAGACGATAATATTGATTCCACGCGTGATTCCCGGCGAGTGTCGGTGCGAGTGAAATGATAATCAGAGAAACGCCGGTGCCAAACTGGTATTGATAGAGACTCAGAGAGAAGCTCGCGGCGCAGATTGCTCGGAGCATACAAAGGCTCAAGCCGAGGATCCTCGTCCACCTGGCTGGAAAACCTGTATACGCGGTCCGACCGTCTTCGTGCACGTACATTCAACGCGTCCGTGCAAATATCTCGAGAATTCGCGTTTCTCACTCCCCTATAAACACACCCAACTGCACCCCCCCCCCCCCCCCCCCCCACCCCTGGGAGAATTCTGCGAGACTGTCATTGTCCTCGTTGAGGTTTCCGCGCGTCTCCGACTCCTGGCGCCCGGGGTTGGCTTCGGAAGCTATGCCTCGTTGCGTTGCACCGACCGCCCGCAACTTCGGGAGCCTAACAGGAGAGTTTACACATCCGACATTTGCGAACTCGATAGCCCCGGTGTCGACGGCGGGAGAACAAACGCGAGCGCCAAGGTAAGCGACCACTTTGCTTAATTTCACTACGCGTAACAACTGCGCCTCGACAAATATATTCAACGACGTGGTACAAGGCATATACACGGAGAGAAGGATCTGATACTTTTTACCACATTTCTGGTGAAAAGTGTTGTAAATTTCCGGTAGAGGGGAGACATAACGCCATCTATCGAGAAGAACTAGAACGATGAGAATTTTTACCACGAAATATGGTAAAAAATATTATATATATGTTGGAAATTCTTATAGTTCTCGTACTGTTCGTCAGGTGGCGGCTATGGCTTTTCAATACCAGGCGCATTGGTAATTTTTACTATCGCGTCCGGCAAATTTTATCAGATCCTTCTCTCCGTGTACAGCGACACTATAGTTTGCAACGAGCAGATTAATATTAGAAACCCTTCACCGTTTTCGCGCGCGCGAATTTCGATTGTCAAGTTTTACATCGGGAAATACGCGAGCGATTCGCGCGGGTACGGTGAATATATATTCGCCGTGCCAATCCACTTAACGTCACTCCGAATAATTCCATTCTCAAACGCGTGACGGAGCGGCGAGCACGCGGCGCGAAATGGGCGTGTTACGAGAAAATATACTTAAAGAGCTCTTCTCACGCTCGCGATTCCTTCAGTGAATACAGAATAATAATAAGATTGATATTTGGTGGCCGGGAAAACTCGAGCACGAATATACCATACGTTTCGTCTCTACGGTGTGGATATGCGAGGCCTAGTAAAAAGAGAGAAAGAGAGAGAGAGAGGGGAAGGTGGTGGGCGGGGCGATGAGGGATGAGGAAGTGGAGGAGGATGCGGCTGAGCGCACTCGCGAGAAAGCGTCTCCTCCGATAGATCATCGCGTGGCAGACGTGACGGCGTTATATCGAGCAATGCCAGCTCGCTGTCCGTGAAGAACGATTATGAGTGGGTCGCAGTGACATATATGCGAGGCGTAAATCTCGAAGTGCGGCAGATGAGTGCGGACTTTTGCGGGATCGAGAAGTGGAGGACAAGAGAGAGAGAAAGAGGGAGAAAGAGAGAGAGCAGCAAGGGGGGGGGGGGAGAGGGAGAGAGGGAGTGAGAGACCTCCTTCCTCCCTCCCTCTCTCTCCCTCTCTCTCCGTCCTTCTCCAAAACCACCTATGTGACAAAGCTTATTTATTCATTATTTAGCTTCCTCATAGCTTCAGCTTTCACTTTAGCTTCGTGAAAAAGGAAATTAGTGAGGAAGCAATGTGCAAAGTTTTGTTTGGTAACTATTTTATTTCATCAAGTAACGAAGCTTGTTGAAGCGTTTTTTTTTTTTTTTTTAATAAAAATGCTATGAAATCTGTATATATAGATAGTTTTTATAAGAAATTACAGTAATTGTAGGGCAGTCGATAGAGATATAGGCAATTGAATGTTCGTACTTTCGGTAATTAGAAATGAAAATTGTAGAATAAAAAATGCGATGTCCCATACAGCTACCATACACCGTTACATTTCGTTTTGATTAGCGAAATTCTAAATTTAAAAAAAATTCGAAATTCCATAAAATCCAAAACGCTTTACCGGTTTCTTCGAAATTCAATACCAAACAACATTGAACGTATCTTGAGTTATGAAGAACTATTCAGCTAAATCGTCGAATTTTCCGTTTATGAGGAAGTTCTATAAGGAAGTGAATGATCGTGGTTTTTTTTACAGGTCGAAAAAGATGGATATAATCGATTTAATTGTGCAAGCAAAAATCTACGAGACTGAAAAGAATCTATAAAATGAAATTCATTGCAGAATTTGTTGTGTTCGTACCTTTAATGACCTTACGGAACCATGTCGACGCGTTATTAAATATTTTCGGTATAATGAGAGCGGTAACAGCATTGGGCAAATGCAATAAAATTAGCATTTTTTACATGCACGAGCAGGTTTCATAGGTGATATTGCTGTGTGAGATGGAGAGCAGGCTCTGCGCTCGGGTTGGCTGCTACACCCGAGAAAAGCGTATTTTCTCCCGTGGGGAGATTAACGTGTAACGAGCTTTCGGGATCGAGCTGCTTCAATGCTCCTGGAAATATTTAGCCTCGCCCCACCCGCTCTCTCCACGCCTCGTGGAAGCAACATAGCGAGCTTTTGCAGACCAATAAAAAGTGTACGTAAGGCAACAATAGTCTTCCAGAACTAAAAATAGGAAGCCAGTCTCAGAAAAAAGTTAAATATAGTACCAACTATGTATATGAGCCATTCCAACATAATTTCGGTACGAAAAAAAAGTTCTCACCATATCACAGATTTTTGAAAAAATATTTGGTCGGTATATGCCAATATTTACATGTTTCATTGACACGGTTTATTCTTGGGACAGATTCATCGTTCATAAATTTCTAAAAAACCAAAATGTGTCGAATTGTATGGCCTACTAGAAAAAAATTCATATAGATTTATATAAGACATTTTAGCTCAAATTAACTGAAATTTTACGAAAAAATTATCGAAAATATTTATTTCTTCTCCGAAGGTACCGGTACTTTTTACCCGAATAAATTTCCTTACATTCCGGAGATGAATAACGAATTTTTAAGATTTTTTTTTTTCGAGTGGGACTCGGGATTCCCAGCCACGGTCCACAAACTCAATAAATAAATAGATGTTTGTGAAAACTGTTGTATTTACAATATGAGTGTAAATGTATTTTACGAAATATGTTTCGTTATGATTTGTCGCCCGACACCAGACGTATCACGTACTACTTTTTCGCTCACGTTTTTACCTTTTCGTTGCCACTTTTTTGGGGCCCTTTTTTCTCGCCGAATGATAAAATCCCAAACCTTTCAGCTTTTATTTTTATTTTTTCTTAGCGCAAGCAGCGCGCCCTCTACCTGCACAGCCGTCACTCAAACGTAAGAAACCCATTCGTCTTTTTCCATCTCCGGGGAAATAAAAGCAAGAGAGGACACGGTGTGGGATAAGATAGCGTAAGCCAGAGGGAAACGCGCGCAGCGAGAAAACCCGAAATTGAGGCGAGGGTATGCCGAGAAGCGAAAGATACTGGTCAAAGTACGGTTGTCGTCCTGTTGCTCGGTGCGTGTGACAAAGATTTCTTTGCTCTTACCGTCATCCACGTCCACCGCTTCTGTGTTCTGGCAAAAAAAAGTCATCTACATTTTACGTCAATGATTTTGTCCTACAAGTATAAAATATGAGATAGATGGAACCAGAGCATGTCGGAAGACTTTTTGTTTGGTATTTTTAAAAAATGATTACGGAGGTTGTATTCCATGATCAATTGGGTATATTCAGTGCCATTTTAAACATAAGGTCCCGGCTATTCATAGTTTCGTTTAACCCTAGAACTCATGACACATTCTTTTTACCTTCAAACTCATGATTTCAGCAATCACTTTGCGATTTTTCGCCGAAAAAATCAATTTCACTCGTATCGATTGATCCACTGGAGGTATGTTTGATGTCAATTTCATTTCTACGTTTCCGTTGACCCAGAAAACTGAAAGGAATCCGTTAATAAATCGTATATATTCAGAACGGTTTTATTGTTCTATTTTTTTCCATGACTTTCGGTTCAGAGTATAGAAACAGTGACCCAGATAAAGCGTGAGAAAAGTTAGCTGAAAAAACAGTTGAAAAGTAATCGCGCCACGTGAGCCACGTAACCGCGAGCCCCCGAGTTAATATCTTCCACGGAAGGGCGGAAGCACTTTCTTACCGCCACATCTTCGCAATATAATTTACATATTCATCGATAAACTTTTTCGCCGTTCATTTTTTTCAATTTACCGTCCTTAAGAGCATCAAGGGATTTAGTTGAGCGCGAGAGGCCTTTTGGCGCAAGCGGAAATCGGTGTTTCAAAAGCGATCATCCCATCGCGCCGCGGCTGAAACTGCGAAGCGAATCAAGATCAACGCATGTGGCGTATCGCTTTCAGCTTTCGAAATTGATTTTTTAATTTTTTTTCCCACCCGAAATGTGATAAAAATAGAAAAAGGTAAAACAACGAAGCGAGAAGCGCGGGTGGGCTCTGCTGTGGTCGCGAAAGCAAGCGGCAAGTAAAGTGACGGGATTCGATCGCTTTCAACGAATGAATAACAAACGACTCTACGTGTGATACAATTGCTCTCAAAATGGTGACGCTATTTTGCCCAACGACATATCGCGGACGCGCGAGACGACCGAGGCCAGAGTAGACAAACGAGAGTCCACCGAGAGAAAAAGTTTCCTTGATTCAATGAAATTTCCTTGAAATCTCAACCTATGAAACATTTCTTTGAGGTCAATGAAATAATATCCTTAAGTTAATATTATATTTTCTTTTAATGATGTCATCAACCAAATTATAGGTTATGTTCACCAAGTTTTTGGTTACGTACCATAGTACTTAGATATGTTCACCAATAACTTCGATGGTTTAACCAGTGATTATCTGCTTGATTTGACTTGACTTAACTATAACATAACAGATCAGCTTGCGCGAGAAACACCAATACGACTTATCGCGAATGAGCCAAACGTTGACAGACCGGGTGCCGTCAGGCATATCGTTTCTTTAAATCAAGGAGATCGTGTCTTTGAAATTCAAAGAAATATTTCATTGAATTCAATGAAAAAAATTCAATCCAGCCATTTCTTTGGAATCAAGGAAATTTTTTCTCTCAGTGCGAGAGTCGAATTCGCCGCCGCAGCCCGGCGCGCGATACGTTACGTACGCAGGAGACCGGAGTTCCACGTATCTCCTGTCTCGCTCGTTCCCGCGCGAATTCGCCAACACCCCAATGGGGTTTTATCGACGCGAGTTCCACCTTCCTCGGGAGCTCATGCCAACCCATATACTCGATAATTGAATAATCGTATGATAAACAGGCGGTACAAATTATACAGATGCATTATTTAGGGCAAACGCGATGCGCTATATTGGACGTAAACAATTACACTCCGCGTGTGGAGAGTAGCGTAACGCGATTGTACTGTACCAGTGATGCGAGTCAGCGCTCTATCAGACCCTAATAAAAGTTGGACCTGCGCCGCTGTGCAAAAACCTGGCGGTGCAACAGATTTTTTTTTTTTGTGAATCGAGTTAATTTTCCAGCGAGCCGCGGCAGTAGACGGTGTTATTACTCACGAAGATATAGGCCGGAATGTAAATGATATTATATACAAACTCATCCGAATAATCCTTTGTCTCTCGTGAGACCACATGTTCAATAATTATGTACATATGATCAACAGCGAGTGGGAATTATAACTATGCATTATTCGGGGGGGTGCGTGATAGTATAATCCAGGATATTCCTCATGCGCTATGCATGAAGCGGAGTGCCGGCAATGTCGTTTGTTGATCCGTTTATGTGGTTCACTTGATGGAAGTTGGCATTGGTCAGACGCACGAACATGACCGTTTTGACGGCACAAACCTTTCGTCATACGTCAAGAAAACATAAACGACCACGCAACTGACAGCAGTGTAGGCGCACCGTCAATGGGTGCCTTTGCCGATCTCGAATGCTGAGCAGCTCGTTTCGCGGTCGGTAGTTGGATGAGTGACCGCTTAGCCATACACTCGTTTGCGCATCAATTGTGGGAACACACCATTCTGAGTGTACTCAGATTTGGACCATTCTGAGTGTACTTGATATGAAAATCTCGAAAAAAAAATCACGAAAATAAAGCTTCATAGGAAGCAAAAAATTACATTTGTGAAATGCTTTTCCGCCACTTTTGAGTTGACAAAAAAAAATCGCGAAGAAAAATTCTGTGCAGCGACAGCCTGTTTGAAACAGTTCGTTCTTGCATTTTTGTACACACGTATGTCCTAACGAATTGAAAGCGCATGGGGATTTCGACGTGAACATCCGAAATGCTTTGACGTGAACGAAATTTCCCGCATTGGTCCCTCGATTCCCCGGAATAGTCAATAAATCGTGAAATTCCAGGAAATCGCATTTTTTGTAAAACGGACAAAATAAAAAGCCGAGTGCGTGTGGTGAAGGATTTCGCCTGATTCCGACAAGATTTATCCATAGATCCTCAGTGTTCATTTCCGACCTGATGCGCCGCCTGATATTTACAGTCGCCGCTATATCCGATCCGACGTGTATGTACGCCGGGAAAAATCGTTACACTGCCGGCAGCTGATAAGAGCTCAACGAGTCCCTCAGCGCGTTGCCAGTGGAAGGACGGTAGAGCGTCAGCTTCGACAAACGAACAAAAAGACCGCTCGTTTGTTGAATAAAAACAAGATACACCTCCAACGAGCGAATAGAAAAATTTCATCAAATGGATTCGTGGTTTTAATCAGCGAGTAGTCTCAATATTAGAAACATTATTATTACTTTTGTCGTTAGAATTCTGTCGACGACAAAGGGCGGTATAAAACGTCCGTTCGTTTCTCACATCCGTCGGGTCGTTATATCCTCGGTCGTTCCTCGCTCAAAAGAGAATATTCCCTCTGTGGAATCCGCACCCGATCCATTCTCGGGACGTTTTTCGCCCTTTCCATCCGCCACGCGTCGATGAGTCGCGCAGTCATAATCGTTTCTCATCGCGTCCTCGTCTTCGCCGTCGTGGTAGTCGTGGACGTCACTGTCGTCGGTCGTCGTCGTCGGGTGATAAAAGTCGCGAATCGTCAGCACTATGAAATTGCGCGTAGTCATTGGACTGGTAAACGACGGTTAAATGCTTCCCGAAGGCTTTACCCGAGAAAAAGGGGGACGTCCTGGAGGTGGCGGTGTTCGATGAAGCCGTGGATATCCGGCCTCGGCCTTATTGCAGTTCCTGACTTGATCAGTTCCCGCGGCTCGATGTATCCGAGCGTCGAGCGCACAAAAGGAACAGCCCGCGAATGACGGTGGAAGGCGGAGAAGAAAAACTTCTTCCAGCGATTCTTTCGTAGACTTCCCTCCGTCCTTGTTTCCCCCCCGCCCCCTTTTCCCGCACCACTATATAACCTCTTCATATTTCCCGTCGTCTCGCCTCCTCCAGCCGACGTTGTAGTTGATTTTTTCTCCCGTCCATCTCTCGACGTTGCGAATTTCGCCTCGCCGGTGCTCCGGTGCTCGTTTCTTCCCGCTCGCGCGTCTGGCCTCTCTGTGCCTTGTCCGCGCGGCTTGCGACTTTCGACTCATCCCCCTCGTCGCACAGTGGCCGCGCGCCGGCCGGCCGCCAGAGTACTTATTCCTTTTCCAAACACACACGGTGTATTTGCACCGCGCCAGAAATAGCAGCTTCGCCTTCGCTGTCGTCGATCTCACTCCCATATGTATTTCCGCCTCACGCGCCTCTCTCGTCGTGTCGCCATCCGAGCGTTCGCTCTCGCCGCTGTATACGCTCTCTCAGTCGTGCTCGTGACTCGCCGAGTTATGTCTCATAGGGACATAAATCACGAGGCCGTTGCCGCTGACCATACCGTGGAAATTCAGTTGGCTCTGAGCGCGCGTTCGCGCAAGCTCGTGGAGTGGAGAAACGAACTGTGGCGAGCGGCGGGACGCGAGAGTCGGTGAAACACGACAGGGCGAGAACAGCGCGAGAACGCTGGAAGCAGAAGCGGAGAAGTCGGGGGGGGGGGGGGGGGGGTGAAGAAGAAGGAGAAGAGAAAGAAAAAAAAGCGACAACGAAAACGAACCATTCAGCCATACAAACCGCGAAACTCTCGGGCGTTATAAAGTATCGGATACTCGCGGTATGCGTTAGCAGAGCTGAGCGGCGAAATGGGGAAAATGAGGGAAAGAGCGCGCGAGCCTGAGGGAACTCCGCAACACCGGGAATGAAAGGGTTGAATTGAAAGGGTGGTGCGGGAGAGCGAGGGAGACGCGTTGCGGTGCGTGAAAACAGAGAGACCAAGAGAGAGAGAGAGAGAGACCAGCGGCAAAAGGCATATAGAGTAGGAGTTGAAGGGCAAAGAGTGGGGGAGGCGCTCGCGAGCCGCGCGGAGGAGAAATCGGGGTGTCGGCAGCAGCTGTGAAATGTTTATGAAGGCTCGACTAATTTATCACACTCCCTGTACCGTTGGTACACACTGACACTACGGCTCGACTACGCTGTATACGGTTTCGGCTAACCTGCGCACATTGCGCGCGTGACTCACACACAAACGCACAAAAGCACAGACGCACGCCCGCGCACGCATCGACACTTTCCCTCAACAGGCACGAAAGCGAGCAGTCGCGGGAGAGTCGGCAAACACTCCTGGGCTACACTGGGGCCAGATGGATCAACTTCGTTTCCGGTACTTTTCAGCAATTTTCCCGGATATCCGGACGGCAAACGAAACCCGCAGCGATTTTTTTCGCGGCTTTTCCAGTAAACGCCAGTCGTGCTTGGACGACTTTATCATTCCACCGTTGATCGGTGTTTCGGAAGTCGTTATTTGCAGAAGCCGACACAGTGCTGTTTGTTTTATCTGAGGTCCCCTTTAGGGTCAAGTTGACTCAATTTTCCATTGTCTAGTTTCGATTACTCGCTGTTCAAACGAGCTCGTGAAACGCGCATTGATTTTCGAGCTAAGGGGGGAGCCGGATTGCCTCTTGACCAGCACACCTGCTAGAGGCCCAGCCAACTTGGCCCTGGGCAAATGCTCCTCATCCGGCCTGAAGCCAGGTGGGATAATTTACTTTTCGGCACTTTGAATGATCACTTGGCATAACCAAACTTTTCTTTCCCTGCAGGGTTCACTTTAGCGGAGGGTGTCAAGTTGATTTGATATTCCGTTACCAAGATTCGGGTGTTCGAAATAGCGCGTAGAGCTGTCACTGATTTTCAAACTGCGTCGAGCAAACAAGATCCTGAGCCAATGCACCCCGGCCGCCCCCTGCGCGCAAAGCGCAGGTACAACGAGGGATGTGGTGTTTGAATACAAACTCCACAAGCGACGCAACCCTTAAACGCTCGTGTTCCGACTTTATTGCAACACACAGTTGCGTCACGTGGCGACGAAGAGCGGATCGATAAATTCCGTAGAGAGGCAACAATGTTGCGTGTCTGTGCAGCCTACGATTGTTACGTGTAACGCTCCATTTGTGGCTTTAAATCGTCGAAAAACGAAGCGAAGGAGTAAAAACTGTTTTCAATCTATATATTCGTCCAAAGGCGAAGGAAAGTTTCGCAAGTTCCACGTCGAAATATTTGATGAGAGTCGAAGTAAAAGTACGTGGAAGCTGGTGGAAGGAGTCGGGAAATGGAAATAGAAAGGACATGACATTCGGATGTGGGCGGAGGAATGAGGGTCGAGAGACGTGGACTCGCACGACACTCCGCAGGCTCGACAGTCACGACATTGTGACGCAAAAGATACGACCACCGGTTCGCCTGTTACTTCTGATGTGTGCCTCTCTTCCACCCCGACAAATATACTCTTGGACGGTCACTATCGATTCGCCGATTCACCTTTACACAACTGTCTATCCACGATTGTGGTAACTGCCTGTTCAGTGAGCAGTTGAGTCATTCATTTTTTTCGATCCCGTTTTACTTCCTCCGCTTTCAGAAATTCACACGAGGTGAATAGTTGCACTCCTCCCATGTAACGTACTATACTTTTCCCGATTTCGCTAAAAAATAACCACATTTCGTGTGTGCAACGAGGACGGAAAATAAGCTCATTTTTGACAAATGACGACACGCATGCGTAGTACGGTTTCCATTACTCCCGCGCGGGCAGAAATGAGCTGATTTCCTCCCTAGGGAGGTAATGAAACCGGACTGCGCATGCGTGAGTCATTTGTCAAAAATGAGCGATTTTCCGCCCGCGTTGCGGACACGAAATGGGGTTATTTCAGCGGAGTCGGAAGAAAAAGTAATTACTTGAAATGAATAACAGTGAAAATAGATAGAATGGTGGAGGCTACCTTACATAATGTACATTTCATTTACATTTAAAAAAATCTAACGTTCGTAGGAAATTCAACATACGTCTAATAATTTATTCAACATTTAACAATTTGAAAAATACAGTTCCGGGGCTTTGAGAAAAATGGTTTCGCTGGCGTTTCGGTCGTACCATCGCTTTACATGGGCACTTGGCACCGCATGTTACCGTGTTTCTGGATTCACCGCAAGAAGAACCTGGAAATGATGATAGGAAGGTAAACTATACGATAATGTCGTCGAGAAGGGTTCGTACAGCATATATGTATACGTATACATATACAGTACGTATAACACGCAGTGAATCCTACAGGCGTCGTCGTCGTCGTCGTCCTCGACGTCGGTAGACGAGGGGTCCCCGGGGACTTTTCTAAGCGTTCTCTCGTAGCCGAACATCGAAGACTTTACCCCCGCGCGACGACGGCGAAACGCACGAGCGATATTTTCCAGTCGTTGGGCCGTGCGATTGTCGCGATTCACCGGAAACGATTGACGTCCCTCACCGATGCCGCCGCGCGCCGTCGAACGAATCCAAATTGCCCGATTCAATCCGGGGCATCGCGCAGCTGCGGGTGGCTCAATGTTCCACCGCCGCAACCTTCACCCTTGGATGACTCGACACGCTCTTTCGTCGTCTCTTTTTCACCGCCATGCGACGAAAGAATGCGCTCTATATGGTTCTCTATTTCCAATAAATTACATACGTACTTCTTGCCCCCCACCGCGTATACTTCACCCTCGACGGAAGGAAAAACGAGAAGAACACGGAGAGGAAATCTTTTCTCGAGACCCTCGAGCCGCGCATCGATAGATCGTCGATATTCATGTGTAACGCCGGCTAATAAATTGCTGTTTGGTGCTCCACGCGGAAATTTGTCGGAACTTATATCAGGAAAAGCAGGCAGCGTCTCGAGGCTAAGTGCTTGATTGATAGCAACCAAGTCAGACTCGAAGAATTTCCAAGTGAACATTATTTGTATGTACTGATTGCACGACGCGGATTAACTGGCTGACTATTCAATTAAACTAAGGTTGGAGTGAAATTTATGTTCTTCTTGCATACATTCGGTTGTGATATAGGTAATCAGTAACAAGCACGGATATAATAGCAGAAGTTTAATTCATAGTTTACATAGCTATACCATTAGCAACATTTAAAGGGTAGTGCTTTCCACGAAATTATATACAATTTTGTCTTTCTTATGGAGCCTGTATCCCATTGATTGATTTTCTTTTGTTTTGCTTTTGTAAGGACGTTTTTGGTTTCTTTTGTACGCTGCTTTCTTTTGTATACTCTTCTGCCATAATTATTGTATGATTTTCAAGGGCTTGTCCCGTTTATTATAAATAAATAAATAAATAAATAATGTTGTTCGACGCAATAAAACACGTTGTATATTGCAATTTTCGAATTATTTATCGCCCTGTTACAAGGATACAAGCTTCCAAAGTTTCCAAGCCATAAATAGTGCTTCTCCATATCAACGGCATCGACGAACGGATATCGTCGTTTACTTATAAGCGAGGAAACCTGAGGGGTAGATGGAGCGCGTGTCTAGCGAGGACGGACCCTACGGGGTGTTAGGACCATTCTTCGGCAACATTTGTCGGCGCTCTCACAGGTATCAAGGGATATCACGCGGCGTGACAAGGGACGACGGCACAATGGAACAACCCAGCGTTTTCTCTTCGTTCGCTCCCGTATAGCGCTACTATTCGGCTACCAGCAAATGTACGTTATATGTGTAGCGGCGACGTAGGCGACGAATCCACCGTTTTCATCGTGAATGCGTTCGCGAACGATGGTCCAGCACGGTCGGGAGCTTTGCTCAACGCAAGAAGCGAAAGAGAGAGAGAGAGAGAGGGAGTGATGGAGGGAGGGAGAGAGAGAGGGAGGGAGAGAGAGAGGGAGGGAGAGAGAGAGAGAGGGAAAGGAAAGAAACGGTGGTCTCGAAGGAGAAAAAGGGACCACAAAGCGAGGCGAGTCCAAACTGTGGAGACCTTTAACCCCGCACGACAATTCGAGCTTATACGCGAAACCGAGTTGGACACAAGAAGAAAAAAGTCGGCCTAAACGATTCCTCAGCTGAAGTCGAAGAACCAAGAAGATCAGGGATTTAAATGATGGCCGAGACGTGCCCACCTCTTCTTCCGTCGACCGCGGATGTCCGAGTGTCGAAAAGGATCTTACGGTCTGCTATACGTCGAGACAGCGATTTACACGACCAATGTTCATTTTCATTTCATGTTCATTTCAATGTCGACAAATTTAAATGTACGTTTTGTATCACTTAACCCGAAAGCGAAGCCCTCCATCATTATTTCGCGTTCGCGTCCCAGCGGGCCCACATCGCGAAATCATTAAGCCACAACTCAAACCCGCCTAAACGACGCTCGCTTCTGGCGGGTAGCTTATAAGCTCCCCGTGGACCGACACACATGTGCGGACCTGCGCAAAGTTGGAACTATAGCCGTGGCCCTCGCTAATCCGAGTCGTGCGTCGCATCAATTCTCTAGCCCTCGTCCACACTTGAATCCTGATACTCGTTGCGTCCGTCCATGCGATGAAATTAATTGGTGTACACGCCCGGTCATCCGTCCCTAATATATATATCGGGCGACTCTGCGCGCGGACAACGTACGGGATTTCGCTACTTCCACGTTGCCGAACATCACGCTAACTTTCTTCGCACTTGAGCTCCAGATGTTCCGCCCACTTGGCGGGAAAATAGCACCGTGGAAGGTGACCCCGCGGTGATTAGTTGGAAAGACAATTAGCCCCTGCGAATCCGTGGATGCACGTCTGGAGAGCGGATGCCGCTTTTACTGTTGGGCGAGCAAGAGCGCAGCGAGCTTTCTTGAAGCTTCTCGCTGTTTTCCGGACCGGAATCAACGCCATCCGGTGGTGGTTAGCAGTAGCGGCAGACACACTGCCCGACCATCGACTGGGGGGCCTACATAGTCCTACCGTTCTTGTCCTTTTGGTTTTCTCTCGGTTTTCTAGTGTATTCCTCAAAGCTTTCCCACCGCTCGCGACTGGCGAACACTCGAATACGCTGACTGTCAAAAGAGAGCGGGAGAGGGAGAGGGAGATTTAGATTTAGATTTAGATTTGTTTATTCCGTGCCCTGGGGCAAAGCCCCCTAAGAACACCGTGCCAACACACAAAATAGCGCACAAGCATATACAAGCTGGGAAAAACCATGCGCAAAGAACAAAGAAATATCTTAACCTACGAAGAATTTAACAACTAACTACTTAACTAACCCAAAACTAACTTAACCTCGATTATTATAAAGACATTGCAAAACAGCTGCATGTACAAAGAAAAAGAAAAATAGAGGAAATAAAATAAAATAAAATAAAATAAAATAAACGCAGAGCAACAAAAGAAAAGAACAGAAAAAGAAAAAAGGCGACGCGCACCGCCTTACCCCCTGAGCTCATTCTGTCTACGCATTTCGCCCAACAAAAACTCAAAAAATACGCGGAGAGGGAGAGAGAGAGAGAGAGAGAGAGAGGGGGTGGGGACGAAACGGCGCCAACGTCGTTACGGTTAACGGCTGAGTGTTTCCGAGCGACGGGACGTGAGGACCGAGGATGTAGGCTGAGAGGGCCGCCTCTGGGAATATCGAATCAATAGCGATCCGCCCGTACATCTCGAATAATTTAGCGGCTGAATGTTGAATGAATTCGCTTGCCGTTCGGTTTCTCCGCGCTTCTGTCTCCCTCGGTTCGTCACCCATCAGTCCCGCTGCGAACACCAGCGTTCTCTCATCCACTATTTATCGTACGAATTCGTAAATGAGAGGGCCACACCGGAGGCTTTAAGAGCCGGCCCGGTGTTTCCGAGGCGGTCGTGGCGCTCGCCGAAGTGTGAGATTTATCGGATCAGTGGCGAAGCGCCACGAGCAGTCGCGCACTGTGTACGTAATATAAACCTATACACACACACGTTTTTGACGAGAGCCGAGTGAGCAAATCAGTGTAGAGGCGCACGAAATCCGTCAATAATTAAACACGACACGCCGTGACGGGTTATAATAAATTTATAACCCGTCACGAGTAAATAAATAATTAGCGAATGTCGAAAATGCAGATTTAGCAAATTACTCAACGTTCGCGAATTATCATCGAATTCATGTTACCTTACCGCGGGTCATCTGGGGTCTTCTCGATCAGCGGTAAATCGATGAAGGGGCAACACGAAAATAATTAAATAAAGAAGTGTGTCGAGGGAATATGTCAAATCAATGGATTTTGGAGCAGTATCCGTCTTGCAAATGTCGAAGTTGCCAATAATTAGTAGCGCGAGTTAATCACAATTCCAATCCAATTATTTTTCACCCCCGTATCGAACATACCAAAGCGTATTATAAAAGAATTTCAGTACTTTTTATTGCTACGTGAAGATTGAAAAATTAAAATGGTAAAAATGGTCGTAGATTCGAAATTGACTCGCTCAGCCCCGAGCATTCCTGTTGCATGCATATCTACACTATTTCAAGGGCTCTTCAATTTTGCTATATTTTATTTTTCCCCGACCAACAGTTCAGACAAATTCGGACAGATTCAATTATCCGTGGAATATTTCGCCTCTGGAATATTCCGCGTTCACAAACGAAGTGGGCTCGCTTGTGGGAATGAGTGTGCGCTTACTCGCAAGCGCGGAACCATCACTGCCACGAAATTTCGTTCATTAAAGGCGGACCTCGGCGTTGCGCGGATACGGTCGGAGGGTAACGTAAAATATTTAATCAACCGTATATGCAAATTATTAATCATTGGTCGATGCGAGACTGGCTGAATCAGAAAGGGAGAGAGAGATATTGATATTTACTTATAACCTAGGAATATTTTAGACAGTAGAGTGCAATAAATAAAATACGAAGTAAATAACATCACTCTGCTTCTTCATATCGGAAGTTTCGTGTTATTTTTTTTCAGAATATTCATGCATACTCAGAATCATCTAAACCATCGGGGAAAGTAGCAACACTATAAATGATAATTGAACCATCCATCGAACAGGCCCACGTTCTCATCTTCTAGAGCATCCGAGAAATGATGTTGTCATCTTCTAGTCATATCATCATTCGAGAAATGATGTTGTCATCTTCTAGTCATGTCATCATTCGACAAATGATGTTGTCATCTTCTAGTCATGTCATCATTCGACAAATGATGTTGTCATCTTCTAGTCATGTCATCATTCTAGAAATGATGTTGTCATCTTCTAGAACATTCTAAATGACGTCACTTCTGTGACCCGTATTACCCTCCTAGTAGTCCAGAACCCGTGTTGTTTATCTACAATTGCGTGAGGGAAAAGTGTCCCGAAGGGACATTTTCCTTTCGAACAATGTCCCTTCGGGCCATTTTTCCCTTAGACACTTGTAGGGTCATGTTTCGGGCGGTTTGGGGGCGGAACCCCCCAATGCTAAATCCCCCAACAGGAAAACCGGCGCCCCGATGGGGCACCGAGTTGCTTGTCCATATTATATGACTTTATATATACCATTAAACATCCCACTCTCCTTAACAGGCCCTGATGAGTAGTTTTCATCTCGGTGTCGCATATATTTCGAGCACAACGATCCCCTTCTGTTGTTCACATCCCTTTGGACCTATCTACGAGAACCCCGTTCTCGATAACAATCATTTCCGTTATTAGAAATTTAATATAGGGCCACACGTCGCCCTGGGCTGCAAAGGCGTTTCTGGCTCGTGGCAGGACGGTCCTTTGACGAATGCTCAACTCAATGGAGGCTCCATAATGCACGCGACGCCGACCATGCTCCAGTTCCACCCTGCTTCGCAGCTCGGGCCACGAGTACAAAGACTCGGCTGGCGCATCTCGAGGGCCAACGGCGAAAAATCATAAGGGTGAGCTTTTGATTCCAGTCGCCCAAGACCGGGAGATCAACCGAGAGGGATGGAAATTACGCGAAGAAAGTTCAGGCGAATGCGCAGTAAGAGCTCCATTCCAGGCCAAAACACCAAGACATCTGGCTGAAGACCTATGAAAAATTGGTTGGATAAAGTCCAGGCAACTAAATTTGTTGGCATGCAACCATTTATTAGCCAAACCAATTAATTGTTTCACCCAGCCAATTTCGTAATCTGAATCCTTTTCAACTGTGCAATTCGGATTAGATCAACGAATTTGTTCGTACCCCTGTAGCCATTAAGACTCGAAGATCATCGCATAAACGACAAACTGATGAATAAGAACTCGTTGCGCTCAGGAAGGGAGAAGAAATACTTGGCGAGACAGTGAGGAAGGTTCTGGGTCGTAGGAGTGAGTTGGAAAATAGGGCGGGGAGGGTGGGGCGAAGAAGGGAAGTTCACGCCAAATCACGAGATGCCTAGAGCAAGGGATCTCGGGCGTGGATAGTGAAGCAGTGCGAAGATAGCGGGGAGATAAAGGGGAAGGAAGCGGACCTACGACAAGACGGTAAGTGAAAGCGTGATAAATTCTGGCGCGGATTCGGGACCGCTTAAATTTCGTTGGGTGCAGTATTTCCTTCAAGAGTAAAGTGTTCGAATTTTTATATAAGACTTGAAGATAATAATTGACTCCATCAATATTTATTTGGTTATTCATTTATCTATTTGGCAGTGGACTGGACATGCTCTTGATATGACAATCATTCTATAAATTCTCTCTCCATTGAAATGTATCCATAGATGAAATTCTTCTCCCATTTCTCTCGAATTAATGTCCGTAAATAGTGTTTTTTGTGTGGTAAGTGCGAACGTGACAAAGACATACACGGATTACATTTTGAAATTTTTGTGTTGAGGTTGGCACAGACCGCCTCTTGGAAAATTCTGTAATGCTATCGGGATTACATTGGAGGCTTTACTGCATCTGTTCGTTCAAAAAGATTTTTCTATGAAAATTTAACGACCCACAGCCATTTTCACAAGAGAAGTACAACTTAGTTGGTGAAGAATTGATTTAATATCGCGCCTCGTGTAGCAATTGCTGCTCATGCATTTGTCACGAAACAAAGCCGATTTTCGCGTCGGACATGACGTAACGTAATTAGCTTCGCGGCATATTGTGCTTCGAATAGAAACTCGACTGAGAAAATTTCATATTCTATAATTGAGTTCGGCAAACAGTTACTTCGATAACCGCGAGGTCAGCGCGTAAGTCTTATGAACTCAGCTCCGGGGTATCCATTAAATGTCATATCGACGTCACACCCAATTAATAAAACGATACTCAAATCGCGTCTATGTTGGGACGGCTAATTGAATGTATTATTGATTATCACGGTTACTAGGCCACTCAGCAAGTTATTTTATAATTTAGCATACCTGTGAATTCACGTCAAAGTGCATTATAAAAAACATCGTCTATTCATGGTGGTGGTCTTCTGAATTATTGATAAAGTCGTTCGGATTTTACGCTGTTATGAATTTTTTTTAAAATATAGACTTTGGTTGTAACTTACGAAAAAGTTATTGAAGTAAGTCAAAACTGTGTATAAAGCCGTTACATCTAATCAAAATTAGATGCAACGGTGTTTGTAACGGAGTTTCTTTTTTTTTCCAAATTTTTTAAAAGTTGCAGAGTAGAACTTTGCACATTGCTTCCTCATTAATTTCCCTTTTTTACAAAGCTTCCTCTATAAGGAAGCTAAAGTGAATAAATAAGCTTCTTCATAGACGTGGCTTTGTGAAAAAGAGAAATTAATGAGGAAGCAATGTGCAAAGTTCTACTTTTTATATTCATCCTAGTCTGTCGTTAAATTACGTATTGTAATATTTTTATATGCTTTATCTCTTCTGTCTCCTGCATCTGTAACTTCTATCGATATCCACGGTTTAACCTGCCATCTGGCCCTCATTTGTTTTTTCCTCATAGGAGCAACTGAATTTATCGTCTCTGTTAATGATTCTACTACGCTGTTGGCTAGTTCATCGACACTATCTACAATATCACATTTATCTTTTGTAATTTCAGTCGATATTTCTATTAAAATGTCCTCGCAATAATGTCTAAAATCCCTAGCGTAAACTTCTATCACTCTCTTAGAAGGTACGTCAATTGTGTTCAAGACAATTTTTATAATTTGGAGGTTTGTAATTTTGGGAGGGAGATAGGGAGGGAGGCAGAGAGAAACTCTAAGAACAGCAAAACAGTCGGGGATTGGAAAGAGCAGTAAGAACTTCAGGGATATAATACGAAGGAGGGGGAGAATGTTGAAAAGACGGCCGTCGGTAGGCCCCGGGGGGCCAAGGATCTAGGACGAGTGGGAGAAAGAGCGAGAGAGCGAGAGGGCGAGAGACGAGGTCTGAGTGAAACAAGAGGAAACGAGCGGAATCTCTTCTGCACAGCAACGACACGATAATGTCCTTTTAGACTGTGCAAACTTGTACGAATACCACGGGGAGAACACAACGGGCTACAACGAGGCGGGGGGGGGGGGGGGGGGGACTCGCGCTATACGAAAGCTTTCCTGGGACATCGGATTTCTCTTCCTTCTGGCAGTTCCGACTCTGCACGTCTCTATTTTCATCCCCTCCTCAGCCCCCGCCCTTTCAGCCCTTCGGCGCGCACGCGACTCGTCGTCGCGAGATCCGTGTCTCCCGGCCCGTTCGCCTGTTTGTCTCGATAAGTACCAGCGGGACGATAGTTCAAAGGCTCGCGTGCGCTCCGGTACAGTCGACGTCGTACGGAAGAGAGCAAACTCCAACGTGCCGAGGTTTGTTATTCCAGTATTACAGCTACGCGTCCACGGTGGTGGTGCGCGAAAAGTATGTTCCGGCTGATTCCCGGGTTTGCGATTTCCTTCCTTTCATTTCTTCTGACCTCGGTCCCTCTTCGTCCCTCTTATCGCGACCCACGTCCTCGTACTTTTTCTTTACGTTTTAAGTTTGCAACTACACTCAGCAAAAAAATTAAGGGAGCAGTTAAATTTTACCGTTTTTTCACTGATTTTTGAAGCGCTGTAAGTTTGTGAAAAATGGTCGAATCGTAATAAAACAAAATGCGTTTTAAAGCTTCATATCTCTAGTTTGAAAATCAATGCAGTCTTTTTTTTTTTAAGCAACACGCTCGGCATGAACCTAAGGAATAGCGGGAAGGAAATTTTCTCAAATTTTTTGTCGTTTTCAAAGTCGTCCACGGGCACAAAAAATTTTTTTCTGGCTTTGTCAATACTGGGGTCCTTTAGCCTGGTTCTTTAGCTTCAAAATGGTGTTTTGTTCATCTCTGTACGACCATTTGTCGCTGAGATATGGGCATTTAAAGGAAAAAGGAGCTTTTTTCGTAGATCATCAATATCTCATGAACTAATGATCGCACAGCGAGCTAAAGGTAGGTTTTGTAAACTGGAAGAAATGCTCTAAAAGTACCTTCTGGTATTTTAGAGATTTTATTTTTTTATGTAACCTTAATATTGATTTGAAAAAGACCAAAAAAATGGACTTTTTCCCCGTTTTGGAAAATCCACGTCAACTTGGCAGATATTGCGATAATGACTCATGTTTTTAGGATTTTTTTTAGTTCAATTCATGCCCAACGACCCCCCAAGATTAAAAAATTTATGTGCTGAACCGTTGTTTTTTCCCGAAGCGTCAAAGTTTTATCAAAAATTAAAGGAACACTTATTGTTCCTTAAATGGCATTTAATGATGACTAAAATTAAAAAAAAACTTTTCCGTTATTTTTCTCACGGTTTCGCAATAACTACTCTTTTAATCTTTGAAAAAGAGAAAAATTAAAAATTTTGAATTTTTTTGCTTAAAAAACGGTATTTTTCTCACAATTTCTTATGAACAATCTTTGAAATGAAAAACAAAAAAAAAACAAAAATGCCTACGAACTTTTTTTTTTCAGAAAAATTCAAAATTTTTAATTTTTCTCTTTTTCAAAGATTAAAAGAGTAATTATTGCGAAACCGTGAGAAAAACGACGGAAAAGTTTTTTTTTTAATTTTAGTCATCATTAAATGCCATTTAAGGAACAATAAGTGTTCCTTTAATTTTTGATAAAACTTTGACGCTTCGGGAAAAAACAACGGTTCAGCACATAAATTTTTTAATCTTGGGGGGTCGTTGGGCATGTATTGAACTAAAAAAAATCCTAAAAACATGAGTCATTATCGCAATATCTGCCAAGTTGACGTGGATTTTCCAAAACGGGGAAAAAGTCCATTTTTTTGGTCTTTTTCAAATCAATATTAAGGTTACATAAAAAAATAAAATCTCTAAAGTACCAGAAGGTACTTTTAGAGCATTTCTTCCAGTTTACAAAACCTACCTTTAGCTCGCTGTGCGATCATTAGTTCATGAGATATTGATGATCTACGAAAAAAGCTCCTTTTTCCTTTAAATGCCCATATCTCAGCGACAAATGGTCGTACAGAGATGAACAAAACACCATTTTGAAGCTGAAGAACCAGGCTAAAGGACCCCAGTATTGACAAATCCAGAAAAATTTTTTTTGTGCCCGTGGACGACTTTGAAAACGACAAAAAATTTGAGAAAATTTCCTTCCCGCTATTCCTTAGGTTCATGCCGAGCGTGTTGCTTAAAAAAAAAAAGACTGCATTGATTTTGAAACTAGAGATATGAAGCTTTAAAACGCATTTTGTTTTATTACGATTCGATCATTTTTCACAAACTTACAGCGCTTCAAAAATCAGTGAAAAAACGGTAAAATTTAACTGCTCCCTTAATTTTTTTGCTGAGTGTACATCGAAGCTTTATTCTCCCATTCGTCACGGACTGGCAGATCTCGCTTTTGTATCTCGACGCTTCTCAGACAGTGACAATTGGTCCTTGGGAGTCCCGGCGAAACAATTGATGCTTTATTAATTCTTTCGCGACTTTGAACCATTGTTATTGCGCTTCGTTGGATTCCGCGGAGTAATTTTGTGCAGAGGATAAAAGGTACTGTTGTGTAAGTCTAAAGAGCTTCAACATTGTGACTGTAGTTCGCGCAATACGAAAATGATAATTACGGGTCCGCGAGTTTGTTGCATTACAGTAGTGGTGTCTCTTGTAGCTCACCTCGCTGTGACATTTTAAAGAGCGTATGCATAGTAATATATTATTAGATATGCTTTTAATTCGCGTAATCCAAATTTGCATTTGATAAAAATAGCAACGGCCTCTGAATAATATGGAATATGGTGATCTTTATTGAATACAGCTTCCGACGGTACGAAGCATTATCTTAAACGCAGGAATTTAATAACGTGCGGATGCTTGTTGAATTATTATTTCAGCTCAACATCTTGCCCTATTGGCAATACATTTTGCTTTCACACGTAGGAACCTTTGTTTCCAATGCAATTTTAGGAGAAATCCAGAATTGATCGGTATAAGCTTTCTCATAGCGGTGACTTTGTGAAAAACGGAAGTTCAATTCCATGGAATCTTTCACACGCGTGGAACCTTTCGCATCTTTCGCGGAATTTTCCTCGTTACTACTTAGTTAATTAATGAAGGAATAAACAATGAGCAGGATTCCACTTTGTATTATTATTTTGTGTATATATAAAACAGTTTCGATTAATTTAAATCAAGTTTTTTTATTCAAACTAAATGAGCTTTCCGAGAGATAGACTACGATAAAGGATAACAATTATTATCGTGCAAGAATGAAATCCAGCTCTTGTTCATTAAAATTGCACTTCACAAAGAGACTCGACGGTGCAACGGAAGTGCAAGAAATACACGAACATGACTGTTCGAGTTAACCGCGAGTAGATAAGCTTGGATCACGCGAGGTCAAGTAACCCCACACACATAAAGTCTAATTCGAGGCGAATATACTCGAGAGTCTGCGCTTATTGTAGACACAGAGGATTTGTGGAGTCCCCGATACCATCTGCGCTCACTGCCCACTAAGAGATACATAATATATACATATAGAGCATCGGTGCTTGGTAGCGTGGGAGCTTTACCTGCAGAAAATTTAATTAAGTAAGTACTCGATACTTCATAATGATATTTGACTCTGCTGAAGATACATCGCATATACAGGTTTATCGTCTTTGTTGTGAGAGGTTTTTTGTGTGTTAGATAAACGAATTCAAAAATGATGTTCAAAGATGTCACAAGCAATCCGGTACCCTTTCGGAGCGCAAGGTTTTCTTTTAAGGGGATTCGCCCCCCAAATCCCCCGAAAAATGTCCCGAAGGGCAAATAGGGACAAATTGCAGACTTTTCTATTGTTCGAAATCACGAGTAGCCGGCGCCATAAAGGACAATGAAAAGCTGCACAAAATATACCCAGTCGATCTTGGAGCACAACCTCCGCAACAATATCGCAAACCATCGACGTAGCACATTGAAAAAATGTCAAACAAAACGTGGTCCGACAAACCTCGGTCTCCCCTGCAAGACAATTAATTTACAAATAACGCAAATTTACGCGGTTTATGAAAATTTAAGTGAAAAATCATTCGGTGTTTCCGATCACACACGAAAGTGAATCTCCGACTTGCAGATCCATAAACTCTTACCACGTCCAATGATACCGAAGCAACGGCGAAACGTTTTCGTGACCGAAAAGCCTCGCGACCCGCCGGCCGCAGGACGAGAAGCGGAGGCAGCCGGGACGAACTGCCGGGATTACTAATCACATTGCCCGGTGCACAATTTACATTTAATCAAAGGGAAAGTCCCATTGACCACGCGCCTCGCTGCGCTATTTGCTTGCCATTGAAATCACGCCTGGAGCTCTGTACCGCTGTAGAGCGCGACCGGAGACCGAACGACGCTTCGGCGTTTCACATCCGTGTCTGGAATACGTAAAGTCGAATTGGCAACGGGGGGTTGATGGCAGCCATCGAGGCGCGCGCGGGGTTTCTCCGGTTGTGCAGCGTTTCGGCAAGGGCGGTGTGAGAATTTGATCGTTGGCCTTTCTCTCGCGCGCCACGAGCAATACTTATCACATAGCACTTGCGCTGTACGTGTGTAGGGGAGAGCGGGGCGATATGGGCCCCTTAAGGAAAAAACGGTGATAGGGAATTAAAAATAGCGTAAATGAACTATTTGTAACCCAAAAATAATGTTCCAACGGTTTTTAGAGTGCGTCCGCGAAAAAAAAAAATTTGTGGGGCGAGATGGGCCCCCCAAAAATTTCACTTTTTTTTTTCTTTGCAACTGCCCAATACCGTATCCTTTACATTTGTTAGGTATTTCTTACTTCACTCTGAAATGGACAGCTCAATTCGTGGAGTCAATTCAAATCGCGGCAGTGTTTTGTGCTGGCAATCACGTTTCTTGCTGAAATAAGCAATCAACGCCGAATTTAATGTTTCTAAGAGCGTACATTTTTCATTTGTTGCCTGAATGTTGCATTCTGAAATTTGGGTGTTGAAGGTTCCACGTCCTTCTTTTCACTATCCGAGCTTGAATTAAAAAATTAAATTTTCACGAAAAATTTGGGTAGCCCATCACGCCCCGTTGCTACCTCAGAATTGGGGGGCCCGTCTCGCCCCGGGGGCCCGTATCGCCCCGCTCTCACCTATATAGCGGCACACAATGCCGTGGTACAGCGATAAGAATGCCAGCGGTGATGGCGCTTCGCGGCGCCCAACGCTACAGTCCCGCATAATTCAATGATCCCGAATCGGATGATGCAGATTCGAGGCAGCGCGCGCGCTCCATACCGACTCCCCATTTTCTCCCCTCGCTTTTTTCTCTCACTTTCGCAGAAATTTAAAATTCAAATTCTCCTCGCGATATCTTCGGTATCCAAATCACTGACAATATTGTTTCACGCTCCCGCAGTCAATGTTATTCGCTCCCAGCAAGGAGTGAAGACTCCTTGGGATGTGCACAAGGCAGTTCGCGGTCTTTACTCGAGCCGCATGCACGAAGTTCAAGAATTGACTGAACAAGCTCGACAAGCGAAAAGTGGTTAAATATCCTTAATCACTTGCCCTGAGAAAAAAAAAATCGTTCCATTGACTGAGCCAGAGTTTACCAACGTATGACCGAATATCGAGTTTCTGTAGCAGCGGGCAACATTTTTTGTTTCTGTAGCAGCGGGTAGTATTTTTATTTTTTTTTATTTTGGTCGGGGCTTAATAGGGCAGCCTTTATAGGTCATAACAGAAAAATCCGTAAAGGCCCACAACGTTTTGCCTTTAAAGGGCTTAAAAAAGCGTGACTGTCCTTTAGGAAACCCTATGAAGCTACCACTTGAGGCTCCGAAGAGCACGAGGGAAAATTAAACAGTGCGTAGTCAAAATCCTGATCATTTTTCTTCACGGGGTGAAGTAAACAGAAGTAAAGTGAAGTAATATTCCGAGTTTTATTCTAGAGTACGCGATTTTTGCCTGGAGATATTTTATCATGTCACCTATTTTTGTTTGACTCACTAGTTAGCGTAATATGTTCAAACATATTTCGCATAACGAGGCAGATCATCGTTAAAAAAATGTTATTTGTGCGAACCAACAGTTTGGACGTACGCAGGTTTTATCGACACAATATATTTTTTTTTCTGTTTACGAATGCAAATTCCTTCGACAAACCTGTTTTTCCACGCAGACGAATGTATAAAAACCGTAAACGGAGATTGAGGCGAGAAGGGGATCGAACGAAGCGGACACGCAAGGGCGAGGAAAAAGTATGAGGCGAAGGGAGAAGACTCGATTACACCGTTTGCCGTGATCCTTACCTCTATATGTACCTTTGGCGCGGGGTTCGTCGAGGTCCCACAGCGATCTCGTCGGGGTGTAAATCTACGCGATAAAATAGCGTACGGGCCATTAAGTAATCCTTCGGAGGTAAAACAGTGGCCCGAGGTGAAACTTGGCAAAGCCTTGGGCCGCGCACGAAGGGGTTGCCAGCGGGGATGAGCAACGGCGCGAGAGAGACAGGGAGGGTGGAAGAGCTAGAGAGAGAGAGAGAGATTTCAGAGGGTGGCACGATTGATTGGCACGACGCCGTTCGCTTGCTCGCCGTTGATGATTAGAATGGCGCAACACGAAATCCCTCTCTAACCGGCTAATGGAACGCCGCAACCCGTGTTTACCGTGATCTCGCACTTCGGCGTATGCCGCTCGAGATTTGTCATCTGCAATGCCAATGAAACCTCTCTATCTCCGTCTCGCTCGCCGGCTCAAAAACGAATTCGGCAAGATTGTAAACTACGCTGGACTTGGCGGGGTTTTGCTTGACAAGGCCCGCTGATACAGTATCGGTATTCACCATTATCTCGATCAATAAAGTTTTTCCACAATTGTCCATTATTGTTGTTTGAACTAGTTGTAATCTCGTTTGCGGTACACTGTTGCATGTGTTATTAAACTTCATTGGACAATGGCAGGTGCTTCATGAATGTCTTTTTCATGCTAATATTTTGCTTATTACAATACAAAATAACCTAACTAACAGTGTAACATATATATTTTCTATTTATTGATTTGAACTTTTACTGACACTCGTAACTGTATTTTCTATTATTTTTTGTATTGTTTCTAAATTTTAACCTGTCAACAAGCGGTACGACAAACGGGACTGCAGACGATCAAACTGCGATGCCGTCGGAAAAGCGCCTCGTCGTCTACTCGGTCGTCGTCTTGTCAGAGTTTTCAAGTTATTTTTGTTTTGCCCTTAGATAATTCTAAAGTGGTGATGACCTAACAAAATAAACTAAAAATATTTTTGGAGAGAGGATGGAGGGAGTGCGGGTGGGAGGGAGGGATAGAGGGAGACAGAGAGAGAGAGAGAGGGCACAAGCCTCAAAATAATCCAGGGATTGTAATCTGCGCGATATTAAATTTAGTTTGCACCAGCCGGAAACTCCGTTCTTCGTGTACCCACCACCCGGCTCGGCTGTACTCGTATGCAATGTATACCCACTGTATAATACATATTATAACGTGCTCTCGTACAGTCCGAGAGAGCGTTAACTTAAACGATGCGGTTAAGCTCCCTAATTAATTATCCTGCAATTGTTAAGTCTGGTCGCCTTCCTCTCGCTACACGAGATACGTACAGTTTCCGGCGTTATTCGCTTTATCGTATGTACCTAACCGTACGAACGAGACTGGGGGAACGGAATGGCAAATCGCGTAGATTATACGATTACAAAAGCGATCTTGCGATGATCGGAAGGCGAAGTCGTTCGCTAACGAGTGAAGCCGAAAATTTCTTTACATGAAGTTTGTAATAAAACCAGTGCTAAGGTTTAATTGGTACCCCGAGTTTTTGCAATAACAAACGTCAAAGAAAGGATACATTTTTTTACTGTGACGCCATGTCACAGTAAAAATAGTATAGTTCGTAAGTATATTTGTTGTATTGGTTGAGGTGTCGGGATGTGGCACTCTTCCACCTTGGTTTCTTTTTTTCCCCCTGGTAACGGGGGTTGCCTTTAGGACCTTTGGTCTTAGTGCAATAATAAATCTAAATCTAAATCTACTATCGAAATGTGAGTTCGTACAGCCACTTTTTGGATGTGCGAAACTACCTTTTTCTCCATGCTCGTATAGTGAATAATTTGAAAAAATATACAATTAATGCGTTGGAAAAGCGAAGTTAAGATCTGGGAGAAATCAAGGTGTTTGATGATAATGCAACAATAAACAATACAACGGCTAGTACGTTTCATTGTGTCTATACATGAAGCTTGGAAAGGAGGACTCAGCAACATTTGCTCGTGATTCGTCAGTGCGGCCTGAATTCGGTGGCGCTACACGAAAGTTGATGGCTGCGTTGAGACGAATTTTGCCACAGCTCGCCAACGGGGGTTGGTGGAGTTCGTGTTGGACGTGTGCACCGGACGGCACTTCGGTGGAGCGATAATGGTAATCGGACTCCCCGACCATGCGCCGCTCGTCGTGCCGTCGAGTATCCTAAAGTGACCTGGAGTTATGCTGACCTGTGCCGGCCTCGCGGGCGTGAGAACAACATCCAGATCCCTCGGGTTCGCCACCCCTCCACCACACGAATACTGCACACTAGCGCAGCGCCTCCACTTCGTGACTGGGTCCTCCAACTCTCTTGAACGCTGCGTCCATAAAGCACACACTCATTTACAAAGGCTCTCCTTAAGAAAACACCGATGTTGCTGTGTCGCATAACACCCAGTTATATTCATATTTTGCCTGTTTTGTTTCCTCATAGAGGAATCTTTGTTTTCGTGATTTTTTTTTTTTTTTCGAGATTTTCATGTCAGTTTACTTAGAATGATCCAAAACGTCGAGAAAGTGGTTTGTACGAAATGTCTACGTATGTGTGCGCGGGTGCGTGTGCAAATTTCGGTATTTACACGATATTGCCGTAATTTTCGAAGAATGTTCTTCAAATTTGACACGCTATGCTAGAAAACCGTTTGGGATTGTATTTTTTTTTATTTAACGTCGCATCAACAGCAGAGTTATTACCGGCTGATACATATATAGAATATAGATAAAGGTTAATAATAACGTAATGAAGGGAGAATTTTCGACGGAAAACCGACGAATTGCCGGTTAATATATCTGACTCACGCACAGTGGGATCTGCCGAGTGAGATCCCGTGGAGTGAGACAGGTGACATTCCGGATCTCTGACCAGCCGTAAAGCAGCCGCGATGACAAGGACGAAGCCCCCACGCTGTGTATTGGCTGGCTCCCGTTGAAGCTAGAAATGGAGGCAGACTCGACGCCCCCAGTCGTATTGACCCAGCGTTCACCGAGAATTCCAAGCTCGAATAATATTATTTAAGTTAATTGAATTCATAAGGGGGGAGGGAGGGTGGCGGAACGGCAGCTCCGGTGTATTGATACGGGCAAGGCCGCGGCGAAGAACCCTGGCTGCACAATCGAGTGCCGGCGAACGCCGGCGCACTTCCGTGTACGGGACTGATGAAGCGCGCTCGGGATACTCGCTTGAGAGGAATTGTGAGGGGATGTAGAAAGGGAAAATTGGAGAATGGCACCGCCGCTGCTGCTGCTTCTCGGCTTCGGCTTCGGCTTCTCCGCTGCCTGCCTCGGCTCTGTTCCCCCCGAGCTGCGAGGTAGTGAAAGAGGGACGCAGATACACACGAGTGCATACAGAGCGTGCTTTATTAGTTTCTGAGGACAGGCGCGTTCGCGCCAGCGCGACCATTTTGTCACAGATCTCGAGGTTGACGCTTACTCCGACGAAAAGAAAAATAAATCCCTCGGAGTGTCTGGTTCCTCAACCGCGTATTGGAATTAATTGAAGACGCCGTGGCGTATTAATTAACTCGAGTTCACTCAACAACAAAAATCACTCCTTGAACTTCAATCGATAAACCCGTCGTAATTCATCGACGACTGTTCCATTTCTTATTCATTCATTTGTCCCTAAGAACTTAATTATGTTTCTCAACGTTCTCTTTTATATGCACTGAAAGTTTTTTAGTTATCATTTTTCCCCGTCATCGTCTTATGATGTAAGGACGTTCTGATATTAAGTATGATGTAAGTAAGAAATGATACCCAGTGTCACTTTCGTATTATTTTTTAACACCATAATTTTATAAGAAAAGGCGTAGCGTGGGGTTGTTCGAGGTTCGAGGTTAAAGGACCAATCATCCAAGTCTGCGTCGACGAGAAATCGAAATGGCTCTCATCTCGCCAGACTCGTTCAAATCTCGTCTATATGCGAATCGCACGATTGCTCTTTTGTTTCGTGCGCCATTCGAATGTTTTCATAGTATCACATCGGGGGTCCCCCGACACTCGCATTTTTCTTTTCTCATTCGTTGCTGTTTCTTTCTGTCTGCTTCTGCCATTTTCCTCGTACCGACTCTACAAAGTCTTGTCTTCAACTCCGCAATTCACAACGACAATCTCTCTCTCGCTCTCTCTCTGCCGGTATTTTGTTTATCCTACGTGCCTTCTCGATATCGAAATAGCTGAATACCAAGTTAGATATGCAGTCAGAAGCGAACTATACCACGAGTAAAGTTGGAAGAGACCTTTACCTACAGTGCAACCTCTATTGTTGTCGTTGAATGCCACTATTGAGCTCCGTGTGCCTCCACCACGCGAACAGTCTTTTTTGTAGGAGTAGAAAAACGACGTTTTGAAAACACCTAAGGTCTGAAATCTGTAGGCGCGGTACAGTCCCTCAAAACGTGAGTTTCAGAGAAAATTCCGACCACTTCTCGATGGGTTAAAAATTAAAAAAAAAAAAAAAATCAAGTGCGTTGAAGGTGCTGAAAATATTGATTTTGCATAATAATAATTTTAAACTATTGTTAACAAATTGATGAAAATAATTGTTTAGCAAATCACCAATCGAGCAAACTTTTTTTTCCAAACGAAAATGATTTTCTAAATTTTACACGCGTTTTAATGTTGATTTGTATTTGTGAATTTACTTCATTAATTGTCCGGACAATTTCTAGGTGTAATGGATAGTTATATGGAAGATGCCTTATCCAAAATTCATGACTTTCCAAATATTTCCTCAAATTATTTTTTTATGGTTTTCAAAAATTACGTACAATTAAAAAAAATCGTATGTATGCCGAAGAAATAATCAATCAATTCCATTTGTGAAAAAAGGTAGTCTGATGGGTGTTTTGTTAAACAATTTGTTTTTATACCTACATCCATAATTAAATTCATGTCTCTCGATTGACTGTGAATAACGGACGCCAAGAATGAATAACCAACGTACAACGAATCTTGATTAATAGACACGATCATTTAGAATATTTTCATATAATTTGATTTGTTCCGTTGTCTTTACTTCGCAAATAGTATGTCAAATTGGAAAAACGACATTTCCAGAACGTTCAGAGTCTGTCGGTGGTCCTCGCTATCTTTGCCGAGGGGAAAAAGCGTCGAGCGATTTCGACTCGCCGCAAATCGTCTTAGCGCCTACTTCGCGAAAGCATCAGCGGAAGCTCGCGCAGCCTGCGCAGCATTCCTCGCGCGGTAAATCCGCAGGGCGAACGCGGGACCGCCGAGACGAAGGGAAAACATCTCGCACGCGTTTTGAGTGCCTACGTGTCGAATGTGCTGACGGTACTGCGCATCTCTCGCGGTGAAGTATTTCTCGACTATGCGCTCAGCATTCCGAAACATGACGGAAAAGAATATGGAAGAATTTCGCTCAGTCTTTCGCCTTATCATTCGTGTTACCTAGCGCAAGTACGTCCTAGGCTTCTATACTTTCTACTAACATCCTGAGTGCATGCGGTGAATATAGACGTGTGGGTATGAAAAAGACTGGAAATATTCAATCCCCATGGCATAATAGAAGTTTCGCCACTTTGCAGACCGTATATTGTACGTTTTGTCAAGAAAAATATGGCTTCCTTAAAGTTCTGTATCCACACTCAACGGTGTTCTGAAAACTGCTTCATTTTTCGCAGTACGAAAATCAAAAGGTGCAAAACATGCAACGTCAACCTCAACCGCTGTTCCTAATTACCAATGAAGAGAAAAAACTCTTTTTCCTTACCTTTCAAGCATTTTTGCATTTTTCTCTCAGTAGCCTGAAAGATATCTTGGAGACCCTAATTTTAGTTTCTGCTTTTGGATAATTGATAATTCGTAATAATAGTAGTTCCAAGACTATCCTGTGGTGTCCTGACGGTCTTAAGGCTCCCTCGTACACTGGGTATATCATTTTTCTGTTCGTTACGCTACGCTTGGTTTTCAAGGTTTTCGCAACCTTTTCAACACCGGCCCAGTATATTTGTGCGGACCTACAGACTTACGAGGGCTCCGAATCACGAGCTTTCAGAGAAAGACTTAGAAAACGTACATTTGTGGTCGGGAGGAATCGAATCCTGCGCCCGAAGCTATCCAGGACACTGAGCTTTATTTATTTATAATAAACGGGGCAAACCCTTGAAAAACGACCACTTGCTCTTTTGCAATGATTAGTTGGTGTTTCAGGTCAGGAGGTCAAATATTTAATTATATTGGGGTGATTGATAGTTTCTCTTACTCTCTTATATTTAACGTCAAAAACGGGACGCGATGGCGCACAGTGCAAATTTATGATGAGTCGCATCCCTTTCATATAGATACGCAACTATACGGCTCGCAAGTATACGCGAATATAAAAGTGCAGCCGCGTAGGTGCGGGGTGGTTATGGGTAGAGGGTCGATACAGGTGCTGCCGGTATTATATGCGAGCAACATCAAGATTACGGGGCCTAGGTGATCCGTTTTATGCCACGGGTGAGTGCAGCGTGATACGCGAACGACTCGTCGCCCGGACTCGCCTCGAGCTCTCAACGATCTTTTTTTCCAGAAATATAAAAGTCCCTTTACGTTTATTCCTCTGGCTTTCAATTTTTTGCCGCTCAACACGTGCATCAGCATTCGGCGACATAGCTACACTTCGCTCGTTCCATATACTTTCCTCATCCCATCATCAAATCATATATGACGTTCTTTGCTTTGCTATTAGGACATTTATCACCTGTTTCCCGCGTTATTTTTCCGGGTCATTCCAGATTTGTAATTTATGAATGTAATACACTGAGAAAAGAGAATAGTCAAACCAGACAAATATATTTAGTTGACTTCTGATTGGTTGCCTAAAGAATGTTATAGTCTGAAAAATCAAATCATTTTTTTCATATCCAAGGTGTAACGTATCGAAATACAGGTTTCGATACGTTACACATGCAATATCCTTCTGAAAACATTTTCCTCATTTCAATGAATAGCTTCTCTTCTCAACTACTAACTTTATTATTTTTCGACTAATTCACTCTATATTATGACTCTCGAATAGCCTCTCGAAAAAGCCTCTGAAATTCCGCCCAGTGAACAATTGAGTAAAAGTTCAACGGTACATTCTCACAGATGGCGGAAATATAAAAATGTAATTTTAATTCCGGCAGTTGCCGCGACTCCTCGATATTTTCGTCCCGTGAAATATTCGCGTCGCTGAATAATTTCGCCAACAGATTTACAAAACATTATGTTCCTGTTGCAGCTGTTTTCTCTGTTATCCGAAACCTTTAAAATTATAAATCCCGTGCATCTGTAATTTCGTTCCACCGTCCGGTACGAAAATTCTGATAGGAAAAAAAAACAAAAAAATTGGCAACAAGATATAACATAAGCGTTTTTTCAATGAAACATTGATGGTCCAATGAATTATATATGTACGCGAGAAAAATATTCGGGCTGCTGGGTAGCTCCGGTGAGCAGCTTTTCCCAGGAAATAATTTTTCGAGCGTGTGTTAACCGCCCGCTCGCTCGCCCGGCTCCGGAGCTTCCTCCCTTCTTTTTTTTTCTTCATTTCTCTCTATCCAGCCCAAGGGGGTTAATGATAATACGATTACCCGCTCGGGCTCGCCCGCCGAGAACTTCTCCGCTTCTCGGTGGTAATCGCGGCCAGGTACGCGTTTCCTCCTCTTCTCCAACGGGTGCGTTCCCTCGGCGCTCTCGTGCCCTCGAACTCAACGGAGAATTTCATATGCGCGTTATAGCGCGTATATAGAGCCACGGCACACAGGCCCGAGACCATGCGGTACGTGTGTATTTACGCGGGAGAGTCCGCGCCGCGTCTGAGGCAGTGAATAAATATTCGTACGGGATGCCCGGTAAACAACGTTGGCCGGAGCTATTTGCATATTCCCATTAATAAAAAACGGATGCGGTATATAAAATCGTGGGCGATGGTGTTGGGTGTTACCGCTGCGCTTCCGCCGCTGATGCTGCTACGGTGACGGCGGCGGCGGCGGCGGCGGCTTCTACCGAGCTCGGAAATGCGATTTGCATGCCAAGCGCGTATCGACCTTTATGAGCCTCTCCACTCGTCGTCGCGACTCTCGTCGCTCTACTTTCTTCGAGTTGTCCACCTCTTCACGACCCGTTGACATCATCACCACATTAATATCGCCCCTTCCGAAATGTCGTCGTGGGTTTTTTTTTTTCCTCAAATTGGATGATCGGTCGAACGTCGCGCGGTGTCCTGTGAAAAGAAGATAGGTTTTTTTAAGACACGCGTATACTTGACTAAAAACTTCTATCGTTAGTCATCATTTGATGGACCGACCCAAAATAGGCAACTTGAGGTAGCGACTCACCTGTCACTTACACCAAGAAACATGAAAACATTTACTCGAGTTCGCAGCGCACTCAGCGGGGCACTCATCTCTCTTTGACAATTCAAAGTTACTTTTGTTGAAGTTCGAGCGGATGAGTCTTCTCATTCAATATCGGCGTGGGCGAAATACGAAATGGCGAGAGAAATAACAAATAGCCGTAAAAACCGAAGCGTTATACTTTTTTGTTATTTTATTTTTTTTTACGTTCGACAAATCTCCTCGTTTTTTCGACGCCGATGAGTTTTGGTGGAGCGTAAAAAAATCAACGTCATCGCGGCCGAAATGGTTTTCCGGTTTTGGAGTTGCGGGACGAAAGAGGGAAGGAAGTTAAAAAAAAAAAGTCTGCACCGCTAACCATCGAGGGTGAATCCAATAGGGGCTGCTCGCTCGTCCGCGGACAAGCCAGCCGGGAATCATTAAAAGCCTATCAACCATTTTTGCTCGTCTCGTCGGGATTTTTTATGGGTCGGGCATCCCTCGCCCTCCCCCACACACCACGATGTAGGGTCTCATGGTTGCGCACGATGAATTATATACTATAGGTTGCGCGCGGTACAATGCCGCTGGTTCGTATCCGCTTGGATGACAGGATTTTAGCGCAACTCTTTCAACGCTATATAGCGTTGAGAGATAGATAGATAGATAGATAGCTATTTATTGCACTAGGACCTTAAGGTCCTGTTAGGCAACCACTCGACAGGGGAGAAGGCCACAAAAACGGCAAAACACCATAGTCCGGTGCCCGCCTTACACATCCTTAACAACAAAACAATACAGAAATAACAATTACACAAACCGGAAATAAACCGGAATAAACGGAGAGAGAGAGAGGGGGAGAGAGAGAGGGAGAGAGGGTTAGAGGGGGAGAGGGAGAGAAAGAGGGAGAGATGGTTGGAGGGGGAGAGGGAGAGAGCGGGAGAGAAAGAGGGAGAGATGGTTGGAGGGGGAGAGGGAGAGAGTGAGAGAGGGGCGGGGTGGAGAGGCACAACATGGCTTTTGCGCTGAAGCTGCCTGCTGGTTATCATGCCAGCCAGGCACCCGCGAACGACTTAGCCGAGGACTTAACGCCATTCCTACGATGTTGCAGTCCTTGTAGCCTTACGATGACGGAGCTGACTGTGTGCCACGGGACCAGGGGGCAACAGCAGCGTCAAGACCAAGGCAACCGGGCTTTTGCGACGAGCCCGCGACGTACCCCCAAACACTCGAGACCCTCTCGGGCGAAAGTGGGATTAAAGTTGTATCGTGGCGGTTTTGTAGAACGCAGTCGCGGCGTATAGTTGACTCGCTACATCAAATATAAATGTCTTGACGACGTGAGTCGATTTGTCACTGCCAACCAGAGTCGTGAAGACCACCTGCATGTGAAAAACGTGTCATTGATGATGGACGAATGTTGGACGGCTGACAACGATGAATTATTTACAAACCAACAACTTGGTTGAACCAATTGATGAGTTTACCCAAATCATGTGTAATTTTATATCATCCCAGTTAGTCCCAGCAATTATTTGTTTTTCCCACCGCATGACGAGGTCGCAATATCCATAAACCTGATATCATTGAATCCCGAATCTAATAAATACATCATTAATAATTATATCTCGATTATCCAATCCAGCGCTTACCCGAATGCTGCGAATTTATATGTAATCCAGTTAATTACACAAGTTTTGCTCAGATTGCTTCTTTCCACCCATCAACAGCAGCCGTAGCTGCAACAGCAGCATCAGTGGCATCATTCTATAAATCAAGTCGGAGGGTTGAGACGGACGCTCAGGATTTACAGATCGACTTACGAAAGGGGACCGTTCATAATGCTAGTCCTTCGTCCCTCCGCCAGACTATTGTACAGATTCCGCGAGTATCAACGCGGTATCTTCGTACCGAGGGTAACGCGCAATATCGAGTGTCCCATCTTTCGCACAATCCCTTGTCCCATTGTATCCCTCTTCGCGTCCCGTTCCCGAAGCGTCGCCGACGTCGTTATATACCCACAGAGCCACAGAGAGAGAGCTCCTCATAATTCGTGGGTAATAGATTTAATTGCGAGCTCGGCACGTAACTGCAGCCTCGCGCCCGTCTTCCACCGCCCATTTGCCAACCTTTCTTTCCTCCAGGCGCCCTCTCGACGCCTCCCCCCACGGCGACGGCGCAGGAGTAAGATAACAAGTCCCGGTTAATTGTTTCAAAGTTGCGGACCGATTCTCTCCGTCTCTGTCTCTATCTCTCTTCCTCTCACTCTCTTTCCCTTCTCTCACTTGGTTCTCGGTTGGCTCTCCAGCCACCTTCTCCCTTCGCCTCAACCTACAGCGCGGTACTATTCATCGTACATAATTAATTTATACTCTATAGACGCGAGAGACAGAGAGTGAGCGAGAGTATGCGATAGCACGCGGACTCTCGCGCACGTCCTTTGGTTTGTAATTGTGCGATATCGTCGTCGTGGAGAGTTGGTGGGAAGCGGAGGAGGGCTCGCGGCGAACTGGGTGAAACGGGGTGAGACCGTGTGACACTGCAGCAGCAGCAGCAGCAGCAGCAGCAGTGGGGAGTCTCGGCGAGGGCATCTCGGCAAATTGGACCGTCGATGCTAATGGAAACTGCGTTACACGTCGCTTTAGCCCGTATTGTACGGCTCGTTGTTGCTCTATCGCTTATAGCTTTGCTCCCAATGTTCCACTACGCTGTTACCTTCTGGTCCTCCCTCCCGCTTCCGCTGTCCCGAAGAACCTTCGATATTCTCGAGGGTTAATGGAAACCCACCTGCGCGCCAACAATCGCGCGTAGATTCGGCGGCAAATCATATTCACCCTGTCGCGAGAAATTTGCGAGAAAAAGTGCGACAACGTGAAAAAAACACATGGAAAGCGATGAGTCTCAGTTGGACGATCAGCCGACTGTGCCCTTGAGACATTAACCTATGAAGTACCCTTATAGTACTTCGTCGTGAAAACCTATAATTGCCTCATAAGTTCCTTATCTGGCATAATTATGATTGATTTGTTTATTTGGTACCATGTTTAAGCCTGAATGGGCCATAAATTAATTTACCCAATATGGCCCCATTAAATTTCGGCATGAAAATCAATTATTTCTTTATTAGATCCCCAATTAAGAGTGATATGAACATCTTAGGGCATCCCTAATTATTTTCGTCACCGGACCCTTTTTCTCCCGATTCTAGAAAGTACGAACAGTTTTCCCTCTCACGACTGACTATCCCGCCGGGTTGCGAATATTCAGCGGGGAAATTACATTTTTTTCACGCTTAGACCGCGGGCGCGCTGAATTATCACTCGATTTTGAAAAAAGTTTCATCGGTTTCGGTGACCTCGGGACGCCGACTCGGCGGAACAGATACCCATCGGGGGATCCCAGGCACGAAGCTAGCCTGAGAGAGGAGATCTAATTAAAAATTGCTGCGGAGGCGGAGGAACAGCGTTGACTCTCTCTCGCTCCCTCTCTCTCTCTCTCTCTCTCTCTCTCTCTCTCTGGCGTTGGTGGTTCGAGTTTTTATCGAGGGCTAAGTACATTAAAGGCTAGATTAAATTACAACGGGGCACGCAATAAATGTTTGGTAACTACTATTCTTGAAAACTCCTTGGGAGAAGCTCCTCAGCAAACCAACTCTCCTCTCTCTCTCTCTCTCTGTCTCTCTCTGTCTTCCTCTCTCTCTCTCTCTCACTCTCTCTCTCTCTCTCTCTCTCTGTCTTCCTCTCTCTTCCTCCTTCGCGCTGTTCACTAAACTATAGATATTTAGATGGTTCTCTCACTCCGTATCACAGTCTTTCTATCTCTCACGTTGTTTTCCGTCTCCCTGTCTCTTCCTCTCGCCCTCTCTCCCGCTCTCGACCTACGTTCTCCTTGTTCCCGCGGCCACGCCGAAGTCCCGCTTCACTCGGACGCTTGCGCGCGGAATAACCCCAAACTTCCTTGGCGGAATGTACTTAAAAAACTTTCGGCCTTCCGCTCGTTTAACAAAAATGAATTAGCTCTCGGGGCCCTCGCCGTGAGATGAATTTGTTTAAGCCACCCGAGCTCTCGCCATGAGGAGAGGAGAGGCCTCTCGGCCTTTCCCTTTTGCTCTTTTACTTGCTTCTACTTACTTTTATTTTCTGCCCTCGCGCCGCTATAGCTTCTCCCGCGTTTCCGAGCGCGAGAGCGCTCGCGGTTAGCTCGCTCAGTCTCTAACGAGTCCCCGGAGAATATATCCTCGCATTGGCTGCGCCGGATCTTCCGTCGAAAAAACGCGCCCGATGCTCATCGTCGGTGCTCACCGACTATTAATGAAATGCTTGGAATATAAGACAATCGATTTTGCAATCAGACCGAGGCGGTTTTATATATACATATAGCGCCGGAATATTCGTGATCGTGGATCTCACGAAATTTCGCGTGGTCACCCCCCCCCCCCCCCCCTCGCTGCAATCCGCAAGTCGTGGTAGCGCAACGGTTAATCTCTGGGGTCGAAGTTTCTTGAGCCACATCCCTCGCGCTGGCCTCAATAGGAAAGAAGCAGTTTGTAATTCTCGTATCGTAACATTTTCCGCCAACGAAGTTCGACGACTGAGCTTTTTCAGAGCTGGGGAACTGGTCCTCGTTGTCTACGGCCGGAATCGGAACCCGGGTTTTCTCTCGAGTTTTACCAGGTCACCACACGAGAACAAATCGCTAGTCACGTCGAACCTAAAACTCTTGAAAAGTAGTCCGGGAGCCTGCGCGTTGAATTCGAGAGAAAGAGATTACGATACTGTTCGTGGGCTTTGCACCTGTGAGATGCTTCCACCGAGGTAATTCGTGTTATCGTTCCGGGAAACTCGCGTTTTGTCCAAAGCTGCAAACAGTTTATTTTCATTTCAAAAGGACACACCTATTTGTATAGTACTGACTGTTTAATTAATACTTATTTAAAAGCCGAATAAAAATGCCCTGTTTTAATTTGTAGTAATAGTATCAGCGAGGTAATTGAGAAGCCTATAAAATTCGACAATCGACAAAACCATTAATACCACCAATTTGTGGTACATATAGGCAAAGAATTGCTATAACTTCCGCAAAAGTTAAGAAAGTAAGACAAAACTTTGTATCTAATCAAAATTAGATATAACGGCGTTTGTAACGGAGTTTTCTTTAGCTCCAATTTTTTAAAAATTGCAAAGTCGAACTTTGCACATTGCTCCCTAATTAATTTTTTTTTTTTTTTTTCATAAAGCTTAGTCTATGAGGAATCCAAAAATGATAAACAAGCTTCTTCATAGAGATGGCTTTCTGAAAAAGGAAAATTAATGATGAAGCAAAATGTGCAAAGTTTGACTTTGCAACCTTTTTATAATAATCCGTTGTAGAAATATTTGCGATGTTCTTAAAAAGCATACACAATTTTACAACCGACATTAAATAAAAATACATTGCTCTTTGTATTCTCTTACTTCGGTGTCCATTGAGTCCTGCGGATCCACAAGGTCCATAAGGGCCGATTTGCAGTTGCGTGAGAACAGCAAAAATCACCACCAACGAACAATTCCGCGTTCGTTATCTTCGCGGCTCGACGCTGCCTAGCGGACTTTCCTCGGCCGTTCGCCTCGATATTTTTATATCCTGACGGGCCTTGACGTGGACTCCCCGCGAGCTTTTGCCGCGGCATCGCCCGGGAGAATCCACAGCGAACGCGAGTTATCGCCGAAGCGCGTCGAGAGAATCCACAGCGAATGCGAGTTATCGCCGAAACGTCGAACGGTAGCGTGAAGCCTCGAGGGGTGGTTTTGCGCGCGGGTTCCATTATCGAGAGGCTTATCTCCGCTCGCCCGATTGGTTCCTTCCGCGATCGTGTTTTAAAACAAAAGGAAATAAAAAACAAAGAAGCAGGTGAGAGAGAAAACCCAAACGACCACGAGTGTGCGCAAGTGCACATTTACGTATACGTACGTGGGCATGGAACAGAGAAAAGAGAGTTGGAAACTACGACCCGGGTCGGCGGGTTCCCGCGCTCCGAGGCTTTCGGTCCTTCTTGCATAGTATTGGTTAGCCCATCCCCACCACACGTGCAATCTCCTCATCGCAAATTTCAAGCTTCCCGTCGTTAAGTTAACGGCAAAATTGTTCGTCAATGCCACCGTATGCAATTTTGTCGTGGCAGTGTATGCAGAAATCCGGACTGATTGAATCAATTTCGTTGCCAGGATTTGTAACAATACCCGCGAGGTGTGGATGCAACATTTCTCATTATCAATAAACCTGTAGGAACTTGTTACGATTCACGAAACCCAGGACACCACAATAATTCGTAGAAATCAAGTTATTCCTTGAGTAATATAAAAAAATGAGTATTTTTCTTTCTTAGTTTGCAAGAATTATAACATTGTCTTACATTTTTAGCTCTAGTATACATTTGGAAACTAAAAATGATAACAATTTTTTTCCTGTATCCCGTCACGTTTCGTCGGTCGATGAGTAAAGTCGGCAAATGTATTTGCCCATAGAAGGCTTTCTTTTTTTTTTAATAGTACCATGATAAAAATCTAAAATTCACTTTAGGTCCGCTGCATATTAGCAGTTTCCTAGCAGTCGCTCGTGTAATCCCCTAAAACGAGGTGACAATGCTCGAGAATAAGTAAAACAAAATCGTGTTTGCGTGTAACAAACGCAAGTGCGAACATTGCGGAGCCTTATCGTCTCGTTCTCGCGATACCCACTCGGCGTGTTTCTGGCGCTGTCGGGTGCAGTGCAGCCGCGACGGGGTCGAAGGTCCGGTCGTTCGAGCGTGCCGTATCGCCGTTTCCCTCGGCGCCGTATTATGCCGGTTCTCTCATTAAGTTCACCCCGAAATAATTAGGGCCAGCTACGTCTCGCTGCCTCCGCCGTGTACCACCCGCCCCCGGCTGCGTCGTAGCTCTCCGCGCGGCGGCCTCAGTACGCGGGGTGCGAGTTTTGCGCCGGGGTGTGGAACTAAACCGATAGTACCTACCCCGGTGCCTATAACGCGCAAATGCGCGGCCGGGGGTCCGCGAAAGCTTCCTCGCGAGGCGCGTAACGAGCGTGGCTAACGAGGAACAGCAGATTTTACGGGCAGATGGTGGTGATGCGGCATCCACGCGATTGATGCTCTCGTGCGCGCCTGTGCGCGTGCACCGTATACCTATGCGAAATGCAAATACGCCTTCTTAATGCAGACGAAATAATTATTGCGAAATGGTACTTGATACGCATCGCTTGTATTATAATTGAATTTATTTTCGTTTTTTGCTGCACGAATGAGAAATAATTAATTCGAGCGACAAAAAAAGCAATAATAACTACTTGTGTCAATGTAGTGAAAAATTATCCAGTGATTAGTGACGCTTTCATTGTAATTGCATGTATTTGTACTTTGACCATACGGATGGGTAATAATTAATTCGAGCGAAAATATAATCCCGAATAACAACTGTTTGTGTCAATTTAGTGAAAAATTATCCAGTCATTAGTGCCGAATACATTGTAATTACACTTATTCGTACTTTGCCGCACGGATGGCAAATAAGTAAGTAAAAAAAGTAAGAAATATGCCCGAATTTAATAGGCACTCCTGTGCATTTTTGTAAAACGTGAGTCCCTAAAAACTGCGATCGAATCCCAAGTTTGGGACAAGTTGAATATAACTCGCGTGAAAAAGATTCACTCGGTTCATTAACGTTTACCAATTATTAGCCGCGCGTCGTCGCGTCTCTCGCTCGCTGCGGAATCATTTCAACGGCCGCACGTCCGCATCGACACTTGATTCTAGCGCGATGTAATTTTCCCTCGTATGTATATTTTCGAAACGGACTGCATACCGCGGCCACGACCATCGCCCGCGTACACGTCGACATGTCGTCGAGGTCAGTGACAGTCGAATTGCGACATACAACGACACACTCATAAACATTATAGTCCGCGCACAATGCGGGATTAGTTCGAGTACAGCACACGCTTTGGCAGAGAGCTCCGCGCTACATGGCACAGCGAGCTTTCGAGGCCGGACAGCATCATCCTCATCAGCTGCAACGGCAGCAGCAGCAGCAACAGCAACAGCAGCAACACTGGCGGCGGCGGCGGAAGCACCGAATAGGCACACTATGCGTCCATGCCCGATGCCATCCGTGAGATTTCTCTCGTTTCAACGTGCCTGATGGCCGCTATACGCACCAGAATGTTACGGCACTTTTTATGGACGCGGGACTGACGCCCTCACGGCCCGCGAGCGGCTGATGCGTTATATGTCATTGAACTTTACTATCGAGCCAGAAAACGCACTACGAGCCTTGATACAGCCGTCCAGCTGCGTCCATTGCGCGTAAGAGCCGACCGCGGTCTCCCGACGCGGCACCTCATACCATTACTCACGGACGCGCGGCGAGTTGCCCGCGCGCGCGCTCTTCTCGTTAATAGCGAACTTCGTCATTTGGCGTCCCCGCGAATTTCACTCTCGAACTGCACCGAGGGGATATATGTGTTTAACGCGCGTGTGTGCGGCGGTTCTGTGCCCGTGCATCCGCTGTATACGCGACCTTGCATCAGCATTCCGATTCTCGTTTATCTTTGACGTTGCATTAATCCTTAAGGGGGGGTTCTAGTCCAGAGGCCCGAAAATGTGCGTGATTTCATGATTTTTTTTTTTTTTTTTTTTTTTTTTTACTTTTGTAGGGTCAAGGGTTAATTGACCTAAGGTCAATTAGATAGGGAAATATCCTTTTGCCTACACATTTTTAAGACCTTAAGGATGAAAATAAAGCAATACAAAAAAATAAGTTTTTTTGGTCGATTTTGACTAGAAATCCATAGAGTTCCATATTGGAGCATGATGTTTTCATGCCCTAATATGAAATACCTGATGTGCCCAAGTTAGACAGAAAACCCGAAAAACATTCGTCACGTATTGTTCCCCTATGCTTATAAATAGCGGTATTTCTTTTAGCGTGAAGACCTAACTAAAATAATCCCGAGACTTTCTGTCGTAAATACGCAACGCTACTCGGGGCAGTCGCATAATTTTTCATAGGCGGCGAGTTCGCGGGAGTTGAAATTTGTAGTTCCTCGTCAGTTTTAATCATCCAAAAAGTCCTTTTCACGAAGCAGTCACACGTCGTATTATGACGGGGAGGTCGCCGTACCCGGGATTCACCCTCGAAGGGCAGGAGGGGTTTACTCGTCTCTCGCCCGGAGCATATCTGGGAGCACGAGAAAATCTCACCGTGTTCCTATGGTGCGAGAGAAAATGCATTGGGGTTTTACTCGTTCCGCGACATTCTTTTCTTCCCTTTGCTCACGGCTGGCCAGACCCGCGCGCGCCCCGTCAAGACGTTTATCAGATGGGCGAAAACAAAAGGTACGCGCTAAATTTTCAGGGCTGCACTGCGGGCGCCGTCGCTGCTGCTGCTGCTGTTGCTGCTCTCGCTTAAAAGGATGCTATGCAGAGCGCGAATGCAAGGGAAAGGGACGAAAGATAGGGGAGAATGGAAGCAAGGCATCCGAGGGTCGTTGTAGCGAGTGGCGCGCGGGGTCGCTGGACCAGCACTTTTCATTCGAGTTCGCGTTTTTTTCCCTCCCTCCTCGCCGATCCACTCTCATTTCGCGCGCGCAGTCGAAGGGGCTGCACACGAACACGTTGGTGTCGCGGAAAATCGCAGCGGCGACACCGTCGCACCCAGCCTTTCAGTCATTTATGTCGTTCGCTCTGCACGCTGTTTATACCGCCATTTCGGACTCATAACAAAATTGGGTTTTAACTCTGTACAGTTTTCATACTTCACCTATGTCGATTTGTTTTTCGGGGGGGCCGAGTCGGTTAAAAAAGGTTTGTATTTATATTATAAGGAATACTTTTTTTCCTCGCCGATGAAAAAAAACAACCTGCAAAGTAGAATCTTGCAAACTTATTCCTCAGTATTTTCCTTCCTCTTTGAAGCATCGTGAAAAGTGTAAAATACCGAGGAAGCAATTTGCAAGGTTCTACTTTGCAGGTGTCCTAAAATACACCCGACAAATCGAATTTTTTTGACAACATATAACCTTACATATTCTAAAAATATTCTTCCGTATATCTGAAATATATGATTTTTGCATGTGGGACCAGTAACGAGCATCCATTGAACTCGTTGTGTACCCACCGGACTCCATCCGTAAGCTCGAAAGAATTAGAGTCAATAACAAGTGCAATGAAGTTTGTTCACGGCGCTGATAGTAACGCCTGCGTGGAAGCTCATCGAAGCGGACGTTATGACATGACGAGGGCCCAAAGGGCCAACGCGGGCGCAAGGGCTTCTGCCTGGTAGGCGCACATCGTGTGCGCAACGTTAAAACTTGTTGGTGCACTACAAACATGAAGAGAGAGAGAGAAAGAGAGAGAGAGTAGAGAGGCTTTATGGCCGGCGCTGTACCATCCAGTGCATATACGAGCCTATATAATGTATGTAAAACCAAGCCAAATATCCAGCAACCCGTGTCCACGACAGTATAGTTGCCCTGCTCTATTTGTTCGGGGCATTGTCCATTCCCCGGCTCTCTGGCTCCTCCCTCTCGCTCACTTTCACGTGTCTATCCGCCGCCCACCGCAGTCGAGATTCTTCCTTTCTCCCTTGCACGTCGTTTTTCTCTTTATCTCTTCTCTTTTTTTTGCCCTCTCGTTCCCTTCGACTCGTCTGTTTGCACCGGTAACAAAGGGTTGCTCACGCGCCAGGATGGCACTCGATCAATCATATTTTCCACGGAGACAATGGCAAATTCGTGTGTGAGCCCACCACCCCCGACTACCGACAACAATTGCAAATCTACCGCTGCACATTCTCCGCGACTCACTGCCTTTTTCCAACTCCGCATCACCTTTGTGTCGTGTTTTCTTGTTTCCACTAATGTCCACTCGAAATGTATCCGAATTTCACGCGACCGGTGGACGCAATGAAAACGAGTGTGTATAGTGGACAATCCACTGTTTACTCATATACGAACAGATTTCCATGTGGATGTTTCCACATTGGTGGAAAATTTAAAGAAATTATGCAATTAAATATTTTTTGTCTAAGGTGTAAGAAAAAAGAAAAAAAATTACTTAATTCTCGTTTTTTTATTGGTTTCTATGACGAAAAAAGAATTGTACAAAAATTAAAAAACTCCCATTAAAAATGTACGCATTAAACTGTAATTACTCTGTATTACAATTATTCATTAATAAGTACAATATCATAATGAAGTTTATTTCTTAGGGATTTTTAACTCTCTTCGACAATAGTATAAGATAGTGATTGTCAATGTGGCTAAGAATTATGTGCTATTTCGAAGGATTCTAAACTGTATTCTTAATTAATTTCCGAACGCCCACGAGGCATAACAATCTCGAGGCAGCGGGTACACCCTGGCGCTACGTACATATCAATCGTGCCTGATTCATGCAAATCGCAAATCGATAAACGCGATCACTTCGAAAAGCGTTTCTCATTCGGCAAATTAAATACGCGCAGCTACGTGGCACTGACTCGACGCCACCGGGCGAGCCGCGCGTCACGGCGAAACGAAAATGTTTTCGCAGTTTAAAGCTACCCCCGAGAGTTTATTGAGTTTTTTTTTTTTTGCCTTACTCGATAAAACCCCTGCGGTTAATGACGGCGGCTGAGGCCGCGCGAGCTGTATACGAGGGAAGGCAAAAAGTTGTCTCTGAATATTCGCGTACACAGTATCGAAGAAGCCCCGTGGTTATTTTTTTTTACCCTCCAGCTGCCGCTCTCTTGACTCTTTTTTTTCCCCTCCGCGCCCTCTTCTTCCTTTTTCTTTCGCCGAGTATATAATCGATTTGTCTTTGAAGCGAATATCGGGGAGTTTGCCCGGGACACGCAACGCGCTCTGACATCAAATTATCCTGAAGTGCCTCGACGTACATATAAGTACGTTCGGTGCCGGCGCGCACGGGGGTGTAGCTCCTACCCCAATATAGCCGCGCACCGAGGCGCCCGCGGTGGACGCACGATGCAACTATCGATTCGATACGAAGGGCGAAGTGCTCCGACCGCACCGAGCGACCGACGGTCAGCGCGATGATATTAGCCTCCGATGTCACGTGTCATCTCAATCGCCGGGGAGCCCCGTCCGTGGAATCGTCATATCCTTGTGCGCGAGTCCCGATGAGCGAGTCACGTGGGATTTGAGGGCTGCGCGAGCAACTGCCAGATTATCGTAGCCCGGAGCCTCGTGCATGTGTCGGCTCGGCGTCGGAATCTCGATTTTCCAGATATTCGTTTTATCGCATTGTCACTCCAACTGTGTTTCACGCGAAACTTCGTTGTTGCTCGAGATAAACGCAGTAAAAATATATATTTCTCATTAAGGTACTGGATGTGATACAGTACCGCCAAATGTGAGTTTCTAAACTCACATTTGTCGAGAACTGTTCCAAAAGAGTGGAACCGTTCTCGATGGTATGGAAATCGGAAAAACTCAAGAACGTTAAAGGCGCTGAGAAGCAGATTAATTTTGCATAATAATAATTTCGATATGTTATTAATAAACTGACGAAAAATACATTGTTAAACAAATCACTCAACGTATCTTTTTTTGTAACGAAAATGTGTAAGCCATGTTTGAGTGTAAACCCCTCAAGCATGGCTTTGACGCAACCGGTTGACCCAACTATGGTTGGTCCAGGGAGAAAAAATCCTTGGCTGCGATTCTAGGTGATCGGAATTATTGATTTTCTTCATCGATGAGGAAAAAAGTGATCTTTATAATAAAAAGAAACTGTTTTTCACTGACGCGGCCCCCTTGAACAAATCGGATTTTACGGGAACCAATGGCCATACATACAGGAGGTGTTCCAGCTTAAACCGGTGACTGACATTCGACGTGTATATTCCATTCTCAATTTCTCAGTCACCCGTCATAGATGTGCGCACGTATAAATATTCGATCGGATAAACAGCGTCGCTCTGTCGCATCGTCGCGAAATTATTCGCAGCCGATGTCGCGTCGCGCGCTGCGGGAATCATCCGCGTGTATATATCGGGTTGATATTTAGTCATGTAAAACGAGAGCTGAGTGGTAGCATCCGACACGGGGCGGGGGGGGGCGGGGGCGGCGTGTTGGAATTTGCTGGGTTATTCGTTTGGCTTGCGCGGTACGAACGACCGAGCGGGGCGCGCGCACAGTGGGAGGCATTGCACGGCGGGAGTTCTCTCTTCCGTATTAATTAACGAAATAACGATGCTTAATTGCATCGGTATAACGAAGCATAGGACGCCGCGAGTGAACGGGGCGCGCGGTGTGTAACGCAGTTCTTCATCTATATTTCGTCTCCCTCGCTCTTTCCCCAACCCCCCCACAGCCGCCCTTACGCCCCCCCCCCCCTGTTCTAGTCGAAACGGCCGGGACAATTAACGAACTTACTCGTTATAGAATATAGATTATCGATTGTAGCCCCGCTTACGCTGTAGCATCCTGTACATTGCGTATATACAGATATAATTGAGTTATGGCTGGCTGGTATATATGTTAGGCATATATATATATATACGTATATTGTATATGTATATAGTATATAGCCTTTTGCAATCTGGCGATAATCGTTTGCTCATCAACGAGAACGATGTATCCCCCGCTATCTCCATCACAATGATCTCCATCCACAGGTCGTAATATGCGGTCGGGGTCTCTCGCCTTATCCCTGATCGCATCCGCCCCCCATACCCCCGTTGCCCCTTCCCGCACAGTATGCAGGCACATTTCAGGCCTCATTTCCACCGGCTCGACCCCGCCAGGAAACCCCTAAATCTCTCTCGGAGAGACCCGGCTTTCGATGTCCACCGGGTGTCTCTGTGGCCCGGACGAAGCCTCGCGTCGACTCCCCGTTGCACAAGACGGGAGATGTATCGTCAACCCAGATGCGACGATAACACACCTTCGAACACCTATCCGCTCTGTTCTCGTACCACAAGTGATTACAGTGGTCTTCGCGCGGACAGCGCTGTTGAATGCGGATTTGTTTGGAGCCTACTCGTTCTGTGGCTCGAATAAAATTCACATCGGGAAACGAAAAATTCGTGATTCGTTATTATTTGTGTCATAATTCAGCTTCGATCTTGAGATGCTGCACGATTTCTTCTGCATTTCTTCTGGAATTCTGCACTGCATTCTGCATTCAACTGTGCAGCACTGAATGCAGTCGAATGCGAGTGCAGCACTGAGTGCAGTCGAATGCACTGCATTCAACTGCATTCTGTTGAATGCGGATTTGTTTGGAGCCTACTCGTTCTGTGGCCCGAATAAAATTAACATCGGGAAACGAAAAATTCGTGATTCGTTATTATTTGTGTCGTAATTCAGCTTCGATCTTGAGATGCTGCACGATTTCTTCTGCATTTCTTCTGGAATTCTGCACGAATTCCGATTCTACCCGTCTTTGCATCGAGTGTTATTTTTTGTTAACTCTCATGGTCAGTTCCTGTAGTTTCTTGGTAGGGCCGAATATCCGAAGAACCGGTTTGTGTATTGCAAAAGGGGTTGGCTCGCGGATCCTCGCGACTCAAGCCACGTAACTCGTTCCCATTCCATCTGCGCTTATACATACGAGGACGAGGAGAAGTGCTGAGGGTGGCCGACTGTCGAGTCATGTGGGTATTAGTTAAATCCTTCAACCCGCGGCACTCGTCACACCCGAGAACCCGGGTCGTGAGCCTTCGGCCGTCGCCACTGCGCGAGCTTATGCCGACGACAGGGACGAAACGGGGTGGCCGCGAGCTGCCGCAGCACACGAACCCCTCTCTGTTTTCATTACGATATTAAGAACTTTCGCGACAAACCCTTGAGTTAATCCAGCCGGTAAACCGAGGAACGAGATCCCTATAGTCGTCGACGACGTCGACGACTCTTGATAGTCGCCGCGTACGCCCGGGCACAACGCCGGCTGAAAACCCCATGGAAATTCGTCATCCCGCGTGCCCTCGACGCGAATACAAACGCCTGACTAATAGTCGGAGAAACAGAGAAAAACAAGAGGGTCTGGCACGAGTGGTTTCCTCGGGTTTTTCCTCGTGTCTCCGTATATTTTCCACGTAAACTGTGCACTGTATATTCTTGCGCTCTTCAAATTCACCACCAGAGTACTCTGTAGCCCGTATATCAGAAGACGCGGTAGCGGCCCGACACAAGACACTGTAACGATACTTTCCCCAAAAATGTCTATAACCGTCACTCCACGAAAATGTCCTGCTGATTCTTCCCTTTTTATTCGTTCTGAGGAGCTGGGCGCAAAGCGCTTACGCACCGGGAAAAATCAACGTTGAAATCAAATAAACTACTCGGTATAGTGAAAGCAGCCCAAACCTAGTGGAATTTGCAAGAGTGCTAAGAGAATATACACGAGCGTGTGAGCAAATGTAAATAGATGTAAGCGAAACGAAGTAGAACGATAAATAACAAAATTGTGTAAAACATGGATGTGCAAACAAACAAGTAGCGAAAGCTAAATAAATTTCGATCAATCAATCTCTCCCTCCCTCCCTTATTTAAAAATTTCTCGTTGAATTTGGCGGGATCGACCACATAATGCCCGCGACCCCGTTAATGGGCTGTACGAGGAATGAGTTTCGAAGCTGGTAAACTCGGTGCGGGATATCGAGGCAAAAAGGTCGCTGGGCAAAGAGGCAAAGGGGCTAGTACCAGTGGCAGCGCCAGCAGCAGCAGCAGCAGCAGCAGCAGAAGCAGTGGTATACATAGCGGGAGGCAAGAGTAACAGCAAAACGGAAACTCGTTCGCTGAAAACGTATGTCGCTGCGGTGCAGTGGCGGCTGTTCCCGTGCATAGTGCACTGTATTACACAACGTCGACTGCCGTACCGCCTGCTTCCCCTCTATTAAAATAACGATTATGCAGCGCGCACATTATCGTATCGGGCAAACAGCCTGGCTGGCTTTTCAACCGAGAACCCATGCGCCTCCCGTCTATACCTATGTACACGCGTATCCACCGCCTATATACTCCCATACTGAATTTAATAAACCGGAGTAGGCGTCGCAATAACACGCTTTCGGCGTCCCTTAATGGTGGCATCAACTTTTCGCGTGATCGAGTGCGCGTGTTATCGTTAAACTGAAATCCTTGCGCATTCACCTCGCTGGAATGTCTCATTGTGACCACCAGGGATAAATATTTTCCGCACGTGTTTTACAAAATGAAATGCAACCGAATGTTGATGTCGTACATTGTATCTCAAAAGCTTGACCCACGTCGAATCGCAGCTTTTTTTATATAAATTCAGGTGATGTATCTAATCCACTTAAAAAAAAACCTAATCGTGAATTGAACTGGCCGTTCATTTTCGAAGAATATTCATATACCTCGTTATTCTTTCGTTTCACCTGGACACATGTGGAGCCCCTTTTCTCCTTTCCTATTTCTTCCACTTGCTCTTCCCGATGTTACACCGCGGGAGGATATCGAATATCCTTTTCGATAAGTTCGCCGTTGGCGCGGTGTCGAGTCGAAGAAAGAGACAAAAGAGGTCCGAATGTCTTGTCCCTCCTTCTTTTCACGGAAGAAGAAAGGCAAAATTCGCGAAAAGACACAGAGAGCTCTCGGGGCAGCGAGGAAACGGGCAGCCCGGTGCGCTTCCTGTCACATTTTCGCGCTTCTATACATTCGCCGAACCGAGAAGCCCCGCAAGTGGTACACGTGTATTTATGGTTTATGCGTCTAGCCGTGAACAGAAATGAAGCTTGGCTGGGCGCCCTCGGTGAAATAAGAGATCGGCCTGGGGGTGTTTCAGCATGCACGGGGTATATTTTATTGTGCTCGGTCGTCATCGCGTTCTAGCAGCGTTTCCCGTTCATCATTGACGGGAGCCACTACAGGAGTCTACCGAGGGGAAACGAGATTAGTCACAGAAGCCTGGATCGAATCAATTTCCATTCGGTCGCGGCGACCAGTTCGGATCTACTCCCTACTTACATCACTATAATGACCTTATCTCGACTTTGTACTTTTTCATACCGTCTCGTTACTCTCATGGGAAGCCGATGTTGGTCTACGGTTTATTTTTTATTTTATAATAATTCCCTCAATCGCTGTCCTCGGGAGAAGCTGACGCTGGGCGACGGTCACTTTCAACTTTCAAATCGAGTTAACAAACCGCCAAATGTTGTGTGTTTTGTCACGTGGAGCAATATGATAAATCATGCAAATAACTGAATTACAAGTTTTCACACGAAATGCTTCCAGAACGGGTGGTCCGGAAGAGTACAAATTGCCGGTCAAGCGTTATCTTGTTCAAAATTATTGTTCAATAAATTCACAAAGCTCTTTTTTTTACGAGATCGCATTCAGAAAGGACACGACAGCCGACAAGTGCTGCGCGTTAGGGCATCGTATGCGCAACGTCGGTATATACGACATGCATATGGGACACGCATATAGGCCAGAAGTAGAAAACCTGCAACGCGAAGAAGCAATTTGAGTCGGGTATACGATATAATCAATGCGAACGAGCGAGTAGACTAGTCCAGGCTGCGCGGACGATGAGCCACCCGAGCACCGCAACGCCGAGATAAGATAGTAAGTTGTGCTTCGTTGAAACGAATTGCTTGTCGTTCCATATCGTGCCCAGACATAACTCCGAAGCGCGCCGTGCGCGAGAGTTATGTCGCTTCCCTCGGCTGCGCCCGCCATCCCGTATGAAGAGGCACCAGCGAGCATTGTTCAACGTGGTACGATTCGACGATTCCCCGAACGCACATATTCGTGTTTCAACATTCGTATTTATCTGCTCCGTCTCTTCGTAATTCTCCTCGGTTCTCATTCTCCCCGGGTATCGCGATATTCATGCCTTTCTCCGGTCGGACGGGGCGACTGAGTTATCGGGGAAGTTGTAAAATGATGTTTTACAAGCCATCCACTTTGCTCATTGGCGTTAAAATACCGAGCGGTGGCCTCGCGAATTGACGACTCGCGAGAGTTTGTCGCAGTTTGAATCAGCAGTTTGTCTTCGCGCTATGTGCAATCCGCGATAACTTCGGGGAAACCCTCGAAAAGGGCGAGTTAAGGTTAATGAGCTTGTCAACTTACGCTGAGGATATCGCCTGTGTAAGGCGAGTAGTGATATACTCGATAGGGCCTTGGACTGTCAACTGGACGTAGACGGTTCGATTTCCGCTGACACATGCAACAGGATTAATTATTCCGACTCCTTCCTCAATGACAAACGCTCAACGCGCCCCCTCGAGCGTTCGTCGGAAGAATAGTCTTGGTCGAATTGTCAAATGTACGTATCGGTGGTCGACAATTGTCGGCGATCGATAACTTGTAGGCGAGCCCTACCGCGTTATCCGAGGGCAAGCGAGGCGACGCACGAGCGCTGAAGACGTATCGACCGCCGTATCGATGGGCGATACTTCCCCCCACTCGACGCGCACGCGGGCCACCCTGCTAATGAGCCGGCTTTGTCAAATTACTTCCGCGCCGATCTCGCTAGCGTCGAGAGCACGGAGTCTCAGCCCTCGAGGAGTCTCGCGTCACTGTTTATTATAACGGTCACCAAGGGGGAGGCAGTGGCACAGTGGATAGAGTCGCGGCCTCACTCGCAGTGGGTCCCGGGTTCGATTCCCGGCCGGGCACCAATGGAATTTTTCTATGTGCTTTTTTCTGCGACTCCCCGGTGGTTCGGAACCCACCTTAAAAAGTAACGTCCTCTCCCGATGTTGTAGGCCTCGTCCGGTGGACAGAACCCCGAAGCATCGGCAGGTCGACGGTTTGAATATCCGTGGCGCCGTAGTCTCGCCGTGTGCTGGACTTGAACGTGATTAGCTCCAGACGTTATAGGTCGACATATACGTCTGTAGTTCAGTATTTACACACGGTGGGGCGCGACTAGCTCCAGCGCTGGGAAAAAGAACCCGATACCGACTGTATCGGCACAGGTTTTCCGCAGTTTCCCTGGGCCCTCGACCAAATGCGATACAGGGAGATGGGAGTCGGCTGCGGGCCGCAGGGGAAGGTGGGGATTGGAGTGGAATTTGAGGGGGAAAGTAAAAGGCAATTTATACAATACAATATAACGGCCACCATTACTGTATTTTGTCAAATTATTGTGGAAATTGTAAATCGTCAAAGAATTCGAGATCGACCTGTGGAATATTGAAGGGAACAAAGGATGTTTTCGTAACCGACAAGGAATTTTGAGAGACACAAGAATACAAAAAAACGAAGTAAAAAAAATTGACAATGTAACTTTCGAGTTCACTTTACTGAGTGTTCACTGTGTGCGTGTGTGTGTGTTTATAGTGGATCTATAACGCAAACTGAACACTGGCGGCACAGTTGTTGTCTAGTATACCGTATAGCAGTGCCGGAGACTGTATACACACTGTAGCGCATTGGTCTATGCAGTGCTTTGGTCTCGTCCTAACTCCTACCGGCGGGATCTTGTAGCCAAGCGAGCCGACTATGTATGTTCTATAATCCTCTTGGCTCCCTCTGGCTCTACCTCATCCACCGTCATCCACGCACTCCGGGCTCTCCCGGCCCCCCGCCCTCTCTGCGTCTATTCCTCTCAAACGTGCTGTCTTGGCGACAGTTACAAACGGCGTGTTATCCGTAAGGATTGCACGTGGGGGAGGACCCTACGAAAATTGTGTGGCCACCTGCTCGTCGGCTGTACACTCCTCGATATGTGTATGTCTGTCCTCTGCACGGAGAAAATGACTTGGTTAAATGTACCAATTTTTTATTGGTTAAACAAAATTGGTTATTGTAACCAATAGTTTCATAGATTTAATGCCGCACACTTGGTTCCTTTACCAACGGGAACTTGGTTCATACTTTAGTGCATATGACCAATAAAAATAGGTGCCTCGATCAAGGATGTGTGGCTAACCACGAGAATTGGTTGTCATGACTGCTGTTATGGGCATGTGACATACCGACCCGCACCTGAACAATTCGTAAGTGCGGTTTGTTGCGAATTATGAACGGATCGAAGCGAAAATAGAAATACAGACGCCACTAATGTGAATTTCGTTAATGAATTAGTCAGAATTTTTATTTTCGAAAAAAATAAATTACAGATCGATTACCTCCAGATTTTTGTTCTGGAGGTAATCGATCAGGAGGTAATCGATCTGCAATTTTTTTTTTTTTGAATAAAAATTCTGACTAATTCATTAACGAGATTCACGTTACTGGCGTCTGTATTTCAATTTTCGCTTCGATTCGTTCATAATTCGCGAAAAACTGCACTTCCAAACTTTTGAGGTGCGCGTCGGTATTTCACATTGCTTTATAACCAAGTTTTTGGTAGGACTAAAGATTACCTATTTTATTGGATGGAACATCTAATTATTTTAGTTAGTACCGTCATCGGCCGTTAGTCCCGTAACCGCTTGAGGAAAAACTTCGTACTGCGTGTTTTTGCATTATAAGCCACGTGCGTGCGTTTATTGGCTTTAGTTTGTTTAAACATTCTGTCAGTGAGATCTGATTCCCATAATTCACAGTATTTCACGGTGAAAAATATGTTATACCATAACCGACAGCGTGGGTGCGCGGTCGGTGTATGGCTTTGTCGATCACCTAAGTTAAGCAACTCGACTCGCGGTCAGTACTTGGATGGGTGACCGCTTAGCGATGCACTAATTTGCGCGCCATCCCGAGGAACTTTACGAGGACCAAGGGGGTGGGAGAATAAAAGCCTGACGGCATACGCTGGAAAAAAAAATATTTTTGGCTACAATAAAAAAATTGATTGATTCAACCAAGAAAATTGGTTATTCTAGCCAAGTGCATTAGTTGCCTCAACCAAGTAAATTGGTTAAACCGGCCCGGTGAAATGGTTGCTCCAACCAAGTACATTGGTTATTCCAATTATTTAATCGTAGTTGGCCCGACCAATTACTTGGTTGCCGAAACTAATCTAATCTTACTAAGTTCCATTGGTTGATGCAACCAGAAAATCGTCTGGCGCATATATAACCAAGGCGATTCGTTGCAGATAACCAATTTCTTTGTTACACCAACCAAGTCGTTTTTTCCGTGTGTGTACACTCTCACAGCGCCACGGATACCGTAACTTCGGTAGTGAGCTTTAGTTGCGGCTAATCCACACTATACTGGTATCTATGTGCAGCGTCGAAAACTCCCCGTGAATGTAAAGTCTACTGTGGGGCTTTATCTCCTGGGATATAAGACCGGTGAACGTCGAGGAAACCTTCTTATTCTGATAATAGGTGTCGTTTATATCTAGAAAAAGCTTTGAACGTCTTTCATGATACTCTCAAACGGATTTGTGTGTTTTTTCAATGGTGGAAGATGTCAATTTGGTGAGTGGGAAGCTACACGAAAATAGGTGGATTTCAGGTTATTGTCAGTCTCATGAATGCAATTCGTATGAGTTAAAACTGGTATTTCTCGTTAGGTAATTTTCGTCGGGGAAAATCGACGATATTGAAAATCGAATGTGTGAGATTTGACAATCATACCACTGTGACTTCAAGTTGCGCCCGCTCGAGCAATAAATAAGAAATAATTACGACAAGCGACAAAGCGTACCCGAGCATCCGCAGGTCCACAGAAATTTCATCTTTTCGCAAGTCACGTTCGCGCGACGCCACGGACGTGAAAATATATATAATATATAAACTCGGGTGTGCAACGCCGTGTGTCAGTCGGGGCCCGCACGTCGGGTAAATATAAGCCCACGCGTCGCGAGGAGACGACGTCTTGGCAACGGCAACGACATTTCTCTCCCTCTCACTCTCTCACTCCCTCTCTCTCACCGGACTTCACCCACGCGTTCATAAATTACCGTATCAAAACAGGTGTGCGTATATTATTGTGGCGTGGCAGTCGCTCGCTATTACAGAGAGCGGAGTTTCCTTTTTTTTTCTTTCTCATTCTCTCTCTCGTGATATGCGGAAACGTCGCGAGCGACTGTTGAAGTTCTGGGGGTGATTCCTCGATTCCACCCGGCGAGCGCGGTGCCACCAGCGAGAGCTATTGCGCTGCGCACGCGTAACGTCGGGTGCGACGTCTACGACAACTGCTCGCCGCACGACAGCAATTTAATTTCGGTGGGGCGTTCGCGTGTTCGCGGAAACGCTCACACGTGGCGCGGCGCGCGTACCGCAGTCATTGCTCCGCGAGCAAGCGACACGCGCTGCGCTAATGCGGATCGCGAATATTTTCGGGATGGCCGAGCGGCTCCGGGAAAGCCACGAGGAGCGTTTCTACCCGCCGAACCGCGCACGGCTGACTCACCGACAAGCACGCCCGTCGGGCGATTCCGCACTCGGAGACGAAATGTCGCGGCTTCTTATTTTCGCCCCCTTGTTCAACACGTGTGAGAGTCATTATTATCGATCTCATCGTGATTCTCGGTTGGGATGTGCAGAAGCACGACTTCGATCGAGCGGCTCGTTATATGTTCGACTCGGTTCGTCGCTGATCGAGCCTGTTTGAGTCAGGCTCGAACAGCGATGTTTGTTTTACAGGCGGGAATGTTTTCATTTTCGTAAAATTATTTTTGCGTTGACAAAATCGTCGTGTGAGAGACGAGGCAATTTCTGGCAAATATTGTGAAAAAAAGTCGAGGACCGGAGTTGACACGCCTGGTCCCGGTCTTTCCTGCCGCGAACTCGAAAACTTGACTGCCGGCCAAGGTACAGCGCCCGGACGAACGAAGGGCGAGACATTGCCCAACGTCGAGGCGCATCAGTCTCGAGAATCTCTCAGGAGTCTCGTTGATCCGATCTCAACGTTCGACGCGGCGTATATTATGCCCTCTATATAGGAGCACACGGCAGACGATATCCCGATAATTACCAGCCGTTCCGTTGTTACCAATTTCCTAATAGATCCATCGATATATCGTCCCGCAAACTGTAGTTTGCTCGTAGTAACGTGAGCCCTTTTTGATCGTCCGCCGCGTAGAAACATAGTACACCGAATATACGGAACTGTGTACAGCGAAGCCCCCGAGTGTCTCGGGCATTCTTGAATCGAGTGGGAAGTATCGATCGAAACCCACCGCGCACTTACCACAGTTTCAGATAACACCGTATACGGCAAATGCATATCGCCCGAGAACATCGAGTTTCGAAAAAAGCTATAGTTGCAATAATAATGATTATAATGGTTGCCGTTAAGGTGCCGTTACGGTGAGACTGGCCACCGGAACAAGCCCAGCACTGGGCCAATCGTACTGTCTTACATGAGATACGGTATAACGCCGCAGGAACCTCGAGTTTATAAAAAAAAAGAAGTTCTAAAAATCATAATTGTAAAACAAATGGACGAAGAAAAGAAAACCGGGCTCGATGAATTTTATCCGGGATGCCCCCTGCAAACACGGTCACCCTCTCTCCGTCGTGAAGTCATTGGAATCAATGTTAACTCCATCAACTGGAAAGTGATCATCCGCCGTATCGGGCGGGTCGTACGGGGTATATATATATGTACATGTCGCCGGATCTGCCGGACGATCGACCGAGGGGTGAATAGTGAAATAAAGCGTTTCGATAATCTCGTAGGGAGTATTCCGCACGCACGGTCTTACAAATTGTGCTTACGCCGATCTGTTGAGCTCTGTATGTATATAAGACCGTCCATTTATATAGAGATAGGATCGCCGGCCCCTTGATCCAGGGTGATGTACGAATGCCTCAAATACAAAACCAAATGCTCCCTCTACCCTCGTTTTTTTCTCTCTCCATTCCCTTATTCCACCCCCCCGCATTGTCATGAATATTTCATATCGTCGCTTAATCATATTCTCCGTATACGTATAGCTATTATTTCGACGACAATACAAATAATCGAGCATACATATCAGACCCGAGATAGGAGGGCTTCGGTAATGAGGCACTTTTATTACACAAAGCAGATGACTTCAAGGTGAACGTACAACGTTTTTGTACGGTCGGATGGTCATATCGATTGAACGCTTCTGCATGACTGCACGAACGAGACTGTTGTCGATCAGGGTCAGCGATTGGCAGTATCTGCGATATCCGAAGCGCGGAATAAAAAAGAAGCCTGCAAAGTAGAACCTTGCAAATTGCTTCCTCGGTATTTTACACTTTAACGAAGCTACCTCTATGACGAAGTATGTTGATCAATCTTGGCTTCCTCATAGAGGAAGCACCGCTAAAAGTGTAAAATACTCTTGAAGCCATTTGCAAGGTTCTACTTTGCAGGTTTTTTTCACTGTATTTAAAAAATAAATCAAATTTTTGTGAAATTTGAACCGCTTCACCGATTTCTTTCAAGTTTCTACCCAACCCTTGTTTCATGGTAGTCAATGTCGGGACCATATCAGAACCATGTCAGAATCCGAAGCGTCACATAACGTGCTCGAATGTGCTCGCGGCAACTGACAAATAGTTGTACGAAAATCCGATATCAAGAATTGCCCTCTCAGTGTCCACGATCGCGCTGTAATACCGTTTAACGTGGATGAGCGTTGATGGTCGCGACGAGGCCGAACGAGGATTGGTCGGATCGATATCTTCGTAGCGCGACTCGTTGTCGTCGTCGTCGCGTACGGCTGTACGTGCGCCACCAAAAGCTGACAGAGACGAGAAGGGAAGAAGGGTGCGGGAGCCACCCGACGTCGGGGACAGCGGCGACGACGACGACCTAATCACCGACGGAGCGGACTGTGCGCGGATACGAAAAGCGATAAAGCACGAACTCTCCTCGTACATGGATATTTCCAAGCGGCAAATATTAAACTCACTCGCCCGTCCGTATGTATCCAGCGCTCGTCTATATATGGATGTTGCGCTCCATCCGACTTCTGTGCGCGCGCCTCAAATCAGCCCCCGTGCGCGTTCTTCAGCCCCCGCGAGATGACAGACCCTTCGGACCTTTCCTTTCCAGCGGAGGCGGCCGGCTTCCACTTTCTCGTACACCGAAGCTCGCGCGCTCTCCGAGTATAATCCCTTCGGATCGATCAATCTCCCCCTGTGCAAAGATTGACCGACGCGCCAAAGCAGCGGCATTCCCGCGCGCAGCGCCGCCGCAACGCGCGGCTGCCGCGGGCCATATTGCGCGCCGCTGTCATTCCTCATCGGAGCTTTTCACATCCCCCGCGAAATTCGCCACTCGATTACGCCCTGCTCCAACGTTCGCGCTTCCTTATTACAGCGCCGCCGCCGCGCGAGGAGCCGTCGCGTAATACGCATCAAAAAGAGATGAATTCGAGGGTGATCGACGTTTTGGCGATGCGCCAACGGAGACAAACCAAAGTTGGTCGGGACTTTAAGTACCGACGTATTTATTTGGTACTTAAACGGTACGTATATTTTAAGAAGTACTAGAGTACTCGGAAAAAGGTTTACCTGACACAACCGAGCAATTAGTTAGTACAACCAACGGATCATTCTAATCCCTAACAACTCGGCTCAGTTATGACAGCCAAAACCCAAAATATTAACCCTCGGTTAGCTCTCCGCGAACCCCAAATCCTGTAACGGGGAAAAAGTCAACGCCGGTCTCACTCTCCGTGCAACCGACAGTGACCCTGCTTGGAGGTTCAACCGTTATTGCCTACCCTCCGTACACGGAAAAAACGACTTGGTTGGTGTAACAAAAAAATTGGTTACTTTCGAACAATTACTGTGGTTATATATGCGCCGGACGATTTTCTTGTTGTATCAACCAATGGAACTTAGTAAGATTAAATTAATTGCAGCAACCAAATAATTGGTCGGGCCAATGATTTTCCTCGATGTCAGGATAATCCGGTTTTTCACGGAACCGCGCGACGTCTGCTGTAATTTCACACAAAGTTATTCCGCAAAGACGACGCGCATCGCCGGAATACCCGAAATAATCGAGAAAGCTGCGCGACAACAACAACAACAACAACACCAACAAGAAAAAGAGGCCGCGCGAAAAACAATGAAATCTGACAGACAAGGTCGATAATTAAAAACTGGAAAAACGTATTGCCCGTTTGACTGCTCCGCGCGCACAGACGAGCTTTGTGCCCGGGCGGTAAAGGGGAATTCCTGGCTTCCGGTTCGTACCAGACACCGTGAGCGCGCAGAGACGAAGCGCGGCATAGTGGAAATATACGAGAGGCGCGCGCGGCGGGCGAGGAAAGCGCCGAGTGAAAACGCGCGCCGAGAGAAAGAGAGCCGAGGGGTAGGGCGCGCGGAGCGGAGCGGAGCTTTATCTCTCCCTTCGGTACAAAGAAGGACATTGAATTTTTTCGATCCCCGGGCGCCGCCGGAGCGCGCAGAGCCGACACAGAAGAGACCCGTTGGCGCCCATAGCAGCGCGAACGCGCGTTCTCTCCGCGCGCCTGGGCCCGCGACGAGAGTTACCGCCGCGCGCAGCGTCGACAGCGAGAAAACGGGGGACGTACCCGAGAGCAGAGCAGAGGGAAGGTGGAAGAGCAGCAGCGGCGAATATTTCAAAGCAAAATCGCGGGTCGAGGTCGCACGAAGCGCGGAGAGACGCCGCTGTTGCTGCTCTCGCGGCGCCCTCTCGTGTTTTTCCCTCATTCCGCTTCCGCTTCCTTCCTTCCTTCACTCACGCGTAGCATATGTCCCGGCGTACCACCACACGGCTCATCCTCTTCTGTCGAACGCGCGCCGTGCGCGCGCGTTCAGCCGAAACGTCGTAGCGAAGGACACCAGTGGAGAGAAAGACCGAGGAGCGGCTTTTGAAGTATCAGAAGTCGCGCGCGGCGTCAAACATTTTATTAAAATACATTTTCGAGTGATGCACGGAAAGAAAGGTTTGCGGTTGTGCTAGCTGATTATTCACTATACCTCCATCAGCCTTTTAGAATTTGTTGCGACAACTCTATCACACAATTCCCCTGAAGAAAATCTGTCGCGGAGTCCCGCAGTGTACGATCCGATTCCGATCGGGCTTTCATCTGGATTAACCCTCCGTGTGTCTCGAAATTTCGAAATGGAATTTCCCTCCAACGAATGAAGTGCGGTTTTCGTCTCCCACCCCCTAAAAATCTATTTAGTAGTGTAGACAAAAGGCTCAAGTGGCTCCATTTGGTTCGTGCGACCAGTTTCTCTTTTGGCTATCATAACTAAGCCGAGTTGTAAGGGAATTACAATCATCCATTCTTTCTACCAACTATAATTTCTTGGTTGCATCAGCTAAATTTTTCCGCGTTGCGCGCAAGCGCTGAAAGCGTGTGAGGCGAATGAGGAAGTCTCGAGCTCGGAAAAGACGGTATGAATATTAAGCGGGATGCGCATGTGGCGTTCGGGACTATACGCGCACCAGTTATATGCCTACGCGGTGTACGCGACGCGACGCGCGCGCTATACACGCGCGAGCTACGAGCTTTACGCGCGAGAGAAGCGCGAGCGAGTGTGGCGCGCGAACGCATCTGCCGCCGCGAAATTGATTCTCGTAAAGCGTCCGAGAGCCATTCGTCGCTACCGCGAGCGACGCCAGCCGTTGGCGCTGGGTATTCGGCCGGCGCGACGTAAAACTCGAAGCGCTTTCACTGGATGGCCCTACGGGCTTGATACCTATATAGCCCCGATACCTACCTGCGTCGGGTGTGCGCACACGTTACTCCCCTGTACGCGCCCGGCGAACGACCATTGTAGGGCTATTTCGACCCTGCGGGCGAAGATTCGCCGAAGGTAACAGTGCGCTCGGGGCTACTCGACGAAGCGCCTCGCCACGGTGTACCGCGGCCGCACCGACAGTTCTCGCGTTGACATTTCTGATTTACGCGGTTTCGGCTCCGCGCCGCGATAAAACGCTCGTGCCGGTACGGTGTTAACAATTAGATACGCTGTATTGGCTGTGGCCGTGTGCTTTGTTGTTGATGCAGCTACGGTGACGGTCGGCCTTACGGAATAACTTCTCGGCTTTTTACGTTTCGCCCTATGGTCGGGGCCTCTTCAGAAAGTTTTATTATCGAATTATCTCTTCATATTTAATTTCAATTTTAACAAATTATCCCTCGTTTTCCGCGTTCTTAAATGTGATGCTGATTTTCCTAATTCTTGTGCTTCTTTACTTTTCCAGGTCTCCGAGATCTCCGGTCATCGATGGAAAGGGAGGTTATAATACCAATCTGCTTTAAGCAGATGTTCTAACGCGTGGAATGTTAATAAACAATGTAAGCCACCAAAAGATTGTTGGACCGGAGAACTCGGTGCACGTGCTGTCACATTTTTCGAGGCCTATAGTATCGACTGTTGGTTTTGGCGGTCGTCGAAACAGTTAATTGTGCGTATTTAGCTAATCTACCAGTTGTCATGTTAATTTGATAAGTACAATGGCCGGACAAGCAATTTTTATAAATTGACCCATGCAACTTTGAGTTAATTAAACTATCATTATTAATTTTCGGGTGTACTTGACGCTGTGAGACGATTGATTATTTGTCGACTTTTTGCAAAGTATGGGGCTTTACTTTTATAAATTCATTATTTCACAACTTTTTGTAAGAATAGGTACATTTGCCGATGTAAATGTACTTGCCTCAGATTTTTACACCCAAGGTGTTTTTTTTGGGGGGATAATAGTAGCTTCAACAGTTATTATACGACCGCGAAGCATCGGTCAGCGAGAATGCATAAATTGTTGCATAGAGCACGCAAAGAAAACGCGACATTCGTGTATTTCCTTTCTGAATGGTGGTTCCCGTGGATTCTCTGTAAAAATGAATGCAGTCGCCGTAATATACGAGAATACACGAATGAGGGCGAGAGAGGAGGAGATGAAATTATTTTGCGAGAGGGACGGCGGAATATACGGTCAAAGAATGAAAATTGAATCCCACTGCGGGGCTCGCTGTCTGCAATGTGCATGTGAAGGCACGCGCGGGTGTTTCCACAGTGAAAGCGCCAAGTGGGCGCAGACGATTCTCGCAGTGGATGCATGCAGCACCGCTGTGTGGCTAGTTATCGGTCGCTCGGGCTTTTTGTCCTCTATCTAGTCATCGTGGCGGGATTACCCCGCGATTGGGTTAATTACCGCTCGCGGAAAATTATCCGAATGGTCCGAGACCCACGCGGATCCTCGAGTCTCGTTGGAACCGCCGTCAATGCGGCAAAAGCCTCGGACGAGCTGACTGCTGGAGTGAAAAGTGGATCGTAACACGACCGCCGCGCACCGCAGTGACAAAGGCTACATCGCTGATTATATGTAGCCTTTTGATCTCCTGAGCCTGGAATAGTATTACGGATACGACAATAATAATTTACGTCAAAAGCATCGTGCGCAAAGATTACTCGTTACCATTATAAAATAACCCACTTCACCCTTTGTTATCTTTTTTCTCTCACAATTTTTCTCGTCGCTCCATTCTCCACATTCTCCATTTTCATTAGTTTCTCGCAAACGAAATATGAATTTTTACTTTCGACTCCGTTAAAATAACCTCATTTCTAATGTGCAACCCTTACGCATGCGCAGTCCGTTTCATTACAGCTCTAGGGAGGTAATAAGTACATTACGTTACAAGGGAGGAAAGTGCAACTTTTCACCGAGTGTGAAGTTTGTATAAATGAAGAATGGTGAAACGTATAAATGTAGACGGCTGCGGTTTTTTCTACTTGTTATTTACGTTTTAAAGAATGCAATGGATTTTTTTTATTTTAAAATTATCAAAAAAGAACCACCGTCATTCCATGAAGACATGTTTCCCGAGTACACATGCAAAATTTCAGGCCGATCGCATAATTACAGTGGTCAGGAGAGTGGCAGCCATTTATTTTGGATGACCGCGTTTGAGGACCTTGGACGCCGACAATTTTTTACTTTAAAAATCCGATTGTATGCTATAAAACATAAATAACAAGTAGAAAAAAACCGCAGTCGTCTACATTCATTCGTTTCCCCACAAAAAAACAAAATGAAAAACAGTGCTCCAAGGTACAAGTCCCCTTTAAAAGCTCAAAACTTCATAGAATCTATAATAACGTTTAACCACAAATTTGCCGGGTGCGATTCCAAAGTTAAAAAAAAATCCACTCCGCTTTCGGAGCTCGAACATCGCACCCCGAAAATATATTATCACCTACTTAACACACCAATTCTTAAAGCTTCGCAAATATACCGGCAAGTTTGCCGCTCCGACATTTAAAAAAGCGACTCCGCTTTTCGGAGCTCGAGCATATAGCACCTACAAGCCATATAAACAGTTATACTTGCATACAAACAGTTATGCATTCGACTGATAACCGTAGACCAGCGCCAGCACATCGCAGCGGGGAGATCCGTGAACCGCGTGGAACCCTCTCGCGACGGTGGTTGCACCCGAACGGTCGCGCTCGCTCCGTGTGCAGCAGCACCGCAGCTAGCGCGGCGTTTTCTCTCGCGAGTCTCGCGCGCGCGCGGGGGGCGAAGGGTTCGCTGCCCCTCGCAGCGACGGTGGCCGTGTGTCCGTTGCGCCGCCGCCGCCGCCGTCGCCGCCGCCGACGCCGACGCCGCCGCCGCCGCCGCCACCACCACCACCACCACCACCACCACCACCACCGCCACCGGCAGCGGCAGCGTCGACGTCGGGGGTGGCGGCAGCGGAGGTCGCACGCGCGCTCTCCCTGGTGGGGGCAGCAGCGCGAGCCACCAGCGGGGGCGGACAAGCGCGAGGCGCCGGCATCGCTCCTCAGTCGACGTCAAGCCGTCGCGACGCTTGCGTATTCCACGCCGTCGACGGTCTCTCGCGCATCAGCGGCGAGGAAACGCGCGTGTACTAACTATACTACAACCCCCTCCCCCCGGTGTGTCGTATGCCGCTCTCTCGCTCTCTGTATCGCGCGCTGCGTTCTCTAAGCGTCCGCTGTGTGCCCACCTGTTCGCGCCGCAAGAACAACGTTTCCGTCTCAATCGCGATAATCCCACGTATCTTCGACGTCGTGTTCTCCGCAGTTTCTCGCACGTCCAATCGGCCCGAGAAACCCACGACAGGAAACTATTTTTTATTTTATTTTTTTTCTTACCCGTGCATAGATCAGCAGCCTATTGCGACCAAAAGACACCGATCTCGTGATTGATCGACGAAGAATCTCTCGCCGATATATTATCGACGATCGGTCAACGCTCGTGAGACACACGCGAATATCCGTCGGTGAAAGTTTTGTTTCTGTATCGTTTTTTTTTGTTCCTTTTTATATCTCGAGACGAAAATAGTCGGGATTGTTTTGGGTTTTACGCGATCTCGAGAGCCGCGGGAACACGTGCGAGGCGGATAGAGACTGAAAAGTGTCTCGTTACCGCGGGCAAGACGGGTGACACCGAGTGCGTTCGAAACGCGAGACGATGCAACTCTGATCGGTGAGAGCGCCAAGTGCGGTTCATAGATAGAGATAAGACCGTGGCCGAGGCTTTGTTGCCCCTCCTCGTGTGCCCTTAACTCACAACCTCCGACCCGGTGGAGTGCACGTAAACAAGCCAACGTAAACACACGCGCGCGCGCGGGGGAGCGACGAGCGAGTTGGTTGTTCGCATAGTGGCGAACGGGCGACAGAGACGCCTGTTTTCTTCGAGCGAAACTCCGTTAGTGATTATTTATCTTAGTGAGAGGTGCGCGACGACCCCATTGGATTATGATACTCGGGTAGGTACTCACGATTATTATTATTATTATTATTATTATTATTATTATTATTATTATTATTATTATTATTATTATTATTATTATCATCATCGTCATTATCGACTGTTTTGCCTCTTGGAGCGACGAACAAACGCGTCGACCAAGGTCAATGTCGAGCGTGTTTTTCCCTCGACGTCCACGAAAATCAATTACGCGCTTGACACGCAAGCGATTTATCGCAATTGGATAAACATCGTTTTCACTCAAAATGACTGCGTTTATTATTTATATATATATATATATATTTTTTTTTTTTTTTTTCAATTTTCTTGATCATAACTGGACAAATGCTTTTTGAAAAACGCGAGCAGCGAGTGAGAGCGCAGTTTTCAGCCGAATATATGCGCTGAGAGAAAAATCTAGTATTGGTAACTATAAAGTGACAATAATTGTTTACAGCTACAGCTACTATTTTTCTAGTTATGGTAACTGTGACGCGGTTATCATAACTTTTAATTAATTACCGTGAACTATAAAAATAATAGCATGAACGAAAATTTGATGTTTGTCACTTTGTTGTTACCAGAACTTAGACGATTTCTCTCAGTACCATCACAAACGCCGAGAAACGTGTGCGGGATGTGCCGAAAATGTGTGTTCTGGGATCACGATACGCGATTAGGTTATGTCTAAATTCTTATCTTCGTCGGAACGATTTTTTTTTCGCCCAGACGACGAATCGACGCGTCGTCGAAGGTCAATGTCGTGGATGTTTTTTCTTTTTTCTCTAGCTCCGAGAAGATAAGAATTTTCGTCCGCGTCGAGGTTATTACGATCGTCGATGCCGAACGTTTTCGATGAATTTTTCGTCTCACGCGTTCGCGTATTTTTTTTTTTTCTTCTTTTTTTCGACATGTTGCACAACGCACGCGAAGACTGCGCAAACAAAGCGTCGTCGCGGCTGGTGTTTTTCTTTGTCCGCTGGATGGTATAATTGAATGACGCTTGAATAACGAGAGGAGTCGATGTAACGACGGATCATTGGGCGAACGGTGGTGTTATTTCATCGGCAACGTGTGTCGCACGCAGAACGCGAAACGGAGCTCGCCGCACGAGTGACGACGTCGCGCGCGCTCCTCGCGATTTCGCAAGTCGCGGGGAACCCGCCGATTGTTCCATCCACGAGCGTCGCTGCTGTAGGTATAACGCGGGCCAGCCGGCGCTTTACGTAATCCTCATCGACGCGAGCGTCTCGCGGCTACAACGCGCACAAAGTATGCGCGCGACCGATCTCGTTTTCACGATCGATTCCTTCGCTCGCTCTCCGTGACCTTCTCGCGTTCGCCATCGCGCTATATGTCCGCTCGCGGCGAGCGACGACACATCGGATTCCTCGAGATTAGACGCGCATCGATCGCTGCCAGTCATTTTATCGCCGCGGAAGCGCGTCAAGTCCCGATTGCTCCACGAGACGCAAATATATATATCTCGCCTGCCCGATTTTTTTGTTTCACTCGGCGCGTCTCGTGAAATATTCTTCGTCCGAAAGGTCGAAGAACGGAATCGATGAGCTTCCGGGTTTCGCGACCTGCGAAATAAAAGAAGGAGAACAAAAACTTCAGGAGGTACGAAAAATCAACTGAGGGAGAGTGGACCACAGTGAGCAATGGCGACTGTCAGCGAACACAGCTTTTAAAAAATTACGATTCTTTTTCAATAAAACCATGAGTTTAATTGGACGTTACCCTTCTTGGTTAATGTTAAGTTACCTTATCCCTCAAAACGTAAAAAATAAAAGTTAATTTCGGCTTCTTGAAAAAAAATATTTCGCTTCTCGGAAAAGTTTCATATCAAACATTATTTTTTGTTAATCGTTGATGTTGCTCGACTTATATGATTCTTACATTATTTAAAAAAATGATTTTACAATATTTTTGGTTAGTGAAACATCTAAAAAAACCTACGTTTTTCAGGTATTAGCTCATTGTTCCCTATTGCATGCCCCACTGTACCCTACACGGAAAAAAAGGCTTGGTTGAATCTACCAAGCGCTTGGTTAGATATGCGCCAGACGATTATTTGGTTAGATCTAGCAAATTGTAGGTTATGACAACCAAGTTTTTGGTGACGTACGAGATCACTTGGTTATGTTTACCAATAACTTGGTCGGACCAACCAATTAATCGTCTGGCGCATATCTAACCAAGCGCTTGGTAGATTCAACCAAGTCTTTTTTTCCGTGTACTAGTGGGGCACAATGAGTTATTTTCAGATATATTTTCAAACCAAGTTTTCATGCATCCTTGATAGATTTTAATTTATTACTGCAAGCTCAGTGTCTGACCTAGGGTTGAATAAAACCGATGGAACGTATTTCCTGTCGTAATGCACTTTTCATAAGAGTACAGAAGAATCTAAGTAAAAAGTAGCTGTTGCCCACTCTCCCCCTACTTACATATTTTCTTATTAATTCGAAGAGATTCGGTTTATTCGACAGACTCGTTTCTCTCTTTTTTCTCTTGTTCGATCCCATTTTCAAAATCATCCGGCGAAACGAATTTCCGGCGTTTGAAATGAATCTTCGTTACGTGCTGAACACGAATAGACTCCGACGTTTCACAAGTGTCGCTTTTTTTCGGTCGATCGATCTGTCGAATAATTTATGCGTCCCACTCGCTCACCGACGGTGTGTGTGAGTGTTAAACCGAAAAGTGTTGGTGCAAGAGGGGCGCGCGCGAGACGAGCACAGTAGTCGCCTAGCGTTGGATCTTATTAGTCAGAGACAGCCGTTGACATAGCTGCCGCGCGCGGCGGGAGCCGCCGCTATCGAAGCACGTGGCACAGGCTGTGCCAGCAGCAGCACCAGCAGCGTCGAAACGGTCGGCCGGCACGCAGAGCGCCGCAGCTATGTGTCTCGTAGCAGGGATGGTCGGTGTTGAGGAAAAAAAGTCGATGTCAAAAGAATCGACTATTAAAAAAATCGATTATGAAGAATCGATGTTTCTCGTTAAACATCGGAATATCGATTATTTTACGTCGGTGAAGCGGAAAAAAATAAGAAATCGCGAAAGAAAATCAGCAAAATTATTACATACAAATAAATAAAGTCGCCCAAGATCTCAAGGCACATTCAAACGGCAGTAATTTATTCAATTACTGCCGTTAATCGGTTTTGACGAATATCGGAGAAAAAAATCGATCTCTTGAGGAAAAACGTCGGTGCTCGATTAATCGGCAAACATCGCTCGTTCTTATCTCGTAGTCGGAAAGACACAGCCAGCATAAAACGCAGCAGCAGCGGCGATAGATTTTTCTTCGTTACGACCGCGCGTGTTTTCGAATCGGTCGGTCAACCGTAGATATCGTCGGGCGAGCTCGGGGCGCGAGCTTTCGTATCATTGGTGCCGAAGCGCGAAGATACACTTTTGGACCCGAGGAAGCGGAGCCTCCTCGGCCGCTGCGTCTTATTCCGGGGCGCGAGGGTCACACACGGCATCGCTGTGTGCGCGCCGCTCGCTATATATAATACGGGTTTGATCCGATAGCTGTGACAATGCTCAGCGCGCCGGGGCTGACGGAAGCGAGAACGGCGCGTCTGACGAGACCGAAACTCGCCGCGCGAACGCAGTGGATGATCCACGAAAATTTACGTTCGCTCGTGCGATAAACACATCCCGGCTGGTTCTTCAATGTTGAGGGGATATTTATCGGGCTAACGGACGCTGCGGAACTTCAGAAGCCGCGCCGTGTGCGAACGCTCGGGATTTATATATACGCGCGACTGTGAATCTCGCTTGATTCATCGGCGCACTCAGCGCAACGTGGCTGCGCGACTCCGTGTGTGACGCTCTTGAACAATATTTTCATCACAAAAAAAAAGAATAAAAAAATAAGCCAGATTACGGCTGACGTCGGATCTCCGGACCGCGCGGTTTTAACTCAGCGATCGATGTGTCGTCCGTCAGACCACCGGGGTCTTTTTTTAATACGCGACCTGAGGCTTCCACGTTTTGAAATAGAACCGCTGCCCGATGCCGTTTGTTCGCCTTTTCCGTGTAGGGAAAACCGGGACAAATCGGACTACCACTTTTTTCGAATAATGATAAAAAAATCAAACAATGATTTTTTTTGTTATGATATTGGTCACTTGACACTGCTTACCCGGGGGTTCATTGAACGCGAATGCACTTAGTGCTTGTGGATAATTTGCGTCCTGTGTTGCCTCATCTTGAATAAGAGACACAAATAATCAACGCCCATCACGATCAGTGGCATCCAGTGTGCCAAACCATGTATTGCCGAATTTTTATAATAGCCCGTTTTGCCCCACAAATGTATTTTCGTGCCGTCGCTCAAAATCAGTGATGGAAGTCGATTTTTTGGGGGTGTAGAGACGTAAATATACACTTTGGGTGTCGTTATAAAGCCATTTTTCGTTTAGGTAGCCCGTTTACACCGTTCTCTCCCACAGTTATCAAACCCTAAAACGTTAAATAATTTTTGTGCATTTTGTAGTACGAAAACGATGAGTCTCCACATTCCGAGAAATCGTGGCCGAGTCGGTAACGCAACGTGAAAAAATAAGAGACTAATTGAAGCTCCCGCGGCTATTCTCTCGGTCGGATTAACTTTTTCCTCTCCATTTGGTGCCTCGCGCACTGCAGGCTGAAAATTCGCTGCCGAATTGCCGGACGATGGCGTGCTATAAATTCTCGCGGTTCAACAGGCAAATCAAGTGGAGCGCAGGAATTCTTCCAATAGTACCGTGTTACAGAAGAGGAATAGGTGCGATAAAGTAGAGGCGTATACGAATGTGAAATTAGATGAGAGGCTAGTCTCACGTGTATTATATACGTGCGCTCGTGTGTATATCGTTCTCGTATATAAAGTGGCAAAAGGCAAGGGAGGTACGAGTATAGGAAGCATAATGTGGAAGAAGAGTCGGAGAACGCGAGGGAATGAGGGAACTCGCGGCGGCGGCGATGTTGGCAACACGTTTTAACTGTCAGCTGGGGGGAAAACACGAGCGCGAAAAGTCAGCAGCAGCGCCGGCAGCGGCGGCCGTTTTGCTGCACTACGTGCACAGAGGGCGCTGGCGTAGACGTCGGCACTCGCCGGGCGAGGAGCGAGCGGAGCTCGTGGTATACGTAGTACGTAGAAAAGCGTGCCAAACAATTTCGCGTAACTGCATCAATAATACGAGTATACGCGCGCGGCGCCGGATAGCGTGAGACTCGTTCGGAAATTGAAATTTCGCTGTACGCCCCAAAAATCGTGCCACTGAACTGAGGAAGTTTTAGCTCGCTGTGGTGCATGGAAGCGAACGAGAGGCGAAGAGAACTAACTCGATGACGATAAATCAGCTGGGAAACGCACAAACCGGTAGATTTGCAGGCTATTGCAACCCGTGCGGAAGACCCACCGCCGAGTCCTCCCTATAGCAGAAATGGTGATCAGGGTATGGCAAGAAATATCAAGAAACTATCGTTGCAACGCGCGGGCACGGATAAACATATCAATTCAATTATTTTTTGCACAGTATGGTAATCGGCAATTTTCCTAGACAACAATTGATATTGACGACGCTACACTATTTTTGCAATTGCAGTTTTATTGTCGGTTTCCTTAATATAGGGAAATATATGCAGTCGTGTGCGATGACTCGGACGTGTGCGGTCACTGGTACGTTTACCTTACATTTCACATTGGGAAATCGAACGAACTGGATCCTGCAACCAGCTGGATACCGAGGAACATTTCTGCACGGGAATGAATCGGAGTTTTTTGCCGCGTCGACGTTTTTTAAGTCAAGCCTATAATTAGACGTGGCACTGACCGAGTCACAGCCGGCCGAGATCACCGGGGCCTGTGAAAAATAGTTACGTAATGTCACGTGCTATCATATTTTGATATGTTACAAGTACGAATTACTTGAGTGTCACGGTCGCTGGGAACAAAACCGTTTTATCGCTGATCACAAAGAAGTCTCTTTGCAAAGAAGTCTCTTTTTCGAGGCAGCATCGAGTGGGAGGATAAATGAGAATGAATTTTTGGAAAACGACAAAAACCAATGAAGTATTTACTTATACTCGTCGGCGAGATGTGACGAAAAATCGAACATCAAACGTAAGGCTTTTTTTTGTAACGCGGTAGACAAACTCTTAGGGGTCTATAATTAGAGACGCAGAGGGACGAACGGCTGGGCCTCCCCCCAGGAATCTAAAAGAGTTTCACTTAAAGAGATGAGGCTCACTTGTCTCCTGAGTGCCGAGGTGGACGTCCAATTATTGGTTTACGGGTGCATTGGGAATAGACAGGCGGAGCTGGTGAGAAAATAAGAAGTTTCACGCGCTACGAAGCTTTACGAGCTGCACAGAGTAGGATGCTCCTTATTTTGCGAAAGTGCGATATTTTCTATCTCTCACCCTGGAGATTTTCGCTCCTTTCAAGAACAACAACAAAAATATGTGTCAATTTGTAGCCTGATCGGATAATATTTACCCGTGCCCCAACGAGATTGAAATTAATAAGTGATTTTAACCCCGCGTGGGTATAAACTATATTTTTCTATACACAGTCTGTACACTGGGTTTTTCAGGGAACAGTCGAGTCTTCAAAATGTTCTAAGCTTTCAAAAAATTTGAAAACATTTAGGGATACTTCTCGAAGTGTCTACTAAACATCCCAAAAGTTCCCGAAGTCAAAAGTTTATAACTATTGTTGATGAAAAATTAATTGTTGTCGGAAATGGGGAAAAAACAGGTTTCAAAAAAAAATCATAAATTCGCAATGAACAGTTATTTAAAAAAAACGGTTACAGGGTTTTGTAGCTTAGACTATATTTGTCCATATATTTGTGTATTTCGAAATTTCATTCACTCGCAAATTTTCCAACCGTAGTTCAGAGGGCGCAGTCGTACTTTTGGTCATGTTATCGTATTATTCTGTAGCACAGCTAGGAGGGTAGGTGCCCTTGGTCCAACGGTCCCTTCTGGCTGTTAGTTTCACCGGCGAGAGTAAACCGTCGCATCGGGTGCAGCTCGCGCGCTCCTCTGCCCGTCGTTAACTAGCAAAAACCTAGTTTGGACCTTGGTTGGTGAGTGACGCGGGGGTTTGTCGGGGGTTGCCGGGGGGTGGGGTGTCTGGTTGTGCGTCCCGTCTCTCCGCTGCCGCCCCGAGAGCCGCGAGAGAAATTGGTTAATTAGTTTTCGCGCAGGTCATTGGACCGGTTATAGTAGCCCGCGCTGTGCTGCATCGCAGACAGAAGCCGAGCGCAGGTTGTTATGTACCCGCGTAAAAGCTACCGGTTGAAGAGCACGGATTTTCGGCAGCACCACCACGCTCCCTCTCCCTCTCGTTCCCGCGAAACTGCCAAGTGTACAGCGAGCACCGAGCGATTCAACGCGTCTCCCACCTTCGGGCTACTCGCGCGTCGCTTTTTCCGCGCTCTGGACGCTCGCGCGCGCTTTTCGCGCTGCTAGAGCGGCGCTCGTACCGCCGAGTAAAACGGGATAATAAAATATTCCTGTTTTCGTCTAATTCACACACACGTTAATCCGAAATTCAGCCGGCGAATTCCACCGAGTGCATCCACGCAAAGTCTCGCCCCCCGCCCCCAGCGCTCACGGAAAAGGAACAACACGGACGGGCAAATATAACAATGAAAAATAATATTTTTCATTTAATTTTCCGGATGATAATACATCCCGCTGCGCACGCGTCCCTGTCATATCTAAATCTCGGGTCGTCCATTCAAAATTATGATTATAAAAAAAAGATGCCGTTTCTAGCCAACTTTGAGTGGCAACTTTTCTCATCAATGTCCACAGGGATGGAGAACGAACGCGATAAACAATGCCAGAATGCACGGGTTTATGCTCGACTCAACTTTAGTATCGAACGATGTACGACAATAACAAACAAACACGAGGAAAATCTGAATTACCACAATGTGCAATGTGGCGTGGAAATATGTGAAATGGGGTTTTTCATACGTAGAGAAGAGATAGCGACAATCAGCTACGTTATACTATTATGTGTGTGTGTGATGTTGCCAAAAAGGTAATGTCAAAAAACAAACTCCTGATGTATTTTTATGAGTTTTTGGGCATACAATGGAATTGTAATAATCAGTGTAAAAATATGACTTGACATTTTTTTACAATTCACAACTAGGCGAGCGGAAATTTCAAAGGCAAGTTGCCAATTACACATGTTCGGCTGTCCGAAGAAAAAAGAGAACATTCCGAAAAAAAAACGCGAGCCAAAAAACTGTGCGCTTCTCGAACGTTTGAGAATTTCACTCGACGTCGACCGGTACGTTGACGGGTCCGTCGGTTCACATGCGGTACACAGGACACCGTCGGGTCTCATGGTCGCACGCTGGGCCGCTCTGTTGGTGTCGGGAAGAGTGCTGAAAGTGCTGAAAACAGTTCGCGCGGAGAGCGACAGGGTGAGGAAGAGTTTGCGAGTAGAACGTCCGACGGCGATGGAGAGACAAGTGAAAATGGTGGAGTAAAAAAGCGACGGTGGTGACGACGGTGTGTATAGTTATATATAGTGCAGAGAAACCGCGGCAAGCGGAGTCCACGAACGTCGATGCGGCAATGCTCGGTTGGCCGATGTCTGGCTACGTACGGGAGTAGACTACTTCGACGTTCTCACAGAAAAATGCTTGCGTTGCTTCTTCGCGGCGACCTCGACGTCGGCATCGCACGCGGAGCAAGAGGGGCACGCGGGGACGTGTGTGAGGTACACGCGCCGCGTTTAAAACTCGCTCTCGTATATCCCGCGAGGACGTACGAAACGCGATAGAGGCGGATGGCTCTCGTTCTTCTTCTGCCGAGGTTGCACTCTCTCGTCATATCATCGCGTCTTATACCTCCGTCAGTTATGCAGCTTCCATCCCTAACTGCTGTGCGCGTTTGTTCCACTTGGTATAAAGCAACATATCGTTGCTGATGTGTGCGAGACGATGCAACCGATCGTCCGTTGTATCGTAGAATGGAGAGAGATCGACGGTATACACTGTTAAATATCCGGCACAAATTCAGGATTTTATCATTTGCAAAAATGATAAAAAGTTGCAAAGTAGAACTTTGCACACTGCTTCCTCATTAATTCCCATTTTTCACAAAGCCACCTCTATGAAGAAGCTTATTTATTAACTTTGGCTTCCTCATAGAGGAAGCTTTGTGAAAAATGGGAATTAATGAGGAAGCAGTGTGCAAAGTTCTACTTTGCAACTTTTTTTCAATTTGAACAAATCTTTGCACTTTTTTAAAATTTGAATAAAAAAAAACTCCGTTACAAACACCGTTACATCTAATTTTGATTAGATACAAAGTTTTGACTTACTTTAATAACTTTTCTATAAGTTACAGCGAAAATCTTAATTTTTTCAAAAATTCAGAACAGCGTAAAATCCGAACGACTTTACCGATCGTCACCAAATTTTATACGTGGCAGCGCTGTATGTTATTTTTTGACTGTTCAATATTTTGGTTCAGTTGATGAGATTCGACGTGATATAGAGCAAAATTATTTTTTTTCGAAAAATTCAAAATTCTATAAAACCGGAACCGCTTTACCGATTTCGCTGAAATTCAATACCAAACAACATTGAACGTGTCTTTATTTATGATGAAGTATATAGCTGAGTCGTCGAACTTTTACGAAAGTTAGAGCGATCACGCCATTTTTTTGAAAAATTAGAAATTCGATAAAATTTGTATACATGGATATATTTAATTTTAAAAAGATGTGAATTACAGAGGATTTAATACTCTACTTCCGTGCCAATTTTTAGCTCGATCCGCCATGCTATTCCTGAGTTATGAACAATTGAATGTTCGGTGCCTGGACCATACATACATACACACACACACACACACACACACACACACACACACACACACATACACACATACAGACATATTTTCTAGACCACTTTTCTCGACGTTTTAGGTGATTCTAAGTATGTTAACATGAAAATCTCGAAAAAAAAAATTTCACGAAAACAAAGCTTCCTCTATGAGGAAGCAAAAATGTTTGTAAATTTACAACATGTTTAAAATACAAGTATATATGAAATTTACAATAACAGCAGCTAATATTTGTTATTAATATACAATGTTTGAAGTTTTTTTTAATCTGCATATTAAATTTACTATATGTCTGATGAATTTACTAAAATCGGTATGGAATATTCGGAAACTGATGTATATGAAAGTGACATTTACTACACAAGTAATTGAATTTCATATAAGGTGAATGAAAATCACAATATATTGTAACGAATATAGCTGACTACATCTTATGAGACACACGATGTCACGTGACTCGATGAACATCGTCGACAGGCGCTGAAACTAATTGCTCGAATTTATGACACATCTCCAATTCATCTCTGGAAGCTCGTTCGAACTTTCTCCATGAGGTAAACTCCAAGTTGGGGGGGCAGACCATTCGGTATCCCATGTTCCGCAAGCCCTGAGGGTAGTTCTCGCAGTTCCAGCAGCGGCAGCACCAACGGCAGCAGCAGCAGCAGCAGCGGCGGCAGCTCTTGTCGTTAGATCGCAGAAAGGCCAGGCACAACGAATATAGCGGAGATTGGCGAGTTTGCCAAGTGGAAATTTTTGCCGTTGGTCTGTTAATGATCGCGGGTTTCCGTACGCTCGGTCACCGCCAGCTACGCAAGCTCCGTCGTTTCTATGCCATAAAAATAACAGTTCGGCTACCCCCCCCCCCCCCCCCGAACTTTCGTGCAGTCTGTTCCCCGGCCCCCTCGCGCAGTTTTCTCTTTCTCAGCACACTTTCCACTCCCGTTTTTGTCCCAGTCGCGCCACCGTCGCGCCGTGAAACCGTCCCACTCGCACCCTCGACTCTCTTTTCCACGGCTCCGGGCCCACCTCGCGAGGGGCAGACGCCCGCGTCGTGCCACACTAGTTTCGAAAGCCAGTTTGCCTAATGAAATTTTTACATCCTACGCTGCTGGTTCTGCGCGGCGTGAGACACGTTTTTTTTTCGTTTCGCCTACTCTCGAGAGCGTCAGTGTCGGGTTGTCCCACTGGCCTTACGTGTATTGATCCCCGCTGTGCCGTTGGTGACACAACTCTGTCGGTAACTGTTATAAACTATAACAGTTATATGCACATATAACAGTCATATCAGTCGGCAATCGTCGTATTTGGAATGGGAAGATTGAACTATTTCTCTCGCACTTGCGGCAGTTGCGAAGATTCGTATTGTAGTTGCAACGAGGAGCTTTATTATATAACCGGAAAACGTTGAATGCGCACTGAGAAAACGGGGCTCGGGTTATAAGTAGTAAATACTGTATTTATTTGAAATATACTATTCACATGGAAATAAGTATCGAAATAAAGACAATTTTTCCTACGCGTAACCGAATAACTACGAAAAATGTGATACATTTTAGTATGCGGTATTGTAATAATTACGAAAAAAAATCCGAACAGGTTTCAAATACCTATGTTGGCTAGCATGGAGCACACGAATTCTAGTACTAACTGCTACAGTATTAAGATTGACGGCTGTACGAACAACAACGACAACAACGACAATAATCAGAACCAGCGCAACGGACAATAAGCAGCCGTATGGAAACAACGCAGTCAACACCAGCGCGAGCAGCAACACCAACATCGAACCAAAGCAGAAGAGGCAGGTATCATCCTGCCCGAGCACCGCGGGAGGCCCTTCGCTCCTGCTTCCATACGCGCCAGTGCGTCTCGCCGTCTCTACCTAGCGAGCAACCCTTCCGTACGTCCCAGGGCTGAGCGCACAGCTAATTTGTAAGCCCTGCAACGCGAGCGAGCGAGCGCGACAGAGGGACGGATAGAGAGAGAGAGAAAGAGAGAGAGAGACTCTGAGTTGAGGGCAAAGAGAGAGAGTTAGACCAACGCGAAGCTTCGCCTCGTTATAACTAACAAGGGATAACGACACACGCGTGCGTACCTCAAGTGGAGATTGCGTTTTTTAACTGGCGATGTTTGCCAGCCGCTTCGTGTCATGTTTCTTCTTTTTCTCCTCCCTCCCGCTTCGCTCAACTATTTCCTCGTTCTACACCTCCTCTGACATTTTTTTTTTAACTCCGGCAACATGTTGTATTAACGTTTTTTTTTCCCCCCTTTTTTTCATTTCTCCCGACGGCACCGAGCGCGACGGACCAGAGAATTGAATCTCGACTGTCGACTCACTCTCTCAGTTTCTCCCTCCCCCCCCCCCCTCCGCCCCTCTCTCTTTCACTCTCTCTCTCTCTCTCTCTCTCTTTCTCTTGGGTCTCCTGCGTAATACATTGTCGGGCGGAGGGAAAATTCATGACAAAGTAACAATTGCGTTTGTGTTACAGTGTCATATTTTCTGGTTTCTCGTCGTATGTTTTTTTTTTTGTTTTTTGTTTTTCATTATCTCCGTTCTTGTAATTACGCCAATGAGAGGCGAACGAAAGTTGAAACTTGGCTTTGGGGAAAATCAATTGAGAAATACTGGAAGGAATATGAGGATCCCCGTTTCAGTCGAAACAAAGCCAAGAAACGGTAAATACGAAGTAGTATTGCAAAAATACACGTAAATATGTTATGATAACTCGAGCCCGTAAAGACGAAAGAGAGAACCGAAGGAAAAGGGTGGATTGTATACCGAAGAGATGAGAGGATTTGCTTGTAGAAGCAGCAGACTGAATTTGTTTGGGCTCGCGACGAGCATAAAGTGCCAAGTGAATCTGTTGCCACTGCCGGTCGACTAGTCTCCACGACCGGTGTTATAGTATATATACACACAGGCATAATGCTATCGACTAGTGACAGTTTTATGCCATTTGGAATAACACATATGTGTTTCGCGTATATGCTACTTCGACTCGTGATATATATTCCGGGTGAACACGACGCGCCAGTCACACACACCTGTTCCTAACACGCGTGATTTATGGCACCAAGAGAAACCGTATTCCCACTGACCCTTACGGCCGGCGACTGTTGCTCAACAAACGAAGGGGAGAACGCGTCGGCTTCTGTCAGTTACCCCGACATATATTCACTATTTATTTATTTATCCATCCGTTATGTAATTATCATCCTCACTGTAACGTCGTTAGCTGTCTAATGCTCGCACAAAGCAAAGCGTATTACGCAAGTCTAGACACACGTCAGCTTGCGAATCTTTTTTAATCTTTTTCCAAGTTGTTTTCATTTTTTGATACATAAAAAAATACCTGTTTTTTAGCATATGGGGCATTCGAGGCAACTAGGTCCAAATGTCGACCTCGCATAATAATAATTCCAAAATGTTGTTAACAAATTGATTTAAAAAAAATTGTTTAACAAATATTTCATTGACCCAAGTTTTTTTTGCATGAAAATGATTCCTTTATTTTTCTGTATACGTATACATTTTTTTAGATTTTTATCTAATCTTTGAAATTTGTACATCTTTTCCATACCGAAAAAACACAAATTTCAAAGATTAGATAAAAATCTGGAAAAATTCATACGTATACATAAAAATAAAGGAATCATTTTCATGCAAAAAAATCTTGGGTCAACGAAATATTTGTTAAACTATTTTTTTTAATGAATATGTTATTAACATTTTGGAATTATTATTGTGCAAAATTAATCTTTTCAGTACCCTCAGTGTGCATACATTTTTTCAGACTTTCTGACCGTCGAGAAGCGTTTGTAATTCTCCCACACTTTCCTCGAATTTATGCGAATTGAACACTTCGCGCTCCTACATCCTTAATACACGCGGTGTTTTGTCTCGGCGGGCGGCGTGTTATATTTCAACGAATAATAATTTATTTATTATTTCAGCGACCCCCTCAGACTAAACTAATGATACAGCTCCTATAGCTCTGCACCTTCTGGCGCGTGGTGTCTAGAGTCCGTCACGTGAGTGGAGTGGCACTTGGGGGCGCCAGCGGGCCCCGCTACATCTCACTCTCGAGTGCGGGGGACGAGAACGGCGTCTGCCTCTCAGACAGCCGCGTCTGTCCTTTTCGCGCGCCACTTTAAGGGATCATAGGAAACTCCGTGATATAGTTACACGGAGTCGCTCGGGCATTCCCTCGTTGACGTCTATAGCATAATACACGCTCGCAAGCCGAGGAGAGACGATCGAATTTAATCAACGCTCTTTAGGGACCTGCGAAGAGCTCTCGTACCGCGCTCTCCACCCTCGTCTATGACAGTCGACCGCAAGTGGGCTATAGACCCCGCGTGGTTAAAAATATACCGCCGCTCGGTTAACTGCAGCCTCTTTGTTCTCTTCATGCGACGAGACTTTGACTTCGTCGATAGATAGTGCAACTTTACCCGCGCCTCGACGATTATACATCAGTGTGCCTGGCAAAAACCGCGGCAAAGTTCGTCGCGGAGGACGTCCCGGTCGTCGATGAACGTCAACCACCCACAAGTGGTTATAGATTAGGTTAAAATCTCACGGCGCTTGGCTGAGAAAGCATTTTTTCCCGGCTGTGTTGACACTTTGTAATCACTAGGGGTCAATATCGGGCCAAGCGCAACTTTAAGCCAAAATGTATATAAGATGCTGGCGACCAAGGCGACTGGGCTGCCTTCTAACGCCACTTTGGGATTTCCTCTGTAAGTACAGACTAGAGTCGGACGAATCGTCACAGCAGTTGCGTTGTGGCAGTCGATCGAAAACGAAATGAGCTGTCTTCAGACGTCAGAACAAATACATTTTTTTAAACGCCCACTACGGAGCTACTTTTTTCTTAAACTGTATCGAGAATTAGTTGCAGCATCTAACTCAGGAATGGTTATGAAAAAATCGTAGGTAAGACCAACGAGTTGGTTCCTGTCATAACGCACTGAGTAGTTGACGCTATACCAATCCCGTCGCGTGGTTATCCGAATCCGTTCATCGATTTCTCCAAGTACTTTTTTTCTCAGTGTAGGTACTGTCAATTGCATAAACCAACAGCTGATGACACGTCAATAATTTCGACAATTTCCGTTGACTTGTTATTCATCAAATACACTTGCTGTCCAATGTATTTACAGAAATAATTTAATGTTGACTCAATTGAAGCGGCTATTTGCATTTGAGTTATTTCACTTCTCATTGCACTTCCGCAACCACGCGAGAGGCCACGTGACCCTCGATGACAGTCGACCACACCAGACAGACTGTATAATAGATTAGTTAAAAATACCGCAACTGTAAGCCTCACTTGAAACTCACCTACCCCAGCCAGCCACCGGCGGCGGGCAACCCTCTTCCTCCGTGTCTTCGGTACCTCCCCCGCTTAATCCGTTTAATCCTCTTAATCCTCGCGCAGCTGCATGAAATATTTACCGTACAGGTACTACACATGTGCGCTCGGCGGTGGTCATTCGGCGTCGCGGGGATTCGGGCGAGGCCGAGGGAGAGGCGCGCACGGAAAACGAGGGAGAAACCGGGCGGAAGCCTTAGCCAAGAGTTGCTAACTCCGCCAAAGCGATATAACGAACACATGTTCCGACGCGAGTCTCCATAATCCGCAACCGCGCTCGCCGTACACACAGAGACGTATTATGTACCGTGTGGCATATACCGCGTGGATGGTACATATGTACACACGGATCGGTCGCATATAGGGTGTGATATGGTATAGTGACGCGTGGGTCGGTACGTGCGTCGGTCTGTTTATGGCTCTGTCCTGCGCGAAACGGCGTAATCGTCCTGTGTACCCAAGCAATTCTTCTTCTTCTTTCAATTTCACCGGACGGACAGAAGGACCGCGCGATCCGTGTGTGTGGCTGCGATATTGTCACTAGGTCGCGCCGGCTGACACGATCGATGTGGCAATTATTCGCAATTCGTTACCGCAACGCACTTATTGCATCCTGTGCGGATTTCACGACTGATGCGTAAGGGCGGACTTGGGGAATCACACAGCGCCGTGTGTCAGTGCAACGTTCCGGTGTGAATGATTTAATGTCGTAAGTGACATTCGTAGTCACTGAAGTCGTTCTTCTTATTCCTGTTTTTTATTTTTCGACAAGGCAGAATCTTTATTTTTAAATATAAAACTAGGGAGTTTTCGCCCCCTGCGAACTTCGCGTGCCAACCTTTGCACCATTTCTGGAAAAAAAATTCTCGCTTAATATGGCAGCCATTTATTTTGGATGACCGTATTTGAGGACCTTGAACGCCGACAATTTTTAGCTCAAAAATTCCATTGTATACTATAAAACGTAAATAATAAGTAGAAAAAAAAACCGCCGTCGTCTACATTTATTCGTTTTCCCACAAAAAATAAAATGAAAAATGGTACTCCAAGGTAGAAGACCCCCTTAACATGTTAATGCTGATTACAATGTTGTAATGATGATAACAACATGAAGTAACATTATGCACCTCCTTAAGATTTTCGCGTTTTCGTTTTTCACGCTACATTCCACACGTCTGGGAATCCTGTGGCACTGCGACGATCTTTGCCGCGGATTCTACGTTTGCCGACGGATCCACGCGTCGTTGGGTAGTCGCGAATCGAGAATCCTCATTCGTGAATGCAGGGTGGAAGTGCTGGGGCCACGCACGAACGGAGATGATGGCGCCTGATGTGGGCTCTAATGGGGAATAGGTGCCGTACCAGTGCAATCACCCTTTAGTGAGCATCGGGTTCTCCGGATCGACCAGCACAGAGAGCTTCTCACGACGCAACCCTTCGCGTCGCGATGCTATGAACTCTCGCTATCTGACTTGGAAAAATTTATCTAATGCGACTACCGTATTCAATTATGGAAAGAGGTCGTGCGTGCTACGGGCAATATTCTCACATTACGTGCGCGCCGCGTATCCACGCTATAGCCTCGCATTGCAGTGTCGCAGTGAAATTGAAATGCTCGCTTTGATCATTGATTCAGTCTATTGTCCTCTTATAAATACAATCATTTTTTTACGCCAGGCACGCTGAAGCTATTTCAGCAAAATTGTGCATGCAGTCGATGAACTCATATTATGATATCGGTTGTCAAGCATCGTTGCACGCTCACAGGCACCATTTTCCCTCCTACTTGAGGTTTTTTCTTCTGCAAATAAACGATATGTTCTGTGAGTCCGGATCATTAAATTATGAACCCTTATGACTCGTGGCTCATGGCGCCCGTGTCACTTTTTTGGTCCTGACACAAACAAACTTATGAGGATTCCACAGCCTCTGAAACGTCGAAAGACACGGCAGTATAATCAAATGTCGCAATGTATTTTCTTTTCAATTTAAAGCATAATAATGATCTCATCTCAATATAATAAATTGTTAATTTATAAGAACAGAATAACATGTTAAAGAAAATGAAATCGGTCTGAATAATATTAAATCGATTTATCAATTGACTTCCGATTCAGATCTATAGTTATTAACATAGTTGCAATTCAACATGTTTCAAGATTCTGACTCAGTATCCAAAAGTCCGGATTCGCCGTAAATTACGTGGCTATGCAGAATATTGGCGCTTGAAATTACAAAGCACTTTTATTCCATGAACGCGCACTTAGAGCACCGCAAAAAAAAAAGACCAACGATTTCTTCTTGTGTTAATTTTTCATAAGTTCCATTTTCGCAACGCAGTTTGATTCGCAATTAATATCTTCGCTGATTTAGCTTGTCGAGGAGCGCGGGCGCCACTCGACGGTTCTTTGATTTTCACCCTCGTTTCGCGTTCGTTTGCCGAAGCAGCTTTCGCTCCACAGTCCGGTTTGTAGATATACGGCCACCGAGCCTTTGTGAGCCATTCGATGGGTTGATTCTCGAGTGAGAGCTTTGACTCCCGAGCTTTCAGGCACATATCCGCTCCTCTGTGTGCGCCCTGCTCCACCGCCGATGCTTTTAAGCAAACCCCTGCAGGTAGCTGACCACGTCGCGCTATAACGTATCATAGGAAAATACATATATGAGGCATTCGACGGGACTTTCAGCAAAAAAAAAAAAAATCTCAAATTTCTTCGAAAAATTAGGTTCAGTGGTAATCTATAGATGCACCAAATTTAAAAATAAAAAAAATTTGCCCGAAATATGAGAATTTTTTTATTTCCCATTTATTCTGTAATATCTCGGAAATGATTAATCATCTCGAAATCATTTAAAAAAATGAAAATGTGCGTTTTTCCATAGCCGACAGGAATTTATTGTATCATTTCAAGCCGCATTTTATGGAAAAAACATCATAAATATTATTTTTGAAAGTAGGACTTCGGATTTTTAATTTGGAAAATAAAAATTGGTGCATCTATATGCCACTGAACCTGATTCTTCGAAAAACGTTGAGATTTTGGTTCTTTCTGTGGCGAAAGTACCGTGGAATGCCCCATATATGAAAACCCAGGACAACACTGACCGGGCTGTCTTTCGTTACGCTCGCAACAGCCTCACAATTTGTGTATGCATGGAATATCAACGCTGTATCGATAAAGATTATCGAGAATAATTGGTATCGCGGCGCATGGCGCGCGGGATACTCGGATGCCGTGACGGGCCTCTTGCTCATCTCCATTTCCCTTAGCTCTTCGTCCCTCTATCTTGCTCGTTACACAAGAAGCACAGCCGCGCTGGCCGGGCAGCGTCCAGTCGCCCCGTTCCCGGCACGCTGCACGTTGTTGGAGTCCATCGTACATCCGGGGGACACGATATGAATTGCAAATTTGAGGGTAGGTAGTCCGGGTGCCTTGCGACGGGGTCATACGTAACACCTAATATCGGCGGCACGCTCTCCTCCACTGTAATACGCTTCTACTCCTCAACAAGTAGCTGCTGCTGCTGCTGCAGCAGCTTCTGTTACTGCTGCTGCTGTTTGTGCTGCCGCTGCAGCTGAACCACGACCAGCAATATTCCGCTGTCTCGTTCGCTTTTACCGTGTTGCTCGCCACGTTTCCCGTCTATCCCTTTTACTCGGGCACCAGTCGCACTCGAGACCACCTTAACTACCGGCGTTAAGTACTTCGGTAACTATTTAACGGAGTGACGTCCGCGAAATTGCATAATCTAAAACAGATTTAAAAACAATGAATGCAATTCACGGAAATAAGTGCCGCGTACACTTGGACTAAGATCGCGAACGAAATAACGTCCGTGCGATTCGTTCGTTTGCGTGGAGGCGAAACCAGCGGTTGAACTCGTTCGGACGAATAAAAAGACACCGGAGGAATAACTTTCCTACAGGTCCAGTAAATTTAGCGTTAATGAATTAAAAAAAAAGACTCAGGTTCAAAGGAAACGTCGATAATTCATCAAACAGTCATCAACGTTTCGCTGGCTATGCGCCCAAAATAAATGTAACTCGATGAATCCTAACCCGCGGAGCCAATTTTATGGTTACAATTTTTGTATAATAAGCAACGGGAAATATTAGATTTCCCGGGGACGTCGACGAGAACCGATCAATTATGAGCGAGTCGCGTCTATATGTAGCGCGCGTTGCGGATCCGCTTTGAGCCGGGTGAGCGATAATTATTTTATGAGCGAGTGCGATCGAGTCTCGGGACCGTCGCTTCTTCTTCGAGTTTCGGGGCGCGCGCACGACTGAATCGTGTGTACACCGTCGTCATCTTCGTCTTACAAACACGAAAGCCGCGCACACGAGAATCGAGGAGCAGACGCGCGAGATCGGGGAACGAGCGAGCTCGGTCCGCGCGGTCCCGAGGCGCAGTCACCGAGTCCCCGAGCGTCTACGTGTATTATTACGTAATCGCGTAATGTAAACGCCGAGACGAGTTTATTCGAGCGGTCCTTCGTAACGCGTAGCACCGCGCCGAGCGAGGAGGCGATGCCGCTCTCTGAGCACGGCGACGTCGACCGCGTCATCCGTCGACTGCGGCACTCTCGACTAGTGTGCGGCACACGTCTTGCGCCAAGTCGAAGAGCAACCCGACGTGATTTGAGGACGATTTACCACTGCGCGTCTATGCATCGCGCTGTTGTCGCTTCGGTGGAGCTTAACTACGTCTCGGGTGGCTCACGTGGCGGCTTCTCGAATGAGACGATAGCGCACCGGGCGCCGAACTGAAAGTGAATACGAAACGAGCTGAGCGTAATGTGCACAGATAGACGGGGAAAAAATAATTAGCTGACGGAATCGAGAGAAATTATTTGGCCATCGGTTCCGTCGGTTTTATTCAACCTTTGGTCGGAAACTGAGCTTGAAAATCAAGCATATGGAAGATACTACGGAGATTATTTTGATACAATAATAATTGATAATTGTTATTAACAAATTACTTAAATAAATAATTGCTGAACAAAATATTCGGCAAACCAATTTTTTTTTGTTTTGAAAATTATGTTTTTATTTTTTGCGTACTTTCTTACAAATTCTTTCTAAATTCTGTGTGATGTTTGAAAATTGCGGTTTTTATGATGTAATTAAAAATCAGAAAGACTTCTGAAAAATGTCGTATTTTTATCTCATCGAGAACTGTTCGTAATTCTCTCACAATCGCCATCGAACATATACGACGTCGGAAAAGATACCCATACTACCTTAATAGTATCGTCTTTAGGTTATATGTAAAGACGAATTGGGCGTCTTGAAAGGCTAATTGTATTTTTAATTGTACTGTTTTTAGATTATGTACAACAAATCGTGAATAGTTACCGCAACCATTCGAAGTGGCTTTGGCAATAATTGTGCAAGTTGTCGCAATTAATCGTAAAATGTTGAGGTAAAGCAATGTGAATGATTATAGCTGACACAACCAACCTTTCTTTGAGAGAGAGTGAGAGAGATGGAGGGAGGGAGAGAGCACAAGGAACCGTCGGACAAGCTCTCTTCGTCTTTTTCATTCTCTCGCGTTTTTTCTTCGCTTCCGCTTTTTTTTCTCTCGTTGTTGTTTTTCGGACTGTTGACGACAAACGAAACCGGACTGCGTCGACAGAGAGAAAAGCCAGAAAGGCGAAATAAACGCGCCAAGCGAGTCGGGTTACACAGCCACGAGGTCATACGATCGATACGCGAGGGCTACGCGATGGTGGCATATCTTCTTCTCTATTCGCGTTTCTATATACATCCCAACCTCCACTTTGTCGCTTCTACCCCCCTCTGTCTATATACCGACTGATATCGGCAACATGTGTGCCATTGGGTCAGACTGGACTAACACAGACCGAAATAGTCTCCGGTGTGTTATCAAGCTCCAATTACCGAGGCTGCGCCGTACACACGGCGCTTCTGTGCTTTCGTACGACTCGCTGCGAGCGACCACCACCTTTTTCGAGGTAAAAAGACAACCATGTGTGTCCTCCGTTTCGTTTTCATTGCTGCTAACGCATCGTGATAGTGCCTACGGTCAAATCGATTTTAATCGCTATGCTGGACGCGAAACCGATCGATTATCTTTTTTTTTTCTTCTTCTAGGCAACGACTTTTGACGTCTACCGTCGTTGTCAAGTCGTACATTCCATCGCACATCTAGAGAAAAAGTTTCCTTGATTCAATGAAATTTCCTTGAAATCTCAACCCATGAAACATTTCGTCGAAGTCAATGAAATAATATCATTAAGGGGGACTTTTACCCTGGGGCACCGTTTTTTCATTTTATTTTTGGTGAGTAAACGAATAAATGTGAAGATGCATCGAGTTCGCGAATCCAATCCAAGATATTCCGAATATTTTGGGACACCCGCGGACATGCTGATACGTCCGAGCACCAAAACAAAAAAAAATGATTCATCATTATTACGTATTAAACGGCACAAGTCGTAAATTCTCGAGAAGCCGAAAAATAAGATATTAATTCGAGCGTACAGCGAGGCATCTCGAGAAAGCCTCGCATTTTATGCAACGAAATGGGCCAGCAGTGCGGCGGGAAACGCGCGCGCGCGCGCTGCCATAGAACGCGATAAATAACGTCCCAAGGCACGAGCCGTCGGACCGGCGGCAACGGGGGGGGGGGCAAACATAAACTATCGACGATGTCGACGAGAACACAGAGAGGCGGACCGGGCGCGGGCAAGAAGAGCGAGAACTAAAGGGTGTTTACCGTCGTTGGGCGGTGGTGTTACGCCGCAACGCACCGCACCGCCGTTTTCCCTCTTCTTCCTCCGAGTTACGTGTACGTACAAACATCGTGGCCGCGGCTCTCTCGGGCTCGCCTTCTCCGCCGTGTTGCAACGAGCGGCCAGCCTTATCTCTATGGACGGATTGTATAGCTTCGTAGATTATCGCCAACTCGGTGCTCTTCTCCCCGTCCGCGCGGCCACTAACAACGTCGAGCGCGAACAGCACACCCGACACTCGACACCATTACGCTCGCGGCGCACGTATCGTCATCCTCTCCTCGCGCTATCCTCATCTCGCTACACTCTCTCCACACTCCATATCTTTCGCTCGCTGTAATAGGCTCCGCGCTCTCCTCGCGCCTCGCTGTATATATTCTCACGACTCGCGCGACTCCTCTCGCTCGTCCCGCGAACTGTGTTTCACGCTCTCTGCGCCATCACTAGCACTTGAACACATTTATTGTAAAAAAAGATGTTTCACTAACCAAAAATAATGTAAAAAGGGCACACATTGGTACATAAGGATGTAAAGAATCATACAAGTCGAGCAACATCAGCGATCAACAAGGGTGAGGTTTGATATGATATTTTTACAAGAAGCTAAATTTTTTTTTCAAGGAGCCGAAACGAACTTTTATTTTTTACGTTTTCAAGGATAAGGTAACTTAACGTTAACTAGGAAGGGTAACGTCCAATTAAACTCATAGTCTTATTAAAAAAGAATGGGAATTATTTAAAAGCTGTGTTCTCCGACAGACGCCGTTGCTCACTGCGGCCTACGGCCCACTACTGTAGCCCACTCTCCCCTACAATATTTCTTATATGGCTGTCAATTCTTCGATCGTACACGTCGCTCTGTCACTTTGAACGAAAACCGTCGCAACGCGCAAAATGTAGACACCGACGTTGCAGGAGCTTCTAAATTTCCGTTAATGAGTGGACATTGTGTTAAATTTGCGGCGAAGCGATAATAGACGAACGTTGAGGTATTCGACTGCCAACGTCCTGACGCACAGGTATACATTATCTATTATCCCCCCTCGCAGATGGAGCTGCCATCCTCGCGATCTCGTTCAATTCCTCTCTCGTCCAACGAACCGCGACATATGCAAGCCTACATTACACATACAGCCGGGGCGCGCGCGCACACACCGTATAATGCAGGAGTTACGTACACCGGAGGGTACTCCGGTTGAGCGTGGCCGCTCTCGCGATCGGACACGTAATTATTGTTCATCACGGAAATTGGCGAGCGTCCGAGCACACCGTCCGAGCGCGAAGCACGACTCAACTGGGCTAATGAAAGAGCTATCCTACCGTAACTATATTCGATGGCACGTGATTATTTAATTATAAGCGCCCGCTCGATCGAGAGGTTTTACCCCATTTTCTCACTCGCCATCGTCGTTTATTATAACACGTTGTTAATGCGGAAAAATCATCAGCGACGCATGTCTGCAGCGCGTGAACATGCGCGACCGTCGAACATATTGTATTCATCGATCGGGCATATCCGCTTTGGGAAAATTCAAGAACATCCCATGTAGGAATTGCCCAATACTGACAACAGGCCCAAGGCCAATTTATTCTCAATTTGTCTGGGCCGTGATTCGTTATTTCATATTTTTTTCGTTATATTCAAAAAATATATACAAAATATACTGGAAATATATATTTTATACTTATTATACATTTTAAATACATGCTTAATGCATGGGAAGTATATTTCAAGTATATGTGCCATAACATATTAGATACTTTAAGTATACTTTTTTCTATGGGGGTAGTATCAGTCGTAATTATTACTTATTTTTTTGGGATTATCATTATTCAACCGACTTTGGCCGATGTACGACTGCCAATCGGTTGGTCACAAATATAGGCTTGTAGCCGTAGGCCATTGTTGGTTACCAAATATTTGCCATCATTACTTATTGTTTTATATCTATCATTGTTTACAGCCAACATACGTCCTGACACAGCCTTTTCGTACTCCAAAAAAAAAAAAAGGATTCCAAGGAGACCAGAAATTTCAATTCGGGACCGGTCGTCGGGTTTCGACGCGCCGCGCGGTAGACAGAAGTCTAGACGTCGCGCGGGCGTTGCGTCTCTTCGTCTTTGGAAAACCGCATCCCGTTGTTGTGCAATAGTGGCGGGGGGGGGGGGGGGGGTAGTAGGTGTGAAAGGGAAACAGAGTGAGGGGTAACCCCGGAAAGACGCACGGAGGAGCAGCGCGAAGAGTCAGCGGTACGGAAGGATGCGAAGGGCTGCGCGGTACATGACTGTATAGCAAGTAGACTCGCATAGTCTAGCACACTGGCGCAAAGGATCATATAGTGGCGCGGTGTGCGGAGCGTTGTGTAGTTTAGGAGCGAACACGGAGGATTGGATCGCAACGAAGTTAGCTGGTTAACTCGAGGAAACAACGGTGGCAAGTTCCGCGCGAGAAGTTGAAGCCAGTTGGCACCAGCAGAAGCGCCAGTCCCGGCCAGTTTATACGTGTACAGCGGCACGGAACCGAGCACTCGCAGACCCTTCGTTCGACTCCCCCACCCCCCGTCCTCCACGCTACGGCTGCTGTGGCACCGAAACTATTTTATCGTTTAATAATTGAACGCACGTTTAGAGTTTCAATTTTCACACAGATATACGCGACATACGAATGCGAGACCGGGGCTTGATAAGACGGCGTATAATAATAGACTTTGCATTTTTTTTCCTTGTGGCGAGAGATATGTCTGTGAGGCGATTAACTGACGATTGGAAGCCGAGGGAAATAAACATCGTTGCGGAAAGAATGCATTGCAATTCTCCCTTCTAATGCGTGAGTTCCCGGGAACCAAGTCCTGCGACCATAGAAGGAGTAGGGAAAATTAATCTCCAAATGTAGGAGATATAGTCGAGAACATTTTAAAGTGGTCCATATTCCTTGGAATTATTAGCCAATAACTTTTTTTGTATAGAGCGACGTGATACAATAAAAAAAAAATGAATATATCGACACACACCGCATCAGGAAATTCGAGGCTCGGTGAATGGCGAATAATTGCAGAGACCGAGTGCATTTAACTAATGCATTGGACAATTCAATGAGTCGCGACGAACGCTCGTACGTATAACCGAACCGCCGAAATTCATCGCGCTCTCGACAATTATCAACATTTTTATATCGATCCCACATCGTCCCAACATATTCATTATTTCAATCATAGCCGCGTGTCACCGGGGAGACGCGACCCTCGATTCGCACCAATCGAACGCTCCGGAATCGAATAAACGAATCGTCCCCGAAGCGTTTCGATTTATGTAAATCGATTTATCGGACGGACCGGTCGATGCTCTCTCGCTCGTGCTCGTAGGCAGCTCGACCGATTCTCCGTCGTTTCGCCTTACGGCTCATCGGCGCGACGGCCCCGCGCTACAATTTCGCCCCCCACCCCCTTTTCCTCACCGCACCGCGAAATGCATTATGGCTATTTCTATGTTCTCCCGAGTATTCTATACAGCGGCGGGCCGACCTCTCGGTGGTGTCTGGTTTATGGTATAAATCGGTTGATATGTATGGTATATATACACGTGGAACGCGATTCGTCGCTTTGCGCGCTGGTCCAGGGCAACCCCGGGCCGCCCACCACCAGATTTGCATCTATTGTCAAGCCCACGTTCGCGCCCGCCTCACCCTCACGGTCAATTAAAACACTCTAGTATTTATGTTTAATTTGCGTAGCGCGCTGCGTCGGTTTTGTCGGCCGACGCGACACTCATTCCGCTTCTGGGGTTGCGGGAGAGCCCCACGGGAGAGCGCCCGGCACATTTCGTTTTTTCGCAGAAGATGGATAACGCTTCGCTTCGTCGACGTTCTTGCTATTAGCGCGCGCAGGACCCCTGGCTACGTGTGCCCAATATACACACACATATATATACGGGGCATTCCACTCCGTTTCGACCTGGATTTCACCTCGACCTCGCCGATTTGACTCATTATTTTTATAGGCTTAGTTGAACACTCAACTGCACAGCAAATCTTTTTTTGTTTTTTTATTGCCATTTTTGTTTGTTTAATAAACTTTTAAAGTGACACATAAAACCCCATAATTTAAAAATCTGATAAAATTCTGAAAAATACTTTCTTCAGTAACAAAATTATCTAGCTTATAGCCAAAGTGGGAAAATTTTTTCTTCTTACAGTTTTTAAGCTTTTTTTATTTAATGTCACTTTGAATATGTATTAAACAAACAAAAATGGCAATAAAAAACAACAAAATTTCTTTGTGCGTTTGAGGGTCCAACTAAGCCTACAAAAAATAATGAGCCAAATCGGAGAGATTGAGGTCATATCCAGGTCGAAACGGAGTGGAATGCCCCATATATATATAATATATACATATCCGTATATACACTGCGTTATGTACAGTCCAACTGCTGCTGCGCCGGCACAAACGCATCAGGATTCCCGGGGCTAATGTTGATTAAGTTATACATGCTGTCACTGGCCCGACAGCCGTTTAATTAAGTTTCTCCCGGTCTCCAGGTCACCCGACAACGTGCGCAACGATTCCGAATGACTCCCACCGGTCGGGTATTTTTTTCGTTTTTTTTTTGTTAACCTCCGTCACCCGCTTGTCGCGCGCTTTTGAGCTTTCACGAACTCGCGCGCGGAACTGACGTTTTTAGCATTCGCACAGTGATTTTAATTGCCCGCTCGATCAATTAGGTGATGTATCATCCCTGTTGGCCAGAGGACAAATAATATTTATCGTTACCTCGTTCACTTTGATGCCCGCTTGTCACGCGAAGGTTCTGATGGATACACACACAAAACGAACACTTGCGCTGTCCATCAACGGTCACACGACAACGGGAACCTTGTTGACCTATAATATTTCCGACTCTTTCGCGCAAATCGAAAGCGATTCGGTCATTCCCGTAATTACGTAAAATAGCGCTACATTTTATAGAAACAAATATCTCTAAAATGTTTCTACTCAACGAATATTAATATTGCTTGGAATTAATAGAATAAATTAAGTAGGTAATGAAGTTCTCTTATAGAATGAAATCCGAACGTACGATGTGCCGAAACAAAAAATAATTTTACAACGATTTTTAAAATCCCGACTGGGAAAGAAGCTTTATTAATGACCATATTGTGAAAATAAAAAATTGTGTCATCAGGTGAGAAAATCTCCCGACGATGATATGCGAATGGTTATGTAATTGTTTCACAATTTTTTATTGTCAAACAATTAAATAACCATTCGCATTGCAAAATCCGCATCATCATGCTCACTCATGATGATGCGGATTTGAATCGGACTCAGCATCAGCCGTCGCGATTTCGTAAACTCCGGTCATCCCGGGAGTTCGTACGGGAATTGAGCGCCGAACGTATAAGCATCGCCCGCGGCTCGATTAGGTCCAAGCGGACAGCCGGTCGTCCTGCAGAGTCACAATCTTCTCGGCATACCCGCACCTCGGATCTAGACCTTGTTACGAAGTTATCGTGTTTAAAACTACCGCGCTGCGGCGTCACGGCCGTCTCTCGCCCGGCGTGGCCCTTGGTACCGGCTAACTCTCCAACCGAATTATCGTTAAACACTTTAATCATGGTCGTCGTCTTGTTCGCGCGCTCTGCGCCGGCCTCTCGAAGCAAAAGAGCGAACAAGCTTGAACCTCGGTCGAACAGGTTCGAGCGCGGCAGGACGAGCGGGGCGCCCTCTGTCGCGTTGCTTGTATGGTCTTAGCTTGCGGGTCGCACAACGGCGGGCGAGCTTGACCCGAGACGGGGATGCAGCCGTTTCGACGCTGACGAATATCGAAGGGAAGTGCTAAGCGTCCGCACCAGGTGTTCCCTGCGTTACCCTCGTTCTATCCGTCCGTGTTCCGGACACATTCAGGCGGACGTAGATACACATACACATTCCCATATAGGGGAAGCCGGGGTAAAACGGGCCTCTGGGGTAAAACGGGCCCCTCGTTTTTTATCATCGAAAAAAAAAAAAAAAAAAATTAGGGTAAAATGGGCTCTCGTCTCCGCCGCAAGTTTGGAGGCTTCTTCCTTCGTCGAAACTTTTTTCCCGCCGTCCTCCGTGATTTTTTTTTATTCGCGAGCTTCTTGGCGACAGTTTTTTTTTCTCCATCAATTCTTGCCTGTACAGCGAATCCGTCACGACTGAAATGTGCTTTTGTGTCACATTTTAGTCAAAAACCCAAATAATCAACACTCATGCCGGTCGGTAGAGTTTTGCATATTAACTCATATAGCGCCGGATTGTGAGGAGGGACCCGTTTTACCCTGGACATTTTTTTTTGCCGACCCTCAAAATTGATGACTGGAATCGAATTTTTGAGTGAAAAGCAATAAAAAAAACACACTTTGGGTTCTGTCATAAAGCCATTTTTTGCTTAGGGGGCCCGTTTTACCCCGGCGTCGCCTACGTATGTACATATTATACTCACACGGACACGGCAAGATTGTGCGGGAGAGAGAGAGAAGGAGGAGTCTCCAACATCCTTACCGAACAGAAACTCGACGTAATCCTCTCGTTAAACGTATAACTCCTACATAAACTCTCCCTAGCTCGGTCGACGCCGACCCCCCGCGGCATTTCGTCGACCCTCGAAAGCTCTATAACTATAAACCCAAATCCCACACCCGGAATGAAGATATTCGGTAGTCATTAATCGGCCATGTAACGCGCGTGTACAGTCATACACGCGGTGAGATTCTTAGAAGTGGGAATTGGTGTTTCTACTTACGCGGTGGTGCGTGGTTAAGTCATATATAGCGCCCGCGGTTAAGTCATATTGCAACGGTATCTGTGCTATCTGTAACTATCGAGTGGTTAGTGTGTAGATTTGGAGATGAGGGAGGTCGGAAGGATTAGCTCTATCACGAGGAAGTGAAATCACCCTGCCCGGCTGTCATATGCAGACTATAATCCAACTCCTCGTCGGGTCCTCGATTCGTCCGACCGAGTAAGCACGACCGTAAACGATCTTCATATGCCAATGTGGGAATGTAAATTTACCACATCTGTGAAAGCATATCCTAACTTATTGTTCCACGAAAAATAAGCGGATATTACTGCAAATATTTGCTAATTTTTCAAAATCACTTTTATACATGAAAAATAAACTATGAAATATTCGATTGATTTTCTTTCAAAGTAATATCCCCTGGGAAAAAAAATGTTGGCATCACTTTGGTGATGACACTTCGCTACCTACTTTTCAGCCGCGAAGTGGCTGATGGTTCGCCGGGAAATTAAGTTACTTCGCTGCGACGCTCGGCGATCCAACACCCAACGCTACTTTATAGCTTCGACGAAGGGTGAAGGGCGGTTTTAGAGTACCGTATTATATAGATACTGTAAACTATAATCCATGTCGCGAAATTTGAGACGTCTGGCTGAGAGCGAACTCTCGAGGAGAGTCGCGACCACGTCGTCGTCGTCGTCGTCGTCGTCGACCTCATCGGTCGAAGCCTTTAACATGTATAAACCTAAATCCTCGTGAATGGAGGCGAAATGGGCAGAGGCGAACGGCGAGGAGCGGGCGAGGTGGACGTGCACCGAGAGTGGCCGGTGCTGTACTCTGTTACCGCGTTGGTATAGCGCACTCTGTGTAGTATGAGCGGAGCCCACGTTCGGTGCCGGTCCCAGAGTAACGCATTAGTGAATTAGCGTTTCCCCGGCGTAGCAATCACGGTAATGCGTCCACGTGCACTATGTCGGCTGTTCGCTTGGCTTTGTATCCATCCATTCCAGCCCCACCCCCCTCTCCCTTCCCACTGTTCTAGTGTACTCGAAACAGTAATAGCTGTAACGAGCGCTCGCGAAGTTCGTTTTGAAAAATACTACCTTTCAATCGTCGCTCCACGTCTACCGTATCGCAGCCACTCAGTGCTTTCCCGAATTCATTGTAACAGTGATTTTATTTCCTTATCGTGTTATTTTTTCCTCTCGCTTGTAATCAAATTCGGGTTTAAAAAAATTACATATTTCCACGAAAAAGGTATAATTTCACTGCACCGAGATAAAATTGGCGAGTGAGCCAGATTTAGTTAGCGGACAACCAAAATTGACTCATACCATCTGTCGAAAAAAATTGTTATAACGAGTTGTACGTTGCATCTCTCGCAGCATCTCTTTGTTTGTTAGTTCTCCTTCAAACTGGAAAAAATGTAGGACTAAATCGTTAATCATTAAGAAATCATTAAGAAACAACTAACTACAGTATTAGCAAAGTCGCTAAGTATCGCAAAAAAGCAGAAGCATTTGTCTTTTCGACATTATATTATATTTCATGTACTTTTGTTCGTCGAAAAATAATGCATTATTAGTTTTCTTCGCGTGATCATTTTTACGTCGAAATAAGTAAAAACTGTATTATTTATTTATTCTTAGCTATGATTGATTAACATTTTTCCAAAAATTCTTTGAAAAACGTGAAGCATTCGAAGAAAAATACTGTTACTGAGAATGTTTATAACAGTGTATGCTATCCGATAATGCAAAAAAAACTATTTCTTGAAAATGCTCCACTGGGATGATCTCTTAAAGAAAACAGCATGAATTTCAGTCGTAGGAGGTGCCGAAGGACCGTACGAGAGATCTTCAGCATCGCCGACATCTTCGATCTCTCTTCTTAGTGCAAAAGTGATACCGATAACTAGAAAAATGCAACAAGCGCGAGACACTAAGAACACAGTGATTTCCAGAATAGCCGCGTATGTCGAAGGTGTAAAACGCGCGTATCATCGTTGTCCGTAATGGCTCGATATTTTCCCATTAGTCTGGAAGTAATTCGTCGACGATCTCCTCGTTGATGTTAATTGATGATTGGTGTTGCCCGCGATGTTTAATTGTTATCCCAATTTGTACGAATATCCACCGTTGCCGAGTCGGTGCCGACGCATCCGAGTTGAGGCTCACTCGCGTGGGGGGGACACGAGCAACAGAGTAGGCGTTTACAGATATATCTGGCGCACGCGGCGCGCGGTGTAGACCGTCCCCACATAGCTGCCTGCACGACCGTAGAGTCGACGAATCAGCCTCCGCTCGGTCCGATGTTTGTTCGTTCATCTATAGAACATCAATTACCTCCCGGCTGGCTGAGCAAATAAAACGTTCGATTCGCGGGACTATTGGCATTGAAACCTGTCGCGCGCTCGCCCCTTATGTGCCGACGTCCGCGTATATGTACGCGCCCATGTGGCCGTGTGATCGTGTGTATACGTCCGCTTCGGTACACATTTGACGAGTATACGTGCCGGAGATCAATTGATATTATTGCCGCTATGCCTCAAAGGCCGCCGCTAATATCCACCGTTCCTACCGTAGACAAATTTTTATTGTTAGTCATAGTCTACGTCATTACACGCCCGCCCAATTGATCATCCCTGTGTACACGTGGTTCCATTGGGCGACATTAATGTCATTCCTCATCGAATTCCAGTGTCATGCGACTCGCGTGAAAGGAAACGCATTCGCGAATCTTTCAATCGCATCAAAATCGAAAATACGCGCGTGTCGGTCTTTCGCTCCGATGACTGCACTCGTCGTGTCACTGGGTTTCGTTGTAATTACTATTATACGCGCGTGACTTGCGTTCGACGAATTAACGTCATTGGTCGCACCTGTGTGAATGCATCCTACATACACGTAACGACAACGCTGAACTCGTTGCAAATCACTCGATCGTGGAGCGTCAATTGCGTTAAATGATTTCGCCGCATATTTCTCTCATGCCGAGTAATACAGTGACCGCGTGCAGGAGTTAATCCATCGATCAAATTGATCGGAAATTATCATTCTTCCCGTACCGTCGATCTCGCGATTCTTTAATAATTTCCACGGGAGTTGTAAGTTCCCGTGAGCTGTGATGCGACGAAATTTGACAGTACGTGTTACTGTTGAAATTAATCGACAGCAACTAGTTACGCGTTATTGAAATGAATAGATTCATTGTCTTTCAACAACGATAAATATAAACTGTATTTTCAAACCCCACAAATTCATTACTACAAGTGTCCTTAGTGTGCGTCGAGAGTTCTTTGCTTTGACTCGTTCGATGTTGACTCGGCGACAAGTCGCTGAAGACTAAAGAAAATTGACAACGCTCGAAAAACTCTCGCTTCTTTTTGCAGTGGGAGGAAAACCCTTCGAGCGTTTGTGTCGCGTATTCTCATTGGTCAATTTTTGTACCGAGCATGACTATTTATTTCGATTGGCTGGAAAGGTAGCGTCCCCCGAAGATAGACGCAGTGCGTCTTGGCACGCAGCCTCGCGGAAACAAACCTAACAGTCAGCCAGTAATAAAACATTTGGTCGCCAGAGACTGACTCATTGGTTTTTTCCACCAATAAAACATCCAAGTGCCAAACTTTAATACATTCTATTTAAGTGAATGCCGCAGTAATCCTTTGGAAAAACTTTGAGAATACCCGGGCGTCTATGGTTTTGCCTGATCATTTGAATTTTGTATATTTTAAATGTTTCTGCGTTTGTGTATGAATGTATGCTTATTTTAAAACAATCTTTTTGACATAAACAATGCAATATCGTCGTTGTCGACGATCCGTTGTCGCTTCCGGACCGCCCGGATTTTATTCGCGGAGTTCGTCGGGCGCGGTAAGCCGCGCGCTGGACCCATCGGTGCGATGTGCTTCGGAATGTTTGATCTCGCACAACTCGAGTCAATCCTCTCAAGTCGCCCCGTCTAATACACCACTTCGTTTCTTCCTCTCGACCACGATGGTCCCTCCCTCTCGCCCGAATTGCCCCTCTCTGTCTTCCCCCAATCTCTCGAAAACCTTCTTCCTCTCCTCCTCAGCATCGTGCAGTATACATAGCATCGGTCGCGGCCAACAGTCGGGTGGGAGAGATTCGGGCGTGAAACGAGAAAAGTGCCAAAGGATCTTAGCTCTGGGCTGAGCGGAGGTTAAAGTTACGAAGAGAGGAGGAAGCGCGGCGAAGGCGGAAGATGGAGACGAGGAAGAGGCGGAGGGAGGAGGACGGAGGAGGGAAAAGGAGGAGGGAGGACGAGGAGGAAAAGGGGGAAGGAGTAATGTCGTGCGGTGGCTATGGTGTCGGGTTGCTTCTGCTGGTGCGGGTCGTAGGCTACGATGGCTCAGTTGGTACTACATACCTGCGGGTTTCCTTTCCTTTCCGGGTGCCACGCCGGCGTTAGGAAAAGCGAATCTTCCCCGGACTTTTCTCCCTCTCCCTCTCTCCCCAGCATCACCATTGCTCCACCGCCCCCCCCCCCCTTTTCCTCCTCTCACTCTCCACCTCGCTCCGCACATTTCGTTCCCGTTCGTACCCTTTTCACTCCCGCCGCCCCACCCTACCCCTCCCCTCCTCCCCTTCCCACCGTAGCGCGCTTGGCCTGAAGAATCTCCGACTGTCTCGTTAAAACTTTTTCGACGTTCCTGCGCGGCCCTTGCGTTCACTCGCAATCCCGCAGAAACGTCCCGAGAGTGCTCCCCGCATATAGGTGCGGCGCATGCATCCCCCTCCCCCCCCCCCCCTTCCCGTGCTCGCGGCACACGCCATCGGAAGGAGGTTCGCTTTGCCTCCCACCCCCCCCCCCCCCACCCCCTTTCCCTCTTTTCCAACCCACCTCCCTCACTACCATCGTCGTATCCCCGGCGAGCTTCCCGACGAAAGAAGTTACATGCTGAATTGTACTCTCGTGGTCGGGCAGAACTTTCCCTCTAGTATAAACCCTCTTCTTCCCCTTCCACTCCCTACCCCCTCGATCTCCCTCTCTTTCTCGCACTCTCTTCCCCCCCCCCCCCACCCCCTCCCCCTCTTCTCTCTCTCGGGAGTATGTACGATGTATAGGCTCTACATAGTATACTTACGCTCCAGACGGCGAATCAACACCACCACCGCTGCAGCAGATCGAGTTCACCGAATCCTACTACTTTTCATGAAACAAAGCGTTTATGATATTCCGTCCGTTCGTGGTGTGTGTACTCCCAAGGAAAAGAGGTATTTTCGAAAATGTATCTGGAATATACAACTTCCCGGACGGTACACTGAGAGAAAAACACATGGTTGAAACAACAATACTATATTTTTTACTATACAGCATAATTCCCGGGGGGAACGGTTATATTTTATACTTACGACAATGAGAAAAAATAATAGCTGAACTAATCAAATACATGGTATCCAGTACCAATCGATATGATTGTTCCTCCTGTGTATTATATCCGTATAGTTCGACCAACTATTCCACTATATTTTTCTCTGAGTGTAATATTATAAAAATGCATTGCGAATATATGTTAGATATATTTTTTGCTTGCATATATCTCCGCATATATTTCTAAAATAAATCCGATGTATACAATTTTTCGAAAAAATAGATCTTTTATATCTGGAATATATCTTTTATATATCTCGCGTATACTTTATTTCCGTATGGGAATTCAAACGTACCGTACAGCGTAATTCGTGCAATGATGAAATAAACTTCGCGCATTGATGAAACGACAAAGAGACGCTGGATTTTGTGTTGTCAGAGCTGCCATTGCATCGTTGCTCGGAGAAAGTAGTTTTTTTCCAATCGCATTTTAGTCGCTCGAGAAAGGGGAACGCGATGATCGCGACGCGCGTTGCTTCGCAGCGACGATGACCGCGCGTCACGTCGTCGTCTCGGTGCGTGCACGTGCGACCCAAGCCAGTGTTCTCCGGGCGTTTGCCGGCCAGCGCAGAATTCCCACGGGAGAAAAAACGCCGCGGCCGCAGGCAATAAAAATGCAAATCCTGGGTCGCGGCATACATGGGTTTTTTCGGCGACGAACGGAACCCCGGCGGAGTCCCTTGCATCCCTGGCAGCGTTGGCGCGGGGCACGAGCACCAACCGCGGGCCGCACCTCCGCATGCGGTCATCTTTGTGCTCGACGTAGCGAACTGCTGGTGCTGCTGCTGCTGCTGGTGCTGCCGCTGCTGCTCGCCTCCCCGTAATCTCGCCATTGTACGAACTCCGCGACGCGTGCACTCGGATAGGGCACCCCCGAACGAACGAACGAATGAACGAACGAACGAACGAGCGAGCGAGCGCGAGAGGATATACGTAGGTATATATAGCGCGCCAGGGATATCTACGGCCTACTGTGGCTAGCTGGATGCTGCAAGCCCGCGGCACAATCATCGGGATCTGGAAATTCCCGACCCAACGACCCACCGCACTCGTTCCGAATCGAAATTGTGGGAAAAAAGAGAGAAGAGAAAGGAAAAAATATAACTGGCGGGACAAAAAGGTGGAGAAAAAGGAGAAAAGCGAGAACGAATCGAACGAGAGGTCCAGAGACCTAACCATTTCTCGATTTTTGCACCGATCTCCTCTCCTGTCGAGCGCAGTGGCAAACTGGGCCACGGGACAATAACTTCCCCTCGCCTATTGCATCCATTTCCTTTGCTTTTTTCATCGCGGGACGCTTCGTTTTCATGAAACCGATGCAATCTTCGGTGAGACTTTGAGGGAACGTGCGGACTATTCACGAAATGTCTATCAATATTCTGAAATATCAATATCTATTATAAACATCACGAAAAAGTACTTTTCTCCCGATTACGCTAAAAAAATAACCACATTTCGTGTGTGCAACGAGGACGGAAAATAAGCTCATTTTTTACTAATGACGACACGCGTGCGTAGTACGGTTTCCATTACTCCCGCGCGGGCAGGAATGAGCTGATTTCCTCTCTAGGAAGGTAATGAAATCGGACTGCGCATGCGTAAGTCATACCTGCGACAGAAAATGCTATTTGCTCGTGTAGCAAATCAAACGGTAGCAAACCATATTTGCTACGGCAACGAAAATTGATGTTGTCACTATTTCAGCAAACAAAATTTGCTGCCGTAGCGTGAGACACGTTGTGGCAACACAAGTTTTTCTCTCCGCGTGAGTAGCTCGTCGCGACGACGCGGGGTCGTACATTGAAAAATGCATGGCGTCGTTAGTTAACATTAAATTTCACAGTCGGTAGTTGAATACAGGTGTGCGGAAGTTGCTGGCTCGGCATTGCTATGTACGTACGCGCTGCAGCGCAGGACTCGAGAACGACGTCTATAGAACGCGTCAGGTGCGCGGTAGTTATGTGTGCGGTGGAGAAAAGGACGAGGGGGATGAAGATGCAGTCGTAGACGGAGGTGGCAGCTTTGAATATTGGAAAATAGGCAGAGAGCGGAGGGTTGACGATGGCGAAGGTGAGAGACGAGGCGACGCGCTCGAGGGACGAAATGTGTGCCCCAAGAACTCGCTCCTCGCGGCGCGAGACGTAGGTATGCTCACGTACTTTCCATATAGCCGGTTCAACGTGTGCGCGTGTACACTTGCATACAGGGGCTGCACAATTCACACGTATACACGTGTCTTTAGTTCCTGTACCTACATATAAAGGCTTGCATGCAGCTTTGACTATAAATACAACGTGCCACGCCAAGGTTTAAGCCAAGGCGGCCTTGCCAAACGGTTTCTCGGAGTACGGAGGCCTGTCAACCGAACCCCCCCACGTTCAGGAATTCTAACTCTTGCACACTTACAAATTAGTTCGGACCTGTTCAAACCAGAAAATTATGTATGCACCGTGTAGGCGAATTTTGACGTTGATGGGAGAGGAAATCTAGATGATAAACACGTGAGATCCGTATTTATAATCCGTCACGCAGCCACCATTTGGTATCATTATTTCTGTACTTCAACCACGAAAAAAGCGACGATTCCAAAGGTTAGCAAAGCACTCAGTAGCGACTCTCATATTGACTGTGAACAACCTTGTATGGTCGAGGCTGACCTGCGCGCGGGAATCCTAGCGGCCATGTCACCAACTTCTATTTCGTTCGCATCAGGGACGGCGTTTGGTTCATCCGTCGTTTTTATGGCCTATAATACATTCATTTCATACAATATTTTAGGTCTAATATTGTTAACACAAGTTTCTATATTTCGATCCCCATTGTTAAACGTGTGGTAATACAATTTCGACTCTGCATACGCCTCCGCAATGCTGAACCCAATATGGAGAAAGAATGAGATTGTGCTTTCTGTATTCCCTCGGTGTCCCTTGCCGCGCAATACGCGTGTTATTGGATTTGTTTGTGAACTTTCCAAATTCGTGCCGAAGGCTTTTTCTAACAAGAAACGCTCTTTGCTCGCCCGGAAAGCGCAACGCCGCGCGACCGTGTCAGCCAGGGTGGCAAATGGGTGGCGCATACTGCGACAACGGTGGAGGAAATCCCAAAGCCCGCGACAATCCCTTCGCGTGTTCGCGGAAGCGTGAATCCACCGGGAGAAACAATAAATGCGATCTGGGACACCATCCTGCATCGGAGTTAATAAAAAAAAGATCAACGAAGTTCAGTTTGAAGCTGAAATGTATTTTACTCGAACACTTAAATGCGTTTGAAGCTAATCAGTGAAACATACACATCGAAACATGTATTTTAACTGACCGTTATGAAGCATTTTGAATATTAACACCACGTATTCGAAGATTTAATATTATCTGTAGGTCTCAATTGTTGAAATTCTTTGATAAAAAGTTACAAAATCCACGTTATCGTATTTGACGCTGTACCGATGATCGCACGGCGCGGTTAGGGGATTTCGATCCCAGTGCACGGAATAAACAGATCTGTCTGTCTATCTATCTATGTACAAACTATAAAAATGTTCATTAACGCGTGACATGAAAACATCATAAATAATGCGTGTCCATTGTTCGAAGCATTTTCGACAATGCTCACGCTGATCCAAGCGATAGACTTTAACCGAGCTTCGACAGTCGTAGACCTTTTGCATTCTCGTCGTTGATACGCCGAGCGGGGTGCCGACTGGTGGACGACGATGTGGCTTGGCTAAAATTGGCTCCGATCCGCGCCCGCCGCGAAACAGTCTCGGATTGGTATTCGTTATAGCTGTTCGGCCGGTGGCTGATGGAGGAGGGACTGAGATAGAGCGGTCGAGTGGAATCGGTTGGGACGAAGGAGAAGGCATGCGGCAATAGAGGGCTTCCGCGGAGCCGTTTCGGTGTACGAATACCGGAATGGCACGAGAGGATCGGACTTACGAGACCCTTAACCCCCCCGTGCCCGGGCCAGCCGGGCTAAGTGACTTTTGTCGTGTCTCCTGGTACTTGACTACCACCGCGAAGGGTGCGCGCGCGCGCGTTTCGCTGCGGGCTTCTCGTGGCAAAGGGTGAATGTCGGAGAGAACGCGGATAGCCCGAGCGAGAGAGAGAGAGAGGAGTAAAGGGGCAAATAGGAAAAAAAGAAGAAGGCAAAGGTGCACCGCCACGTTCGCGGGGCTGAGGGAGCGCGAAAGCGGAAGAGCTCGCGGTGTTTGCTATATAGGTGGAGAAAGAAAGTAGTCGGTTTGTCAGGCTCTCGGAGCTCTCTCTCTCTCTCTCCCCGTCCTCTATAGCCACGTCGGGGAACTTTAGTCGCGAGAACGCAAAACTTTCCCGCTCGCTCAGTTGCCCGAGAGCAGAAAGATTAAACGCACGCTGATGCTTAAACTTTTCGTCTGGTGTCCCGCTCCGTTGCTTCTCTATGATAAACGATCGGAATTGTTTGCGCGTGAGGCACAACCCGTCCGGGAATATTCACTACGTGTATCCGCCCCGTCGTTAAAGTCTATTAAGAGAATTGACTTGCTCGCCGAAAGCTTAAAAATAGCTCTCGCTATTTCTGGCATGAGTGAGACCTGGATTGCGTAGGATTCAAGCGATAATTCCGTAGTTGACGCAAAAATTCGGGTAATATTTTTCGTAGTCTAATAAATGCAAAGATAATAATCTTACCGTCTAAAAAGTTGGTGGCAATCAGCTATGTTCGTGTGAAACCTTTTTTTTCGTTCTCTTAAGGAGGGCGACCAGCTGAATCGTTGTCAAATGACGGTCATAAGCGAACGAACCGTCATTTGACTACGTCACCCTCCTTAACGGATCGTTGCGGTGCGCACTGAAGAATGGTGACGCGCGGTAGCGCGTCCGCTTCGTCCAGTAATTTAAATAGTGGAAGAATTGACGTACCGAAGACTTCAATTCTAGACGTATTCAGCTTTTTTCACGCTACGAGATTATCGGAATCACCAACAATGTACAATTCTGTTTTTCAATTTCACTGCACTTAACGGCAATGTTTCGGCAATTCAAAGAGAAAAAAAAACAGTCTTCATCGGGTCTATCTTTTGGTCTTTATTTTTTTTCTTCTTCTTTTTCTACTTTCCGGGCAGTCCACTGGCGAGACTCGACCGAATAAAGGAAAATGAAGGGTCATGGTCTCGAGGGGGCAGACCAGTTCGAAACGGCAGTCAAAAGGGAGAAACGCCGGTGAAGGTACAATCGAGCAATCTCGCGATTGGAAATCTTTTACCTCCCCGACCCCTCCCCCCCCCCTGCTACGAGTCTTCCTACTTCGCCGTTTCCTCATCCGACTCCGGTAGCTGCGTCGCTTTCCGCCTCGGTGTGCGTGCGTGGATCGCAACGTCGCGTTCACATCGCCTCTATTTACCGTCCATCCGGCAAGAAGATCCTCCGGGAATTTGCACCGGCAGCAAACAGCTGCTTGCGTACCCCCCGTATACACGCTCCTTTCTTTTGCCTCTCGGCTTTCAGACTCTTTCCTTGATTTTCCGACTTCCGCCATGCGACCGTTCAATCGGCAAACGACAAATCGAATTAGTCTCGAATTAGTCCTATCCACACTGAATCAGCCCACATGTATCTTGATCATATCGCTGAATTTATTTCCTACTCCTCTTCATTGCCTTCTTAATTTGTCTTCGATCGAACCATTCCTGTTCTTCATTTGCTTCTCAACATTTAAATCGGTATCGGCTTAGATCATCTTTGCCAGGCTTCGCGATAAAGTTGAATCGTCCCGGGCAAAGTTTGTACAACGTAAGAAATACATTATTTACATGGCTGATAGGAAGGGTAAATTAAATTTCGCGAAAGTCTAAATGGACATTCATTTTTCGTTGCCGCGCACCGACGACGTCATCAACGTTTCTTGTTCCTGCTTTCTGTGTCCTCCGCCAATTAAAAAATTTAACTGAACTCCTGTTTCTGCAGGAAATGATCAATTATTTTCATCGCGTATCTCACTGTGCGCTGGTAATGGAAGTGAGGGCGGTGGAGGGGGGGGGGGGGGGCGTTGGAGAAGGATCGGGGTGGTACTCAGCCGCATCGGGGTACGGTAGAACGACTCGTCGTAACTTTAATATCTTGGATTGTTATAGGAGTTATTAGTGAGAGGACGGGAAGGGTGGCTGCGAGAAGGTTATTAGAAGTTTTGCCGTACGTCTCGAGAGTGGTTAAGGGGGACGGTGGGAGGAGGGCGTGGGGGGGGGGGGGGGGGGGAGGCGTGTTCGAGTCGGTGCGAGCGAAAGAGAAGACAGATTGCTAACGAAAAGCGAGCTACGGTAGCCGAGCACGATAACCGAAATTGTACAGAATGGAATTCCGTAATAAGAAGATTCGCAAGCGGTGTATGGAGAACAAGAGAGCGATGAATACGTCGAGGGGCGCGCGGCGCGACTACAAGTGGATATTTCACCGCTCGCCGTCCGTATTATCGGCAATATTTCTTGCGTTTTCCGGAATTTCATTTAAGCACGCCGGAACGCGGCGAACGAAGCTGCTACTGCACTCCGCTTTACTGCAGCCAGAGTCGAGTTAACTGAGTATACATTTATGGCAGATCCTCTCGAGCGACTTCCCTCAACTCGATTTTATATCATTTCCGGCTTTACACGAGGAACAAATTCTCACTGCTTGTTGTTTTCGAGACGGCCGGAAAGGACGTTAAAATTCTAATTGCCATATTGAGCCACACGTGAAAATTTCCGAGAGCGGAGGTGATTGGTTTTATGGGTTACCGTTGCCATTATACATTTATTTTGAACCAGTTAGCTTACCAATCAAAAGCAAGATTTGTTATTTCAACGATGTATCTCATTCGGTATACAGGCAGGCGGTCCCAATAAAAAAATACCGAGACAAAATATTCCGGACGAAACACCCCGAAACATGAGATTGCGGGAGCGAAAAATCTGGAGTCATAAAATACTGGGAACGAAAAATCCCGAAGCATGAAATCCCGGGACCAAAGAATCTCGGGGACGAAACATGTCAAAACATGAAATCCCATAATTCACTTCATTTTGAACATAAATCTTTTTATTAAAATTATTTTTCTCTCCATGAAATTATTGACATTTCAATTTCAATATATTTTCGTTCATTTTATTTCATTCTTACTGATGGTTAATCGTCCTTTCGATCTGCTCTCGAATCCCTGATTTTTTCGATGCAGGATATTTTGACCTGTGATCTTTCATATGTGGGATTTCACGCCGCGGGAACTTTTACCCAGGACATTTAAGGGACCCCAAAACCACTTTTTTCGGAGGCGTCTCCGGAGATTTGTTGTTAACGGCTTAGTTATTAATAATTTTTTCTCAAATTTTCAGAAGATGTTCTTGAAATGTTGCTCTACAATGCTGTAATCATTAAATTTAAAATACACTGCCCGTATCTTGTAAAAAAAATTGGTAAAGAAGGGTCATTTTTTCACCGTACAGACCTCCCCCCTCTTAATAGCAAGGTCCATCCCGCATTCTCACAATTCCTACGCAATGACTTTATTCAGTGTATTCATTACAAAGTAGTAACCGCAAGTATTGGGGGAGACATCTCGTTATGTATACATTGTTCGTGCATTTCCATAGCAAAAAACTCAAACCGATCGCCCGTTGATCCGCGCTGGAATTCGCTCCTCCCTATTGAGTAGTGAAACAAAAATATAGTGTATGGAGAAGCCATGAAGAGACACTGGAGCTCGTACTCGACGTTATCGACAATCGGCTTTGAATTTCGACCTCGAAACATTCGAGCGGTACGGTTACGGTATAACCCACAATAATATGACGCTTTCCACCACTATTGCCGCTGCCACTAGTGCCACTCGCGTATATTTGTGCTCATATTGCCGGACGGGATGCGTGGGCTGGGAAAGAGAGGGATGTCAAAGTGAACCGAAAACAGTAATCCATCAATAGCCGCGTTAGAACGCGCCAACGAGCCAACCTCGCCCACTAATCACTAATTAGTCAATTAGCTGTGTCGCGCAATTTTACTAATAACGTAGACACGCCGAGCTCGAATGTTCGCTACACCTGGTGCTCGGCTCCTGATCGTCGTGTATATTGTTTCGCCGGCCCCCATGCCGCACACTGCTACGATATAGTGTTTCAATTATAGTCGACGACGTAATTACCACCGTACAGAGGACTTGACACCTTTTGCCACAACGAGTATCGGTCTGCATTACATGGACCATCAATATTCTTTTAATTTTCTTAATAGACACTCAAGGTATCGAATTATTTCTCGCGTTACAGCGAATGTCTTCATCAAAGTTTGTTCCACTTATCTTAACTTCCAATGAACGTTTTTTACCATTCGAGCTGATAACAATTATTCATAGTTGTGAAATTAAAGTTAATGCACTTGTTTCTTTTCATTGAAGAAAAGCATGGCTGGATATGGATGACTAAATATAACCGAACGTTACGTATGTGCCGGGTTCAGCTCTACGAAAATCATGTCTTTAACAGATTTCAATTTGTCCGAAATTTAATGAAAGTTCCAGCCCGGATGAAAAATTACCAAAATCGATCACACTTTATTTTTCTTATCAAAATATCGACTTTTGACCTGTACCACCGTTCTCAAGTCGCATATTTTGCCAAAACACACAGACTCCAATCCTTTGTAAAGTGATACTGAAAAAAAATGTCATCAGATTTTATGAATTTTCAAACCCCTCCAAAATACCAGACTATGAGAAGATTTAGGACTTTTGTATTATTCGGTCACGGAACACAACCTCGAAAAATATATTGCGAATCATCAACGCAAAAAACTTTTGAAACAATTTCAAGAAAAAAGTGTTCCAACTTGCTCCAGTCTGCCCTATACAGGAATCGCTGAAAAACATCGACGAGCAAATGAACTCTTCCTAAATTCCTGAATAGTAATTACGGGGTATTTCGACTCGCACCGCAGCAACGGGAATGCACGTACATACGTAACTGACGTTTGGTTTGAGAACGAATTTGCTGCTTCGACGTGTTTCTCAAGCCATTCGCCCGTTGTACACCGTGTTGGCGTTGGTGCGCCTAACCGTGAAGTTTGCTGTATAATGTTGAGTTAGCCCAAGTAAATAGTAGTGTGCGCCGTGGCCGCGGTACCGGATGGATTCCAGTCGAACAATGCCTCTTTGTCGAGTTATGAGGGCGCGGGAAGAGCGAACCTAGAGCGCCCGGCTGAATCAAACGTACATACGTAAGCCGCACTTGCTGCGGCAAACAAGTGAGCTTAGCTATGCAATAACGATACATATATCCCGAGCGTGGCTATGATGATAGTGCGGCTGGTGCACGCGGTAGTCCCGCAAGACTCGAGTATGTCTGGAGCTTACCAGCTGTTATTTCTCTAAGTCCTCCACCTCATTTCTCGGATAACCGCACGAAGCTTAGGTAAACCCTTGCCCTTTGTCCGAAAGCACATGAGACGTGTGTATCGACGCAACGTATGTGCGGAGAGTTAACGACTCTTCGGCTTGGACAGTCTGTGTCTCCAACACCGGGCGAGCATAAAACTTTCTAATAAATAATAAATAAAACATTGCACAGTGCTACCTCATTAATTTCCCTTTTTCGCAAAGCCACCTCTATGAAGAAACTTATTTATTCACTTTGGCTTCCACATAGATGAAGCTTTGTGAAAAAGGGAATTAATGAGGAAGCACTGTGCTCGATCCATGGTGCCGTTCATGAGTTATGAACAATTGAATTTTCGGTTCCTGCAACATACATACATACACACACATACCCACATAGAGACATATTTTCTAGACCACTTTTCTCGAAGTTTTAGGTGTGTCTGAGTATGTTAACGTGAAAATCTATTTAAAAAAATTCACGGAAACAAAGCTTCCTCTATGAGGAAGCAAAAGTCTCTGTGAAATTCACTTAAGCCGACTACTCGTGATTTTTTTATTTACCAGCCAAAGAAACTTATTTATGTGAAATGCAATAATGGACAACCGTTATTAGTCATGGGAGGAAAAGACCTTGGCGTTCCTATTGTTCATATTTTTAATGAATATGTATAAAAATTACAAACGAATAGAAACTAACACATAAATCACTCCACCTTCTATAAACGTGTTACTCAATCTTGACGTAATTGGGCATGAGAACATTTTCGATGCCCAATATCCATCTCAATTATTGTCAAGTGCGTGAATACGTGTATACACCCAATTTAATGATGAATTCCGGTTTGATTTGCAGATAACCCACGAGGCGGTTCACCCCTCCCCGAGGGAATGATGATCGAGCCCCGGAAATAACCCGCCGCGGCCCTCCGCGCCTAAAAGGGCTCACTCTGCGGTCTCGTAGAGCGGCAATTCCACTTGCCGCAGCTCACGATTGCGGATTTCACATTTGAGGTACTATCCACACTACTAGTGGAATCGATAATAATCATAGAACCACCGATAATTCAGTTCGCAAAACATCATGGAAATATCATTGCTACGATAATTGCTACGTACATCTGAAATAAAGAGAACTAAATTTGCATTTAATTAAGCGTTAACTTCACAATCAATGTATTTTTTGCTCGGGCAATTTGCGAGTGCGCGAGCCGCTATAACCGTCTGGTTTTTAATATTTTATTTCACTCAGTGTGAAAATAAACGTACCTTGTTAAGTAACATTTTGTACAATTCTCATTTGAAAAACTTTTTCTCAGTTGACCTTCGGCTCGTGGTGGAAACGCAAGCAGGTCAGGAAAAAAAGTTTTTACGCACTTGTATCGTAATATACTATTTCATACTATTTTTTTGCGCGCCATGCGAATTCATAGTTTCTCTTCAATATATATATATCCATGTACGGACCTGCTGACTGGCCAGCATCACTATTGTTGCAGATGTTAAATAGCCAGGCCTTTTCCCTGAGCATTGTAATTGGGTTCCGACTCGTGACATAGAAATAAATAAATAAATAAATAAATAATTAGTATTAGCCCGTCAAACTGATTTTGTTTTAACGTCACGAGGTTTACTGCGTCAACGTGTAGTGCAGCTGAGCTGCATTACGCGTCAACATAGCGTCGGAACGAAAGTGTGGGGCGTCGAGCATCATAAAAAATAATCGCGCGAAGGAGGGGGAATGCACCGGGGACGAGAGAAAATAAACAGACAGAAAGAACGAAAGATAGTGAGAGTGAGAAAGAATGTGCGAGGAGGGCGTGAGAGTGAGAGACGCGGGGGGCCGGGAGTCGCGCGCGCGGTGGGGATCAGGACTGATAACGCTTATCACGAGTAGCAATGGCCGGGTTTTGTGGCCTCACTCTCAGTAGACCTTCTCAGGTGTCCTCAGCCAGACCCTTCGCTCGCGTCGTCATAGCTACAGCCGCCGCGAATAATATTCCTCGCGAACGTAAAAGTGCCAAGTGAAACACCGGTCTCTCTCTCTCTCTCTCTCTCTCTCTCTCTCTCTCTCTCTCGATCGTTTCGACACGTATTCCAAAAGTTATAAGGTCCCCGCGCGGGTCAAACTAGAGAGAGAGAAAAAAAAAGAAAAGAAAAAAACGATAACAAAAGAATCGCTAACAGAGGTGAGTTAAAGCGGAGTGGTTACAATTAGTACAGTTAGAGATGTCATATATAGAGCTAGGCGGTAAAGTGTGCGGTGCCACGGGATCTTTTCTGCCTCTGATCGCTGAGAAACCCTCGGCTCAGTGCCATTGTCGACGGATAAATAAGAGAAAAGGGGAAAAAATAGGACAAGTGAGACGCGAGGTCCGGAAGTGCAGCGAGAAGGAAGAGAAAAATAAAGCGGCGAGGAGGGGCGGGGTGGAAGGAGTCGCCAGATACGAGAAATGTGGAAAAGCAAGGAATAAAGTGGGAGCGAGAAGGTGAAGTTGAAGGTGCGGCGGAGGTGGAGGAGGAGGAGGAGGGTGGGAAACAGAGGGACACGATAACGAAGGATTGACGCCGCAGGGAGCGAGAGAGAACGACATCGGGAGTCCCTAATCGCCGTTTTAACCTCGGCTCGAGTTTTTAATTTGACGCTTTAGCGCGTCAAGTGGCGAGAACGACAAAGAGAGATAGGTGCCGGGAATATAGAGAAGTGGAGGTAAGAGGAGACGAAGAGCCCGAGTGAAAGAGGTGAGCGGAGGTGCGGAGGCGAGTGAAAGTGAGCTGGAGTGGACGGAGCGAGAGGAAAGAAGAGAGGGTCGAAGGTGTAGGTAAAAGAGAAAACGTGAGCGAGCGCGCGGAAACGAGGGAGAAGCGCGAGAGGGAGCTGAAAGAAGAGGAGGTGGAGGTGGAGGTGGAGGAGGATAGTATGAAAGGACAAAAGGCTCTGTCGCGCGAAACGCGTCCCGCGAGAGGAGAGAGACTTCTCTGGCCCCCGAGTTTCTCAGCCCCCGGGGGCCCCACGGGAAGTTGAATTATTCGCCGGCTCTTCTGACACTTGGCAGAGAGGAAAGAGCGACACTACGCGGAGAGGCTGCTCTCCTATTCGTTCTATGTGTCCGCCTGGAACCTTCGCGCCGCGCGTACCATTTCACCGTTAATCACAATGGCCTAATAAGAATTCATGATGAATCCGAAAGTTCATTAAGTCTCTCGTCGCGCGCACGCCACAGCTGTTTCCCTCCCTCCTTCGCTAACTCTTACATTCTCCCTTCGGGTTTTCCTTTTTTTCTCGCTAAATCCTCCCGACACACCACTCGGTAATCGACCAAGAGCTTCGCTCGCCGTCCGCTTGTAGGCAGAACGACGTATCGTCATATTCACAAACGCGACAGTGAGTTAAACTCAAAAATTACGAACACCACACGATCGTAAAGATAAAAAAAAACGCTTCCATAGGACGATAGAGAATGACGAGAAGAATGTTCTGTCCGAATTTGAAATGGATAGCTTAAAAACTCTTTCTTTGAGAGTGGACACCGTTTTGAAAAACACCATTTCGAGATAAACGCGTTTGAAGTTAGAACTTTTCACTGGTAATATCCCGAGACCTCAAAAATGATTTAAATATTCACGATTGTTTTGTTGCTGAGCAACAAGAGGGAGAAATTTCGCATATTAAAATCTCGAGCGCGAGGGATTTTTCTACGAAATTTATCCCGACCGTTGCTCAGCAGGGAAACAAGAGGGAAATATTGCAATTAATTTAGGAGGTCGAGGGGTATTTGTTGGATTATTTTTCGGGTTTGGATTTCGAAAAGCTCAGAGCAGTATTCGAGGAAACAGGTCATTTTGAGAGATAAAATATGTCTGTAGGAATATTATATTGGTTGAAAATAAGTGAAGAGTTACTGTGCAATATCCGGATGTAATTTCCGATGAAATGTTTAACAAACAAACTCGATTACCGAGAATACTGCGCTGTGATTGGTCGAAATCCAGGCCCGAAAAATAATCATGTAAATCGATTACTTACGATCAATCGGCGATGCCAAGTCCATTTGAAATAATTCGAATTTCGATGAAAAAATTTGAGAGAATGTTTATAACAGCGATAATGCAACAGAAAAACGATTTTTTGAAAACGTCACACTGTGATGATCCCTTAAAAACAAAAATAACGAGTATCAAAAACGATGAAACGTTTTTTTTTTTTTTTTTTTTTTTCATGAAAACTAATGAATTCGTACCAATTTGCATTCGTCGAGAACGCGGCGCGTGATTAACCGAATAGCAAAGATTCGTAACCGAATACCGTTATCGAATTCGCGTTTCCGCAATTGAGTTCTCGATTTAATCTGAGGAAAACCACTTCTAACAAATTTACCGACAATTTCTATTCTCAGTAGGAAATTCGTAAAGCTCCACCGGTTCTGCTTTCGACAGGCTTCTGCCACTTGGCGGTATAGTGAGCTTACGGTGTCGTGAGCCTCTCTCTCTCTCTCTCTGCCTCACCTCACACCTCCACTTCAACGTTTTCTTCTTCTTCTTCCTCCTCCTCATCCTCCGCCTCCCTCGCTTCACATCACACGACCCTTTCTCCCGCTTTCACTCTCTCCCTTCGCCCTCCACCACCCCGACGCTGAGCTCTTGTTCGCCATCACCCTCGTCCCTCGGGCTTGAGACCCTGCGATGAGTCCTCTACGCGAGACTTTCTCGAGAAGCTCGCACGGAACAAAGGAAGCGAGCTCGTACCGGAAACTCCGGGTACCAGCAACGAGGCGAACGAGGCGAACATGGGAAGCATTCGAACCGTATACTTCCACCTTTCTCTAACGCGCGCTCACCCTTCGTTCCTCTCCCCCCCCCCCCCCTCCCCGAGTATCGCTCACCCCTGCCTCCTATCTTCCTCCAAACCTCCGCGCACCTTCTTCCGGTCGCGTTCATACTTTCTGTCTTACTCACCTTCCTTCTGCTTCCTCGTCACTGCGTCTCCACCCCTCCTCTTCCTCTTCCCCGCCGCCGCTTTGTGCATCCGCGCGTATACGCCGAGTTTCTAATTAAACTTAAACTTTTAATTGACTCGTTGTAAAGCAGTTACTCGCGAGAGACCGAGAGCACGCGAACGCTTCGAGGAAGCGAGCGACGAAGACGCCGGACGGAGGCTTCGAGGGCTTAACGTACGAGTGTCCCTAATATTCTCACTCGCCGAGCTTCGGGGGACCCCCGACAAATTTTTTAATCGAGTTGCAAAAAGAAACAACAATAAATTTTACCTTGTATACTCGAATTGAATGATGAGACAAGTCACGTTTCGACGGAGCGATTTAGGAGGTAGTCTCGTTACAGTCCCGTCAAATGCGAGTTTCGGGGGCAATTTCGAACCCTTGTTGATGAGAATAATATGAAAAAAATCAAGCATGTAGAAGGTACTGAAAAGATTGATTTTTTATAATAATAGTTCCAAAATGTTATTAACAAATTAGTGAAAAAATTAATTGTTCAACAATTTACCCGGCGACCCAACTTTTTTTTCTGATGAAAATTGTTCACACGTTTTTCTGAATGCGTATGCATTTTTTCAGAATTTTGTCTAATTTTTTTTAAATTGGATTTTTTAATGGGCACTTATATGGGCGGCGAGAGCCGCAATTTTAGAAAATTCAACTAAATTCTGAAAAAATTCCAGCGAATTCACATTTGGCGGGACTGTACCGAGACTACCTCCTTAAAAATGTTAGGTCGTAAAGACCTGGGGTCCTCTCCGTCAGCAAAAAAGTAGTAGATAACATTATTTTTGGAGAACGGAAACTAACGGATTTTATAACAAACACAAACATTGACTTCGCGAGGATGTTGAGGTGGTGACGAGTAAACGCGTTGCGGTTGGGGAGGGGAGGGGGGGTGCATGAGAATGATCAAGCTCGTAATTCCTCGCGCCCGTGATAACGGGGCTTATTTATCGCACACTCACACTTATATTTATTTTCAGGTGTCACAAAACTCGGGAGGAGTCTCGTGGGATTCATTCGCCGATGGTGACGCAGCCGGAACACACCGAGATACGTCCGAAGTCAGTCGGCGACTTGAAGTCATCGAGTGACGTGAAAAGTGAACCGCGTTGAGAATTCGTATCACGAAGTCGCGAAAAATATTTTCGAGGGAGAATTTTACAAACGGGTTGACGAATTCTCGATATTTGATGATCGAGAGCTGACATAGGAGATTCTTCGAGTGGATACCATAAGACAGCTTAGTGTGAGTGCAAGTGTTGGTGCGTCGAGGGATCCAATTTTGACGATCGTACGGAGAGAAAGAGTGCGCGGGTGTGTGAGTGTGTCGTGGCGTGCCTAACCGCGGTAGCCCCGAGGAGCTCTCATGAAAATGCTTCAATCCCTGAACGCTCTGGCGGGCAAAATATCGCCGGGCTCGCCTACCGACGGCAACGCCAACAAAGTGCATATGCACAACAACAACAACAATAACAACAACAATGTCTCGCATCACCCACATCCCTACTCGAAACAGCAGAGTCAACAGACATCGCGCTCGCAGGCGATCAACGGAGATCAGAAGGAGAATACGTGAGTCTCGAACCGATAACTCGTTTCTCATTCAACGGGGACTTTTACCTTGGAGCACTATTTTTCATTTTATTTTTTTGCGGGAAAACGAATAATAGTAGACGACTGCGGTTTTTTTTTGTATTCGTTATTTACGTTTTATAGTATACAATGGAATTTTTTAAGTTAAAAATTGTCGGCGTCCAAGGTCCTCAAACACGGTCATCGAGAATACATGACTACCACTCTCCTGACCCCTGTAATTATGCGATCGGCCTGAAATTGTGCATACATACTCGGGAAACATGTCTTCATGGTATGACGGAGGTTTTTTTCGATAACTTAATTTTTCGATCTTTTATCAATGTTTTTGTACAAAAACAGGGAAAAAATTGATCTTTTTGCTTAAACGCCGTTATTTTTTTAATTTTGCATTAATCGGAAAAAATAACAAAAACAAAACAATCAAAAATAAAATGTCCAAGTTGAATATGACTTCATGAAGGATGAACCGATTTTCACGAATTGGTGCTTCTAGCTTTAAGACGTATCTAATTTTCTGTGTCTTATGTCCTGAGTTCGCAGAACGTACCATATCAGTCGACCTTTAAAGCCTTTGTACTGTTCGGTCCGGGGAACCTATGAATGCCACCATAGTAAAATCCATCTCTAGAAGTATAGGCGACATAGGCCATAACATTTTATTGGTCCATACTCAGGGTGACATAATCCGAGTTACATGAGTGCGAGAAAGATGACGGTTCAGAGGCTATTGACATTTTAGGAAGTATATCAGGAAGTAATAAATTTCTACGTCATGTAAAATTACGTTCGAAAACGATATACATAGCACGCAGCTTCCTCTATGAGGAAGCCAAGTGAATAAATAAGCTTCTTCATAGAGATGGCTTTGTGAAAAAGTGAACTTAATGAGGAAGCAATGTGCAAAGTTCTACTTCGCAACTTTTTTCTTTTAAGAACATGTCTGCAAAATCGAAAATTTTGTTGCCTCTCTCGCGTGAAGCGGACACTTTTCTTCGAGTCTTGGGCCCATTCTCGCGAATATATCTCGTCACTGTCGGTATTTGGCACTCGTGTAGAGCGCGAAGCCGCGCACGGGTTTCGAGGAGTGCACGGATCAGGCGTGTCTTCCGTTTTATCACGAGACTCGGGCGTCGTGGGTGTGAGGGGGAGGCGTGCGAGCTGCGTGCTCGTGTGGGACGGCTCGTGGCGTGAACCCAAAACGAGGGAACGAACGAGGCCCGCGTGCCTCTTTACTTCTTTATTGCCCATGGTGTGTTTCTCGGTAAATTCGTTAGGCGCGTGACGCGAAGCACGGCGACGGGAAGATCAGCCGGGTGTACGTAAGAGCTGGAGACGCGCGCGTACGTCGAGAGCGGCGGCGTTGCACGGCGATGGTGGTGGCGAAAGAGAAGGTAAGCTCAAAATAACTTGACGACATTGCTAACCTCGCGTAAGCTTGGCGAGAAACTCGCTAAATCTCCCTTTCCGCATACGAGCGTGCCCGATGCCGTATAAGACATTCCATTCTCTTAGCGAGTGCCGCGCCGCTGAAATACAGTATTGCGCGCCGCGCTACCGGCGATGGTGCTTCTCGCGACGGCGAAACTGCACCGCACTAAAGGTTCATTGGACCGTCGTGCGGTGGGGAAAAAACGAAGGCGAGTCAATGGAAAAAAACGCGACTCCGGCGCGAACCTTCACAGCGAGTTGAATTTCCATCGACGAACCCGGACGATCCTTTCGTATCTCGAAAAAAAAACTCGCTGCTCGCGCGCTGGTCACCAGCTCTGACTCGTGGCCAACCTGCGAGGGTTATCGTTATCGCGTGCCAGATGGCCTATCTCGCGACGGTAAACAGCGCTGATACTGATTCTCGTTTTCCCTTCGGTCTTTCACGTTTTTGGTCTATGAAACTTGCTGGTGCGACCGTCGTGTAGCGGCGCTTCGCTTGAATTTCGTATCAGCGAGAGCATCAATGTGTTGCATATTTTTTTTTTTAGGAATCTCCAACTGTGCGTTGGTAACCCGGAATTTAAGGAAGTATCGGCGGTACAGTGAATTCCTTTGCGTGTACGATTTAAACTAATATTTGTACATACTTTCAAAGGGAAACTAATGTTAATGAAGGTAGATCTGAATTAAAGACATCCTGCCGAATGTAGGTAAAATTGTATGGAAATAAAATCATAGAATTGCCACTAGCTACCCTTGAAATGTATATTCAAATAATTTTTCAAATCTTAGTTCGCGATTGACATGTTTGTACCGCAGATGCCTCCTTAATTCGTCAGCTAATGTATTAAATTTGATGTCCGAGTATAGTAAAATTATATATTTTTATATTAAACTTTTTAATTTTCATAGGATTTAGACAAAATTGCTTTAATTTTGTATCTCACTTGTGTATTAAATTGAAAATTTCTATTTATGTAAAAGTGTCTCCTTTGCTTGTAACGGAAGTTCATATATTTTATATTTTTAATAGTGTGCATCCGCTTTCGATTTACTTATATTTTCAATACTTTCAGTAACCACAATTCTGAATCAATGAAGCAATACACAATCTTTAAAAATAATCTTGATCTCAGGAAAGATATCAGGAAAGAAAGTTGTTGAATATTTTTTGCGTCTTCTCGTGTAAATAGCGTTACTATACTTCCTCAATGCGAGCAGCTGCACGACTCGTTATCGCTTTATCGTTGCGCTGTTTTTGTACGTGCAACGGCGAATTCCATCGAGATCTGACGAAAAAAGGCGAAAAAAAACGATGCGCGCTGTCATCGTCTCGAGATTGCGATTATTTATTCTGTTATCTCATCACTTATAGTTATCGATAAGTTCAACTGCGCGCAAAACGTAGTCTGCAGAAATCAGCGCATCATGTGCAGTAGGTGCGTAGAAGTCATATTAAGGAAGTACAAGCAGTACAGTCGCGCCAAACGTGAGTTTCAGAGAATATTTCGAACACTTCTGAATTGGATAAAAATCTTTTAAAAAATCAAGCGCGTTGAAGGTACCGAAAAGATTGATTTTGCATAATAATAATTCCAAAATGTTATTAACAAACAAATGTAAAGATGAATTGTTCAACAATTTACTCGGTAACCCAACTTTTTTTTCTGATGAAAATTATTCATTTATTTTTCTGAATACGTATGAATTTTTTCAGAATTTTGTCTAATTTTTCAAAATTGCGTTTTTTCAAGAAAAATGAGGGTCGAAAACCGCATTTTTTTAAATGTATACAAACCTTTGAAAAATTCATACGTATTCAGAATAATTAATGAAAAATTTTCATGAGAAAAAAATTGGTTTGCTGGATAAATCGTTGAACAATTCATTTTTTCATTAATTTGTTAATAACATTTTGAAATTATTATTATGTGAAATAAATCTTTTCAGCACCTTCAACGTGCTTGATTTTTTTCAGGTTTTTATCCCATTGGGAAGTGTCCGAAATATTCTTTGAAACTCACGTTTGGCGGGACTGTACCGCTGGTACTACCTTCAAAGGCAGTGGTACTTCGTTCGGAACTTCGTCGTCCAATGTTAAACGCCTATAGGGCTGTCTCTCTCGCACCTGCTGGTTTTTCGATTCTCTCGACCAAACGGCTTCGAGGATGGAGGAGCCAGCAGCTTGGCCCAATTCAGCCATACTTCCGCACATTCTATCAAAATCTGAGCTCTATCCGCCGAGTACTTTGGGAGAAAAAAACTTTCAAATTTTGCGAAGTGAGTATCACGGGCTCTTGAGAGGAGAGTTTTTGTTTTTCAATTTTACCGAACAGACGGCTACGAGTGTCGAGGAGCCAGAAGTTCAGCCCAATTCTGCTATACTTCTGCACATTCTCTCAAAATCAGAGGTCTATCTACCGAGTATTTTGGGAGAAAATAGGTTTTGAATTTTTTTTTTTGCGGGCGGAGGGGAGTGCTACTGCCTCTTAAGGGGAAACTTCATAGTGAGAAGCCTAATAACACGATTTATCAATCAACGATTTGCTGATTAAATGAATTAATAATTAATCGAAAGTGCTTATCAGACGTTTCGTAATAAACGCACGAACGTATCGTTACAGAGCAAATTGTCAATTAAATCAAGTATATCAATCAACCAATTCCATTAGTAATACCAATAGTAAACGCAAATGTTTTGAATGAAATTATAATTATTTTGCTATTGCATAGCCACCGAATGCGGTTTATACGTATAATATATGGCCGTTCTTGCCGATTGTCTAGACGTTGAGCGAGAACACAAGGGAGGCAGGATCCACTCGTGAAACCCGCGGAAAATCTGACAAATCCAAACGATCTCGCATGCACAAAATGTTGCCAAGAACGCCTCCTATCGTCTTCGCGTCTCCTCTCCGCTTCTGGCGCGCTGGTTTACAACGGCGGCACGCGCGGCTCTGAACGAAATGTCAAACTATATGCAGGCACGTACCGCGCGTATTCGGAGAGACGTTCGTTCGCCGTCCGGCGCTCGCTACCTCGCATTCACGTACTGCACTTACTCTGCACCCACCTAGACCGAGTTGTCACAGTTATGTACATACGCTTACATTCAAACTCTGATTATACCCGCCCCCCCCCCCCCCCCCCCCACACATGCAATATAAACACTCCGTGTGTGCGCGGAACCGAAATAACGCGAGCATCTTCCGTACACATTCGTCAGAAATTCTATTTATTTTTTTTCCTTCTCTCATTCAACTGTTACGAAAAATTGGAGAATCAGAAGTTTCCGACGATTCGTCGCATCGGCGAAGGCTGAAATTAACGAGAAGAAGTTAAATACTATTTTCCACAGAAAAGAAACCATCTGGTATTTTAAATTGAATATACACAAGTGAGATATAAAATTAAAGCATTTTTCACGAAATCCTATGGAAATTAAGAAGATTAATCAAAAAAAATTATGATTTTACTACACTCCTGTATTACTTAGTGTACCAACTGACGAATTAAATTTCGGATAGTGTAAATTTGCAAAAATTTTAAAAAATCAATAACATCACGTGGCCATTTGAAACGTATTGTATCTTACATCGACTTGTCAATAACATTGTTAATAACAGTAAGAGTAACTTGGAAAAAATATATATATATTTCACTTTAATATATCCACATATCATTCTGAATATTCGATGAATGACAAAAAACACGATTTCCACTTGGCGTGCATTCGCGTGTACGTCGACGTGGCATACGTGCGGGCATCACGTGTGCTCGCCGCGTGGAACTTACATACAAGCATGTGCATATAGCGTCTTGTATTACCATTGTATGTACGACGGGGGACGTAGGCTAGAAAGGCAGAAGGTATTCCTGGTGCTCGTGCACGAGTCACGTAACGCATTGTATTGTCACATGCCGTTCGTCCTGACGCTCGCTTGCCGCGCGCGTTCACCCGAGCTTTCTCTCTGCAAAGCTCCAAATTGTATCGTCGTCGCGTGCTGCATTCGCATCGACGCCAGACGCGAGCTTGCGCTGTGTCGCCACGACGACGACGACGACGACGGTAATATCCGATGCTGCTCCACACTTCTCGCTCTTTCCCTCTCCCACTCGCTCTCTTTTTCACCTCGTGCATGTAAACCGCACACTTGCTCACTCGAACGGGTTTGCTCGCGCACTCCGAACCTTCGACGCTCCTGTTCTCCTTTCGCGCTTTGTGAAACGAACGAGAGAGAGAGGCGGAGGGAGAGCGAGACACCAAATGGAAAAGGAGTATGATAAAAGACGCGGGTAAAGGGACAGACGTTTTAAACGGAATCATCGAGCAACCCGTGTTCCCATTTCTCCGCACGGTTGTAGCTCTACGGACACACAATACTCGGCTGCGGCGAGTGGGGACGGTGAACCAGGCAGCGATAGAAACGAGAGGAACCCAAAGGGAACCTCTGTGGATATAGTGTCATCCCTACTACGTGTCCGGTTCTCGGTCATGGTTCCGTCCGTCTGTCTGTGTGTGTACTATACATATACCGTGTATATATGTATAATAATAGAAGCGTTTGCACGGTGAATTTTTCTCTTCTTATCTCAGTGGCCGCGGTGGAGCGGGCCGAATTGCTCGCGAGCTCTGGTTGCCGGTAGTAGAAACGGTAGGTAGGTAGGTAGGTACACGGATTCCGGGAATTGTGATCTCTCCTGTCGCTGAGTCACGTAGGGTCGTTGGTGCCGCGAGCACGTTGCAATTTTCCGGATCTTATGAAAGCTCGACGGTCCGCGGGACCGGAGAAGCCAGCAACTCGGTGCCCGCGAGTGGCACGACGAGCACGGCCGCGGGGAGAGAGAGAGAGAAACCCCGCGCGCCGTACGCCGGAACATTGCTACTCTCGTGCACACTCGTACACATGCCTTGGGAAAAAAAGTTTGACGCTGTTGTTACGAGCAAAGTCCGGTACAGAGTCGCAGTGGTGCAGCTACGGGTAGAATAATATATCTACAACGTGGTTGTGGAAGCAGGAATATAACGAGAATTGTGCATTGACGTGTCGGTGAAATGCACCGATGCTCAAATCGACAGGCGATTTATGGCTCAATTTTTTTTTTTTTTCGTTTGTCGTTACAATCGTCATCGGATATTCGGTGATTAAGTGGCTTTTACCAATTTTCAGTTTACGATAATTTTTTGACAATAATAATCCCTGCCCGACTTGTATACGATTGAAGTATATATTAATCACAAATAAAATATCAGTTATTCAATTTTTGCCATGTGTCATTAGAATCGTCATCGGATATACGGTGGTCAAGTGATTTTTCCCATTTTCCAGTTTACGATGCATTTTTGCGTGAAATATTCACGCCTCACTCGTATCCAATTGAAGTATATTTTGATCACGAATAAAATGCTACCGATCGCAAATGAAAACTAATACGAATTTGCTCAGACGTGAATTACGATCATAGCGCGTCGAAATTGTTTGATGGCGTCTGGGGTACGGTTATACATTGGGCTCCGCGCTGCATCGAGGCAAAGTCTCGCGAGCGGTTCGAAGGCGATTGGGTGTAATACAAAGACGTTGGTTGCAGACTTGTTCCTCGTACAGGCGAGACGTCACTACGTTTTATCACTCGCCGACGGCGTTATCTCTCTCCGGCGGACTAACTCTATCTATCCACAGTGTATATTCGTACGATAAGAGTCGACGAAGCTGACGTAATCAATCTCCAAACTCGACTGGTGAAACTCTACTCGAATGTAGCTCAGTCTCGGTGTGTGGGTTCCTCTCTCGTCTTCTAGCGCGAACGTGAGAGTGCGCGAGCTACACGTGTGTATCAAGATGAAAACTGGTGTAAGATATGCCGGGAAGAGAGAGAGAGAGACGGAAAAATAAGACAAAATAAGACGCTCCTCGTCGATGATACCAAGAATAGCGAGCGAAGGAGGGAGATGCAGAGCGAACGGGTGGGCGTAGAACCCGAATTGAATTTCTCGGTGAACCCAATTACTTCCACTCGATTAAAGAGCGGCGAGCGGCTCTCGCGGAGTCGGCTCGGTCACCTAGTGCCGGAGCTTCGAGATTACTCTAGAAATAGAAACCGCGCGTAGGTAATGCACGATTCTTATCGGAGAACCAACGAACGAACGAACCAACGAACGAACGAACGAACGAACGAACGAACGAACGGGTGAACCGCTGATGCTACTTCTGCCTCTGGCGCATAACCTCGGATTTTCGGCGATCCGATCGACGCCCGTGATTCACGAGTTGCCGAGCTGTGAGTCGGAACGACTCGGTCGTGCAGCGAGCGAGCCTACAGTGCAGCTCAGTGACGTATGCAAAAAGAGTGGGGCAAGAAATGCGAACTGGTTGGAAATAGACCGGAAACGTTATCCATTTTTCCCGCTATCACGGTCGCGCACAAACATTACGTGTCACCTGTATACATACGTTAACTCGACATCCTCGAAATCGTCACGTTTCCAATTTTAGCGAAGTTGCACCGCTCTGCCCTCCGCCGGCGCGCGACCCGATCCAAATATAACATTTGTTTTATTGACGCAGAAGCGGAAGTTGTCGGGAGTGACGTCCTTCGTTAGCTCTCGGTGGATTGGGGATGTAGTTCAACGTCTTGAGCGGTTAGATGTCGAAGGTGGCACGTGTTCTTTTATTCAGATATCGTCTCTTATATGTTGCCACTGTCGTCAACATCACCGAGAGAAAAGTTATTCCTGGATTCAATGAAGTTTCCTTAAAATGTCAACCTAGGTTGAAACACAGCTATGAAAGACAGTCCTTCTTTCCCGCACAATTCTATTCACTATAGCGTAGATGCTACACATTCGTTTCTCCATCTATTCGTTTGTCAATTGTCATAACCTGTGACCCGGTCATCTTTCATCTCAATATTCGTTACAGTACTATTATATATAATAACTTGGATGGTTTAACCATTGAAGGCCTTCTTGATTTGACTTCAATCGATGATAACGTAACTGACGAGCTCACGCGAGAAACCTCAATACGACAAATTGTCGGACCGGGTGCCGTCAAGTATAGCGTTTCTATGAATCAAAGAAACTCGTGTTTTTGTATTCCAATAAATATTTCATTAAAATAAAATAGTGAAAAAAAAGTTAAATATTTCTCAATAAATAATACCAATAAATATTTCATCAAATAAAATAGTGAAAAAAAGTTCACATGAGCCTCTTTTTTTGGGATCAAGGAAATTTTTTTCTCGGTGGCTTTTTGAACGTGGAACCTAACGAAAGTTCGTTTTCGTTGGGGCCCACGTGTTTGTATCCGCAAGAACATAAACAGCTAGAATGACTTCGCGAAAGCCTTGCATACATATAGGTGCCGGATGGCTCCACGAGGATCAGCATTAGCATCACGAGCCCCCCGACGACGCATTAATTAACCGATGTCCCTCGATTTTATCCGGGTCAGTGGGTGGCGTATTCGCGTGTCCGCGGCCACACCGGATGATGGATGAAGCCGGAAAGTTTTCGTTTCGTGTGAGCACAAGGGCGGGTGGGGGAGGCGCACGACACGCGGTATAATAACGCGGGGATGCGTTGGCGTTAGCGTCACGTTAATCAAGAGCGATCGGTCTCTCCCACCAGCGTTCTCGCCAACCGTATCATCGTTATCACCGCCCACGTGAAACAGTGAAACTAAAAAAATTCACAAAGATTTATCCATTCTTCTGCATATTTCATGAAAACGCAATAGGACCTGGTAACGTAGATTTTCGCGTGCAATTCCTACGCGCTACATATGAGGCATTCTCCAAAGGTACTCTGTGTGAATTTATTCAGATTTGTCAAATCAAAATTGATTTGAAAAATTGATCAAGTCAAAATTCGTTGAATGCACTTAACATTTCACTGATATCCCCGAGTAGAAAATCTGTAGTGTTACATCCGCCCCTGAGTTATTGTGATATACGGATTTGAAGAAAAAGAAAACAGATTTCCAAAACGAGTAAATTAAAAAATCTGAATAAATTCACACAGAGTACCTTTGGAGAATGCCTCATATGTAGTAGAAATAACTATATATCCGGTATTCAATATCCCACTTGCTCCGCCCAGTACGTACACGCTAAAAACGAATGCACTATTTATAGTTAAAGAATCTTGATTTTTGATGTATCGATAATCCCCATGAACCCTTCCTTCTATGAATTACATTTCACGTCAATATCATACCAGCCCCTCAGCCATCGTCTGCTTTCGACGGGTCTCGCCACGTATATGTTTGTACTACAATGCAGCGAATGCATCGCCCATAGGCATGTTTCCTATATCCCACTGCATACGTATAGGATTACCTGGTCCGGATAGCCAAGCCCGGAAATCTATTCCACGCCTAATAACCGAATGGTAACGCATTGAGATTGGTATGGATCGTCCGTCCCTTTCGCTATAGCACTTAAGTAGATGTATAGTGCGACCCACGTTGAACTCTCCACTCTTGGGTTCTCTCTCCCTTTCTCTCCCTTCTCTCCTTCTCTCTCTCTCTCTCTCTCGCTCCCACTGTGACTTCACCAGCCTATCCGCCCTGTCGCACGTTCTCATTCATCTCCGCAGCCTCTGCCTTTCTCCATCCGTCCCCGTCACCACGAACCAACGGAGAAACGGGGAGCGCGATTTTGACCCCCGCGGGCCTCGACTCACTTCCGCCGAGGTCGACGCCGCGTCCCCCGGCCGTGGCGCACTATCGACCTCACTCGATTCGAGAATCGGTTCGCATTAGCATGTTATTGGGAGGTTGTTTACCCTGGGTTAATCACGACGACCGACGGCTGCGCATCCCGCAACCGATGACTACCAACCCGAAGGGCGCCTCGACGCAAACCTGCGCCGCTGCTATTCGCCATTCCGCGAAGAATTCGAAAAATTTCCTCGCCACGCGAATGTCTGACTCAACCTTCGTCGCGAGCTTGAAGAAAAATATCCAAAGCGCCAAAGGGCCAAAACCCACGATGTTGAAGTTTGCATCGTTGGAACGCAACGAACTTCAGAAAAAAAAATTCATTCTGATTAACCCAAACGATGAAATTAGGTATAAAAAATCATCACAACAATTAGTTCCTATGATGATTTTTTATACCTAAACTCATCGTTTGGGTTAATTAGAATGAATTTTTTTTCTGAATTTCGTTGCGTTCCAGCAATGCAAACTTCATCAACATCATCAGAACCCCCCAGCGCGTTGAATAACGAAAATAAATAGCAGCGACAGACTCACCGCGCGTGAGACTCGTCTTCGCATAATCGCGGAATTTATTTCACAAGTTGAGTTGATAAATTCATTTATGCCTCGGCTTACGCGGCTCGGCCAAGAATCACCGGAGAGCTGCGAGAAAACTTGGTGCGGGCGGCGCGTTTGGCCCCTCGACTCGCGTCCTCCGCGGCGAAGAGCAGCCAGCCAAAAAGGTGTCGCGTGTCACGACGGCGTTAAAATCCAGCGCCATGAATTCCGCGGGAGGTTTATTGGAAGGGTCGCGAGGTGCGACCGGGAGGGAGTTAATTAAACGAATAAATAACGTAACAAAGCCGGGCGAGAACGGGGCGTAGGGACACTCGGTCTTTCCCGGTTTCAGTAACTATCCGCTTTCAGAGCCCGCTATACCACTACACGTGCTCCGCGGCCCCCGGCCAACCAGTCACAAAAGGCTATTTCCACGAGAGGACACGGCGCGCGATCTCCATTCTTTCCCTCCGCTACCTACGGGTATATTCCCCGCACTCTCTGTGCTGCCCTCACCGAGAGGCACGCCGCAGCCTCTTCGTTTTACTCTCCTCTGTCATTATTACACTCCTCTCGTCGTCGCCCTTTTCGCCGCCGTTTTTCTTTTCCCTTCGTTTTCTCACCCTCACGCTTGATTCTCCCCCCAACGCTTTGTACTTTCTAAACACGAGACCTCTCTCGCACACCACGCGGTGATCCATACATACCGCGTCGCTCGCCACCCCCCGCAAGATCCGCGCGGCCACGGGTATCGCATGACCTTAGCCGATGCTCGCGCGGAAACCGTTAATTAAAAACTGAAAGATCACGGGAAGCGTTCTTAAGTGGTTGTTCATCGACACTGGCCCCGGGAAATTGCAACATTCCCGACGCGGATCCGCGGCCGTGCTGAGATATTGCGCGAGGCTGCGTGAAGAACCCGGTTGACGTTGGCTTTTGTGTATACAGGGTGTAACATAACTATTGTATCAACCGTGGCACTTGGGTAGCAATGACGAGCTGAGTGAAAAATCATTGGGGTAAAATGTCGTCTGGTGAAAATTGACCGAGTTACAAGCGTTGCAAGTTGAGCCAATGTGACAAAATTGTGCAACGAAATATCCGGCTACTTAACATCTTTCCCACCTTGCTTTCACCTTGTTCTCACCTTGTCATCAACACGCTCTCACCTTGTTCTCATCTTGTTATCAACATGCTCTCACCTTGTTCTCACCTTATTCTCACCTTGTTCTCAACTTGTTCTCACCTTGTATTCACCTTGTTTTCGCCTTATCAATTTTGACCGGACGACATTTTACCCCAATACACCCGTGGGACTTTCTTCACCCAACGTGCCAAACGCCTGTAGTGCTGTCGCTCTCGCATCTAACCTCACTTGTCCGTTTTTCGACTCTCCTAAACAAACGTCTTCGAGTATCGAGGAGCCAGAAGTGTAGCCCAATTCTGCAATATTTCTGCACATTCTCTCAAAATCTGATCTCACCCTGGCTAGTCGCTCGGGAAACAATAGGGTTCAAAAATGTCAGGTGAGGAGGGTGGGGGGGTAGCACTGTCTCTTAATTCGTCGCGTACTAATTGAAATTTACCACGCGCCTTCATCAGTTGCGTCTCCCGACCGATAGGGTGAGGCAACTTTCGGTGGAACGTTACGCGATAAAACCGCCAAAATGATCAACAAAGCGTTCTCAACAGGCTCGTCGCGAGCGTCAGCTAACGGAGGAAAATCCAGATTCGAGGTTATATCAGCAGCCGTGTTACGGTGAAATTCGCATATACCACCGAGTCGAGGGTGACTCGCGGGAAAGCTCGAACTACATAAAGAGGTTACGGTCCTTTCGCCGGTTTTACGCATGGGAAATTCCGTCGGGATAAAGTTGCGTCGTATACGGGTACTCAAGGGGGATCATCGAGAAGCAGCGCGAGCGGCGCCTGCACCGCGCTGCTCGCCGCACGGACGTTTTAGAGCCCGCGAGAGTACGCGCGGCATCGCGAAAGGAGATGGAGAACAGCGATGTGCACGCGCACCGTGAACGCGGCGGAAAGGGTTCCGAGCGATCCGAGAGACCGCGAATCAGCCAAAACCCCTCGGGCTAGAAATCGTGGGCCGCGGCTATAAAAATCCTCGATCACACGCGCGCGCGCTAACCCCCCTTTTATTCCGGTTTTTCCGCGTTGTTTTTTCCCCTCCCCCTCCTCAGCCGCTTTCATTCTGCGCTCCGGCTGAATCGAAAACTACCGGAGCTCACTCGCTCATATCCATAAAAAGCTCCCCGGAGATCTCTCGCCGTTCGCGAAATAAAATATATTCGCGAGACGGAATTCACGATCGTATTACTGCAAGTGAAATTTTCGTTAGATGAGATGTACGCGCGCGAGCCAGAAAAGGAATGGGACCCGAGCGATCGAACTTTGCCTTTTGTTGCTCTGTTCATGGGACAAATTTGATCGCTCGCGGTAATCGCGCTATTGTCGACGTCGACGCCGCAGTCGTGGATTCAACTTTTCGTGATGTCCGGAATGTTGACGTCGTCTATGACATCTTTTATTTTGAGATTATACTTCGATATACCAGACACCGGCTACATTGTGGAGGTCTCGTTTCTACCAGGAGGCTCGCATTTTTAATTCCCTTCCACATTTTTCAATTGGCAGAATACGTTTTATTTGTGACAAAAGAATTTGGCAGCCCTTCTTTGCCGCACAGTTCTATCCACCACTATAATGGATAGGCTATAATGGCTATAATAAAGGCTATAATGGCCTTGATCAGAACCTGACCAGTGTCCGACTCGCGCCGCGTGTGACACCACAGACTATTTCTGTCAAGGATAAGAATATCCTTTGCGGTGGAAAGGAAGCGTCGAGGTTATTTATTCGACGTATTTGCACAGAGGAAAAAATAGAGTTTCGGCATGTTCAAACAACCGAGTTGTGTTCGTCTTTTCTTTTTTTTTTTTCAAAAACGAGGACAGCCATTATTTTCAGTTATTCATTGCGATTGGGCGTCGATATTAAAAAAACGACCTAACGAGTTTCGGGTATTTTTTCGAATCGAAATGAAAACTGAGAGGGCGGGCGGCGGAGGTCGAGGGACTCGAATGAAAAAAACGAAAGAGACAAAAAAAAATAGACGAAAATGGCCGAACGTCAATTAACAGTGGTGGTGGGAGCTTAACGACGCCTCGTCGTCCGCGTCGCTTTTCACGTACACGGGAGCTTCCGGGAACACAATTAGTTTTTTCGTTCGCAAAATGAAAGGGCGAAAAAGCCCGGAGTGTGTTAGCCAGCCTCCAGCGTGTGCGGCCAGAGTGGGGGAAGGAGGAAAAGCCAACGCTGTATGGTCCGTTGGCGTTCGCCCACCCCTCCGCGCCCTCTGCCTCCGTAAATCATTAGTTTTATCAGGCTCATCCAGTTCGGATTTCCGCTTTATCTATCGGACTAACTCGGCCGAGTCCTTGTTGGTGGTGATGGAAAAAAAAGCTCTCGAACCAAACAAAACGAAAAAGCGCGAGCGCCCGAGAGAGCGAGGGAGACGGGAGGAGAGAGAAGAAAATTGACTCAAAACAATGGTCAATTCGCGCTTGCGTGCAGTCAACAGCCGCCATCCAGAGTTGCGTTTCATCGAGAAACAAAAAAAAAAAAAGAAAAAAGACCCTGGCCACTGTCCAGGCATTGAATATAAACTAAGTGCTGCTGTTGCACCAGACTCCCGTGAGCTTGTGAAATATGACATTTCGTCAGGTGCGCTTCGTTATTTCGTGGTAAACATTGCCGGGTCGCGTACACGGCGAGAAGGATCTAGTAAAAACTGCGATATATCTGGTAGAAACTGCCAGAAAATTCTAGTACCGGGTGACTATGACGCCACTCTAGCCAGTTTTACTGTAAAACTCGATAAGCTCTACCAGACCTATTAGCAATTAAGGCTGTGATAATTTTTGTGAGATGGTAAAACAGTTTTTGCTAGAAGGTGTAACATTTCTGCTGGAAAATTGATCATTTTTACCAGAAATCATTGGTAACTTTTACCAGAAATCGCAGTATCGCGGTTATCAAAGTCGACAAGTCCTAGAGTTATTTATCAATATATTATACCGTTCAATCGGTGTTTCATGCTTTTTTAGGCACTCACGTTCTGCAAAAACGCACAGAAGTTCCTATTAAATTCGGGCAGATTTCGCCTAAATTATAGAAGATTCATTTCGCAAATGTTTATCTGTAGAAGGCCGTGAGATGGGTGTTGCAAAATTATCATAATGTTCGAGTAAAATGTTCTATAGCGCCTGTGCATTTTTCGCATATAACTTGGTAATTTTTGCTAAAACCTTCTCTCCGTGTAACATTTCGTTAGGTGCGCTTCGTTATATCGTGGTAAATATTGCCGGGTCGCGTACGGAATTCTGACGACTTTTCCATCCTCCACCAGTGGATTATTAACTTTGCTTATTGCGATTCGACTCGGGTCTACCTGGCTGCGGACCTGTATGTCGTTATGGTCCCTACGCGTTTGCAGAGAGCCGCGCTCGTCGCATGTGACACATACCTGTATGTATGTAGATGTAGCGCGTGTGTATAACATACGCAAAGCGCCGCGGTGGTTGCCCTTGGAGCTTCCGTGGAATTGGGGAAAAGAGGATTGTCCGCTCGAAAGGAACTGCCGGTTTCGTGCGAGTTCCGGGCTCAGGGTCCACTGCTCGCAGACAGAGGGAGTTTGGCCGGCACCCCCCCGAGGGCTCCGCGCGGTTCGAAGCTGACGAATAATACGAGCGGCGTGCGCGGGTTCGTTGGTCCGTGTTCAATCCCCGGCCGGTCGTCGAGAGGCACCAGAAGCACGAAACCCTTTCCGTGCGGTGCGCGCGCGCGCGCGAAAGCAACGTCGAAACTCCGTGTTCTCGGCTCCCGCTCGGTCGTCAACCAGAAGCCATTAATATATCACGTTAATCATTATACGTACCGGCCGTAACGTTGTTAAACAAACACGCGAATGTCGCTCAATAATGCTGAAGCATTGAATCGAAATATCGCGTTGCCGAATTTACATAAAATACGCCGTAACTCAAACCTTCCGCTTGGTCGGTGTGGCGTAAAAAATCGGCTCCGGGACGCTGATGGCTGCACTACACGTGCAGCTCTCGTTGTCATTTTAAATTGTTTGCTTTGGCCAAATACATTTCGTAATTAAACAACCATTTTAGCCGCATCGGCATAATGTGAGTACACAAGCGTGTACTTTATACCGATATGGAGGTATAAACGAAATGCATATTTCGCTATGGTAATCACGAAATTTGACAATTTTTCCGGCACCATCATCCATTTTTGGTGATAATCGTTATCGTCGACTCTGCAGTAGCTACAGCATTCTCGCTACGATTACTTTCTTTTGAATTGTTCGCTTTGGTGAAATTAATTTCGTAATAAAATAACCGTTTTTGTTGCATCCGCTTATTGCGTATATTTGTATTATATATGTGTATTATATTCGCACACTCCGAACAGTGCGCGAATAAAATTCGCGTGCATCTTTTTGAAAAATGCAATCGCGCATTTTAACAGTAATATTTAGACGTGTCACCATTTTTTCAATGTTCACTTTTTTTTATACACAATCGTTGTGCATTTCTTTTTCGAGCACAGTTTTTTCCCGTCCCTCGATCTCGCTGACGGATTTTTCGTGCGACGCGAATACGTTTTGGAAGCGGCAAAAGAGGATTGTGCGGTCAAGAGTCGCTAACACAGAGCGTAACAGGCGCGTGAGGTCAGTTTGGAAGCAGGGCAAAGGGATTGACGATGAACTCTGTTCGAAGCTAGCGTATGCATATATGTGTATATAATATACATGTGGACTTTCCATAGCTGCGTGCTGCGAGTAGCCCTCTACACGAGACCATATCCGCAGGCAGTAATACTCTCGGGCATACGTTTATCTTTGCCGAGATCCCGTAACCGTGAACATCCGAAGGGTGTATACAGGAGGAGAAGCAGAAATAGCAGCAGCAGCAGCGGCAGCTTTGCAGCTCAGGCAAGGATGAGGTGCGAGAGCGAGCGGCGCACTACGAGGGAGAATATGCGTCTCTGAGGGATATTCTCGAGGCGAACATCCAGGGATGCGCCGGTCGCCCGTTGTGTCGGATAAAATGGATTAGCGTTTTATGACGTTGAACGTACCCACCAACACGACGTGCCTACTGTGATGTCACGTGTAGGTGCGTTCGGTGATAACAGCCTCATTGAAATTCAACACCGAGACTTCGTGTCTCTTTGAACTTCATTCTTTTCATTCGCCCAAATTTGAGAGAATGTTTATAACAGTGTATGCTATCTAATAATGCAAAAAAACGATTTTTTGAAAATGTCACACGGTGATGATCCTTCAAGTTAATACTTAAAAAAATCCATGTGGTTGAAGTCAATTTCATCATCACTTTGTACAAATTATTCTGTAACTTCGGTTTATGAACCATGAGAAAAAATTCCTATTGAGAATTCCTATTGAGAAACCTAGATTGAGCCCCAGCAGAGGCCTCAATGCTACGTTCGATTTTCTCTGGTCTACGCACAGAATGAAAAACCCATATTTCTGGTGTGAAGCGATTCGAACGTAGTAGAATTATTTTTAATTTTTTCATCGGTGAGGAAAAAAGTTGCTCTTACAATAAGCATAACCTTTTTTGACTGACTCGGCTCTCTTAATCAATTTATCAGTTGATCCAACCAATTTGACTGTCGGCGAAGCCAATCTGGGCAATTATTTTTTTCCATGATCACTGGCGAAATTCGTAGCAATTTGTGCATTATTCAATTACGTTGTTCATTATACCCTCGCGTGTCATCCGAGCAGGCGGGAGTATAGCGTGCGTCCACATTTTTATAAATCGCGTTCCACGAAGCGGTGCAAAGCACCGCTGTAGACTTCCCAATCATTTGTACTTGAAGCGGAGCCAACTTTCGATATATCGCGAGGCGTCTCAATGGGCCAAAGCCGAGTGGTGAATTCTCCGCCGCTGCCAAGGGGCGACGCGGTATCACTGCAGATCGTCGTGGAGTCCAGCGCAGCAAACCGTGGCTTCATTAAGCATTAATATTCGTCGTCGCTGCGTCTCAGCGAAGTGTATTAATGTATGTACCAACTTGCGCCTTCGTCTATTCCTTCATCGCACGCTGTATATTTATCACGGTCTTCGTACAGTTTTGAAAGTTAACAAATAAAACACTAACACATCTCATCTCTCATCCAGGGGCATGTACAGTCAGTTTCATTTTTAATCATTTACTGTGATACTCAAGGCTGGCCGAAATGTTCTCAAGTAGAAATGTTTAGCCTCTTTTTGGAGTACGAAAAGGCTTTAGAGTCTTCGACCACTTTATAAGAAGAGCCGTCTGACGACAATCGGCTATTACTACTTAGCCGCTCACTGGTAACGCTGTAACAGTGATGACATAGCGACGAGTGACAATCCGACAATAATCTGCAAGCGACATTTGGAAGATTCCATAGTCGTTCGAGTGCTGGTCGTTCGAGCCCTATCGATAGCCTTATCCCATCCTCAATCGTGCTCTGCACTGTATACAATACTCGGCTACACGGTAATGGTATATCGCTCGCGTTGAATTCCGATTGGAGGAAGAAACTGGACGGTTCGCTGACTCGGGATCGTTCCGCTGCGCCCAACCGGGGTACGAGAGAGGAACGTTGCTTTATGAGCGGTAATTCGTCGCACGCGTCACGGGCCGACGTGACGGGCGATCCAACGACTCGACCCCGGGACCCTCGCCATCGAGTCCACTCTCTCCCTCTCTATCTCTCTCTCTCCCTCTTTCTCTCTCCGTACGTCGTTCGTCTCGCCTCTTTTGCTTCTATTTTCTTTTCCCCTCTGGCTTTTCTCTCCTTCTCGCCAACTCCGTCAGTCTCTTCCACTATTTGCGACACGAAAATCTCTGGCCGAGTTTCTCGTTGGACTCGCTGGAAAGCTTTGGGCTCTCTTCGCCTACTTTCTTGCAGCACCAGCAACAGCGGCAGCAGCAGCAGCAGCAGCAGGAGCAGCTCATAAAGATATTTCGACCGCTGTGTCACACATAGCGTTGCCATTGAAAGCACATGGAAAGGCATCGTGCTTCCCGCAAACTTGCACTCGGGCTCCTCCGCTTCCAATAATACTCGGCTTTACGATCCCCGAGAGCTCGTCGTTCGCCCTGGCGTAAACGTTCCGTATTGGACTCACTCGCCGCTTTGCCGGGGGATGACTGGAGTAGCAATCTTTTCGACGATCCTCTCTACGTTGCAGTGTACACTCGCGCGGCTGTGCATACGATATACCGGATTCACGTGCGCGTGTATGTTTGTTTACCCGCGCAACGGTATCAGAACGACGCGACGCAAATTCGTCGTGACTTATCTCAAGTGAACTCGTGACTGCTCGGCAAACTACGGTATTTGAATGCAGAGCCGAGGTGGCTCGTAAAAGTGGTCGTGCGAAAAAGTGCAAGTGCCGCAAAGATTTGCTGCTCCACACAAAGTTAGCGTACTCTTTTTTTTTCTTTTTCCGAAGACATTGGAATGAACCAATTTTCGTGAAATTGGTTTACAAAAAAAGTCTTGAAAAATAAAAATATCCATATATGTGTACAATATACTATAGTATTTGAATGCAGAGCCGAAGTGACTCGTAAAAGTGGTCATGCGGAAAAGTGCAGGTGCCGCAAAGATTTGCCTCTCCACACAAAGTTGGCACTCACTTTTCTTTCTCTTTTTTTCCGAAAACAATGAAATGGACCAATTTTTGTAAAATTGATTTGCCAAGAAATGCCGAGAAAAATTGAAATATCCGTAAAGTCTGCGTGTGATACAGAAATATAAATAAATTGAGTTACGAATGAGCCAGGTGCGTTCAGTCAGATCGGACGTGACGACGTAATTCCGCCGCAATTCCGACGTCACAGCGGTAACGTTGTAAAGTAGCAAAGGGTGAAGGGGGTGGGGGGCAAAACGCGACACTGTGACGCACGGTCGAAGTTTCACTTTCGTCGAGACTCGTCGTCGTCGACTTTGCCGCCGTAGTCGTCGTCGTCGTCGTCGACATTGTCGTTGCAGTCGTCGCGTGTTGGAACGCTCGCGTGCTACTAATTGTTTGCTGCTACCGCCGCTACTGTCCGCTGTATACGAGCGCTGTTGCTGGACTTTGCGATAATTTATTGTTGTCGGGAGGGAGGAGCGCGCGTAACTCGTGGCTGCGACTCGTCCCGGGGGCGACTTGACGTCGACTACACGAGCCTCTCTAAACCGCGCGGCGTGACTGCTATTCCGCTGCGTTAATAGTGGAAGCTCGTGTTCATACGCCAAGCCTCCTCCCAGGAAAACTTTATATTTCGCTGAGACTTATTAACGTTATCGTGGAAATATCTTGATTTTTCACAACTGTATCTTCGCTCGAACAGTTGCAATCCTGTTTAACAGTGGATCGTTTTTTTTTTCGTCGCTTAGTTAAGGGGGACGAGTCAATCAAAAAAGTTTGTTTTTATTATAACGTCTACTTTTTTCCTCGCCGTTCTTTAAGGTCTGCAGCGAAGAATTTTTTGGTCATTAGGCCCACCGGTTGGGTCATTTGCGGTTGATTCGAAACCATATTTTAGGGTCTTACACTCTGCACGTAATCCTGAGAACAGTGAGAAAAAAAGTAGTCCTTACAATGAATAGAACATTTTTTATTACTTAGTTAAGGAGGAAGGGGGGGGGGGGGGGGGGGGGTAAGTTTACCCCCCCCCCCTGCCCCTCCCCACCCCTCCACCCCCCTAAGAAAATATATTTTTATTACCTACCTCTTCTGGAGAATCATTATTTCAGTATTTAACCATCCGTATACTTAAACATAAAAGCCTCTATTAAATACAATATGTCAAATACGTAAATAACATAAAAAATTGCGAAAAAAACACTGAACACTTTACGAGTCAACGGACAATTTCGTTGGGTAGTCTGTTGGAGCAAGCAAGAGGGATATACATAATTCTTCGATAGATGGTTCTTCAGCACCGATGCACCGCCGTGAAAGAAGCCGAGTTATACACAGTGCCGGTTTTTCTTTGGCGCGAATGCAGGGAAATCGCGCTGACTGTCCTCCAGCTTCGACTGTGAAATCCGCGCTTACCGTTGGGCAGCTATACTCGCACTCCGCTTCTACTCGATGAGACAGCCGCGGCGTCGAACCAGACGTCGCGACGTCTTATTGAATGTATAATTCAAATTTCATCGTATGAATAATGTGCAATGATGTGCGCGGAGGGGGGAAGAGCGAGGTGCGGGCGAGCTTTTCTGTTGCGAGCACAGCGCGATAAATAATAGAGGCGAGTTCCTCCCGCTCCTTCTCCGTCCGCGTCCCATTTCTGCCCCACATTTTCTCGCCGTCTCCACTGCGCGTCCAACACCAACTTTCCTTTTTCCGTAGCTTCCATCTCTACCTGTCGCTACTTCCACCCATTTGCCACCGCGTTACCGCCCGTCGCTCAATCCGCTTTTTCCGTTCCTGAAATATTCAGGTCTCTCGATGGTCGACAAAATAGCATAGTCAGCCTTGTTCGCGCATCAAACTCTTCCTTCGATGTGCAAGTTGACGTGTATCACGCTGAATATTAGGAAATAAAATGCTGCGCCAGCGCGATGGGAAAATATTGCCGGTTGGATCGAGCCAATCGATTTTTTTTTATAAGCCATTAACCTGTTTCTCAAATTGTTCACTTCCATTTGAAAAATAAGTTAGGTTGACGCTCAATTTGTTTAACCAATTTTTTTTCTTTTTCGTCAATTCATTAATTACATTTAAGAATTGTTATTAAGGGAAATAGATATTTTCAGCACCTTTAACGTGCTTGATTTTTTCAGTTTCTTGTCGTGCTCGACATTTTTTCTGAAATTCACGTTTGACAGGACTCTACCGCTTCCACAGCCTTAATAGTTGAAAAGAAATAACTAAAGCATCGCGAAGACAGCGTAAAATTGCAGTGTCGAGAGTGACCCAAGTAACCCCGAGCGACGACAGACAAAGTCTTCTTTCTTATCTCATCCCGAGAACGATTTCCATTACGAATACGTCAGAAAGCGCGAGACCCGAGCTTTTCTCTCCTCCGTCACCGTCGCGCGATGCCGTCACGACAGTGATTTTCACGGGAGAATCGAGACGCGCATCGTCGGGAGTGACGTTCACTTCGCGCTCGCACGAGTGCGAGGTCCGCCCCCGCACTCGAGACAGGCTATCCAAGCATCCGCAAGCTCGGATGGCTTGGATAGCCCGGATAGCCTGGGAAATGGTTGAGAACGAAGCGGGTATTTCCGTCACGTAAAAAAATCTTTTAATCCCCGTTTTCCAATTTTTTCCCTGTCATGGGCTGCCCTCTCTTGCTCTCTCTCTCTCTCTCCCTCTTCCCGCCATTCCTATTCTTCTCCGCTCGGGGAATTCATTCTCCATGCATTCCTCACTCTGTCTTATACGTATTTCACTCGGCGAGGATTCCCGTCCGTGCGGCGGAAAGGGAAAACGTCTGGTGCGGGGTTTTCTCTCGGATCGTTCTTTCGCCCCGTCGACCTTATCCCCCCCGCCCCCCCACCCCTCCGCTGTGTCGTGAGATGTGCCCGCGGTACCAATCTGCATTCTTCTCGCTACCACCTACGTAATTCGGTGCATTCCCGATAATAGAAAAATGCGCGATGCCTCGTCGTTTCTGCCGACGTCGACATATGTATGAGAAAACGTTATAGTCGATTTTTATGCTGGAGAAGCGCATCGTGCGGGACAAGACGCAGTGGTTGGGCCCTGAAGTGAACAATAGACGAGACACTAATACGAGCTTGTTTAGTGTATCAGGCATTCTTTATCAACTGGACCACTTTTTTCGGTCGAGCTCCCGGATATTTTTTTCAATTCGTCCGTTTTTTCTACTATTTGAGTTGAGTGTCTGTGATTTTTTTTTAGATTTTTAAAGAGTGCCTATCAGGATTTACTTTTTTTTTAAATATACACTGTATCTCTGTAATACGCTTTTTAATATCTCTGAAAATATTGATCTCTCAAAAAATTCTTAGGAAAATTAACTTTTTTATTTTACATCTACTTTCCAGTGACGTTGAAGTCATACATTTTCCAATAGAAGAAAGTCAGTTTTCCGCAAAATAAAACAATAAACAATTTTTTTAACGATAAACACACCTTCGATTCTGGTCCTAATTTTACAAGGTGTTTCATGTTGTATGAAGATTCTGAGAAAAAAAATGTCAATGTGGCTCCTCCAATTTTTAGGCAGTCAAAAATTAATAATTATTACTGAAGTAGTAGTTACTAACCTTCGCCGAAAGACGATTATAAATGAGTTCAATAATTAGTCGACCGTCCGATTTAGGCGAGACTCGCTCGGTCGCCTTCCCCGTCGACGAGGAACAATTGCAAAGTTGGCACGAGGATTTATAATACCAGGAACGCGTATGGCTCGCACTCGTCGTCGCAGACCTCGATTTCGTCGTGTCGAATATTCAACACTTAAACTTTTCAGTTGTTACATCTGGCTGCGCGTTATACAAAACTCTGCCAAATTAGTTGCCATTTCGGCGAAAGGCGCGATCCAAAAATACAATTTCTTCATCAACGAACACTCAATCTCGTCGTGCAGTACAAACGATCGTTTTGACGAAGAAGAAAACAGGCGTCCGGAGATTCGAACTGAGAAGCGTTATAATCGATGAAGTGTCTTTGTCACTTAATTGTTTACAAGAAAAACAGATCGCCTAATAACTTTTACGAGTAGCAAATAAATACTTTTAATTATAGCTGTTTGGCGATAATTAAAAGTATTTTCTTTCAGTTGAATGCTTTTCTAAATATAATACTAAATGAATTAAATGTGATATTCTGTATATTCAAATTTAATATACCGTGTGTTAACAATTCGACACAATATCATAGTCAATTTTATGTACCGTATATATATAAAACTTCATATATAAATTATGAATTTTCAAACAGAAATGTTTTACAGTGCGTACAACCGACAAGCATAGCTTGGAAGAGAGAGAAAAAAGGATCAACGGGAGAGAGAGCTGCGCCTTTGGGCACAACGCGGTCGAATATCGTCGGCATGCGCGACGAAAGCCGATTCCATATTTTCCATTCGCCAGCTTCGACGCAATCGGAGTCTGTCGAAAAAAAAGAGATAAAACTCTTAACATCATTTCACATCAAATGATCGCGGAACGCGTCGTCCTCTGGTTGTATTACATTTTGACGTTAACGTCGGGTTTGTGGCACTTTGCCGGCGATGGCGTATCGGGATACCAATTATTCGGCCCGGTTAATGGAGGTAAATTATTCCCGATGCCGTGGAACTGAAACTGCGACCCAAAATATTGAAGCCCCTTCGTACACATTCCCTTCGGGGGATGTAGTAAATACAGATAGCGATATAACTCGTAATTACGCATCCCGCTATTATTATCGGCTCATACGTCATGGATCAATAACGCCCACATTACCACTGACTATTTCTTGTTGCAAAAGCGCAACTATGTACGGCCGTTGAAGCGAAAAATAGTCGCCTGCACGCGGCGTATGTGGTTGTCGAATTCCCGTGCAGAAATGTTCACTGGGATTGAGCTAGTTACACGCTGGATTCCCTACGCTCAGGTTGGGATCCAGTCGGATGTCCGTTCGGTTTTCCAAAGTGAAATGTAACACTCGCAAATTGGATTCCGATCGGGATACCGGGCTGGATCCGCAAATAGATTCTAAGCGATTCCAAGCAGATTTTTTAGAGGTCAAGAAGAATAATGACATGGCACACAATAACGCGATGAACATACCATGATGTTCACTTACCATCGTGGTTCGTTCGGGTAAATAAAATGGCGCAGCCGTAACACCATTCTCTTCGACAGTTATCCTTAGTATATCGACACTAGCACCATTTTACGACTTTGAGTTGCACATTTTTATTTCCAAATCAGTATCCATGTGGATACCTGCAAGAAATCCCGTTTTGGGAATCCCTTCAGCGTTCCTTGAAGGAATCCCGTTCCGAGAATCCCGTTCCCAGATCGGAATCTCTCTGGATTCTTACAGGGAGTCCGGATTCGGTTAGTCCGGATGAAATCCCGATTGAAGCCGACTCGTAAGTTGGGACTCCGCAACAGATTTACCGCACCGTTATTTAACGAGCACATGAATTCGACGTTTAGCGTCCAATCGTGGAAACACCGTGTGACACGAGACGTTCGACATGTTTTATGCATCAGGAGGCAATCGCTTGGGAAGCAAAACACACTAAACGCTCCACATGCGGCCAATATGCATCGCGGGAAAGAGGACGAGAATGAGAGATTTGCGGGGCGGCGGCAGTCGCGGGAATCGATAAGTCGGACGTAATCGTTGGCCACGAAAGTAGCATGGTAATTCGGATGGCGTGACGCCTGGTAGTTATGGAGGAGCTTTCGGAATCGACGGGAGGAGCCTCTATACGTACACACGGTTATAAGGTACGGATGGCGCGCCGTGCGCGGTGTAGTTTTGGTCCTGAAATTAGGGGGCAATTCACAGAAGCCAGTGTGCTTCGCGGGCTCCTCGACTGCCACCGCAGCCATCGTGCATACACGTTGAGGGTGGCTGCAGCTGCAGCCTATAAGGGTTAACGTTTCTGCAGAAGCGGCCGTACCCGTCTCGGCAGCAGCCTTCCAAAAGTACGTGGGAGGGCCACCCCGCGTACCCGGGGTCCCTTTGCCTTTGCATCCTTGTCAGGAATACCGAAGGTGCTCCAAGGTACCGAACGTGCGAGTATTAACCCCTCTTCCCCCCACCTACCCTACCTGTTAGACTCCTGCATAAAGCTCCAACCTCTCGTCCAACTTCACCCTCGTTCCTCTCTCTCCATTTAGTTGCAAAAGAGGCAGCCCGAAAGTGCAAATCCCAACCGCAGCCGCACGGCATCGAAAAGTTCTAATTTCTGGACCGGGAACGAACGAACGAACGAACGAAATGGCGTTCGAACGTTAACCGCGCCCCTCATCGTCGCGCCGCACCAGCTATACATGGTAACCGCTCCGCCATATAATTTTCTCCACCCCCCAATCGGTTCGCGCGCGCGGCAGATCGCGGACACGGGGCTGCTCGCACCCGCAACGACTACACCGAATCGCCAGACGATTTCGTTTATTTCTCGACCTCACGTTCGGTCTCCGTTTTTTTTTCTTTTTTTTTCTTTGTCTTCGCTTCTTTTTTCCTCCCTGCTGCCGATGCGTGAGCCCGGACTCTTCGGGAGCAAAATTGTCCCCCCCACCCCCGTATCCCCCTGGCTACGTAACATTCGACCCACGTCGCTCGGTCACCCCGAGCGACTCCTCTGCATCTCCAGTTCACGGAACGGCCCGCGAGCACTTTGATGCCGAAGTTGTAATTTAGATTGCGATTGTATCCAACGAAATATACGCTTTCCTTTTATTGCCACCCAACACGAGACAGTATTTTCTGTTTCTCGTGATTCTACCTCGGCGACGGGGTTTTTCGAGTCCGCGTTACTATTAATATTGCGTGCTTCAATGTCAACTTTTTTTTCGTACCGATTCCTCGATTATTCTTTTTCGCTTGTACATTATTATTATTGTTTTTTTTGTTAAGCAAACTTTTAATTAAAAAGAAAATTGTGGTGTCGAAATAACGAGGATCGAATTACCTGTCTGGCTCCATTCACCGCGAGGATATCTGTAAACGAGGAAAAAATGATTTTTCCATTTTTCAACGCTGGCGCCTGTTTTTTCCCCCCGATGTGTAAGTCCGCATATTCGGAGTATTGACGAAAATTAATCGAGTGTTCAATTGAATACAAGTAGTCATGGAGCCGTATATTTCGCGATGGAGCTGCGCGAGCGCGACGAAGTAATTGGCTCGAATACTCGATGATATGGACAGGATTTCGATACGAGTGTCGACGTTGCGAATTATGCGGGGAACCCGGCAAGCGTAAACCCGCCGCTCGAAGGGTCATAATAGTCGACCGCGTTCTGCTCCGCGTTCGTCCGGGCCCGATGACCTCTCACTCCTTCGCGCGCAGACACCGCGAGCGCCGTATGCGGCGTATATCGATTATCGCAATACGTTTGGCATCTTCGAAAATTCCTCGTCACCCGATAATTGGAAAGGTCCCCACCGCACTCCATCGACCGTGCAGTTTCACGCAAATATTCAATGTATTTTTCGTAAAAAAATTCTTCGCCATGGGATCTGGCGTTACAATAATTTAATAAACCCTTCAGTCGCGGCATTCAATTACACGTCCCGAACGCGCAGTTTCCACCACCTCGCTGTCATTGTTCTGCAGGCATTTCAATATAAATTTAATCAAACTGAATTCTGATAAAAATAACGTTGTATAAAATAAAGGTATTTAAAAAAAAATCAATCAAAATGAATTCCTGTTAAACATTGTCGTGTAAAATGAAGGAGTATCGAGATACATTCAATCAAAATGAATTCTTATAAAAAACATTGTCTAAAACGCTGAAATTTCAAAACAAAATCAATAAAAAATGGTGAAATCATTAATTGACCATACGCATATCATAGTCGGGAGATTTTTTTCGTCATAGCAGGTGTAAAAGTCTCCCGACTATGATATACTAATGGTTATTAAATTATTTTACAATTTTTTATTTACCCGAGTTGTTTATTAATTAAGCTTTTTTCAGTGCGAACCGACAACTTAACAGCTCCATTTGTGAAAAAGATATTGGCTGTTATTCATAGAGATAGAATCGACGTACCAAATTCGGTTAAATATTTTTTTGCCGTTTTCGAGAACAAATAAGAACACAGAAATCGCCCAAATAAACTGATCGCCGTGAAACGCATAACTACCGTATTTTTTGCCCTCAGAGGGGCAATCGGGAGTTAATAAAAATATATTTTGTCAAAAACATACGTAGTGTAAAATGGTAAAGTCGATGAAATGCTTGCACGTAGATACGATTCAAAGGCAATATTATCGAACGAGCTGCGAACACAAAGAGCAACGTATAATAGGCGAAAATGCATCGACGTCCGGTTGTAGATTTGGCATAGGAATAGTTCACGACGATTGATGTTGGTTCGATAACCCCACGTACGGGGACATCGTGTTTCCGCGTTAATGGCATATGCCGCGGGGGTCGCGCGCAGTGTATGCATACGTACATACAGTCCAACGCCCATAGCCCACTGCCCATAGCCCCCGACAACAGCGGTGGCCGCAGCGGCAGCGGCAGTAGCAGCAGCATGATTAGATAAGGTCCCCCTGCATGCTCGGTGCAGAGGGGCATGCGGCCTTATCGGCGTAGCTGGTAAGCGCTCAGCGTCGACACGTGAGAGAGAGCCTTCCTCGTGTTTCGTAAACTAATAGTAGTATTACCACCGATCGCTATAACGTATACAACGTCGATACGCGAATGCGTTGTGCGTCCTCTGGTATCGTGGGCGTCCAGTATTTTCTGACGGTCCCGTCAAGTCCAAGCATGTTTGGGAAAACCAAATAATTGTCGGAGCAAACAAACGGAGCAGAGTTGGAAATCCTCGGTACTTTAAGCAACGAATGTTAGAGTACGGTTTGTATCGTAGGTGTCATTTAATAATAATAACCTGCGGCGATTATAAAATTACGTACGAACTTTTGAATAGCTGCGTATTCAAGAACTATGGAGAACTATGAATATCTGATGAATTATTCTCAATTCATCAGCTATTCAGCTGATATTATAAAAATCAAAGAGCCCTGGCAGTCATTAACCCAGGCCGTGCCAGGGGTCGACGTTATTATTTATTATTTAAATATTTGTCAAATATTTGTCTCATACCTAAATTAAAAGTAGAACAATATCGTCGGTCTCATATTTCTAAAAGATTTAAGGATTTACGGCTTTGACACGGAGTAATTGTCAAACTCGCACGTTGTCTGAATTTTTAAATTTGATGAACCTCTCTGAAACATGTACGTCTGTATACTGTCCCCCGTGAAATCGGATTCGGGAAAAACGTGAAATTTCGAGTTCTTGCAACAGAGAAAAATTTACAACATGTTTCGCGGACATAAATCATTTGTATTTTTAATCGTACTACCGTGTCATATACAACATTTTTTTCCGCGAGACTCGTCTCCTAAATTAAACATACACCGAGGCGAGCGCCCCGTCGCGTGAGCACTCCAGAACGAATTACATAAATTTTCATCGGCTCTGAAGCCTCCTCTCTCAAGTTTCGCCGTATAAACGCTTAATGAGTACCCAGATTTATTTCGCACTGTAGTTACGCTGTGCTTAGCCGGGAGAGAACTCGTAAAACGTGGATGACGTAAAACCTTGATTTATCGAAACCGAGGGGATACGCGAGAGAAGTGGGTACCTGGAATTTATGAATAATTCGGGTTAGCGCCGGGGTGAGAAGGGCAACAGAATAAGGGAGAGGAAGAAGAGAAGAAGAAGAAGAAGAAGAAGAAGGAGAGGAAGAAAAAGAGGAAGAAGAAGTGGAAGAAGAAGAAGGCCGAGGTAGTGGAGGCAAAATATTTTTCTCTCTCACCCTTCTCTTTCATTCGTTAATGGAAAAATTATACCGGAGTCTCTGGACGGGCGGGAGGATGGCGAAACCTCCTTGCGGAAGGAAGGAGCTCGAGAAACAGGAGTCCCTGGCTTTCTAGGCGCTCGGTCATGCTAACGGGGTGAACGCTCCATAAAGGCGGCCACCGTCGCTCCCGTCACCGTCGTTCCCGTCCTCGTTGTCGTCGTCGTCGTCGTCACAAAGAAATTCGGTGCCGGGGTCTGTTAGTGCTACGCGAGCATGGGCCACTGAGCTCTTTCTACGCTAACTCGCCGGACTCCCGACATACTCGTATACACGAATACCGGGCCAAATATGCTTTTAAGAAGGCAGCTGACTGCAGTCGAGGTATTCTTAACTCGCCTTTGCCGTAGAGAGAACTTGGACCCTGAAGCGACTCTTGGGCGAAGCTTTTCGAGCTTTCGCCAAGCGCCTCCAACGTCCGTCTCTTCTTTCTTTCTGATTTACTTCGCTCCGCGCCGTCGTCGAGTGCGCAGTGAACGCCTCTTGAGAAGGAAAAACGTCGACACGGCGGGATTCCTTGGCGGCTGAAAAGAAATTCCATAATAGTCAATGCACTTGACGCACTCGGCGTCGCTGCAATTCGCCAAAACGATACCACGAATTTCTAAAGATTAGTCGCTCCGACTGCGACCAATTTAACCACTAAATCTCTTTAAGAATATATTTAAACAAAATTTGCATAGTTCGGAAAAATCTGAAAAATATCCTAAAAATCTGAAGAATTGATAAAAAAAAATCGCATTTTACATAAATAATCATTTGACCAATCGCCTGCAGTAGATTCATTATTTTTTATAATTTTCAAATAAAAAAGCTTAAAAACTAAGAAGAGAAATTCTCCCCACTTTGGCTATAAGCTAGATATTTTTGTTATTGAACAAAGTACTTTACAGAATTTCATCAGATTTTTAAATTATAGGGTTTCATATGTCACTTTAAACATTTATTAAACAAACAAAAATGGCAATAAGAAAACAAAATAAGTTTGTTGCGTCGTTGTGTGTCCAACTACGCCTATAAAAAATAACGAGCCAAATCAGAGAGGTCGAGGTCAAATCCACGTCGAAACGGGGTGGAATGCCCCATATATAAAAATATATAGAATGCAATTCCAGTCAATATATCCGGTGAAAGGAGAAAGAGACGCCCAAGAGATATTTAATAAAGCGGACACGCCGTCTAGTTTGCGAGGGTGCTATACTTGGTTACTGCTTATACTTGGAGGCTGGCTGGCTGGCTGGCTGGGTGGCTGGCTGGCTGGGTGGCTGGCTGGCTGGCTGGATGGCTGCCTGCTGGGTGGTGTAATATTCCCGCGAGCTGTACTGTCTGCCGTAGCTGGGTCTCGGTATACTACAGGAGGAGGTATAGGTCTCAACGGAAAACGGAGAGTTTCATAGGGCGTAACAATAGCAGCCTGGCGTGGGTACAGCGCAGGGTGCGGCGAGGAACGCTCGAGCTTCTGGGCGAACGCGAGGAGCGCGAGGAGCGGAGCGAGGAGCCGCGCGAGGGATGGGAACAGAGGGAAGAACGCGAAGAACGTGAACGCGCGGCGCGTCGTCTAGATGACGAGGCAGCGGGTAATCGAATAACTGTCATGGCGTTCCCGCTAGAGTGGCCCGCACCTATACGCTGTACCACGCGAAGGGTGGCCTCGCATCCCGAGTTCCTCGGGAGTCCATCCCCTACTAGCTCGTCAGCCCGACCTACTATCTCCTCTGATACTGTTACGTGTACACAGTGTATACACACGTCGAATCCACCGGCGTGGCGCGGCGGGTGACTCGGTGGATGTCGCTCCACGCATTCGCCCATTTTCCAACTTCTCTTTTCACGTCGCGCAGTTAGGAACTCTCACGGATTCGCGTCATAAATTTCAGTCGCAACGCGCGAAACTTGAGTCGCCAATTCGATAACCTTCGCATCGGGACGGTTTTTGCATATCTCGTGTACTCTCGTCGGTCATTTTTCCGTATACAGTGGAACTTCGATTAATCGGGATGCTCGGGACCGAAGAATTCTCGGATGATGGAAATCCCGATTAGTCCGAGCTAAAGAGCAAATCCCTGACAACACCGAAGGGTCCATTTGTGAGCATTTAGAACACTAAAGTCCACCAACTGGGTTTCCATTTTTAGGCTTATGATGTCCAAAAAAGTACTCCGTTTCCCAGTTAATCCGACCCCGATTAGTCGGTGTTCCACTGTATATTTTTTTCCCGTACACGTAGTCCCTATTGAATCACCCTGTACTTCGGTCGAGCTGGAAAATCAATTACGCCGCGACGTCGCGGCGATTCAACTCCGAGGGCGCAAATTGAAATGAGCTATCACGAGAGGTAGGCGGAAGAAAAAAAAAGGAGGAGGAGAAGCGATGTAATATACTTGCCGACGTGGCCCTCGAGGGTTGGGAAGAGAGCTTGAGCCGCCGCGCGGTGCAGCGCGCAGTCCTGGGGCTGCGGGAACCCGGCGACGGGCGCGCGCCCGGGTCGTGTAGTTGAGAAGCAGGATGATAGCCCTTATCTCGGGGGGAAGTTTACCCGCGAGCCACGTGGAATTTTACCCCGCGAAGCACTTTATCGCCGATCAAACATTGATAACGCGCGGGACCTTACGGGGCTGGCTGGCTGGCTGGCTGGCGGCGGCTGCGTTCGCCGCGGGAGCCCAGGGACGAGTTATACGGTGGGGTACGCGACCGAGGGTGCTAAAGTTCTTCCTCCCCGGCGACGGCGGTTCTGGTCGTCGGGGCTTCTGGAAGAGCACGACAAAGCGGGGGACTCTTCGCGGCTCGTTCGTTATGCTAATCGGAAAGATCTTTATTGCCGCGCTCTCGCGGGCCGAGAGAGGGGGGGACGCAAAATGGGGGCAAAAGGGACGGGGGGGGGGGGCGGAGACGGGACAGCCACGGCGAAACGACTAATTTACAAATTAGAGAGTACCTCACCGGTTCAAGTGCCGCAGACGCTTTCCCCTGTACGCGGATAACTCGCTCGCGCGCTCGGGCGCTCAGTCATGCTCGTAAGATAAGTGAGCTCGCGCGCGCGCTCGAAGGGTCCACGTTATGCGCGCTAACCCTCGGAAATAATAGGCCCGTGACTCGGAATCACTCTTCGGTAATTATAATCTCCGGGTTTAATCTGAAACTTCAACACTTAAATATTAACGCTTCACGCGAGCTTCCGACGATTAGCCGCGGCGCGCTAGACTTCCCTGCACGCGTCCGCACACGTCCTACGCCGGCTCAGCCGTAAACTTTCACGCGAAACTTTCGATGCGAAAAACGCGCGACTTTGCAGCCGAATAATTGTTAACCGCAGCGTCTGGGTTTGCCGTTAAGAACACGAGATTATTATATTCGTGTAACGCACCCCTCGCGCAGATATTTTCACGGGGGTCCAGCTGGTCACCCGTTGGGTTCCCTATGCTCAGTTCGGGATCCAGCACGACGTCCGTTCGGTTCCCCAAAGTGAAATTTTATGCTCGCAAGTTGGATTCCGATCGGGATAATCGACTGGATTCAGAAGTGGATCGCATGCACTCCAAAGCGGATTTTTTAGAGGCGAAGAAAAATAATAAAATGTTACAATATACACGCGATGACCATACCATGATAATGATTTACCATCGTAGTTCGTCCGGGTAATAGAATCACGCAACCGTAACACAATTTGCTTCGAAAGTTATCCCCAATTTATCTTTGAGTTGCATATATTTATTTATAAATCGCTGTATTCATCTGGATTCCCACAGCATCTCTAACTACACTAATTCATTGATTCTGTTCCCAAATTGATATTCATACCAAATCACACCGCTCCCAAATCGGCATCCATCTGGATATCTGAGAGAAATCCCGTTTTGGGGAACCCACATTGAGATCTCTCAGGATCCTTACGGGAAGTACGGATTTAGGGAATCCTCATGAAATCCCGATAGGAATCGTATCGTACATTGAGACACCGCGATAGATTTACTGCATGGGACAAATCTGTCATGATGATGAAATATTACGCCGTTGAATATAAAGATGCGGCTTTTTTCCCTTCAAGATGGAACAAATTGAGTCATCGACATGTGCCAAAAAAAAGTTGGTGGTGTAATTCAAAAGTCCGTTTTGAAGAAGCGAGGAAAATCATGTATAAGGTATGAAATAATTCACTTCTCGGAGTCCGTGTGGCACCTACAATGACCGTTCCACGCGGCTCGATTGGCACGCCGCCAAGGTGAACACAGAGGCGTGCGGTAACACGTGTTCAAGATTAGCCGAACGACAGGTGCCCGGTTGCCGCTGGCTAGTTCGCCGCGGTTCCGTCTCCTTCCCGAGCAGAGCCAACGCTCGCCGCACGCCGAAAGCGGAAAGTCCAGCAACCCCGAGACTCTCACCGAGACCAAGTTTGCGCACACCAGTTTGCGTTACGCCCCGAAACTCACGCCGTAGTTCGTAGCTTCGGCGCCACGCGGAGGGAGTCCACTCCCGACGAGAGCCCACGGGGTCTTGACGCGAAAGCCTCGAGATTTCGGGAAGCTTATCGGAAAGACGCTCGTTCGGCCTGGAAGAGCTTATCCTGTCGCGCTTGGTTGACTGTCGCGTTGATGCGCTCACCTCGACCCTGCACGAATCCATGAGATTCAATGCGGAATTCGCTATTCGGGAAATTCACGTGTCTGCGGTATTCGCTTAAGATATATTTTTCAAAATTTCCGAATACCTTGACGTTACAAATTTCCGACGGATGCAATTCCGATCGGTAATTTGGCATGCAGAATGCATTTCAAGTTTCCGATCTACACACGGTAAATAGATGGTTTACCAAATGCAACGGTGACACAGCAGCTGTCAAATAAGTGTTAAGTTGAAATAACGAAGTTTCGTGTTTCTTCAAGGAGGGTGAATCGTTGTAACAATTATTAGGTAAATTCAGCGAACAGACGTGGCCCTTTCTACGGCGTGTCCCGTCGGGATAAACTGTCGCTTGTGTTTTCGTAATCAATGTCCGTTTATTGACGATACAAGACTCCTATACTACAATCTTAGAATCTGAATTTACCCGAAACCCGCATGTGAATTGTAGACGTGAAGAAGTCAAACGTCCCAACATGGAGGCTCCATCTGAGCCTGGCAATGAATCCAACACTTCCTTTCCACGTACTTCGATGCAATCTCTTCAGCGAAGTCTGCATAAAATGCGTGTAGACCGGAGACCCCTGCGGAGTCACGTTCAACAAAATTCCATTTCCTCCCTCCCGAGGCCCGATACCAGGAACGTCTTAATTAACGATTCCTTTGAACCGCAAGAAAAGTAATGTGCCTGCTGGCAAGGCGCGCGTGCACTTGGTTTCCGTGGGTGGCGAGACGACGAAACAGCACGTAGTAGTTAACCGGGCCGTCGAGGACTCACCCGCCTCCCCCCCTGGATTCGCATGCGGTGTCGAGGGGGTTGCCTAACCTCAGTCTTGCGGACCACGGATTACGTGAGCTCGAGATATACTGCCGCGTATCTGTGCCCTTAAACATATCTGTATATATCTGTGTATCCTATATCTATATACGTTGTACAGTAAAATATGTGCTATACTCCGGTGCCGTAGGAACCAGTGAGCGCAACCCCTTCGCGACGTCAGCCCGTAAGATAGATACGTCAGTCTCGTGCCGCTAGCTGGCCGCGTTAATTACATCCCCCTGACGCGAGCTGCTGGCTCGCCCCGGTTGTGTCTAAGATCCCCGTCGACAGTACACAGAAACCGTGTCCCTCGTCGCGACGTCACGCGCTAATTCAAAACCATGCGCACAGGTTTTCGCGAATTAATGCGCTACGCCGGATCAATCGACTTCCATATCCTATTCACTTACACGTGATAATTCCGTTATCCTGAAAGTCCGGTAAGTCGTGCTGAGATTTTACAGTAGCAAAGTTCCACATTCAATTTATTTCATATAAAAAAATTGAGATTTTATCTAATAAGAGGTGCAGCTAGTCGCCCTCCTTAACTGATCGCCGAACGATTAATTGGTTGTATCGATCAAATTATAGGTTACGACAATCAACGTTTTACCAATAACTTCGTTACGTTTACCAATAACTTCGTTGGTACCTGACCAATGAATCGTCTGTCGGATAGACAACCAATTTCATTGTTATCCCAATCAAGCCTCTTTCCATCCAGTGTTTGGGTTTCGGGTGTAAAAACAAAAATAGTTGATCTTGCAAAAACTATACAGGCTTCAGTGCAGAATTGCCGTATCAGTCTGATCTTGCCTGGATGACAGCCAGCTAATAGGATTCACAGCAAAAACTGCTCCACAGATTCACCGAGCGTGGCTACAAATTACACCACTTATCCTACTCTCATTCTCGTCTCTCGGGCGTCAAATACTTACGGCAATTTGCGTGATGTATGGAGCGAACACTAGGACGGCAGAGATATAAAAGGCCTGTTGTCGGTGATGCCTGTTACAAAGGCCGTAATGACATTGTTCCCGGTAATCATCAGTTACGCATTCAAAACTCTCACCCTCGGCGCGTTTCCGTCTCTCTTTCTCTCTTTCTCTGTCCTCTCTGTTGTCTACCGCGGTGTTTCGCGTTGTGTGCCGCGAATGCGGTTGAGAGCCAAAGCTTTGGGTCTGGTCGAGTCGCCGTTGCCGGTGCTGAAGGTCGGTTTGCAGGGGGATTCGTGCTACAAGCTCGTGACGAGTCTGAGTCCCGGTGCGAGTGAGCGTAATGCGTCACTGTCATCAGAGCGCGCGTCCAGTGTTACATATCTAAATGGTAAGCGGAGCAAAAGGCTGGCGACGACGCTCGTTGACGGACCGAAGGGGAAAAGGCACGGTGAAAGGGACTCGTGCCGCGTACACTCCGTCCGTTAAATTGTACAGTATTACTATGTGCTCCGCGGCCACTGCGCGCCCGGACTACCAGTTAATAACAGAGGCCGAAATGTCGCGGCAACTCGATGCTTTACCGCAATGCCGCATTCACGATTTCACCCCTCGCTCACTGGTTCATTCGTCCACTCGTTATTGGTTCGTTCATTCGGCGGAGAGCAGAAGCCGAGCGACGGCCACGACCGCCCTGGTTCACCGTGGCGGCGGCGGCGGCTATGCCCCTCGAACGGCGCAATAAGTGTGAATATTCATGGGAAAATGCGGTGACACTACCATATAGCCGCGCCCGTTGTCATGAGCGACGAGAATTTTACGCTTAACGGTGGTTTTTGGTCCTAGGCACGTGTAACCGAGAGTGCGAAATATTTTTTCGCCAGGGTCAATATAGATTCAAGCACCCCCTCCCCCACTCCCCAATCCTCGTTCTGAATGTAATGAAAATTTGGTGAACGTGGATTCTGAGTTTGGTGAAATATTTTCACTGTCGCGTTTGCTGTTTTTAGTAACATACGTTTTGAAAGAAACACACGGGAGTGTCTATTAAACCCACCCGGAGGGGCACCGGGTTGCTTGTTTTTTTTTGGCAATGATGAATGCAGTCTGAGTGCCCTGTGGGGCGAATATTCTGGTCCGCAGGTCGATAAAGTTCCACAATATCCTGGCCAGTAAGCATATAGTTACCGGATATTCTGGTACCCACATTGAATTAACCGTTACTATTAATTGAAAACTTTACTTCATGATCTGTACGGACCAATTCCCTGGCAGGATATGCTCATATCTATTCTTGATCAATTTCTGTATGCAAATTGATTTAACGCGCTCTCCGCAGCTATCACGGCTCGTAATTCATGGTACGGTATATTTGGTAAATTAAATGTACGATCCGTGACCCTTTGGAGCGACGTGACTCGACCCCGTCCAAATGCATCCAACGCTCCAAAGCCTCCACCGTCAACGCATATACAGTCGAGATTTCGAACACCCTGTCTCACGAGCTAAGCACACTGTAACTGCTAATGGAAGCAGGCGAGAACAGAGGGAAGCAGGGAGATAGAGAGGTGAGCGAGATACGACAAGCCGATTTGGCTCTCCAGCTTAATTACCATTTCTGGACGATCGTCGACTACGCTCCGGCGAAGCGTCGGGTCACTTCTCCATTGAGCTCCTCGGATTCATTGCTCGCGGGGATAGTGATGCAGTTTCCGTGGCTGCGCCGCGCGACGTGAAATTTCCAAAGCCCTCGAAGCGCTGCCCCCTCGTCTCAGACCCGAGTCGCCTCGGGATCGATATTGGAATACCGTGTAGCATTTCCACGGCGAAACGAGACGCCCGCAAAATTGCGCGAAAGCTTTCTTCATTGCCCCGAGGCGGAACGCTCGGATTATTGGTTTTGTTGGCGAAACAAGGGCGAAGGGCGACAACGCAGCCGCGCCCCTCGTCTCCAACCTTCGGGTTCGTTAGGACACGATCCGCCGGCGGAAGACGCTGTCCTATGGCGTTCGATTTCTCCGCCACGTGTACGGCTTATGGCGCTCCTGCGTTACGTTGAATCAGCGCCGTGAATGGTACAGTAATCGGCCGGTTAACGGTCGCCGACTGTGTTTCCGTATAGCCGGGATGGGTCTCGTCTCCCCAACTCGGCTTACAATTTCTCGCTTTAGTATTACATGCGTATTGCATTACGATTTTAATCAGAATACCCGGTGTCGCCGATCCCTTTTCGACCTCCCCGGTATCCAGCGACCCACACCCTCGGCCTTAAGATAACAAGAGGGCGATAGGGAAGACTGAGACAAGTCTATAGCATTACGCCGCACGGCCGTCTTCCAGCCCGCCACAAGGCGAATACCGGCCGAAGGGAACGAGACGCTCCTCGCGCTCGGCCCATTCTCTTCTAATTGGTACTCCGTGAATTTCGGTGAAGGGCCGCGCCTCGCCGCGGGCAAGAAAACCTATCACGGCCAAACTCTCGGTGTATCATATTTTCTCGTTAACGGTATTTTCCACTTCGTTGCAGAAAGTTTGCCAAGACGCCCGCAAAACGCGTTTTCGGCTCGTAAAAAGACAGGGCGCCGCACTCACGAGCGACTGAAGGGTGCACGGGGGACGGCAAATTTTGAGGGGTAAGAAATTGGGCAAAGTTTTCCACCATTTGACAGTTTTCAAACTCCGGGCCGCCGTCACTGTCGATCAGAAAGAATTTTCTGCTCGAAGCATGCTTACAGGGAGCTGTTCACGATTTATAGTCATACAGACGGTATTCTCTTGGGTCTAAAAGTAGGAAACCCTTCTTACAACTGGTGAAAAGTTGCGTTGCCACCTTCGCACTTGCGAAGCTCTGGCTGGAAGGTGATTCTCGAGTCTTTTTAAAAGCATCGACGTCATATAGTGTAATAGACATAATAGAGTGTGGTAGTATAGTACCACAGCCACTGGTCTTCTTTCCCGCAAGCCTCGTCTTTACTCACGTGCATTCCTGTATCTCTTTCCGCAAAGTGAATTTCATAGTTTGACAAGTATAGAACGTCCATTTACCGGATAAGTGGCCAACAACTGTATCACTCTATTACTCTTCGTCGCTATTGAGAACTACGGAACGAAGAAGGATCTCTCCGAGGGTGTCACACGCACTTCCCTCTGGACAGCAGGGTTTCTCACAGGATTATCAGCAGGAAATCTTTAGTATAACTGGAAAACACGCAGTTGCGTCTTCCATACTTGCGACATTTTAAAAGCGACGGTGCTACACTATTACAGCAGAACCATCTACCCAAGTATTCAAGTTGTCTCATGCTATGGCCACGGTGTCACCGCAGACACCACAGCCACTGGCCACCTTTTCCACAAATCCCGTCTTCACTTGCACGCATTCCTATATCTCCTTCCTGGAAGTGAGTTTCATCGCTTGACAAGTGTTGAACGGCTATTTACCGCGTTGAGTGGCCAACAACTGTGTTACACGTTCCGTCCGCGCTATTGAAAAATACGAAACGACGAAGGATCTTTCCGAGGGTTTCACACACATTTCCTCGCGGACAGCGGGGCTTTTCCACGAGAGACACCTGAACCGAACTGCCCCACTCTCACCTTACGCCGCGGTCTCGTATTCCTTTTAACGGGGAGTTTTACCTCTTGTGTCCGGTGTCCAATGGTCGAGAACGATGGTACGACGACGTCTGGTCGTTTTCCACGGTCCGTGCATTTTCGCGTCATTGGTTCCGAGGATAGAGGAATGTGGCTCGGTACGTGAAGAGCGGTGTACACCACGTTCTCGTCGTAGGCTTCACGTGTAGCCATATACATATGTGTGTGTGTACGTCTCTACAGATATAGCTTAGCGTGTACGTTCTACGTACCGATACGTACGTTTCTGAGAGAGTGGTTCTCGCTGCGCTCTATGTACCTACGTACACTTCGCCGAAGCGTCAGGGTAGAAGAACGGTAAACTATGGCTGCACGTGACAGTTGCTCCGGGCATTCGAACTCCAGCGATTCAATTCCAAAGGCGTTCACCGAACTTTCGGTCAACTCTGCGCGCCGCGTGGCTTGTTCCGCTACCGCCGTTGCTACCGCTGCCGCTGCCGCGATTTCTCTTCGTCCCTCCGCCGACGATAGATAGAAAACGGGCACGGTGGGTCATGTTCGTTTCTCTCTCGCTCCCAGGACCTCGACGCCGCGCATCGCTATATCGAGACGCCGATAAATATTCAAAGCTATATTGTGCCCGTGCTGATCTATTTTACTCCAAGTTTCTTCTACCGTTTCGAGGGAGAGAGGATCTCGACGCTGCACTCGGAGAGGCCGAGGATAGTGCTTGAAACTGTCGGGTGACAATCGATAATCGGTAATCTGCGCGATTATTCTTATTATCATGACCAATCCATAATAGCAATTCGTTATATCTTGTCTATCCATATTGAAGTGCTCGCGAGAAGTCTCATGAAAAGTTGTGCGAAAAGTTTTGCTAAGTGAGTCAGAAAAAATCATATTATCTCAACGACTTCGGCCAGAAAGATATTAGCGCGAAACAAAAACAAACGATACGCATTCGTCGAGAAAAGACGCCGTACGCGCGCTAATTTGTGGAATCGCTCTGAGTCATAAAACGACGGAGTCACTGGTGGAGAAAGATGGCGCGACTATTATTCACAAATCTTGAAGAATTTGATTAATGTATTTCGCTAATTGTCTAATTATACATGTGCATCCAGCGAATCTTCGACCGTTTCGTCTGAAGGAGACATTGTGCGACCGTGGAGAAGGAGCAGCTGATATTTACGTAGATCGACTCGCGTCGGGCTCGCATTTTCGTTGGTTAATTAAGTAGGGACGCCCGGCGTCGTGTCGGATGCTCAGCGAGTCAGCGCTGCCAGCGAGTCTTGCGCGTCGAGTGCACGGCAAAAGCTCGTCGTCGCTAAATCAGTATCGCGCACGTCTGGCGCGACTCAAATATGATTTAACGCTCAACACGCTCGAGACCGCTCTGCCTGCCTGCCTGCCTGCCTCGAGAATCCTGCACGCTAAACTTCTCGACAAAAAGTCATTCGGCCACTCGTCTTCGACGAGAAGCGACGGGAAGCTGCGACGGGGAAAAGTCTGGAACAAATTCGCTCGTCCCTCTTTGAAAAACATCCGTGTTGACCGATATACGTGCGTCGCTTGCACACACGACTGTTGGACGGATTTTGCACGTCTCGTCATCCGGAAATCTTTTCTCCTGGAAGAAAGGAAGCGCGAGCGTCACGACGACTTTGCGCTTCTTTCCGCGTGAAATTGCATCACATTTTGCCCATTCAATCTGCTGCACTCTATCTGAGTATTGTCACATAGCACCCGGTGAAATGTGAGCAAAAAAGTATCCTTCGATTTCACTATTGTCACTGCCATTTTTTTTTCAAAAATATTGCGACATAAGCGTCGCTTGTAACCGTCTCATATCGCCTAGCGGAAATCTCAAATATTTCATACGTGTGTCAGTATTCGACGAAAGTAGTTGTCATTTTCCATTCCTGTGAAATTGTGTACCACGTTATCCCACTCGGTCTCCTGCGAGCTCTCTACTCAACGTTTTCCACTACAATCACAATATCCGCAACTCCAATACCGAACATAACCTTTAAGTTCTGAATAAAACTCTCTCATTCATCGTCCATCGCGCTTTCGACTTGATGCACGTTTCTTCTCGCTCCGACTAAATTCTCCCTTTCAAATTAAATCAACACTCGCGTCGTCCTCCACAAAATATTTCAACCGTACAACAATCTCCGGTTGTTGTCAACTGGAATCTGGAATCTGGAAAAGGGTATTGTGATTTCCGAATGGGAAAAACACAGGAAGAGTGAGAAGGAAGGCGCAACGGTGGTAATTCATCATGGAGTCAATAATTCTACCGTTTACCCTCGTCCATGCGATACTATAAGTCCGCCTTAGCGAAGGCCTGCGAGGATATCGAGGGTCTTGGCGGGGTACTAGCCGGCTTCGTCGTGGCGGGAAGAAAAGGAGAGAACGATCGAAGGAAAAAACCATTATTCTCGCGAGCTTCGGCGGGATGGAGAAAACGGTATTGGAAGACACGCGGAGGAGGTGGAAGCCCACCGGGCATGCAGAAGGATGGAAAAACGAGGGAAGATGGTGAGTAGGAACAGGAATTTTATTTCGTGAAGGATGGTAACCGAGAGAAGGCAGGAGTAGCCGGGCGAGGAGGCGGGTGGAGAGCAAGCTGGAAGAATGGGAGGATACGAGGAAGAAGGGGGAGGAAGAGGTACGAGCGGACTTGGTTATGGGGCTGAAAGGGGAGGGAGAAGCAGCGAGGATGGATCGGCCCGAAGGGCGGGAGGGCGACGAGGGGACCGGCCGACCGGCCGATAGGATTGTCGGGGTGGTCCGACCACGAAATATTACCGGTTATACGGACTACATAGCCGAGCCCGGTGCTCGCCTGGCTGATCCAGCAAGACCACCACGTTCCCGCTGCTGCTCCACGGCGCGTCCATAATCGTGTCGGATATACCCCGTACGTCTTTCACTACCTTTCCATTCACCGGCTGGGGCACTCTTGCCCGGCTTTTGCTATCCTCGCAACCCGCTCCATTGTAAACTAAATAATGGTTTCAGCAAATATAAGAGAAGAAATTGAGGCAAAAAACGCCATGGACACACATGGTGAACATGGAAAGCTCGTACGGAGGGGCGCACAAAAAAGATGATGCTAGTATAATGCATACAGCGATACGGTAGTACACACGCCGAATGAAATTTCATCGGTGAAAAAATATGCAGGTTCGAACAAAAAATGATTGTTATGCAAAAGAAAAATTCGGGGCGAGGGTGGTGCGGAACGGCTATGATAGAACTTTTGGGTACGACGCAAGCACACCGAACATCGGGATTGAATAAACTCGTTGCGAACTAAAATATCATCTCGGATGCTATACGTTTCTGTGTAGGCCAATCAGGCGCAAAAAGGCAGTGAAAGATTATATTACTCGTATTGTATAGTTAGTAGGCACACAAAAAAGGTGAAGCTCACGGGGTTAGGGGAGAGTGGACTACAGTGGGCCGTAGGTTGCAGTGAACAACAGCGTCTGTCGGAGAACAAAGCTTTTCAAAAATTCCGATTCTTTTTTTATAAAACTATGAGTTTAATTGGACGTTACCCTTCTTAGTTAATATTAAGTTACCTTATCCCTGAAAACGTAAAACATAAAAGTTCATTTCGGCTTCCTGAAAAAAAATATTCTGCTTCTCGAAAAACATCAGCTATTTGCACCCTTTTCTCTCGCCCAGTCGCATGGAACATTTTTTTCTGCAACTGCATGATGTCCGATTACGTCTTTGAAACAAAAAAAAATTGGCTTTTGATATTATTTTATTATTTTCAATATTTTCGACTATTTCAGTCTATGTGCAGACTGTTCGACAACTGTATCGCTCAGTGAGTCGAACCTTCTACGAAAATAAAAGTAGGGCGAAGTGATTTCGCGGACGACATTTGGGAGGAAAACCGGTGGCTTACCTCGTGTGAAGAGTCTCTCACCCTCTTCTTACTTCGATTATTGGGACGTTTTTCTCATAGCTGTTTCTTTTTCTCCCGGCTGTTGTATTTTATGGTGGGGTTATCACGAGGGGATGAGTCGGGGAGCGGACGAGGCAAGCCAGACCGATTTTTATCCCTTGGCCAAGATGGATTTCGGGGGTTCCAAGTGGGCTCGAGAAGAGCTAGGGTCGGAGATTATTTGTTGTAGTCAGGGCTCGCAGTTATCTTTTTCCCTCTCACTCGTTCGGGAACCCAACTATTGACTGTTATTTCTCTCATCGCAGCGGGAAGAGTGACCTCGATCGAGATACTCGTTCGTTGCACTGGATTCTCTTTCTCCATCCAATTTTTTCTCCCGTTTTATATACCCGAATTTTCCCTTTTCCTCGATTCCACCTCTCACGGCTCCTCGTTTCCCATTTTTTCCCTTTTGCCAACCGGAAATCCTATCGAGCGTTCGGGTTCGGGCTTTCATTGTGAAACGAACGGTTATCCCCTGTGCCGTGGATTCTCGATTTTTCTATCGTTACAGTCCGCTCACTCGAAGGCATATGTTTGGCTAAGAGAAATAAGTAATTGCGATTCGAGTCTGTACGTGCCTTCGCGCTTGAAAACAACGCGTGCAACGTCCTAGGACCACAATGTTGTAGTCAACAATCGTCCCGACGGTATAGCGATGACCATGAACTTTTTTGGCACCAAAATATCGTATCGGAAATTTTACAAAATTTACGGTACATTCCAATACGAATTTTTCGAGTATTGACAGGCGGCGGTTGATCCATATTGGTCTGTGGTTGCCCGACCAGGAGCCATGTGGCTCACGCTAAATTGAATTTGTCAGAGACGATGCTCGAGTATCGATCCTTAATTAGGAGTGTGACGCGTGGGTGCGAGGTCAACGTTCAGCGGAGCATGGAACACACCGCACGCAAGACGGAGGTTAGATCCACGCGGTCATCGGCTATCTTAGATGCACCGAGGATAGACAGTTATCGGCACGCACGACAGCTCTTTCCGTCCGATATGGTATTCGATACGATGATTTTCATTTAGCCGGTGTCTGGCCCGCAAATGTACCAGTTAATTCACCCTTGTCACAGTCAGAGCCGCCCGGTCGAATCAGTTAACAAACGGACGTCCCCCGTGGGTCAGTTTGCCCCAGCCGAAAGCGTGGCACACAGGCTTCGGCTCGGTTTGTGCCCGACTATATCCGCCGCTTTCCTCGCAGCCCCCGCGGCCCGGCACTGCTTTCCTGACTCGAAAGCTCTAGCTTCTGCCCTGACTCGGTGCAACTTCCTACCCGAGAATGCCACTTTGCATCCGTAAGCTGCATGGGACGAACCCCCATGCCACTATCATCGTCGTTCTGTAGCAGAAGCGGCGGTGGCTGGTGGTAGTAGTTGCGACAGCGAGAGCTAGTACCACCCAACTACCTTCTAACTAAATTACCGCTGCAAATAACAGTGCTCGCTTCTTGCCAAGATTTAGTGTGGATCGGATTTGGGTGTGCAACTTGGGAGGGGGAAGGGGTGGGGGGCAGGGAGGGGGAACACTTATTAAGCCATTAATTCCCGGGACAAACAGTGGCCGCCCGCTTCTAAGCGACGTTAATTACCATTTATACGTGCACGAGTCCAGAACACAACCCCTCGCAACCACCGCGCTTCGGTCGGCCTTCGAGTTCTCACTGGTTGTCCCGTGGGGAGAGAAAACCCGTCCGGAAATCGTTACACATTTCCAAGTTATAATCCTTCCGCTCGACGTCCGGCAAAACAGTGGCTCCGGCAAAATGTGTGTAATCGAAATGTGTAGAAACGAAATGTCGTGGAAAAGGCGTGTGAATATTAGAAATGTGAAGGAGTACCAGTGTGTAGTACCGACTTTGTGGAGAAACGAATGTGTTGGATCTACGCTATGGTGGATAGAATTGTGCGGGAAGGAAGAGCTACCGGCCCATGGCTATGGCTCCTGTAACCATAAGAACTAATGAAACGGCCTTGAAAATCAGTTCACGTTCGCGTTTGAGCGGGAACCATCATCGGACGCGATTTGTGAAACGGTTAGTTGCAGTCCAGAACGGTTCAATCTCAGTTCGGATTGATTCAAAGACGATTGATTCAATCCTCTCTGTCTCTCTGTGTCTGTTAAAACCGGAAAAGGATGTCCGAATAGCCCGATCGCGCGGAGCGAGTTACGGCGAGGTGGATGCGGAGGGCCGGGAAATGCTCCTTCGCCCGAGGGAAGTTGTTTCACCTCGGGAGTTTACAGCCCGGAGATAACCTTCACGGGCCACACGACCCTCTCATTCTTATCGCGAATCCTCGAGCCCCACCGACACGGTAACTAAGGAGTTGGCGCCGCGTTCCGAGCCGCTTGGCCTCTCCTTCGGGGGGTCTCGCGCCGTGGCTACGTACTCCAGGAAATTATTCCCAACGCTTCCTGGCATCAGCATAGAAAGCCCCTTCCGTGCTTTCTTTTATCCTCTGCCAGAAACGGAATGTTGAATTAATTACATATCCAAATAAATTGCAGTTTCGGGCAATTTATTTGGATATGTAAAAATTGCTTCGCGCGCGAGACACGTAACCCTCTAGTTACATATGTTTTTATTTTATCCGTCTAACACTACCGTTACCAACCCATTTTTAAGCTGTGTCTAATCTCGAAAGACTATCACTATCAATCAAGGGAAGCAGCAGCGTCATCGGACAAATCCATTTTGCTACCTTGTCGACCGATCCGTGGGACACGAACGAAACTGTTACTCTCCACGTGACTGGTGTTCGACTAACAATAAACAGTTGTTATTTAATGGTGGCCAAGACCAGCACGATTATTTACGTATATTATAATAACACTCTCCTCGTGCAACCGGTCAAGAGTGATGGCAAAGTAAAATCCACGTGGAGTGTCGCGAGCGTGTGATTGATTCGTTGCAACGTGTCGTACGTCAGTGTATCATTTGGTACGCCGCTGTCTTACAGACGGTTCACTAAATACGATACTGTGTTATACTCGATGTCGCACTTTCCGTGTGATTTGCTAGCGAAATGCGGTGCATCTGGTAAGATCAAACCCTCGAATAATCCTCGACTAATCGGTCCGCGACGTCACTTGGCTCGACTCACAGAGAACTAATGCTCATCGCCCGGGCTTACTCGGTGTGGCACAACATCGAGAGCTATAAAGTGAGAAAGGAGGATGGCGAGCGACGATGGAGACCGAAGACAGAGAGAACGAGAACCGCGCCGAAGCTCCGGCTAGCTCGGCGAGCTCGCACTCTCCGCGTCGTCACGAGCGAACAAACCCGAGAGAGCCGGCGGTTCCGCGACGCGTCGACGAGAGACGGCATCCCGTCGGGTAATTGAGCTCCTGGCACGAGCCAACGGTCTTGAGTGCACCGACGGTCGAACGTTCGCCAGCGCGCTCTCGATGAGTCCTCCTCGCGCGCTCTCGTTGGTTGGCCAAAAATCAAATACATACAAAAAAGAAATAATAAGAAAAAAAGAAACATAGAGGAAACTGGCGAAACTAGTCAGCTATGGAGAACGGCGAACTTCCGTTGCGTTTTACGCGGAATTCACTGGAGATGGAAGTACATAAGCGTTATGTCTCCATTATTCCTATGCAGCGTTGTAAAACCCTAAATCTTTTAGAAATAGAGTTGATAGTACAATTGATTTTGTAATTATTAATTAATAATACCGACATGGTGTAATTATGATATAAGGTGTCTATTTTTTATTAGTTGCCAAGAATATTTATTCTCAATAAAATTCCATAATAAATTCCCTGGAAAAAATGGGGAATGCGGTTGTTACGGATCGACTTAAATTGTGGGTGGCATAGATACACATAAACCGTTGAAACGGACGTTTATTGAAACTGATTATATTTATTTAATTGAAATAATTATGAAACACAAGTAAAATCAATAATAAATCAGACAAAATAATGAAATGCGAATAAAACAAAGAAACAAAGATAATTACTTACAAACGAACTTACGAGGAATAACTTACACTTAAAACACGGCACTTAAAACACAACGCAAGACTAATTATTAACGGTTCGAAGATGTGAATATAAACTAAATCAATTAAATCAACTTAAATACTACAGAATTATTATTAGATATTAACGGTTCAAGACATGATTAAAGAGTGTGATTTGGGCGATCCGATGCGCCAGGTAAACTCTGATGCACCGGGTGGGGGCGATGGCGTGATTTCAGTATTTGCTGACAGCAATGACCTTGCTCGGTCGCCGAGCTCGGACAGAAATGGTCAATGCACTGAAAGTGCTGACTTTATTACAAAAATGCGCCATCGTCCCGCGACGAGTTACTACGAATTAATATTCGCGAACATTCGGGCGAATTTTCCAATATAAAATATAAATTAATAATAAATGTACGGAAAAATGGCCAGTCCGTAACAGCGGTTAATGCGGAATGAAAGTAACAGAGGACCGTCTTCTTCCATTTTCTTCACAATTGATCACACATTTTTATTGAAAATTAGACATATATGTGCAGCTATTCAGAAGTTCACGCATCATTTTGTAATCGCGGCAGGTTATTGTAATCAAATCACACCTACAAAACAAACCGTACTGTAACATTTATTTATTAAACCAGTGCAATTTTTCTCATACGAATCGTCCTCTTATACGCAACGTAGGGTCGCACGGGGATAAAAAAAAAGTCAATGTAAATTACAACGTAGTTTACAGTCAAGGCCTAATATATAGTTGCGAGGCCTAGCGCGCGATTTCTCTTAGAGGCGAGAGAGGCTACCGAGGCCGGGACAGACTGGCTCTCCTTTCGCAAACACCGCCCGACGGTACCGCCCATATTGATGGACGAAATTATTCTTTGACGCAGGGCAATCTACTGCATTTCCTGGGTTGCATGTTCGCGGTAACTTTCAGCCAACGAGTGTGCGAGTCGGGACGGTTGCGTCGTCGGTGGTGGCGGCGCTGCGGCGGCGCGTTCGCGGGGCGGAGGAAGAACGCGAGAGCGCGCAACCCCCGTGTGAAAAATAGTGCCGGTAATGGACTAGCTTTGTCCACGTCACCCGCGCTTTTTCCAGCCCACGAGGGACACCCGAGGCGGCCACACGCGCGCTGCCGGCTCGCCGACACTGTGGAACCGAGGCTCGCGCGCGCGCTCCCCGATCCGCACCGTTCATCGTCGTTGTTGTGCACCGCGAGCGCGCTCGGCCACTTCCACCTCGGCTCGCGGAACCCGCGCGCTCGGTGCAGTACCCGACTGGCCCCTGTTGCCGCCGCACTGCTGTGCCGCGCTTTCGCTCGTACCGCAGGGACGCGAGATCGAACGCCGCGATACCGCGAGTAAATTTTATCGTCACGCACCGCTAAAACGTGCTATACACACCGTGTGTTCCACACTCGTACGTTCTGGCCCCGCAGACAAAGGCGCACTCGACGACTCGTTCGACGAAACCATTACGCCGTACCCCGAATTATTATGCGCAATTCTATTTTTTTTTCTTCTTTTTTTTCGTTTTTTTTTCGTCGCTCCCCGCGCGTCGCGCGATATATTCTAGCCATTGTAACTTTTCATTGTCGCACTTTGCCGGGCTTGTTACTCGAAATAATTAACGCGAAATGGTCCCGCAATCTCTGTGTCTCTCTCGTTGACTGATATTCCATGATGCGGAAGATGAAAAGCACATTTTTTCGTGTTATAAAGGACACATGAGTTTCATGAGTTATATTACACAAAGTACTCGGATTGTAGTACTTAGTATTAGAAATTTAGGTTCTCAGTGCTATAATACAGGAATGAATCGTAGCGTAATAAAAATTATGCATTTGTTTTACACTGATCGTTATACGTTTTGGTGTAAATAGTAACTCCGCATTTTTAACAGTGTAGTTGACAATAGTAAGTTACAGAAAGTTAATTAGTACAATTAGCTCACCAAACTACCATTAGATTTCTGCCAACGGAATACGTCCCGGCATCTCATTATTTTGCCCAGTACGAAAGCTTCGTTGCTTCGTTTTCGCGTCCATATTTTTGCGAACGTGTTTCTAACGGTGCGATATATTCGTAATTAAAGAGAATCTGGACTCGCATACGGGTCAGTGACTACTAACGCTCGACTGACAGTAGAATTATCTCCGTCATATACAATGTCTGTCAGCCATTATTGTTCCAAAGTCCGCGCGACAGTTTTTGTATATTTTTATTTAATTGCAGAGTGGCATTATTATGCGAGGGGGCCGCGCGCTATCTTCACCCGTGCAGTGGGGACTGCCGAGCGACCGGAAACGTGAAATTGTTTTCCAACGAGTTCACGAGCTCTTTTTAGCGCTCTCGCCCGACTGCCAGCACGATTCCCTCGTGGCAGAAACGCTAGCGCGATACAGGGGCGTAGGGCTCAGCTGTCAGCGGGTCGCCGTTATCATCGGAATGCACGCGAGATTTCACCATCGGGATCCGCGGGATCTGCCAGTGGGCTCCTCAAAGGGGATCGACCTAACTGTCGCAAATATATCCGTCCTTGAGCCCTGCGGACCAGGCTTTATCTGGCAACCAGAATTAACCGGATAACAACCTGGCGATCTTAACGTGCGTTTCGCAACGAACGATTCTCTCCATAACGCGAAATTGTTTGACTGACGCTTTGGCCGCTATCAGTGCAGCGACAGATGCAGACCATTCGTTCGCGAGTTGTATTCATTTTTCATTCAAATTCATGAAAAATCACTCGTTGGTGAGAACAAGTTTCTATACTTTAACGATTTTCTATGTTTGTGAATGAATTTTGAATTGAATACTCGGATTTACAAAGTTTTGACGTACATCGAGCTTTTTCACAGTATTTACCATCGCTAATTTATTAATACTAGGCTAATCACTAATCTCAATAATTAACTCATAAATCTGAGTAATTTTTTTCATCGGTCTAAAGGTATCTCCCGGTAATACACGAGATATTTCTTGAGTTATTTGTTGTTAATACTGAAAAACAACGTGTCTGGCATCAGTGGCATCGTTATCGCCAAATGAAACCCCGTCTTTTGGCGATAACGATGCCTTCGTTTCCAGTATATAAAAATCTATTTCTTGGCACGCATCCACAAAATGTCTTCCCCCGCTCACCGCCCCCCCCCCCCCCCGCGCTTTCGTCCCAGTGTCTGGAATTTTTAATTAATGAATCAGTCTTTTTTTTTCGTCCAATATCGCAGGACACGGTGCTGGTTTATCGGCAACGAAGCTTATGCAGAGAATGTATAGTCATACTATACACGTACACGGTGGAGAGCAGACGTTGCGCTTCTCTCGTGGTTCGGTATCGCCGTCTCCGTCCGACCAATCGCGACGCATTTTAATCTACGACGCAGCCGGAAATAGGGAACGGCATATAGAAAGAAGGAGGAGAGAGAGAGAGGAGTGAGCGAGAGACTATGGATAATCGGCCGAGCGAGCTTGCGGCAACCGAGGGTGCGGGATGTTTTAATCTAAGGGTCGATGTATTCGTGGATGGCTGAGAGGTACGCAGGGAGGCAGGGGCTCTTTTATCGAGAGAGAGGTCGAACGACACGACGTCGGTTCTCATTTCGCAATCACCGAACCCAGCTCTCCCTCAGTCTCTCGACGCGCCCGAGCTCTCGGCCTTCGCAAATGAAACAAAAGCCGAAACATTTTCTTCTTTTTCTCTTAAAGTCGTTCCTCGTTAACAAATGACAAAGATATCGCGTCCGCGTTTATGTCCGGAAAATTGTCCTATTTTCCTCTCTAATCATGCACTTTCAATCATGCACAATAAACACTTTCCACTTCGCTAGAGGAAAAAAATGAATAGTATCAATTGATTTTGCTCTTCGTTTTAATGTAGCGTAATTTCTGGGAATGCGCTGTTTTTAATTAATTCGTTTTCCAGTGTCGATCCTACTGGTCACACTATCAATTAATAATTTATTATTGCCGTAATATTTGTTTTGCAATTTAACTCCATTTACACGGCCGTTCTTGATGATTTGTTGACCCCACAATAATAATAATCACGAATGCACCTCTGTATACCGCTTTTATTTTTAAAATGTATTAAAGTCATGAATATCTTGAAGACTGCGCTAAAACGATTATTTATTGACACCGCAACGATTGCAAACGGTTCCCTCCAGCGACGGCGCTGAACGTCAGATTCACGTCGCCGGCTCGACGCTTTCCAGCTCCAACGAGATTTCGCCCCAGCCGAAATTACGTATTTACGGGGCGAAAGTCGTGCGGTAGCAACGGCGTTGGGGAACGGCAGCGAGCGCGAAACGTCGTTTACGATGAAATCCGAGGGAGAATGGGAGACCGAGAATCGACAGGGTCACTCTATTTCACTCTACACACTATGTATAACTACATCGGCACAGGTATATCGAGCGCAGCCATTCGAGTTGTCCCTCGTAATCGAATTTGATTCGTCGAACGATCCGAAATCTTCTCGTTACACGATCAATCTCATTCGTGATTTTTGCGCTCCGCGCAAAACATTTCGGTCCCTCACGTCGGAGTTACATCTGTCCGTTTGTACCACTGTTATCGCTGTATCCAATACGAGAGTTAAATTTTAGCAAAAAATGGAGAAGTTTGTAAACACGTGGTCTTTGTACGGGAACTATAGAGTAGAGTAGAGCAGAATGGAGTAAATGTTTATTGAGCCCTGGAATATCAAATCCCCTATAAGCGCAGTTGTGTAACAAAACCGTAACTAGAAGAAAAAGTAAACACGGGGTCAGAAATACAGAAAATGATACGACGCTAAATGCGGCGATACGAAAGCAGAGATGCATCTCTGCTCTGCTCTGGTTTTGTTACACAACTGCGCTTATAGGGGATTTGATATTCCAGGGCTCAATAAACATTTACTCCATTCTGCTCTACTCTACTCTATAGTTCCCGTACAAAGACTACCAATGTTAAAAATGTTTGTAAATTTACAACATATTTAACACACAAGTGTATATTAAATTTACAATAACAGTGACTAAAAATTGATCATTAATATATAATGTTTGAAGTTTTTACATTTTTGACATTTTCATACTAAATTTGATATATGTCTATTGAATTTACTATAATCGGTATTGAATATTAAGAAAACTCAGGTAGGAGCGATGCAGGTGGGAAGGAGAGCGCGGACCAACTATTCCGCCGCTGCTGGATGGAAACGTTGATGAATCTGGGTCGGGGCGAATAGAACGGTCATTGTTGTCCGCTCTTTTGGAATAATCCAAACGCCATATACCCAGGCATTAACGTTATAACATCGTTGGAGGCAACGGGCCGACGGCTCGCGGTTCTACCGGTCGGCTGACTGCGCGTATCCACTGTATCTACTGGCGCAGCGCCGCAGGTTCACCTGCCAACGCGATTGAACGATTATACTACGGTTATTACCGAGAGGCAGAATTAGAATCGGCGGCGGCATTCGACGCTCATTGCGTACGCAAATTCCTGCTTACGCGTATATGGGCACTCGCAGAGATGCTCTGTCATCTCCCCCCCCCCCCTTCCCCATTTCGCCCTCGGCGTCGCGACATCTATCTATGCAGGTTCCACGGCTGGCACCCCGTGCGGAGCTGGTCGTGCGTTTGGTGTCAAGCGTTAACGAGCTACCACCATAGCAATGTTCCGATTGATCTCTCCGCGTTCGCGGATGCATACGCCGACGGACTAGCGAGTGCCCGAATGCACTTTAGTTCCCCGACCATTTTGCTACAAATTTACGAAACAAATTGCATTTCTGGCGCTAAACTTTTTACCGAGTATTTTTGTGGTAATGCCCAGCATAGTAATGTTTCGTGGTAATCACCTATTCAAAATAGTACATTACGCTACAAGGGAGGGAAGTGCAACTTTTCACCGAGTGTGAAGTTTGATGTGATTGATGTTTGATCCCATGTACAAAACCCACGTAGAAAAAGTACTTTTTTCTACATGGAAACCGGGCTAATTTATGAATACATCAAAAGTTCAGTTAACACGCGATATTTCTTCATGTTTTTATATACACAAAAATAACGTGATTAATGTCTGGCATCGTTATCGCCAAAAGAAACCCATTTTTCCTTTATCTCCTGTATATAAAATTCTATTTCTTGGCTTGCATCCACAAAATGACTTCCCCTCACATAGAGATGCACTGTCCCCCTCCCACATATATACAGGTTCCGCAGCTGGCACTCTTTGCGGAGCTAGTCGCACGTTTGGTGTCAAGCATTAAGGGGGACTTCTACCTTGGAGCACCATTTTTCGAGTGCTCACATTTAATTTTTTGTGGGGAAACGAATAAATGTAGACGACTCCTGTTTTTTTTTCTATTTTTCATTCATGTTTTTTCATGTAAAAAATTGTCAGCCTCCCAGGTTCGCAACCACGGTCATCCAAAATGGGAGGGACAAACGGCTACCACTCCCGCTGGCACACCGTTGATCTGACGCCCCCTCTTTCTTTCTTTCTTTACAAATACAACATTCGGCTGACATATTTTGAACGTACAAAATGTATTTGTCAAGCCGTTCGAAGTCTCAAACTTATAAAACCGGCAATGGTTGATTACTTGTCTTATGCGACAAAACGGCGTGGAATGCGAGCAGCTTGAAATGCCGAGGAGGAAAATTCCAGAAAGCGAGATATCGAAGTCCCATTGAATGGAGGTTACATGCATAGCTAGAAATAGCGGTATACGTGTAAATGTATGTATTAAACGGATGAACGGGATTGGCGGCGAGCCTCGCTGAGATTCGTGGCCCGCTGGCGTGCGCGGCGGGCTACTTGTTTATGCCGCGCGAGTGATGCACCGCGTCGATTCGAAGGAGACGACGGTGAGATTCCGCTCGGTGTTCGGTCGTATAGCGGCGATATCTCGAGCAGCCGAGGACTATCTCGGCGCCTCCTATATTCCGATTACTACCACGGGCACCGGCGGCAGCGGCAGGAAAGACAGATGCATTGTCCGAATTACTCGAGGTCCGAAGACGGCACGAAGCCTCGGCATCCCCGGCAGCCGCGAGTGTCTGTCCGCAGACACAGCGCGTCGGCATGCATCGAGGTGGCAATGCCTCCGTCTGTTCTGCTTCCGCTTCATGGGATCTTCATATTGTTAGACTCTGGTATTGTCGTCGGCCCTATACGCGTTCGGCCCTGGTGGTTTTGATCGCGAACCAAGGGAGAGATCACGCGCGTCACGGATCATTCAATTATCGGAGAAATGGACGCGCGGGGCGCTGGCGTCAATCCCGATGTCAGTGGAATTACATAGTTGAAAGTATTTGAATACAGTTTCCATACGTTGGAAGAAACATGGTTGACAGTGTTGGGAGTAGCGGCTGCAGCAGTAACAGCAGCAGCATCTCCTATGAATATAGCAATTGCAAGGAATTATTACATTGTGAGAAATAAAAAGATACTGCTATAACTATAAATTTATAGCGATTAGAAACTCAGCCATTTTACAAAAGTTATCTCTCTAATAAAAATATCTAGTCATACTAACCAAGCGAGATGATGGATGGTTGCGATTGGTTGGGTAACACAACTAATGTGAAACCAACTAACCGCAATTAGTTTTGATACACAATACCTCGCTAATGCCATATTCTACCATGTCGATTGGTTGGCACCTATCTCAATTTCGTGGTTCCTACAACTACACCGTTTTCTCCGAGCGCTTTCTAAGTGTTCCACGAAAATACAAAAAATTACCCAACCTAATTCCAGAATCAGACTCTCCGGGAGGCAAGAAGCGGAAGATCCGGAGCAGCGAAGATGGCTCTCCCGGGGGTTGAGCGCGAAAAGCGTGTCTACCGCATCAGAGAGCGAACGAAGAAGGGAGAGCCGGGCGTCGGAGGTGATACCGGCTTTATGTGAACTCATCACTCTCGCTTTTGCCAAGGGTTCCGTTTCTCCCACTCGCTTCACCGTCACTCACATAGGCGTACGCGATGTACCTACTCACTTCATCCTTTCCCCCTTGCTCTTTATCTCTCTCTCTCCCTCTCACTTCACATCGGTGCTTCCAACTCCTTCGTCCTCGAGGATCTTCGTGCAGTTTCTCCGTAGATGTAAGCGCAAAAGTCCAGGTAGCGCGGTTGGATGTGTAACGAGAAAGCGCGTTCGCACAGAACTCTCGAGGTATTTCATACCGATTCGACCTGGTCTGACCCACAATCTCTCTGATTTGGTTAACAATTTTTTGTATGATTTTTCAGATTTTCTCTGTGCATACGATGACGGTTGTTTTTAATAAAGTAGACAGCTATTTTGTGTTAGAAGAACAATACAAAAAATCGTGAACCAAATCGGAAAGATCGAGAGCCCGTCTCTGGTCGAATTGGTATGGAAAGTCTCATATATATCGAGTGGAGGTACACGCATATACATATATATACAGCCGAGTGGTATCAGTGGGCGAAGAGGAAAGACGAAAGCGAGCGGAGTGAGAGAACTCGGGAGGGCGTGCTATCAGCACACCTCGTAGTAATTACCCCATCTGTCTCTCCGCACGACCCCTCGGGCCGGGAATCCCCGCCGAAACCCCAGCCCCTGGCGAGCGCGCTCGCCCACCTTTGCCCGGGTGCGGTGCTCCTCTCCCGCTTCTGCTACGTTGAAACGTGCCCTCAGCTATCTCGAGGCGCTATCACTGCCTAAGACAAATTTATTACGCCCCGAGAACACGCCCGGTGGTAGCCCTAGACCCTTCAACCCTCCCGGCGAAGAAACCTACCCGAGCTTTTGGCTCGTGGAGAAAAAAAACGAGGACGCAAGTACTCGAGCGAGGACTAGAGAGAGAGAGAGTGAGTCCAAAAATCGACGGTTTGCTTCGTGGTACTATCGAAAAGGCTTAGAAGCATATAGTCGCTTTCCTCCTCAGTGCCTCCAGTTTGTATATCGTGTCTTAATGCTTCGTCTTATTCGCTCCCACCCTGTTTTTTTTTCAGCGCAAACTGTGCTATACACACGGAGTTCATGTGAATTCTATCCCCACGTTTTTTTCCCCTGTCCTCCGTCATTCCTTCGCGATCCACTTCTCTCCTCGGTCGTATAAATCTGCCCGAGTTTTATCTCGTCTTTCTATTTCTATTAGCGCGTCCGGCTTCCTCTGCCCTCGCGTGTTTTTCTTATACAGCCGCGGAATGACTGTGCGGGCCACGAGGGAAAGGTTTTACTCGTGTTTTTATTAGAGGCTTCTCGAGGCTACTGTGTCTTGGCTCGGCTGTCGTTGAACGAAGCAGGCGAGTGGTCTGTATATCTTCTTCATCGAACCATGATCCTTCTTATCGCTCCATCGATTGCTCCTTTTTATTTCTATGTGAAAATAAAAAGTGCATTTTTCAATCAGACGATTAAACGGATCAATCAGACGGGTCACCGCGGGCCGTCATTGTCGTTCGATAAATTGATCCAATGTTGGATTCGCGCAAACTTTGACAACGCCGACATTGCCACTGTCGCTATTATCCCAGCTGCGTGCAACACATTAGCCACGTCGAGTCGGTATACATAATCCCGCATAGTGTATATGAGTTAACGTTCGCTGTGTACGGCGGAACAGTTGGTATTCCGGGGCCAGCAGAGCGCTGCGGCAGAGACTGGAACAGAGAGAGAGAGCGAGAGAGCGGCGAGATAGTCCCCGGAGGGAAGACGAGCAGTGAGTCGCGGACCAACAGCACGCGCCACGAATTATTAACCGCCCCGGCAATCAACCGAGGCTGAACGTCGAGGATAGGAAGGCAGCGGCGGTGCGGAGAAACAGAACGGGATACAGGGTGGATGCTGAAGGTTCGCCGGTTGCAGCCATCACCGGCGGCAACTGTCCCGCAATGCCGCGCCGCGGCAACCGTCATCGTATGCACAGAGAAACTTGGAGAGATGGGTATATATCGAGTCAGCCCGCGTGCACGAGCCGAGCGAGACGGTGTTGTGTGCACGTAGAGCTCCGCGAGTAGCCCAAGTGTACAGCGAATCCAACTTCTCCGCCCATCGACAGGGCGGGGGAGATGAAGATGAGAAGGATGCTCATGAATTCCGAAGCACAGCGTGCATTATTCTCATTGCACTTTGCTCGAATCGCGCACTGAGCCGCTGCGCGCATCGTTGCCCGGGATGGTTAAGCCACGCGCCATACGTCAAACACTCGATTCGAATCGTCGGAGATGACGATATTCCATGCCGATCGATTTGCCGTTCGTGGAGGGCATCGCCGGAGCTCATGCGAGGATCAACGTCGAGCTCCGTTACCGTGAAGGTAATACTGCTGGATGAGAGGAATTCTTTGAAGGACTCGTCGCAATCCAGCTTCGAACATTTCCCTCGGAGGGTAATTCGCGCAGAAGTTACGTCGCGGGGTATGTTATTTGTGTACTAAATTCCATGTCAACTTGTACTGGGTCTTAAGTGTGCGGCCACTGGGACGTTTACCTTAGGCCTTTTGGTGCAACAGCGAACTAGTGGCTAAGCATATGTCATACATTTCCGTGCCAAACCACTTGTTTCTCTTTTTTTCGGCAAATCGCACGAGTACATTTTTGTTCCACTCGTTTTCTCGTGTCCGCTGGATTTGTTCACGTGTTATGTGCAGCCGTGTTATGTGGAAGACATAGAAACGAGAGAGAAACGCGAATGTAGATCCCGCCAGGGGAATATAAGGCCCTGCTCGGGGCTAAGCAGAGACTAATTTATGCGGTAATCAAGTGCTCCCGCTCAATTCCGGATCTCCCGCTCCACTCGCTGCCTTTCTCTCCATCTCTCTCTCCCGCACTCGCAAGATCGTCGTCGTCCTTTGTACGCCGGCTCGTTCCAACTGTATTCCTGGCACGCCGGAGATCCTCGCACCGGTTGCTCGTTCAACGCCGACAACACAAGCACCAACCCGGGTTTCCACGCTGGTCTGACGCCTATCGTGGGATCGTAGACACCTGCGACCCGAGAGCAACAGCGCCAGCCTCATCCTACGAGCGCCACTTTCACCTCCGCGCGGCACTATATATTGCACCCAAGTGACACCGAGTAAGCGTACACTCGTGGACGCACCACCCTTGCAGTGTGCACTCAGCCAAGCGTGTTTATACCCTGACAGACTCGAGATTCCACCTCACTTTCGACCCGAAATCTCGTCATATCGGCCCCCCGGACACCCGAGACAACAGTTTCACGTGTCACGCAGTTGGAAACCCGGCTAATAATTTGATTCTGATTCCAAGTCAAAGATAAGTTTCTACTGTAGATTCTCCGCTGTACTGGGAAGACAAATTTTCGATTCAGAGATTTACTACAAACAAAAAGTTTTAAAACCCAGATTTGGTTGCAATTCCGGTGTCGGACCAGAACCCCTCAAAGGCCGAACAGACCGTGGCGATGATGGGTTTTGCGACACACGAACTTTTTATTGACAGACACATCCCAATGTTCCCTCCGGGCCAAAAGCTCAAAACATCCTTTTTGCAGACGTATATTACATCACGCGGACGTCTTTATTACTCACCAAGCGAAAACCGGAGTCTTCCAAGAATGCGCATATTGCGGCGCGCGAAGTTCCGCAGAGACCCCGAGACCACTATACGTATACCGATCTCAATTCCAGGGGTGCGTCAAGAAGTTTCCGTGGAATCTCGCAAAAACAATTCCGCCTCAATTACAAGAGTCGGTGGCGTTGCTTGCCAAGTGCAGCTGGGTTGTTTGAGGGTATAATGTATACGCCCTCCAGTGGGACGTGTACACCGACCTATACGCAGGGTGCGAGCTTTCGGACGCGAAGAAGGCACGGAAGGAACAGGGCGCAGCGAAGACAGAAGGGAGAAATTACGCCGGTATATGAGAGAGCGCATGAGGTATTCGCGTTCGCGAAAACGGTGATGAGGGAGCGCGCGCGGCAAGGAGGGTCATTGTTGAGGGCGGGCGGGGGGAGCTGCGGAGGAATACGAGATAGAAGTTTGGATGTACGAACGGTCCAACGAACAATGTGCCTGGCGCATAGCCAGCCGGCAACCGACCCAACAAACCTGCCCATTGTCCGAACTACGGACCACCAACCCTCTATATCAGATTCTCAAGGCTCCGCTGTATAAGCCGACCGGAAGAGATTCAGGTGGTCGAAATTTCAAGAGAGGTTCAGCTGGTTACCCTACGCTCTCCTTGTAGCCCTAGACACGCTGCTCCACTCTGTTCTTGTCTACCTCCGAGATCTGTGGCGCAATGGCTCACAAGCATAGGTGGATACCACCGGTATTTCGTGTAACACGCCTAGCAACTTCTTCTTCCTCCGCTCCCCAGTAACCAGTTTATCGACCAGTTTACCGAAAGGTTCGACACAGGTACATCGTAGACAAAAACCATGTTTGATACAGTTGAACCTGCGTGATCGGAATTCGACCTATGGAATTTTTTTTTTTTTTCTAAAACGTCTTTTTCGCTTTTTTTTAGCCCGGCCTGGTCAAGGACGATTTCTCCTCCTCTCTCCTCCACTTGTTTTCATCCGGACAGGTGAATTTGCATTTTGTCGCTATTTGTAATCCCTCTTCAACTCTCACCTGCCTTCGTCTTGAGGTCATTCTAGCGACACCTCTCTGACCCGGGCTCTCAGTTTCCTTTATATTTTTGCCGACAATCTTCAAACGAGTGAATTGTCATAAACTATAGATTCGTCCCGTGCTACTGAGCGAACCAGAACATTCCAGAGAGTATGTAATAATAAAATTAAAGTCCATGAAATCCCGTTTGAGCTGCAAAAGTCCGGTATGTATTTTCAGAAAACACGACGGTTATTCTCTGTAATGAAATTGTGACGAATTCGCGGGAATGGAAAACGAAAAAAAAAAAGAGCGAAGTCGGTCGATTTAGCGGGTCCACTTGGTTCGCCTGCCGGGTCTACGCGGTTCTCGGCAAATGGACCTCCCATCTGTGTCCCAGTTCAATAATTACTCTATGTTAATTTCGCGAATGTCGTCGGTGAATTGGAGCGACAGGGCGGAGAAGGGAGCGAGTAAAGGGAAGTCCAAAGCTCCCGGGCGGCGGCGCGCGGCACGTTTGCCTGTGGGTAGCGAAGCTTTTTCAAATGCGTGTACCGACAGGAGGTGGACGAGGAAGAGGGCGCGAGCGGCAACCATACAGCGTTGGAGCGGGGGTTGTGGGGGGTGAAGGGGAGAGAGGGGGCTCTGCAGCCTCGCATTTTGCGCGCTAATGGCTTTCATCGGGCGGCGTTACTTTATTCCAGGCTTTTTGCCCAGGCCGAGCTCGTTAATTACCACGGTAGCGCGTCGTTCGTGGCCTCTCTGTCCGCCCTCCCCGTTTTCAACTTCCGGATTTGACGGGCTTTTCGCTTCGCATTTTCGATAGCGCTCGCAGCAACAATCCTATGACCCAAAGCTCATTCGTCCCCCCCCCCCCTCCCCCCGCCTCCCGCACCCCCGCAATCCCGCTGAACTCCCCGACCTCGCCATCCTCTTCACAGAGAAATCAAACGAATAGCTATTAAATTGCGACTCTTGACGTGACTGACGCGACTGATTTCTATACCCCGGCCGGGGAGGCCCGAATATCTCGAATATTCTCCGTATATATATTGACACGCCCGGGTGCGATATTCAATTCCGTCGTTCGGGCGCGACGCTCTATTTATCGCTGAATCATCGCGTCCCGATTGATATCGCAGTTGGAGAGTCTCAACTGTATTATGCGGATCGACATCAATCGCGCGGTAACCGCGGCTCGTTAAATTCGCGCGATATTTCAACGACGAGAGCTCGCGGGGCTGCGCGCGATCTTTATAGACAGTCGATTTTACGTTGTTACATACAGGGCCGCGCGCGTGCGGCCTTCGGCGGTCATGTATTCGCGGCGCATTCGAAGCTCCACCGCTTTGTGGTTTTAACACGCCGCTTTTTTACCATCGGACTGAAAAGACCGGTGATAAAAAACACCGCGAGCGTCGTGGATTTATTTTCCATGTTTTCGACACGGAAATTTATATCCAGAGTTGGGTCTTTTCTGGATCAGGCGCAGTCTGTAAATCCTCAAATATGATTGTGATGCAATCGGCTGCCTCGACCGATGTGTCCAATGACAGAAAATCCTACGTTGATGCGATCCTAAAAAACCAGAATTATTTCAAATTTTTCCATCGGTGAGAAAAAATGTAGTCCCTATTATTGTAAGGACTACAATTTTTCTAAATATCATTACGAGGGCCACAAAAAACGACTCTGCTTTGACTGGAACCGTCTCCATCAAACGAAGCAAGTTATCATGGCCCTGACAACAATACAGTACTGTTAATTCGTGATCGATTTTGATTGATATATATGAAATTCCGCACATCGCCATTTTTTATCTCCATCCCCATCGTTGCCTTTTCAAGCGCGCGCTCGATACGATCTTGAGATATGCGAGAGCGTAATGAATTCGAGTCCCGGTTTCCTTGGGTCTTTTTTTGTCGGAGGGCTGATAGCAGCGGCACGTCTGAGTCGTATGCCCAGGCGCAAGTTTTGAGATGGCGTGTCGTGCCCCGCGGGCGTCGCCCAATCCGCCGCCGAATCTTAATTAATTAACTAATTAATTCTCCTGGCATTTATCAGATAATCTTGAGAAGGCTGCGTGGGGGAAGGCAGAGGCGATAGGGGTGTGGGAGGTCGTGTGCGGTTGCGAGAGGCCTCGAGGTGGGGGTATCTCCGGCTGACTCGGTCTTGGAAGAGCTTTCCTCGTCCTCGAAACTCGGCAGACGCGACGGTGGAAACCGGGCCGCGACTCGACCTCCCGGCAGCCAGACAGATATATCGGTTTAGTTGGCGGTACAACTCGAACCCTTTCCTCCATTACCGCTCCGCACCGACTAACGAGCATCCGCGTTGTTGTTGCGGGATTACTCGGGGGGGTGTCCCAGGGAAACTTGCGGATCTCGCGCACGCCCGCGAACAAAGCCCGTGTATATCGCGCCCCGTCATACACCGACTGCGGCTAAATTCCGCCGTCGTGGATCTTGCAGCTGCGTGAATGAGAGATTTTACGGGCAAAGCGAACCAGAACCACCCCCACCCACCCCCCGTACACCTACTCTCCACCCCGTGACGCAAAATACACGCTATTCCAGTGAATGCAAACGCAACACGCACACGCGGAACTACGAGCGCGCAATATATACTGCGACGCTTTTGCCGCAACGAATGTGTACAACGTCAGCGGGTAAATCGAGTATACTGAATTACACGAACGGCTATTAAGTGCGCGGTACTGTCGCGATGGCGCGCGCGCGCTAGCAGCTAGGTGCGGAACTTCACTGGAACGCGTACAACGTGGCACATGTGACTGTGCGGGGAATTTCGCCAGCCGCGATGTGTCTTCTCGAATCGTCTCGCTTGACGAAAAGCTTTGAAATCGATGCCTTCGATGATGACGAAGCCTTCACGTTTCTACGGCTGTACGCCATAAATGTCGCGTGGATTTTTAATCCATTTGATTTTTGTAATAGGTAAAAAAATGTTTGCAAATTTACAACATGTTTAACATACAGGTGTATATGAAATTTACAATAACAGTAACGAAAATGTGTTATTAGTTTTCATATTAAATTTGGTGTATGTCTATTTAATTTACTATAATCGGTATTGAATATATGTATAAAACTTCATATACAAATTATGAATTTTTAAACAAATTTTTTACCGTGTTGAGTTATCGAGGACTGAAATATTAACTGTGTCATTTTCTTGTATGTTTCAGGTAAGTTTTTCTGCATTTCTGACTACGGATTAATCGACATTCGATCGTTGAAGCGTGGCGAAAGGTGAAGTATAAGACGACGAAATAACGCAAGAATTATTAAACCCCGGGTGCCCCCATTTGAGGTATGTCGTTAACCATTCCGCCGCTGTCACTGAACATTTTATTTTATTCCGATTGCTCTATATTTTTCTAGTCCACACTGTACGATATAACCCAGAACTCCGAGTGTCGAGTTGTTAGCACGCGCGGAGCAACGCCTATTGGCGAGGGGACGAAGGTGCTAGCGCGATCCCATATAGTGCTCGGGTCTCGCAAGCCGACAATCCGGTACTTATATCGCCTGTGCGTGCAGTTACGAGCCGACGTGCCGTTTCGAAAGTACGGGATATGATCCAAAGAGGTTTAATGGCTAAGGTTACACAGCCCTATAACGCTCACTCGCCACGACTTAACACACTTTTCACCTATCCGCGTTGTATCCGCGTTGTATATCCACGTTTCTGCCCCGCTGCTAATACGCCGAGAAACGCCGACCAGGTGCTTACGTGATTAACCCTTCAACCCTCCGCAAGATCTTAATCGAAAGTGCCAAACACGTTTGTTATTTTTTTTATAGTCCTCGCCCTGTTAACGAACCAAAAGGATATTTAAGTCTATTACGTGACAACGAGTGATCGATGGGGTTATACAGAAAATAGCGATGTAGGCATCGAGCCTCTTTAGGCCATAGATCGGCGGGATCTATAGGGTGTAACATAACAATTGTATCAACCGTGGCACTTAGGTAGATAATGACGAGCTGAGTAAAAAATCATTGGAGTAAAATGTCGTCCGATCAAAATTGACCGAGTTACAAGCGTTGCAAGTTGAACCAATGTGACAAAATTGTTCAACGAAATATCCGGCTACTTAACATCTTTCTCACCTTGCTTTCACCTTGTTCTCACCTTGTTATCAACGTGCTCTCACCTTGTGCTCACCTTGGTTCTCACCTTATGCTCACCTTGGTTCTTACCTTGTTCTCAACTTGTTCTCACCTTGGTTCTCACCTTGTTCTCCTTGATTTGAACTTGTTCTCACCTTGTACTCATCTTGTTTTCAGCTTGTCAATTTTGACCGGGCGACATTTTACCCCAATGATTTTTACTTAGCTCGTCATTATCTACCTAAGTGCCACGGTTGATACAATATTTATTTTACACCCTGTATAGTAAAATATCGAGGGAGAGAGAGAGAGACAAAAAGAGATGGGAAAAGAAAGAGCTCGAGGAATTAATTTTACCGGGGAAAATGTCAAAAAAGTATCAATTAGAATTATCCACTTGGCGAGCGAGGTGGAAAAACGACGAGGGAAAGGCGACATCTCTGTCAGGCACGCTCGATATTCGATCAATCTGGCAGCACAAATTGGTGGCATCCAGTTTCGATAAGACCTTCGGGGCGAATTCGGACGTAGTACCCTCTACGCACTCACAGCACCGTCGAAGCTTCGATTGATTTTCCATTGGGCTTTCTACACGACCTCCCCGAAACGCGGTTACTCGCGGGCCAATACCGAGGCATCCCCTTTGCCTCGCTCTTTCTACCTCGTTTCATTTGTCTGTCCGTCCTTCGCTCTCTTGCGCGAAGCACGAAAGTCAGCCACGCATTTTATTGGATTTCCCGTCGATCGGAGCCTCCGCGTATCGAACAAATGGAACGACAGCGTTACCGAAAATCTTTTCATTGCCGCACCCCTCGAAAATAACATTACCAACGAGCGGCTCATCGATTCAACGAAGCCAAGTCGCACCTTTATCGATTACTAAAAATCGGTATGAAATAGCGGTACATGAAATAAAAATTACTGCTTTCGTCTGGTTACCCGCGAAATTTGGGCGAAATATATTTTATACTTTTCGAATACATTTTTCCGAATGTCTGAAATATACATATGTCTCCTCGTGGGTATTGTTTGCGTACGTTAAATAATATGAATAATAAAGAAGTGTTATTAAAAATGTAGTGTTTTTAATATCGTTATTATTATTATAATTTCGACTGATATCATTATTAGTATTATACTTTCGATTAACATCATTATTACTGTTACTATTTATATTTTTGTTACTACTGCGATAATTTCCTAAAGCGTACAGTTCCATTGATTAATCGTCTTGAATAAAGCAATTCCGCTAATGCATCCCTCAAAACTCAAGAGGAGATTCCCCGCATGAAAGCCCGAGAAAACGAATGAACCGGATATTTCAAGAAGTGAGTGCGGAGGACAGTGAAAGCGAGTGGCAATATAGCATTAACGAGTTGTCGTGCGAGGGGGACGAACGGGGGGGGGGGGGGGGGGGGGTCTCGCCCCGAATGCGCCTATTTTCAGCTCGGACCCGCGAAAGTAACGACGCCACTTAGCTCACTCGGAAGGGGTGCGGCTTTAATGTTTACGCGTCGAAAACTTTTCGAAGAGAGTCCAAGTTTTAAATGCCTCCTTCGTTATTGCCACGACCGAAGCGTCGGTGAGTTCTTCTTCATTTCCCTCTCGGCATCGGGGGACCCGAGGCCGCGGGTGCACGCGGCCTGATGCTGCTGTCGTTCGCTCACCCTCGCGCACTTATTTCCCTCTCTCCGGCGATCGTCTCTCTATCTCTCTCCGGTACATTTCAACCGTTCGCGCTCCTTCTTGAGCCAGATCGACGGGAAAGAGAGTGCCGCCGCGTTGGCCCTCGAAGACACTCGGAGCGCTTCTCAACTTTCCCTCGTTCCCTCGACTTAACCCCCTCCCCCCACCACCCTCGCGTCACTCCCGCCGCCGTTTTTTCGCCCTGGCCCCCTCGTCGTTCGCAATCACGCGCGCGCACTCCCCGAACTTATTAGAGCAATAAATTTCTTTGCCAACTGTTTTGCCGGCGACAAATCTGGATGGCCCGCGCATTTCACGTCCGAGCTGCGCGCGAGCCCCTCTCGCTCTCTGCCCCTTCGCACCCGCCGCATCGCGAAACTTTCAAAGTCACAAATTATATTATCTTATTTGTGACAACGCGCGTTCCTGCGGCGGTGAGAGCGGTGCGTCAGCGGTACTCGGAGCGTCGAAGTAATTTTACAAGCGAAGAAAAGAGAGAGAGAGAGGTACTCGGGGGGAAAAAAAAAGAAACGACAGTGAAAAGAACGAAGCGCGAGAAAGACAGAGTTGAATAGATCCTTTGTAAAAATCTAATAGAGTCGCGAGTCGCAGTACCCGCTGGCGCAGTTGCCGCAGGGTTTCCGGATTACTGCAAAATACGTCGGGAACGCGGAATTGCGGTGAGCCCCGAACACGCTCGCGACGCGAACGTTCTCTATAATACTCTTTCTCTCCTCCGCTCTCTCGGTCTCCGCACCCACCTGACCTCTCTCGCACTCGTCCCGCGCTGCGGGTTTCGCGCGCGCGCTTTCCTCCTCATAGCCGCGGGCGAGCGAGCGAACGAGCGAGCGAGGATGCCGCAACAGCGGCACCAACGGCGGCACCACTGGATCGTTCGTCGCTGGGTTTTATCGGTGGATTAGCATTGCTTTACATAGTTTCGAGCCGCTGTGTGTGCACGGGGCTCCCGAAGCTGCTGCAGTACGTTTCGGCCGGTCTCGATGCGCCCCGCCGCGCCGCGCCGCGCTCTCCATGCCTACCCGCACCGAACAACGACCTCGACCGACTCACCGCAGGAGCTACCAAAACCGTTTTCCGAATAGTCATATTCGACCCTTTTTTTTCCCTAACCATAAGTCTTATGGCCCACTTCATGGATTCATCGTTTTGCATCCTCGTATGCGCCCAGGAGAGAGATTGGTCGCGGTGTAACTGCGTGATCTGTGTTCGGCAGACGTGATTCTCTCACTTTAAGGGGTGGTTAATTCGGTGAAAATAAGGCATGTTTTTAAGAATTGATCGTGACGAAATTTCGAACAGAATGCTAGAACTCTTTCTATTTCTTGAATTATTTTAAACGCTTTATCGCGATGTATTTTTACCCGTAAGCAACGAATTCGCCATTGGTTTTTTTCTAAACACGATATTTTTCACGAAAAACTTGAAAAAATGAATTATTTTCGATTTTTTTACATTTTTGTTTGCATAAACTGGGTAAGCTCGCGAAGCATGCGTATCGGTAACAATTCAATGCGATTTGAATCAAAATTAATTTCATAAAAATGTATTATTATTATTCAATTCGATACAAATTTGCATGAAAAACTGGAGATAAAAATGAAATGTTTCACATTATCGCATTATATGTTGTATCTGCAGTAGACAATATTTCTTTTGCAACAAGCGAAACCAATATTTAACTACGTAAAGTTTCCGATAGAACCGCGGAGTAAAAAAGCACCGTAAGCAACGTGCAAGTTTCCATTTTCGAAACTATCTTTTCGTTCGCTCGAAGGCGACGAGGAATTCGTGCTCGCACACAAATCGTTCGGGGTAATGAAAAAGGGGGGTCCATCGCAAATTGCAGCATCGAGCCGGCGGAGTAAAAAGTGGAAAAACGGATAATTAATCTGGGAATTATCACCGGGGGGTGCGCAGATGCCATCTTAAGGTGTGCGCTCAGCGGCCAAATGGTTTTTTCCTTCATCCCGTTACTGCACGGGAGAAAGGTGAGGGCATAAAAATTTCAGCGCGTCGCGGGCGCTCGCCTCGGGGTGGCGCTCATTGCCGTTGGCTACGAGCCGCGCACCACCATCGCCGGCAATAAATATCACTTATAAGGGATATTAATTAGAGTGTATTTTAATAGAGGAACAATTAAGAAAGTGGGTCGACTTGGGCGACGACACGGGCGCTGCTTTCACTCCGACGATGGTGGTAGCGGCAGCGCCACCTTTCCACGGACGTAACCACGTTTTACAGAACTCGCCGTAGCCGCGGTGTCGTATAGTCGCGGAGGCTCCAGACGCGCAACTCTGCTCGCTATAATACAGGGGACGAACGTCGTGAGCTAAGATTTACATTGGGAAGGGGGGTGGGGGGTTGGTAAAGCTAAGAAAGAGTTTTACACCGCAAAAGTATGTACCATTAACCGCCTTTGACAGCGTAATAGCAGCCTACTTCCCTTATTAAACTGTGGCCTCCCGTCGCCGACGAGGCTTTTGTCTCGCTCTGCTTCGCCCCGGCGGTGCAAAAAGTAGTTTCGAAATAAGCAGAGAACCGAAAAAGAATAATGAAAGAAAGTTGATATATGAACGCGTTTGGAAGATCGCACACATATCTAGAGACATGAGAAGTGTGTTCTCATTGCCCAAGGCCAAATATCGAGAGGTTTCACCGTCAGTGTATATCGCCGGTGAAAAAAGGCCCACGAGTGTTTACATGTTTGTAACAATGTTTACATTCAGTGGGACGGATATATCGTACATTCGGGATCTCCACAATATTGCCGTCTCGGCAATATTGTGGAGATAACGGATATTGTGGAGAAAACGGATTGTCAAATGTTTTCTAGTTTCGCACCTTCTTACTTGGCTGTTCTCTTGATCTTAACGGCTGCCGCGCATACGTCCGTCCGGATCAGACAAGCCAAACTACGTCCGAGTATCGAGCTCGCTCGAAACTCAAAGTGACCCGGGGCTACGCAATATCCTGCTCGGGTTTGCGCGTCGGTATGCGCCTTTCTGTTCTATTGTCTTTTGGCCGCGAGCAGATGCCGGACATTTACATTAGCTCCCAGGGCCTTATAGTTACCGCCGGGCGATTGCCCATTGCCGCTGGTGCCGCGCGACATGTCCGTGCGGTGCGCTCAGATACCGCCGATCTATTTCCCCTCCTGTTTAATCTACCAAGACCGATGTACAGACACGGATACGTCTTGCGAGGCTCCGACGTTTCCGGCTCCCTCGGACCCGATGCGCCGTTCCGAGTCGCGTCGCTCATTTGTAGACAGAGCCTCCACACTCTGTCTACAAATCTGAATCTCCCTCCGGCTGGGCTTCTCCGTGGTCAATCGTACCGTCGAATTGTCTGGCTCGTGAGTTTAATCTCCCGCATCAGTCGGCCGTCTCCAGTCGATGAGCCTGTTTCCACAGTCAATGAACCTACCAAAAGCTCATCTGTCTTCCACGTTATCCCATATGAGCAAAGCAACAGACGCGAGCGCGCTTCACGTTGAGCGACCCATACGTCGTTGCCCTAGACCGCGATCGTCCAATCTGTGGGATCACTATGCGTCTCGGCACACAGCCCCGAGTGGAATGCCTGTTCGATGCATCCATAGAAGCATCGTCGGTAGTCTCGTTGTGCTATTGATTCACATTGAGCGCGAAGACGGACAAATGTCACAGTGGAGAATATTTGTATTTACCCTTTTCTACAATCTCGCTCTGTCGTACTGTCGGCCATTTTCTTATTCCGTATCGATACTGTTTCTTTTTCATTAAAATTCTCGACTCTCCCGATAGTTGCTCTTTAACGACTAGACCAGGTCGAATTTTTTTAAATACAAAAACAGAGCAGTAGCTATACAGAATTTTTTTAACGCGAAACTCAATAATGTAACAAAACTTTGTTGTATTCTTAGTTCGAAAAATAAAATAAAATAATATGAACAAAGAGGGTATCCCCCATTTTGCCTCGATAGCCCTATTGGATAGCCACAAGACGCGAGGTATGTCGAAAAGAGGAAGTAAATGAAGAAATAGTAGTTAAAATGAAGACGTAAAGGGCTTGAAAGTTTAATTGCATTTAGCTCTCACGAGGAATGCCTGTGTTCCTGGGCTGAATCCGCCGAGTCCATCGGGCAAACGGGAAAGCGAGATATACGCTCTTCTCGCGGCGTTTCCAAAACTTTGTACTTTCGAATACACGCTTTTCGGTGCTACAGTGTGAGGAGGGCAAAGACGTTGGAGGGCCGAAGAAATGCATTCGAAGGGGAAAAAATAGACAAACAGGAGGAAAAAAGAATGGGGCTGGGGAACGCGGAAGAAAAACGAAGAGTGGACGAAACGACGAGGGAATAAGAGTTTGCGGGTCGGGGAACGAGAGAATTAGAGCGGAGAAAGGAGAAAGTAACAACGCGAAAAGAATGGAAGCAGAATTATGCAGATACGGGATATACCTTCTTGTGCAGCGCGCAGAAAGACTGGACGTCCTTATCCGACTGCGGGGAGATCCTTTTTCCTTCTCCCCAGTCTTTTCACTCCTATACCCTTCTGAATTCTCGCCAATGGACATCTGGGATTTCCCGAATTGAATGTAAATTGCCTTTTGCCACGCATACTACTCATGCCGAAACGGATCTTGCCTCGTTAAGCACTTGCAAATAAGAGATTTATTGTCGTGTTTTCCTTTCTCATTTGACACTGCTGTTGAAGTGAACTTTTCCCACCCCTAGCTCTTTGACGCGCCCTTTTCCCTTCGTACCGTGAATAAGCAGCGAAAGCCTTCAAATGTTCGACACGTGCAGTAATGTTGAGTGCAAATTGAAAATGCCCGAGAGCCTCGACGAGCAATGTTATGTCGATTTATTTACATGAATTTCGCATTCCAATGCTTCCAGCGCCTCTTTTCATTGTGTCAGAGTGATTGCTTCTATTATTACTAGACTCTACTGGCTTTTTGTTCCTAACCCTCGGCAAATCATTGCAAAAAAATTAGGGCTGTGCGAATAGTCATCGAATCGAATCGAATTGTATTATTCGATTCGATTTTTGAATCAAATATTCTATGATCTCAAAAATTTGATAAATTTGTGAATATTCGATAATAAACAGAGAAATCGTTCTGCTGCTGTGATCTATTCGAATCAAATAAAATTAAATAAATTAATCTATTTAATGCGCGGCCTAATAGGATATATTTGGATCAAAAAATTGTATTTCATTGAAATAAATTTGTATTTCGTTGAAACAAATTTTATTTGTTTCGAATAGATCCCATCAGAACGATTTCTCCGGGTGTCATAACCGAATATTACGGATTTTGTTTAATAACGAGATTACGGAAAGCCGCGTGAAAGTTTGCCTCAGACGTCGACTGGTACGAAAACGGAAGCACATCGGCGGCCGTACGAAACACGCGTTCACCGCGCTCTAGACATTTAATTAGAGTAGCCGCACCTACCGCGATGCCCGGCGCTGTGCTCGCCCCCACGGTTTGCTATCCATAACTATCGGTGTATACGCGCCGCGGTGCGTATGTTTGCATTGAACTCTGTGCGCAACGCGTATCCAACTCGTGCGCCAATTTCGTTATTGCCCGAGCGTCGCGCGCGCGGATCTGCTACAACGAATGCAGCCCGTTCGGAGTACAACGTTTGCGCGTAATATTGGCGGAAAGCTGGGAGAATAGCTCGGAGATCGAGGAAGGGAGAAGGACCGGCGGGGAGCGACGGATTATTCTACGGTCCGTACGGCCCGACTGCGCTCCGCGAAATACTGCGCGGGCTGCCGTTCGTAATTTGCAGATGTGGCGGGCGAGCGGGACTCCGCAAACACCGGGAGTCGCAATGCTGTCGTCCGTATCCACGTTGTCCAACTTGTCCCTCTTTCATCTCCCGCTCCTCCTGGATCCTCGTTAATTAAGTTTTCCACCGATTATCGTCACCGCGAGCCCCGCCCGTGATTAAGCTGCCGTATCTGTTGCACATCCGCGCGGGATGAGGCTCAACGTTGATAACTCAAATATTTATCAATTAATATCGCGGAGGCGTGGCAAATATGGAAATAATGTTTCGACAAAAATACAGATCCGACGCGGTGGTCTGTTTGCTTTTTCGTGCGCTCGCGGAGCCGGACGCGGAGCCGAAATGAAAGTGCGCCGCACGGCTGTGTCGCGTTCTCGCTTGCAATTCGTCGTAATATGTTGTACAATTGCGTTTATATTGCGCAAACCTCAAGGATATAGGAGCGCGAAGTGTTCGATTCGCCTAAATTCGAAGAAAGTGCGGGAGAATGGCAAACACTTCTCGATTGTCTGAAAATCTGAAAAAATTAATGCACACTAAAGGTACTGAAAACAATAAGTTTGCATGATAATAATTTTAAAATGTTAATAACAAATTAATTTTAAAAAATTGCTTAACAAATGTTTCGTTGACCCAAGTTTTTTTTTTTTGCATGAGAATGATTCCTTTATTTTTCTGTGTACGTATGATTTTTTCAGATTTTATCTAATCTTTGAAATTTGTGTTTTTTTGTATGGAAAATATGTACAAATTTGAAAAATTAGATAATAATCTGAAAAAATGCATGCGTATACAGAAAAATAAAGGAAATATTTGTTGACTATTTTTTTTAATCAAATTGTTAATAAAATGTTTGTACTATTATTATGGAAAATTAATCTTTTCAGTACCTTTCGTGTGCATGAATTTTTTCAGACCTTCAGAAGTGTTTGCAATTCTCTCGCACATTTCTCGAGTTTATGCGAATTGAATACTTACTTGGCGCTCCCGCAACGTTAATAATCACAAAACCAATTGTGCCATGAACTTTGTTTCTAAAAGATTTAGGGTTTTACAACCCTGGTGACAGTTGAGCGAAATAAAAATCTTAGCGATTTCGTGAAAGATTTTCGATAAAAAATGAAAAACGGTATACCCGCGAAATATAGCGCGTGGCGAGCGAAGTCGGGTCGGGAGAGCCAGCGCGAGTCGGAGTGTGGGCAACAGGTTGGAAACAAAGATGTTTTTAAAAGATTTTTCACACGACGAGCGGCTGATATAGGTCGAAGCTGTATGACTATCTCGCGCCACGGAAGCTCCCCTCCCCGTTGCTTTTCTCGCGGCACTGTTGCTGCCGCTTGGCGAAAACGAAGAACGATGACTCGCGAGAATGTGCCACGTGGCGGGTTGCGTGGCCGAGAACCGTGAAGAATCGCGGTGGAACGATTCGGCGCCTCCTCGAAATCGCATTAAGCTTTTTCCTTCAATCTCGCGCGAAGCTTGAGACCTCTCGTCGCCCGCGCACAACCTCCTTCGGTCGGTTTTTCTTTTTCTTTTTTGCTTTTTTTTCACTTCCGGCGGAACGACGGAAAGTCGTAAAATTCACGGCGATGTCGAACCCATCAAAAAAAGTGGAGGCACTAAACAGAGCTCTCGAAAAGCTCTAAAAAGATCGCTTGCCCAACTTCGAAGAATTTCCAATACCTTCGTAGCTCGTAAAAAAATCGAACTTTGCCTTCTTCGCATGGAGAATTCGCAGTGTATGCTCAGCCTCGAGTTACGGCTCGCTGCAGTGTTGCGCCGTACAGACGTTAAAAAAAATATGCCACTTGCTAAAACAAACACAGGTCGACGAACCTGTGAAAGGGCGAATGTAATTTTTTTTTTTTTTTTCATGATTCACTGCAACCTCGAGAACTGACACTCGAATGTTTTTTAACGTTTTACATGGTTTTCTAAGTTTAACACTAAACGAATTAAATTTAATATACTGTATATTAAAATTTAATATATTAACTAACTAAAATGTAATATATTACTGTATATTAAATTTAATATATCGTGTGTTAAAAATTGGACACAATAGTATAGTAAATTTTATGTACCGTATATGTACAAAACTTCGTATGCAAATCATGAATTTTGAAACAGAAATTTTGTACAGTATTTAGTTTCGCGCGAAACAAATTGCATAAAAATCCAAGCGGAATAAATAAAACGACACGTAGAGAAATGTGGTCTTATTTATTCTGACTACTGCAGTGGAAGTTGTCTTCGATCGTCGCTGTGAAACCAGTACGAGCGATGTATCCGAGAGTCGATAGAAAAAAAGGTTGACGACAGTCGAGCGACAACAGCGTCGAAGAGAGGCGTTCGAGAACAATAAGCAGGCACGAGGTAGGCAGAACGCGCGCGTTCTTCGCGAAATTTCGAGCGCCAGCCTCAGTGATCGCTCAGGAGTCGTGCTGGCACGTTGTCCATTTGCGAACTATTTCGTTTGATTTTTCTTCCTTTGTACCAAGTGCAGCGGTGATCAGATCGTAGACGTTACGTTTCCCTAACGTCCCCTTCTCTCCTCATCCACCTCCTGATCCTTTCCTTCAGGATTTCCCGTCCATTCCACAATTCTTCCCGGTGCATCGCGAGTAGCTTCTTATCGCTTATCTCACGGGTCGTTAAAATCGCGTGGTTATCGCGTAAATCGGTGAAATTGCGTCGGCGCGCGTGTTACATCGTACTGTCTCGCGGAACGGAAAAATCGTCAAGCAACTCCGCTCCAAGATGCGCTTCCAGTCGCTGCTCTCGCAGTACGAGGCCAACAACATGCCGTTCGTCAAGCTGTGCGACCTTCTCAACGATTTAGAGCAGAACCAAAATTCCGAAGCCTGGCCCGACAGGTGAGATTTTTTTTGTTACAACGATTACGGAAACTTCACTTTTCGCGAATATCACAAAAATGCCAACTCCGAAAAATAGAAATATTCGGGACGCTGGCCTGACATGCGATTTTTTTTTTTTTTTGTTTTTTTTCAAAATAATTTCGAAAAATACTTTTTTTGCGCATATATATGACAAACATTATAATTCCGCAAAATAAAACATTTCGAAGGCTGGCCCGACGGGTGAACTTTCGTCTTTTTTATAACAATTATGAAACCTTCACGTTTTGCGAATATTGTAAAAATGTTCTTCCCATCGCAACATTTTTTGTTTCTGTAATTACATTACTCTTCGTGTAATTTTCACCCGCATCGAAGATACCATTTTTTCATCATTTTTCCGTTAGAGTCGAAATAACATTTTCGCGAGACGAAAAATGGATGTTTCGATAGCTACATAGGTAACATTCATTTTTCGTTTAACCAACGCGCGCGTCGGTATTGGGTTTTGGTATGCAGCCGACTGTGCACGCGTTCCATCGATTGATAGGTTTTATTTTTTCCCCATTCGTTGCGAATATTTGCGAAATGATATTTTTCGCGAAATTCGCTTGCCCGATATTGAAGCAAACAATGTCTATTATATTATTTTCGGTATTTCGATGTTAATCGTGCGCGTATTTTCGTCTTCATTATTTGGTCCTCGAATATTTGCCCGTGAATTTGAACGAATATTTGGAAGCGAGCTCGTCGGGCCAGCCCGAGAAGCCGCCTCTTCGAACGGAAAAAAAACGCTTATTCGTCGGTGACCGTCCGGTCGCGGAGCGTTCGGAGCCGCGGCGAGAAGGAGCGACAACAGAGAGCGAGCGACGCGGGTCAAACGAGCGCGAAACGATATTACCAGAATAGTGTTTACAAACGATCTCCGATGTATTAACCGGAGGTCGTTCGTGAAAACATTGTTTTACGCCGCGGCGCAGAAGCAACGACTGCGTGTCCCACCGAATCTATTTGCGCGTTCGCCAATGGTAAATCCAGAAAGTGTAATTTCATTCCGCCAAAGCAATCGACTAGAAAACGCGCCTGTGTGTTTGTTACAAAACAGTTTGAATATCGGAGCGCGCGCGATTTTGCAAGAATTCACCATTTGAATTCTGCTTTATTTCTCGTTCCCTGCCGGCCACTCTCGATTTTTTGCTTTTCGTCTTTTTTTACATTTTTTTTTTTTTTTTTCATTCGTTTCTCTGTACGAAATTGTGATAAATCAGCATCGATCGGGACATCGGACAGGTCGGAGGTATTTGCGAGGCTCCACCGAAATTTACGGTGGCCAGCGGCGGCGGCGGCGGCGGCGGCGGCACCGTGTTATCTCGCGTGCGAGTTCGGAGCGCGCACGGCCGGCACCACCGGCTCGCTGTTTGCCCGCCGAGCGGGACAGAGCGAAGCGCGCGGGCCGCGTGTGCCGCACGAGAACACGAGGGACGGCGAGAGAGAGAGAGAGAGAGAGAGAGTGAGGGTCAGAGATAGACGTGGAGCGAGAGATAGGGCAACGCGCGGACTCGTATCTGCATTCCAGTCAATGAGCACGCCAGGTCGCGTGGGACACCCGCGCGCGTTCTCCTCTTTTTCTTCCGGTTCCGGCTCGATGGGCTTCCTCGTTCCCGCGTCATACAGCGAAAACCTCCCATCGACTTCATAAAGATCAAACGTAATCTCGCTCGGCCGTGATTAAAATTTGCGACGTGGCGCCCGCGAAAAATGGAGGAAAAACGAAATTACGCGCTTTTGACTGTCTCGAGAAGTTGATACACAGAGAAAAAGGTCTGGTAAAGACTGCGATATTTCTGGTAGAAACTCCCGGACAATGTTAGTAACGGGTGATTACAACGACACTCTAGGGAACTTTAATGTAAAACTCGATAAGTTCTACCAGGTTCTACTAGTCATTTAGGCTGTCATAATTTTCGCGAGATGGGAAAACAGTTTTTGCTAGAAGGTATAACATTTCTGCTGCAAAATTGATAATTTTTACCAAAAGTCGTTGGTAATTTTTACCAATAATCGTTGGTAATTTTGTCCCGAAATCGCAGTATCGCAGTTGTGAAAATTCAAATTAATGGCCAATTAGTGGCCAGTCGATTTTCCCACATATTTCGAATAGCGGCAATTAAATCTCACTTTTTTAAGCCGGACGTTTTTTTTCTTTTTTTTTTGCATTTCGTGGATTAAAATGAAACATCGTCCGCAGCGAATTTTGCAGTAACCACCATTTTGCAAATCAACGTCGCGTCATTTTTGTTCACCCTGGCAGAGAGACGATATTTAAAAAAAATATTTGACGTTACTTATGTTCGACTGAATCCGAATGTGTTTTTTACAGCAATCGACTGCCGAAAATACGCGACAAAACAACAATGAATAAAACAAATGTATTTAAATAAATATCATAAGCTATGCAATTTCACGGCGTTTTTGTCGCATCTACTCAATAACACGCAGTAAACTGAAATGTCGACGGATATGTTTCAATTTCTACTTTAATCGCATTACGTGTATTAAATTAATGGCCAGTAAATCTCCAGGTTTTCCCACAAGTTTCGAGTAGCGACAATTAAATCTGATTTTAAGCCGTACCGACAATTTATTCATTTTCTTATTGCACTTTGCGGATGAAAAAAATTCCGTCTCTGTGTTTATCGACTTAACCCAGTGCGTTTGCTTTATTTTTCACCCGCCGAATGGAGAGTAAAATACAAGGCGAGACACTAAAGAGTCTCCGAAGATTTAATTTCCTGTAGCCAATAAATTGCCAATCCGTTTTCCCACTATTTTCGAACAGCGACATTTATGAATTTTTTCATTGCGTTTCGTAGATTAAAGAAAAAAAATATCGTCTCCGTATTTATCGACTTAACCCAGTGAACAGAGATAATTAAATTTGATTTTAAGCCGTACAAATTTATTATTTTTTTATTGCATTTCATAGATTAAACAACAAAAAATACCGTCTCGGTATTTATCGACTTAACCCAGTGCGTTTATTTTGTTTTTCGCCCGCCGAATGGAGAGTAAAATACAAGGCGAGACATTAAAGAGTCTCTGGAGATTTAGTTTCCTGTGGCCGCGCGCGGTGTTGCCGTTAGCCGGTTTCGGAAGCAGTACGTTAACGAAGTTCGCAGCCACGAGCCGTGGGGATCGCGTCCCCTCCGTTATAGTTATCGGTTCGGTTATCTCCTGTTTAACACCATTGTGTCTACTCGCGATAGGGTGCGGAGGGGTGGGTGGCGAGGGGTGAGGGATGGAAGGGCGCGGAGGGGGGAGGGAGTGATAACGAATCGGCAGCAGTGCACCGGTGGAGAGGACCGAGGCAATAGAGCCGACAACCCGGTAAAGCACGGCGAGGCGAAGGGGGAAGGAGGGTGGGGGGGGGGGGGAGGGAGAGGGGACAATGGTGCTCCAGACACCGTGAAGATCCGGTAATTGAATTATACTCCGATAACTGCTTATCGCCTCTTGGGCCCGACGAACCGTGGAAAATAACTTTTCTTCCTCGTCGACGTTTCGGTCCTCTTAATTTTCCAGCCCCTCTCGTCTGCCAGCCGCGACTTTGCTGCGGAAGGACAAACAGAGCGAAAAAAAGCAACACGGGGAAAAAAAGTCAACGACAAGACAGGACGACCCGCACGGAATGCCTCGTTGCGCGTCTCGTCCCTTAGTGTTTTAAATGCGACCTGCGTGAGAGTCGCGGAGAATTATACGCCCCTACCTTGGATTGCTTTTATTTTATTTTTTTTTACCAACGGGGTGAAAATGCGAGGAGATAAAAAATGAAAGAGGATAATGTAGCTTTTTCACGAGTTATAAAAAATAATGCGACGACATACCTTAACTTCAACTGCAGACGTTTTTATTTTGTCCACTCGTAGGAGGGTCGAGCGACAAATGTTGCTTGTCGTGGAACGATCGACAGAAGCGTACGTGGATATTTTTGTATTTATTTGTCGTCAATTTGTTGGACGACGCCGTTGAAAAATACATTATGATTTTTCTGTACCATAAATTCGGTTGTGGTACAAAAGGTTGGAGAATACGGTGATCTTCCGGGTTTCCTAATGTACAAAAATGTACAAATGCAAAATGCGCAGTATGTAAACTAGGGTGTGTAAAAAAAATTAAATTATTTAATGTTTATATATTTTTTACTGCAAAAGTATGTGTTCTGGCCTCAATATACACGTCCTATACCGAAAATGAGCCTAACATTGTATCATAATAAATCTCTACCAGAGAACAATCCTACAGGATTACGATTCGCCTGTATTGCAATTTTACGGGCGACTCACGAGGGAAGAATATTTCTCGGAGTTTGTATTCTGGGCTGTAATACCGATTGTAATGCGAAAGAGTTATAATTCGATAGAAATGTTTCATGGTAATTTTTTAAGCCGTTATTGAACCTCGGAGAGTTGTAATCTGGCAGAGATAGATGTAAAATGTGAATATGACGATTTATTCGATAATCAGATGCAACGTCGAGATTACGCTCTATATCCAGGTTTTATTTTATTCCGTCGCAGCGCCATTGCGCACGCTAATTATTTTTTAATGTCGTATAAATTATGTGAATCGCGGGGGGAGAGGGTTGCAGTTATTTTTAGATTATCCGTGCACAGTATAACTCCCTGTTGGCCGCCGTTCGATTAACTAAATATTATTGATGACATTATTATTTACAGGGTTCGGTGTGCATGCGAAATTATACTTTGCAAAATACATTATTTGCGCTCCGATGTGCCGGAGAAGATTGGAATTTCAGACCTATACTCCGGTATATCGAATTATTTGACGCATCCGCGGCGTCGAGGTCGGAAGCTGAATTCCATTTACATTCAATAATCAAATGGACAATAAAATTAAATTGACTCGTGGATGTTTTCCGAACACCGTTGAAACTCGTCAGGCCTCAGAATTACGTGTGCACTCTTCCGTTGAGTGGGCAATTAATTTTCAGTTACATATTTTCCGGGCACGAATAATTGGCATTTTTCAGAAGAGCACGAAATAAATGGTACCAGGGTTGTAAATCCGCATTAGCTTAAAAAAAAGTTGCAGAACGCATTGTTTTGTAGATGAGATTTAATATTAATAACCTGCGGCGAGTTTAAAATAATGTGTAAACTTTTCAATAGCTGCACAGATACCTCATTAAAAAAACAATTTTTGAACAATTGTGACAAAAACGTAGGAGCTTTCGCTATTCCAGTAACGCCTTAACCGCATATTTCTTCATTTTTTTAGAAAAATTATCACGAAATTTTATTGAAAATAAATATTCTTTATCACCCCATTATATCACTATTCATGAATATTTACAAAGCGAGTTATACCATTGAATTTGATTGTAAAAGATCTAGGGATTTACAGCCCTGAATATAACCTGGAAAAATAATGTGTCGCTTTTTGCATGCGATAAACAATCAGTTCTTTCCGTTTCGTGGTCCATGACTTTCCTAAAATTGATCGCTGCGGTTCACCCGCTGCGGTTTTCGTACAGAAAATTATCCTGCGGATAATTTTCTGTACGATCGCAGGGATAATGCATAGATTGAAGGAAACCCGTTCCGATCTGCGAGCGGCATGAGACGCGTACGCGAGTCCTCGCGAGGGGTTCGTCGCTATCCCCGCGCACGTATTGTGTTATGCCGCGCGTAGGAGGTTTCGCCATTTCGGGATTGGCTGGTGGACAATTAATTTCAGGGATTAGGCTTGATCGAGCGTGACTGGTCGGTCCACTAACTTCGGTGCGCGCGGAGAGCCGGGCCGGGATAGTAGTTACACAGAGACGGGCATGCGATACGATGTAAAGCAACCCGGAGAGTTAGCTTACGCTGAACGCGGCTCGCGCGTCAGGTTTGATCGATCAGGGCGGCGCGGAGTCTCGACTTTGGCTCTGCAATCTCGCAATTGAGTCAATATGACGGCAGCGGGGAGCCGGATGGTGGCGGCGAGGGTGGCGAAAGACGGGGTGATGGTTGGCGGGGAGGGGGGTCGAGGAATATCCTACACACTCCAATCTCAATATCGACGTCGGGCCCTCGAGTATCATGAATCCCAAATTCGCAACGACGTTGCGACCGACGAATTTGAAATTTCGTAACGACCAAGCGCGAGTTCGACTTGCGACTACGTTTGCTCGCGGTAATCATCAACTGCTAGACCGTGGATTGGGCACACATATGCATGCGACTTGGATTGATGTGCGATTGATCGACCGCCGAGAGTTGAACCCTTTGTGGGTTGCTGGGGACGGAGTCTTTCAACGCAATAACATTGAACGTGTCTCTATTTATGAAGACCTATTTAGCTAAATTGTCGAACTTTTACGAAAGTTAGAGCGATCACGCAATTTCTTTGAAAAATTAAAAATTCGATAAAATCTGTATACACCCGCGCAAAAATCGAAGTATTAAAATAGTATTTCTGTAGTATTAACCGTCGAAGTATCCAAGTATGTCGTATTGGCCTTAAAAATACTTCATTTAATACTCCAAAAAATTGAATCCTCAAAGACAGGAGGATGTTTTTAGGGTACAATTGGCGACTACTAACGGAATCTGAGGTCAAAAACTGAAAATGTTTAAAAACTTAGGCTAGACGTTTCGCCAATTGTAGGTTTTTGAAAATTTTCTGTTTTTCACCTCAGATTCCGTTACTAGTCGCCAATTGTACCCTAAAAACATCCTCCTGTCTTTGAGGATTCAATTTTTTGGAGTATTAAACGAAGTATTTTTGAGGCCAATACGACATACTTGGATACTTCGACGGTTAATACTACAGAAATACTATTTTAATACTTCGATTTTTGCGCGGGCATGGATACATTTAATTTAAAAATATGTGAATTACAGAGTAGTTAATACTCTCCTTGCGTGCCAAATTTTAGCTCGATCCATAGTGGCATTCGTGAGTTGTGAATAATTGAATTTTCGGTGACTGGAGCATACACACAAACACACATACCCACATACTGACATATTTTCTAGCCCACTTTTCTCGACGTTCTACGTGATTCTGAGTATGTTAACATGAAAATTCCCGAAAACAAAGCTTCCTCTGTGAGGAAGCAAAAGAGGCGAGAAATTTCAACCCGTGAAAAAAAAAAACAGTCTTGGAAGTCGCAAAAACACGAATGTTTCAGATGACCTACATACCTGCAAACTGATAGAAATCAATAGAGCAGACTGAGGTATATTCGTGACAGCTATGCCGGAAGAGCTTTGAGCATCACTTCAATTAACGAAACGTTTTGATAGGAGCCGAACGAAGCGCTCGCTATCTATTACCGCGCTTCTGAGACCGAGTCGGTGAGTCGGTGAGTCGGTTCGCGGCGCGCGGAGGGGAAATGAGAGAAGCTTCTCCGCGGCTACTCAGCCATCGGTCACTGGCTTCTCGAGGCTGAGTACCACCGGCTTTCAACCGCGTTCGAGGGTTCCCTCGATCCGTGCACGCGACGAGAGGACGAAACGGTGAGCGAGCGTCACGTCAAAGTTTAGTCGGTCGAGGGATGAAGCGCGATGCTTCGTTCTCGCAACGGCGACGACGACGACTACGACGACGACGACGACGACGTCGACGACGACGACAAGGACGACCAGCACGATGAGCTCTCCAGTAGACTTCTCTTTGACACGTTGCCCTCTCGGTTCCACTAGCCTCGTCTACAATCGAGCCTTTCTACCCATCTCTGCTTTGACCTGGTCAGCAGCCCCCCCGCCCAGCCCTCCTCGCTCGCTTCTCCCTTCTCCGCCATCTGTGTGTTGTCGCTGGTCGGCGGCTACGCGAGCTACTCTTGTTGCTCGAGCGTGCTCGCCCGCCTCGCTTCGGCTTTCTAATTAAGCAACCTCACCGTTTTCTTCCCGAGTTTTCTTTCAACCTCCTCGTATTTCGCACCGTTGAATTCGCAGCCGCGACAACAGTCAGCCTGACATTTCGCGAAAATTATATTCCATTTTAAGACTTAACGAGGTCTTTCGGGAGAAACGCCTTTCGAGTCAATGTGTGCGATATTCAAAGTTCATTTCTGGCAATTTTATGGAAATGTGCATTTTATGATCGTGATGAAAACAAACAGTTGCAAAGGAGATCATTGGACATTGCCGTCTTTTTTACAAAACCACTCCTATGAGTAATCGCACGTATAATTTTTCGATTCCTCACAGAGGAAACTTTGTGAAAAATGGAAATTAATGAGGAATCAGTGTGCAATGTTCTACTTTCCAAACTTTTTTCCGAAATATCGCAGTTTTTACTATAGATCCTTCTCTCCGAGCACGTGATTTGAGATTTGAGTGCAGCGCCGCAGTCGATAGTATTGGCAGTCCAGAGGAAAGTCGATGCAGCTTTTCAGTCCCGACGAGGTAATCTTCCATTTTCCTCGTTCTCTCGCCTCTATATATTTACCAGTAAATTCGCCTCCCTCTCCCTCTCTCTCTCTCTCGCTCTGTGCAAAGCCTCGGCCTCTGCCAGCAGCCGCACACACATCGACAGCGGCGCTCGGTGTCCGGGAGCGATTTCGAGGTCCGGAGAATTTCTGTTCCCAATTACAAATGGACAATTGGACGCCGTCGGGGCGTGACGGGGACGATCCTCGTCGCGATTACCGGATAGTGGAGCGCGATAGCGCGCTCGCGCGACTCCGAGCGCAATCTACGTGGATATAGCCTCGGCCGCTGCCGCACTATCATCGAACGAGCGGCAGGAACAACGGCTGAAGCATCATGATAGCTTCCGAATCTCAACTCGAATCTCTTGTGACACACACGTGCCGGGCGAAAATGTGTCAACCATAGGGTAGGGTTCTTGCTGACCCGCTCGACTGCAACCGCCCTGACGCGCGCCCGCACGCTGGATCAGCTGCTGACTCCGACGATTAATGTCACGGTCCACACGCGTTAATGACTATTGCCGACCGGGCAACTCGCTTGTTATATACTTTCGCGGCCGCGGAAACGTGTCTCGTGTATTTGCACCAATCAATATGCGCATCAAGGGGGCCACTCGGTCGACAAGTTTCTTTCTATTATGAGATCTACTTTTTTCCTCAACGATGATCAAATTCTGAAGGGGGTCTTCTATAGTGTCTATATCCATTTTCGAGGTGGTTTTTTGGGAATTAAACGAAAAGTTTTTCAGAAAAGTTTCTCACTAACAGTAAAAAAAAGATGAATCATTATTTCGTCGTTGAGAAAAGCAAACAGTCGACACAATTTACAATTATGGAAATGCAGATTCTCTCATCGTGCAATTTTCCCCGCGTCAAACGGCTCGATTTTCATCGAATGGTAATGAATAGAGGGAAGAAGGGAGAATACCGAGAGGGAGAGGGAAGAAAAATAAATCGTTCGACCTACTTTTCCAACGATATCCGGTTCGCGAATCGACTTTATATCGTCCTATATACGTCATCCCGTTTCTCTCGCCGACATTCGTCCCCGCTGCATCTGCCTGCATCGCGCGGCCACACTCGGGAGAATCGCGCGACCCTTCTCACTCGTCTCTGGATCCAGAACGAGCTTCCGCCATTGGATTCTTGGTGGTGTCGCAGCTACCCCACTGGCTTCTTCATTCATCCTTCTCTCGCGGCTCTCAGTGTCTCAGTTTCTCGGTCCCTCGCGCGCATTTCCACCGAAATATAGAGGTAAAATCCGCTGGCTTTGCTGCACTCTTTCCTCGTCGTTTCCGTTTCTCTCGCTTTCTCATCGTCGTCGGCGTCGTCTTCGTCGTCGTCATCGTCGTCGTCGTCGTCGCCGAGCACAGCCACCGTAGCAATTAGTTCCGCGATAAAGTTACCGCCAAGCTCGGCAGAAGCGGCATAGTCGACTCGGTTCTTGCTCCGTCCCCCTTTTCGCCTCTTCCGTCACTTCCCTCGCTCGCCGGTCGCGGGCCTCTCTTTTCTTCTCGTCTGCAGGAAAATCGCGGGCGAGCACCGTGAGCGCGCGCGCGCGCTGCACAATTAGCGGAATCCTTAAGACGGATCATTTGCAAGCTCCAATTTGCCGAGTTGATTTGGCGGAAGGCGGGCGGTTCGTCGTCGTGGCACCACCGCAGGGGCGCGCGACGCGGGAAGGGAACGCCGAGCCGGAGGGACGACAAAGGGAGTGATGGTAATACGACTGTGGCAGTCACGGCGAGGGTGAAGGATGACGGGGTAACTGGGAGGGGGGAAGGGGAAGGGAGCGCGGGACAACCGACAGACGAACGTCGACCAAGATGTATGGAACAGACGCAGACAGCCGGGCTCACCGTGAAGAATCAGAACAGTGAATGGTTAAGTGTCGACGAATGAGGGTAACAACGTTCAATTAAGGGAAATTTATTTATCTCGCTCGTCGCCGCGAGGCGGTCGCTTTGTAGAAATAGAGCCTTGAACGTTAACTATCACTAGGGATATTCTGTACGCGAAACATTGAGGTAGTATGAGCGGAATACCTGGTCAGTAGAAAGTGTACGATTTTTATTGTGGAATATTCTGTATGTGAAAAATTAAGGTGGTACGATCGGAGTACAGAGTCAATTGAAAGTCCATATTTTTAATTATGGAATATTCTGTATGTGAACAAATTAAGATGGTATGATCGGAGTACAGAATCTATAGAAAGTCCATATTTGTAATTATGGAATATTCTGTGTGTGAAAAATTAAGGTAGAATGAGCGGAATTACCTAGTTTATAGAAAGACACGAGGCATTGTTTTTGTGCTTTTTTTTCGAAATTTTCATGTCAGTACATTCAGGATGGTCCAAAACGTCGAAAAAACATGGTTTGCACGAAATGTCTGTATGTGTGTGTTTGTGTGTGTATGTGCAGATTTCGTTACTTACACGATTACTGCCGTAATTTTCGATTAATGTTCTTCAAATTTGTACTTTCGCGGTCGATGGCCATCTCGGAATTGCGTTTAAAAATCTTCCCTCGACCAGATAGAACGAATCGCCCGTCTCTCAACAGATTGCGTGAGAAAAGTTGAAAACACTCGCCGCCACCAACTTCATATAACTTTTCGATGTTTTCCCGCCGAGGGTGAACCGCGTTGTCCGCCGATCCGCGTTGCCCACGCTCACGGGCGCGTGGGAACAATCGTCGAGCGGGGGGGGGGGGGGGGGGGGGGGTGGCAGGGGGGTCAGAGGAGCCGCAGACAGCCGACGGAGCTGGAAAACCGAGAGCCGGAAGTCGACGATCGTGCGCAAAAAGTAATTTCGCGGCGCGAGCGCCTTGGAATCGAGCGTTGCTGAATGTGCTGCTTTTTAAACCGTTCTCAAACCTCTCCTCGCCACCCGCCGCTCCCCTCGTTCCCCTCCCTCTCCCCCCTATACCGCAATCCGCCCGTTCACCACCCCTTGTTCCGCGCTTTCCGCGCCGCCTTCGTCACTCCCGCTTCAGCTCGCAGCCCGCGTTTTCCCTCCACTCCGCGCGGCGGCAGCAGCTTTCGAAACGTTCTATATACAGGGTGATCCAGAATCCCCGCACCAAACGAGATCCGGAAGTCCGAAATGATCCCAGGAACGCGTGTGCAAAATTTGAGATTTTTATTCCCAGTACTTTTTTAATGAGAGCCGATTTATTATGACAGCCAATTTCAACTTTCTCTTAATTTGCCTTTAACTTACTTTCAACTTTCTCTTAATTTGCCCTTAACTTACTCTCAACTTTCTCTTAATTCGTACTCAAGTTGAGAGTAAGTTGAGGACAAGTAGAGAGTAAGTTCTTCCCCAACTTACTCTCAACTTGCCCTAACTTACTCTCAACTTGAGTACGAATCAAGAGAAAATTGAGAATAAGTTAAGGGCGAATTAAGAGAAAGTTGAGATTTGCGGTCATAAATCGGCTCTCATTAAAAAAGTATTGGGAATACAAATCTCAAGCTTTGCAGATGCATTCCTGGAACCATTTCGAACTTCCGGGACTCGTTTGGTGCGGGGATTCTGAATCAGCCTGTATACATTCTCGACTTCGGACGCTGCCGCGGGGCTTCGCCGCCGCCTCGCCTCCTCATCATAACGAACGTATTTCGCTGATCACGAATAATTTCTTTCGAGAGCTCGTCGAGAACGGCGGAACTGCCTTCGCTTCTCCGCGTCGGCGTCACTCTTTTGTGTCTCTCTCTCTCTCTTCCACTTGTTCATGGCATTCGACCGGGCGTCTCTTCACCCTCCTCCGACGACGCCCGCACGGGAGCCGGCTGAGAAACAAGGGGCCGGCATCGCCGCATCGCGCGCGAGATCACCAGATCGATCGATGTATACCGAGTCGAGTCGTTTCGCAAAAGATATTTTCACTATCCTGCACTTTCCACGCGGCTCATTATTTCCCGTTTTTCTTCACCCCCGACGCGATTCGCTCTCGTCTCGTTCGCGCCGTTCGTTATCCCTCACTCGGGGGCCTCCGCCGCCGCCACCGCCGGCGCATCGGCCTATTATACTTGAATTGCTCTCGATGACCGATTGACGAGAGCGAGCGGCAAACCGTGTTCCGAACGCCGATGGAAATTACTGTAGCCCGTAGCCGCGACGAGGAATCGGTGTCGAGGGTCTCATTAAAATTCATTTCTTTTCGCGACCCCGACGGCCGTGATTTATATGTATAGCTAACGCCAGACAGCGCGGCTTCGTTATTTCGTCGTTATAGGCGCACCGTCTGTGTCCGGCCGAGATGACGTGATTATGCGCCGGGGAAACACGGGGTTAATAGCGTCGATGAGAGGGAAATTGGTGCATTATGCTACAAGGGAGGTGGAGTTTGATTTGCACGGGCCGGAAATTCACCCGAGCTGAAACAAAATCACTCACCCTCCCTCGTAGCATTAACGCCGGACAATTTAGGATCTATGCGAATCCCAAGTTAATGCGAATTATATTATTAATGGATCAATGCGAATTTCCTAATCGTTGCGAACTTCGCAGTGCATTTAATGCTTAATTCCAGTTTCACATCTTTTTCTTTCTGCCGTCTTTTTCATGATGTTTTCAATGCGTTGTTGTACAAATGGGGTAAAACGGGGCCCCCCGTTGTTATCATCGAAAAAAAATTAGGGTAAAATCAATTCCCGTCTCCGTCGTAAGTTTGGAGGCTCCTTTCTTCGTCAAAAGTTTTTTCCCACTGTTCTTTGAGATTTTTGTTTTTTATTCGTGGGCTTAATCTTCAGTAGCGGTTTTTTTTTCTCCATCAATCCTTGCCTATACGGCGAATCCGTCACGACTCAAATGTGCTTTTGTGTCACATTTTAGTAAAAGACCCAAATAATCGGTAGTGAAAACCGTAAGAATATTTTCTGGCGGGCGTGACTTTGCAGCCCGAGTCGAAGGCAAGTGTTGCAATCACACGAGTTCAGAAAATGTTTTTCCAGCGTGTTTTGTAGAAAATGTTCGTTCACTAGATGCGAAAATGGTCCATTATCGCACCAGGCGAAGTGAAAAGTATCAAGAGTCTGACGGGACGTCTCTTCCTTTTAATTTATTTTCAATGCTATCACGACCGACCTATATACCGAGGGAGGTTCCAACACCGTTCATTAATTCATCGCTATTACCCGCCCGCTTTATCCGACGTCTCAGCGACAGCGGCAGCGGCAACAGTGAGACACAAAGTACCGCGACAACGAGGATCCTAGACAATATTTATTTATTCAAATTGATTCTTTATCGTCTTCGCGAGGAACAAAGTTGGGTCAGTAGAACCGTCGAGCGCGCGAAAGAAAAGAGAAAAAGTTTTATAGAAAATAGAGGACGCCGGGCGAACCAGCCGGCGTCTTCCGCTCCAATTTTTTTCCACCCCCGCGTCCCCCTCGCCACCCACCCTCTTGTTCGTTTACGCTGCACTATGGAGGACGCCTTGTCGCGCCGGTGTGGCAGCCTCGGGTTGCCAGACGAGAAAGTGCAGGGATTAGGATGGAAGAAGGAAGGGTTGTCGGACGACGCAACGGGTGAATAGGACGGTGTTTGGGGGTGAAGCGTCCGGGCCGTGGAATGCCAGGGGGTGCCGGAAAGAGTTTCGTATGCGGCTCGCGCAACCACGGACACTACACGTGACCAGCGTATAGGCTCGCCGTTTCGTTCACCACGTCCCCACTCGAAACCTCCCCAGTCCCTTCACCCGACGAGAGTGAGTTTTTGAATCGCGAGACCCCCTCGACGCCGGTTTCGAGCAACCCTTCCGCGCCTCTCTCGCTCCTCCTCCACACCCTCGCGCACACTAAACTATCCCGCTGCTTTACCGGCGAGAAATCAATATATCCTTTCACTCTTTCGTTTCACAATTCACGCAAATTCCTCCTCGAAGCCTCTCCAACCCCTCGAGACATTTAAATTATTCATGCACACGGTGTGATTCGAGAGGAGAAAAAAGAGCGGAAAAAAAACCGTACCCGGTTGCTACGTTCCGTGAATATTGAAACTTGTCGTGCTTGACCGTCGAACTTGAGGGGGGCGCGGGTTGCAGTCGTGAGAGAAATTACGAAATTATTTCCAAAGTTCGTAGTGAGAATGGGGTGTCGGCGTTGTAATAATAATCGATGTTCCGATGATTATTGACAAACATCGATTCTTCGTAATTGATCTTTTTATAATCAATTCTCCATAGTTTTTTTATTTTAATGACCGATTCTTTTGACATCGACTTTTGTCCTCAACATCACCCATCCCTAGGGATCCGTCCGAAAAGATAGGGAATATGAAAACCATTCGCCAAGAATCGTTGAGCATAATCCGACGGTCAACGTCACGGGGATTACGCATTGGCGCAATAATAAAACAAACGAGACGCATAAATATATAACTGACAGGGAGCCGTTCGTTACCCTCGTAAATATCGTCGTGCTTTCAATGTGGAGGAAATAAGGAAAGGGTGGGGGGAGAGAGAGAGAGAAAGGGGCAAAGTTTGCCGTTACCGGAGGCGTGGAAAATCGCTTGGTTAGCCCGGAGCCTACGGTATATCGCCCGCGCGGCTCGCGCATCCACGCGCGGCTCAAGCGCATATTTTTCTTCATTAGCCGGCGGGGGGAAGCTCGCGTTGGTAAACTGAAAACAATTATGCAAATTCACCGTCTCCACCTCCGTCTGTTCTTCTCTCCTACCCGCGTTTCTCGCGCCCCGCGCTCTTGCATTGTCTCTCGGCTTCGCTCTCCCACCCCCCCAGAGACCTCGCACCTTTCCGTTCGCTTTCGTTCCGGAGGGCGAAAAAACGAGGGGCCGCTCGCGCCGCCCGCGCCGCCCGACAAAACGGCGGAGGGTCGCGATAGCGCGGCGTGACGGTGTCCCGGAGCAGACGGAAGGAGAGCGAGGAGAGCGAAAGTTACGGATAATAGCAGTCGAACAAAGAGAAACCGGATAACGTGACGTGGACAATGGAAAGGGGGAAAAAAAACGCGCGAGGGCAGGGTGGGATCGGGAGGAGTCGCGGCGGCAGGCAATTCCTTCCTACGCACGATTGACTTTGCGCGCCGGGAAATATACTGTCAATCTTTTTTTAACCGAATTTTTCTATTCGAAATATCTTTTATTCATTCTTCCACTCGTTCGGAGGTGGGAAACGCGATGTCTGGCTTATTAGTTGCTTCGAATAGACAGTTCGTAGCTAACCCTACTAATACATATTTGGGCCACGTTTAAGGAGGCCGAGTCAGTCCAAAACGTTCCATTTTATTATGGGAATTTTTTATCATGGGAATTTTTTTCTTCATCGATGAAAAAATTTGAAATAATTCTGTTATTTTAGGATCGCAGGGAAGAATTTTTTGTCACTGGTTTTATCGGTTGGGTCAACCGGTTCCGTCAAAACTAGATTTGAGGGTTTTACACTCTGTGCATGATCTAGAGAACACAGATCAACGGCGTCTGTCGGAGAACACAGCTTTTAAAAAATTTCCATTCTTTTTTAATAAAACTATGAGTTTAATTGGACGTTACCCTTCTTAGTTTAGCGGAGTCGGGAGAAAACAAATATTTTCGATAATTTTTTTGTAAAATTTGTATATTTTTTTTTTCTTGTAGGCCATAAATTTCAACACATTTTGATTTTCTAGAAATATATGTACGATGAATCTGTCCCAAGATTAAGCCGTTTCAATGAAAAATGAAAAAATTGAAATATTCCGGCCAAATGTATTTTTACGAAAATCTGTAATTTGGTGCATCTATAGATACCATTGAACCTGGTTTTTAGAATATTTTTTGAGAATTTTTTTGTATGTGGCGAAATTACGATGGAATGACTTATATATGTATTGACGCGAACTTGAAAGCCAAATCGAAACGGCTTCGAAGACGATCGAATTTTAATACTTGCGCGGTTTTTTTTCCTTTCGCGCTGTTTGGACATTAATAAGCGAAAAGACACAGGAAAATCGGGAAGAATTTCGAGTGCGAGCGCCGCGTTATCTTGCGCGGTCGAACGAGCTCCCATAATGGAAGATAAAATTGACTGGCCGCGTGGAAAACGAAGGAAATGGAAGAATCGAATGAACGCATTTTTGTCGGGGCCGAAAGCATCGGGTGTTCTCGTCGTGGGGCGAGGGGTTCCCACTATCGCTCGAGGCTGCGTGAGAGCATTCAACGCGCCCGTCAAAGCTCCGATTCCCTTGCCCGCCTGACTGACTGCCTATACATACCCTTGGCACGCCGCCCCTCCGACAATCCAGGCCACCCATTGTCATTGGTTCACTCGTGGCGGCTCTCTTGCTCCAGGTTGCGAACACCACCCACAGCGGTTCCGCAGTCTCGCACGCTCCTACTATAAGCAGCAGCTTCACCGTTTCGGCCCGGGTACTCGTATGTAGGCTTTCATTAGCCGCAGGAAATTAACTGGGCGCTCGCTGCCATTGCCGTTGAGCGCAGCTCTCGCGCGTACATCCCACGCTCCTTTCCAACGAGATACAACTTTTTCGAGCGCCACGTCAAATTCAGCACGCATGCAAATATGTAGGAGGAAGTGGCCAACAGTCACCCACTTTTTACTTAGATTCTTCTGTACTCTTATTCAAAGCACATTACGACATGAAAGACGTTCCATCGGTTTTATTCAACCTTTGGTCGGACACTGAGCTTGCAATAATATATTTTTGACATATGTGCGTGCGAAGTTCGTCTTCTCGTGCCTGCGTAGCGGGCGCGAAATAGTCGATTTTCGCATGTTATTGGAGAATTTATTCGCACACTCCGAACAGTGCGCGAATAAAATTCCATTGAACCCGATTTTTACAAAAATGTTCAGCATTTTGTTTCTTTGGGTGGCGAAATTACGGTGGAATGGCTCATACATCGATTATTAATGGATCATTGCGACTTCGGTAATCGTCAATCGGGGCAACGAAAACTTACAAATCCGTGTAACATGACAGGCAAACAGACCGACGAATACACGATTATGGTTGTTACAATGAACACTTGATGCAAATTTCCATAAAAATTCGGTCATCGCGTAATTTCTTGGCCATCATTAAATAACACTTGTTGCGACATTAATTAAAACAACGATATTGACATAGTGCTAATTACATCGAGTCGTTTGAGCCGAAAACTCGACATCTGGTAGAGACAATATACACGGAAAATGAAATAACGTTCGCGTTGATTATAGGAAAATCGATATTCGACGTGGACACAATGGCAATAGACAGTCCTAGTTAGCCGTCAAAGCTCGTCTCTCGATCGATCGCGTCAGAGTGCACGTCGAGCTCTATATACCTGTATATTACAAGCTCGTGTCAAGCTCGCGTCCGTCTGTGCATCGAGTGAGAGTCCATCACCGGGTAGGGGGTGGTTTAACTAGACCGCTGTCGGAGCCAGATTTGCATCAAGGAAATTATGCCGCGCGAACGCAGCGAACATTATAATAGCCCGGGTAACCGTAAATCGCAACTTGAGGAAACTTTTCGGGGCGAAGTTTGAGGGTCGTTGGAACGCGTGAAACTGAAATTACGGCGATCAACCGACAGCGCGCGGCATTGCGCAGGTGGGGAAGTAGAAAGATTCGGTATTCACTCAGACGTGGCCGCGGCCGCGCGGCGCGGTTTCCGAGTGCATATAAGCCGGTCGAAATGGTGGCGCTGCACGCGTTTCCGTCTCGCTCGTCGAGTCCAGTTTCCACCGGGAACCAAAACACGCTCACCTTCACGCCACGCCGTGACTGAGCGTCGGACTCAAGTGAAGTCTAATCGAATTAACGTCAGCAGACGTCCCGGCTCGCTCGGAGCTCCGGCGCCCCCCCGAAGAGTTCGCCCATGTTCCGTCTGTTAATGCCTGGTATATCGGTCTCTCGGTTACGTGTATGTTCTCCGAGCAACAAACTAAAGCGCATTCCGTCGAGTCGCTCACGCATAATTAATTAAACGAGTCTGGCAAATTAGGCAACAATTCGCGAACACCGTTCAGCCATTTGCGCCGAGCTCGACGAATTTCTCTATAAATACGCGAATATATAACGAATCCCGCATTACTGCGAAACGCTCGATTATACGTTTAACCACGATTCACAGTGACTCGCGTGTCGTGCGGAAATAATGCTGAATACCATTTTCTATTGACCGAGATGATTTCATTGTCTTCGTAAGGTCGGCAACACGATTCATATTTTCCTGCATTATTTCGAATCGCGTTTTTCGCATATGAGTAGATACCAAAGTTGTGTTCTGGAGTGAATAATTCGAGGCTCGTCTGTGTCGAGGCTCCACGTCAATCTTGTGACGCCAAAAATACTGATTTTCATTCGCTTGCCAACCACCGCGTGAATATGTATTAATACATTCCAGAAATACCTTTGGATTGTCTTGCTATGAAAACCGAATAATCCTTAAAATACGGCTTTAATTCTTTATTTACGTGGTGCCAATTAATCCAATTAAGTCGTCCAATTAAGAGATCCTGACGTGCAAGGCACAGTATGAATATCATAGCGACCATCACAGAAATACCATCGCGCAACCTAAATGTTATTAGTGTTTATGAAACCAAAAGATAGGATGGTCCATTATTTTTACCATTCTTTTTTTTACCCGCTACATCATTCAAGTTGCCGGTGACAGTCGCGACCTCTAAATATTTTTAGATCTCAATAATTATCTTTTATGTTTGTTTGTGCTTCTTTCACTTTTTTGCCCATTTGCAATTACTTCGGACTCTGAAACCACCAGGTAACAACAAAAATCCCGCTACGAGAATTTTCATGAAGAATATTGAAACGTGACAAACTTAAAAAACGAAAATAGAAATTCGTTCGCGACCTCTAAATATTTTTTTCATCTCATCGATGATTCACGAGCTTTTTTCCCCCTTATGGAAATCCGTGTTCGGGGGATCCTGGCAAAAAAGGCAATGGCAAATAATGGTCCATCCCACTATGTAGTCCTCACGTCGCAATCAAGCGCAGACTCGATGAATCCAGAATCCACCCCGAGGTCGCAGTCTCACTCATCAGCTAGATTCCCATCCCCATCTATTCCGGAACCATCGATGACTCCGCTCGTTCTTAATAACGTCGAACCTCGGGACGTGCGAGATACCTCCCGATCCTCTTTTCATCCGAGCGCGTCCGCGCTTTTCTATAAGACACAATCCATATCCTCGTGACTTGCGATACAAAGCCATGAGTGTTGGTCGTAGAACGATCCATCTTGAGTGTTATATATTATGCTACAGAACGCGCAGGCTATCGCTCGCCCGACTCTCTCGATAAAGCTGAGGTTTGCACGGAGAGAAGGATCTAGCAAAAATTATCAAGTTTCTACCAGAAATATCGCAATTTTTACTAGATCCTTCTCTCCGTGTGTTACGTCGTTCCCCGGTACCGACCGACGATCCCTACTCAGCGACTTTGTGTGGATGAGATCCCAGCGTTGAAGCACGGACCCCGTGTGCTGGTCCTGTTTCGCTGCACCGCTGCTGCTGATGCCTCGCTGCCCGCAGCGGTGCGCTGGCCAAGAGTAGCCTAGACACGAGGAGACCCGGGGTGATGGTCGAAACAGCTGCTAAAGCGGGGCTGAGCCAGTGTGGAGGGGTGAATGAGGTTCAAGGGTGGTGGGTGGGTGGTTGAAAAGGGGCTGTAGGTGGTTGGCACCCAGCGAAGCAAAGGGAGAGAACCCAGCGTGTTCTCCATGGTATTCAATGGTCACGCTCAATGCTCGAATTGACAATGCCTTGAGCCTAATTACATTCCGGCCTGGCACCGCGAGCGTGCTACCTCGCTTTGTTCGCAGCTAGCTGCTACGTTACCATATACGCTTACTCCTACTAATACTACTGCTACTACCACTACCACTACCACTACTACTACTACTACTACTTCTACTACTACTACTACCACTATTACTACTACTACCACTGCTACGGCTGCCTTTCGTACGCTCGGTCGCCCTTCCTCCATTTTGCATCGAACACTGCCGGGAGAGATTTGTACGTAGCGCAGGCCGAAAGCTCTGAAATATCGTGGCTTCGAGACCCGCTTCCAACCACCCCCCTCTGCCCCCGTTTGACTAGCGAAGCACTCGAAACTCTATCGGGGTGGTCCCTCTTTCAACTCGAGAATTTCAGCGGCGCAATGAGGAAAGAAGGAAAGAGAGAGAGACAGAGGGGGGGGGGGGGAGGGGAAGAAGAGACACGACCGAAAAACAATTATTTGAGAAGCTAAGTGGCCTCAATAGCACTCGAATGCCACGAGAACCAGAAACGTATCCGGCTCAGCGCATTGCCTTAATATACTTTGCGTTCACCCCTATTTCGACACTCCAATGTCAACTCAATCGACCCTTCCGCGCCGACTTACTCTTATTAATTCTACGCTCACGCGTATCCCGACCGTTCGATTCGCCGGGCAAACAACAAACATTGACAATCGATGCGCGAGTCGCAATTACGCACGAGTTTCCGTTGGCTCTGATTGACTTTGGAACAAACTGGGGATCGAGTTGTGCGAAGATTCGACGTGTATTTGAAGTAACGTCGCAACATACGAAACAGGTCGAATAAAAGTAACAACATTTTTAAAAGTAACAACATTGACTGAGTAGAGAAACTTGATTATTATTGTTAAATAATTGCTCCGTATTACTATTATTCGTTAATATAATTATAAACAAACCCAATTGTATAAACTTCATTTCTAAAATATTTGGAAATTCATAACACTGAAACAAATTTCATTTTCGTTGAACGAAAAGTTGACCCGTCTATTTAACCGATGATTCCCGGAATTATTACCGCGTCCCGTTACCACGAAAAAAAAAAAAAAATAAATGTCGACACGATAGCCGTGAGTAATAGGGGAAAATGGTGGGTGTCAATTAATACTAAAACCGCGTAATCCAGGCAGGTGCTTCGCGAGCCTATCACCGGGGTCAACGGGCCGAGCGCGAGCGGCCGAGCTTATCGCAAGAGCCTGTTCTGGTTTTGGCTCAATGTGTGACAGCATCGCGCGCGGCAAATGTACCTGTCCGTGTGTATCCGCACACAGCGCGGAAGGATTCCGCGGCTGCCGAGGACCGCGGAGGGGTGGCAAAAATAAAAACTGCGGATAGATCCCGTAGTATCGGTTTCGCGGGGCCGGGGGTGGCGCGGGGGGCGGTAGTCCAACCCTAGTGGCGCACCGCCGCAGCGTCATCCATCTGCAGCTGGACGGGGGACGTGTGCGGCGCGGCAAGTCCGGGCCCGCGTCTACTCGATCCTCTTCACAATATTAAGCCCTTTTATTAATGGTCCCGGGCGGGTGGCATCGCGTAATGGTCTCCCGATCGATTAATCGAAATTCGATACTGCGTCGGCTCGGCTCTGTGTGGCCATACGCTGTGTGGCCTCGTGCGGCACGGGGATTACCGACAATAAGTGGGGCACAGTCGTCGGACGACCGACGCTCAGCCGCATGGCCGGTTTGCAGTGAATCACCTTTGCGAATCACGCGGGAGAGAATGCGACACAAACGTGCCAATAACCGGTGGCTCGGCCGAGCGTCCAAGGGTCAATCACCGCACGATGTACTCGAGCGTGGCGATACTGACAATAAGTGGGGCACAGTCGTCGGACAATCGAGACAGTCGTTTGGCCGGCCTGCCGTGAATTACCCGCGCAACACGTGGGAGAGAATGCGACAGAGACATGCCAATGACTGTCGACTGGTCTGTGCATTTCGGGACCTATCGCTGTACGATCCCCCGCACTATATGTACCGCGGGGTTCGGTAATTACCTCTCGCGCTAAGGGCAACATGTGCCCTGTGCACACGCCCTTTGTGTAGCCCCCGGCTGAAAATCGGCGGCGTTACATGTCCGGCGCTAGTCGGGAACTGGCCGGGCCCTGAACAGGAACGCACATGGTATGTTAAATTTTACTATACGGTATATTAAATTTCATTCCTTTGGTGTTAAACTTAGAAAAGCATTTAACTGAAAGGAAAATACTTTTAATCCTCACCAACCAGCTCGATTATTCACTGCAATGCGACGGTAAGCTGCCAATAACTGTCGATTCGGCCGACCGTTCCTGGACCAATCGCTGTACGATCGTCCGCGCTGTGTTGCCGCGGTTCGGTGCGATTGCCTCTGGCACTAAGGGCAACATCATGCGCTCCGTGCGTGTATACGTTACACGCGAGTTTATGTTTACCCGAATATACGCAGCCAGTGTTGGGTGGAGGGGTGCAGTGGCACGGTGGTTGACTGCGCGAGCTCACACGCAGTGGGCCCGGGTTCGATTCCCGCCGATATCGATAGAATTTTTCTATGTGTTTTTTCCGCGCGTCCTCTTTCTCTCTGCGGTGGTTCGCAACCCCCACCGTGAAAAATAGTAGGTCCAACAATTGGCATGCGCCAATTATGGTTACGGTCTCGGGTTCGATTTCCGGTGCCGAATAGCGTGGCTGGCGGAAAAATTGACGAGCAACGACGAGGCTCAGCAGGTACAGAGCGTACCGCACCTAAGAATAGCGACGGGCAATATTTGTCGATTTTCTCAGATAATCGATTTTCTTCTCCGATGTTTGTCAAAATTAGGCGATGTTCGATGTTTATTTATGAAACATTTCGTTGTCACTTAAATAGTTGCCAATACTAGATTTTTCTCTCAGTGTATGACCGTGCCTGTGCGCCCGTCGTTCACAAGTCAGCTGACGCTTAGACTTGCTCCGGTGTCGAATGAGATAACACAGAATGTTAATATCTTCAATTTATTTAGACGTACATAGGTTATACTCGTACATGTGACGCGCATACATTGAATATGTATACTCATGGATATTCAGTGTATGTTCGATGTACATAAATAATTGTGTACTTTGCAGATACATTTCATATACATGGGATACGATATGAAGTACACGTGTATATCCATTGGACATTGTGTATCCGCTAATGAATATGCAATGTGTATGAAATGTATGTACGAATGCTATATGGGTTATGTCGAGCAAATTCTTGGTTACGTACTTTAGTACTCAGATATGTGAACCAATAACTCGGACGGATCGCTATCGTGCTATGGGGGCCTTTTTTACTTTGACAAAATGGCGGCGGTTTAAACAAAACGTATCGAATTTAGCTTTTTTTACAGTTTTTCGTAAAAAAGAATAGCGTGAAGAGTGTTCTGTCAAAATTTGAAATGAATAGCTTGAAAACTCTTCCTTTAATAGTGGACACCGTTTTGAAAAATACCATTACGAGAAAAAAGCGTTTGAAGTGAGACATTTTCATATAAATCATTTACTTACGATCACTCGGCGATGCCAGGTCCATTCGAAATAATTCGAATTTAAATTTTTTTATTTGAGTGAATGTTTATAACAGTGTATACTATCCGATAATGCAAAAAAAACGATTTCTTAAAAATGTCACACTTTGATGAGCCCTTAAAATCAATTAAAAAATGCAACCCAACCATTTCTTTCGAATCAATGAAATGTATTTTCTCGGTGCGAGACCGCGATATGAGGAAGGGCGATGTAGTGTGGTTTGAGGCGCCCGTAACCCAGAGAGGATCGGCGTACGAAAACCCATACATAGGATACCGGAGTTGCGATGATGATGTGCTAGGGTGACCGGAACGAGAGCCGCAGTTTCGCGCGCAGGTACCGTGGGATTTCGACGAAGGCCGGTGACGAGGGCGAAGCACGACGGAGGAGCTGTTCATGGGAAAAGGAAGAGCGAGATGGAAATGGGGCGGCTGGACGCAGCCACGCGGGGTTCTTAAACTCACTGCGCCCGCACTGCTCGTAATAAACTTAATAGTGTCGTAAACGTCCTCGGCTATACGTGCCCGGGGTGCGGGACCCCAATGTGGTGCGTGTAGTACGTGGTGTAGCGTGGGCCACTTTGGTCGTTCACTCGGTCGGTCGGCGAAATCCCGCCGAGCCGCCGTCGACGCCGCCGCAACCACGGACCGATGTCGTCACAGAGGCCGGACCATTTTGTAACGTCCACCCACTTGTGCCACCAATGAGAGAAAGCTCGGCTAGGTTTTACGGCCGCTCGTGACCGCGAAGCTCTCTGCTGACTATACCTCGCGCTACCTTCCTCATGACGTCCGTACATGACGGCCCTGTCGCACTTTCGTCATTACTTTCTCTTTCTTTCTCGTTTCCTCTCTCGGATTATTACGGACAGTTTATAGCTGACGGTTTGCAATAAAAATGTTATTATTGTTATTAATAATGTGGCGGCTTTTTACCGAGGTGTATTGTTTTTATCAGCGCGACCGCGCGCCACAATCCGCTGTGCGCGCCGCGCGCGCGTTACCACGGAAATCGATTCGGAATATTGATAGCGGCGCTAGAGGGCCCGAAGAGGCTTATCGGTTACCGAAAGCCGCTCAACCTCATTCGATGCAGAGATTACTCGCTTTGGTGGAGTTTTCGGGACATTTTATCATCCCCGTGCGCGAATCACGCGTGTGGTGAAAGCGGAAAAAGCTGAAATTAAGGCGCACACGCATCGGGCGAACTCCGGGTTCGGGTCGCGGTATGAGATTATTAAATTCATTTCTACTGTTGACTCGCGCGGCGAGCGACTTATGAATAAAGGAAAATTGAAGCGACGGGACGGAAAAAATATGGAGCTGCAGGAATTTTTCTCGAAATCCCAAGCGCGCGTTGCATGAAAACGGAGGCTCCCTCACGCAGCCAGCGAAAATAATCCGCTTACAGCGCGAGTAAGTGGACGGGCGGGGGGGAACGCATTCGGTGAAAAAGCGACCTCCGCGCCAGACACGGCACACTGTATTACGGATTTATATGGCTTAATTGATGACCGCAGACCCGGAAACCCGTACGCTCAGAATTCGCTGCTCGGTGTCACTCACGTCCGATGTTCTGTCTGCTAGAAAGCTGAACATTGAAAAAGTCGTGTTTCTGTTTTGTTTTCCAGGTCACGAATATAACGTTGGTCGAAACTTCATTTGGGGTCTTCTATCTTTTTTTTTGTGGACAGTGTGAGCCCCAAAATAAATGCGGTGTTTTTTCTGTCATCTCTGCCACTATTTAAAATCGACGGTTCTCTCCGCTGATGTGGACTTTTTTATGGTGTTACCCAATAAAGTGTTAATATTGATACTTTTCGGGTTGTGAAGTTGACACGAACGATTTCGTTTAACTTATTTTCGTGTCAAATTTACGTCAAACATACGTCGTAGGAAATCAGTCGATCATTAATCTGGAGGACTGCCGATTCGTGTTGAATGTCTCGGCTCTGTCACACAGCTTGTGTGCGGTCTCGGTGGATCAGACAAATTTTTTTCAGAATTTTGTGTCATATTTGAAAATTGTGTGTTTTTTTTTCTAAACGTTAAAATAGAAAAGGAGAAAACATTCTGAAAAAAATCATACATATGCAGACAAATAAAAAAAAATGTCATAACAAAAAAAATGACTCCGGTGGAGCGTTTAGATACCACTCCAAAAGTTTCAACCGCAGTCGGTAAAACAGGACCTGCTGCTAATGTGGGGCTCAATTTCGACGGGAATCGCGCGAGTTCCAGCGAGACAGCGCCGCGGTGATCGCGTGAATGCGATAGAGAGGGTGACGAGCCGCGTCCCCTTAACGCTCGACTGCGGTAATTCAACGCTTCCGGTCTCGTGATTCGTTATACCGACACAGATACAGTGTGGTATTTCCAGTGTACGGTGATCCGAATGGGAGGCGATATGCGGAGAGGCGGATTCGCCGCTAACGTTGCTGACGTTTCGAAAGCCACCACCACCGCCACCACCATCTCTGCCTATACTCGTCATCTTCTGTCTCGACCCGCGCGCTCGTCATCTTCTCTGATCACTTGAAATTCTCTCATCCGAGCTTCCTATTCTCCTGATTTCATTCCGCCTCCGCGAAAACAATGGGCTGTCTCAATTCAAGTAGCTGCGTCCGCTCAGGTAAATTAATTTAATTGCAAAGTCACACAAGCACCCGACGCTTTCGTCGCGCGTACCGATATGGGTCATATCGGTAAGTCGACTCGGCCATACCGATTCGACCTGGGTCGGACCCTCGACATCTCGGATTTCGTCCACGATTTTTTCTGCTATTATCCCAACTGTATAAAGGGATCGAAAATCTTTTCCGATAAAAAAAAATTATATGAAACAGTCACAAGTTTTCAAAATGAAAATAGTGGAAACAAATGTAAGCCTAGACCCAAAGTGGGCTGGGATTTGTTTCTATCTTTTTCGGAGTTTTTCACTTTTTCTATTTTTTTTTACGATAAAACAATTCGAAGAAAATAGAAGCCCACTCTGGGTTAAGGCTTAAAAAGTGTTATAGATGCGGTATTTTAGAGTATTTTTTTAGATCTTTAATTGCGGACTAACGATATTTTTGTTTTTTGAAAATTGTAAGTAATTAAAATTTGAGAAAAAAAAAGGAAGAAAAATCAAGCCCGTTTTAGAATCGAGACAATAACACAAAAAACCGTGGACGAAATTCGAGAGGTCGAGGGTGAAAATCCGGGTCGAATCGGTATGGAATGCCCCATATGCGGTACAGTTGAAATATTAGCATAGGTTACCGGAATTGACAGTCGGAGTCGGAGGAAAAAAGAATGATCGGAAGTGGCGGAATGTTTTTTCTTTGCCGGAAAAAAAATCACCTGCGCGGCGCGGATATCCCACGGGTAAAATCGACCTAGCGTCGGAGACGATATTCCACAAGATAAAACTTGGCGAGCGGCGATACATCTTCGACAATTACCGTCTCCCGCGCATCCCGCAGCCGCGGCAACCGCGCGCGGCGGTCCACACTGTGTTCCCAAGTTTCCCCATAAATCCGCGAATATTTTTATGTGAGAACTTTTCCACCGGGACTTCTCCTCCGCGTGCACGTCGAGAGCTATAACATCGTGGGCATAAAAGCTACGGGGTATATCCCGGCCTCTTGCCGGGCGCTATGCATAGCTTGTGACTAACGCGCACGAACGCCTAGGCCGATTTACGACTAGCCTAATCCAATTTTTCTTCTCTCTCTCTCTCTCTCTCTCTCTCTCGAGAATCTCCATCTCCATAAGCTTCCTCGCGGAGACTCACGTTTTGCCGCAGGTTCGCGTTATAAGGGACACTTATAACTCTGATTTCGATAAAGCTGTAGAGCCGTACGACTGACGTTGTCAGAAGACGGAATCGGGAGCAAAGACGTGTTTTGAAAATGTTGACTTGCGTCAAATCTGACAGGAAACTCACTAAATGAAACCGTTAATAGTTTTTAACAAATTTGATGAAATATTGAAGCCTGTGGTATTCCCGTATAATTTAGGGATAGTTTGATGTTATTCTCTTCGTGTAACTGGTTCGTAAATTGCATACATCTTTGTATACTAAAAATGTTGTAAATTTCATAACATTTTTAACAGTGTGTGGTGTATATGCGCACATAGATGGAAAGAAGAATAGAGAGTCGTCCACGTGCATGAGAAATATTTCGGGGGTTTCAGAAGGTCCGACACGTTTTTTTTTTTTTTTTTTGCAGAACGCGCGTTCATCATGTCGATGACTTTAGACGACTTTTGTGAAAATCTCGCGATTTGACAGCGGAAATGTTCGAATGGCAGAAAAAAAAATTGCGTGGATCGAGGAAGACTATTTTTCATATCTAAAGTTAAATATTCCGACGTCGCTGGAGAACTGTCTCGTTCGAGCGAAATCGTCGATAGCGCGATGCGGCGGAGGAATCTTGAAGGGTCGAGTGGGAAGGGTGAAAAAGTGTGAGGGGGGGGGGGGGGGGGCGGCTGACGCTTCCGTTGCTCGTTCGATCGAAGAGACGCCTATTGAAACGGGCGCGAGCTTTAAGCTTGCAGGAAATTGCATAAAATTGAAAAGACGAGAGCAGCCCGGGTCTTCTGCTCGCGCCCGCGGTTCCCCCTTCATTTTCTTCGGCAGGCCGGGAATAAAAACTCCGACGACAGCCGCGGGGTTGGAGGAGGTAAAAACCTGTCGACACGTTTGATTGGCCTATTCGCGACGGCTTAAATCGCTTAATGACTTTGCAGGGAATTTCATTTATAGGGTTAAGGAAGATGCGGAAACGAGCGTTAATAAACGAAAGGCAAAAAAAGATATATATAATGTTGTTTCACGATAGCTCGGCAAATTTTACTGCTCAGCCGCGCCGCTACCGAGAATCAGGTCAATCATTGCGGAAAACGAAAAAAAAAAAAGAGAAACGATAAAATGCGAGTAAGTAGGCGAAGCGAGGGGAAAAAAGACGAGACCGTGGATGGAGTTAGAAATGCTCTGGTTCCAATCCACGCCTTCAACTTTTAAACTATCAATCCAGTCGACGGATAGCCACCGCGTGGTCTTCCTGGCTCGGTGAACATCGCCGCGCACGACGAAGCAAAAAGAGGAGGAAGAAGAAGAAAAAAAAGTACGAAAATAAGAAGAAGAATGAGAGGAAGAGGAGCGCGAGTCGAGTGGTCTCGGAAGAAGAGCAAGAGGGAAGCAACTGGGGTGAACTCGGAGAAAATCAACACGATGAAGAAGAAGAAGGAGAAGAAGAAGAAGAAGAAGAAGAAGAAGAAGAAGAAGGAGAAGAAAAAGAAGAAGTAGAAGAAGAAGGAGGGAGACTGAAATGGGGGAAAAAACGATAAGACGTCGTGAACGACTCGACGTTCTGCCTCTCTTTATCTGTTCTATCTATCTCGCCTTCCTCAGTCTGTCGCGTACCTCTTCATAAAACTTGTACCGAAGCGCGAGCGAAGTCGAGGGTCCCTTTCGAGTGTCGACCGCCGGCTTTGCTTGTCTCCTCGACTTTCTCTACTTCTGTCTGCCGTCTCATTTCTCGATTTCTTCGCTGACCTCCCCTTTTTCCCTGCCGCGCACCGTCCCTCTCCTCTTCCTTCGCTTCTTTTGCGCTTTCGCAAGCTCGATCCCGTCGTCGCGCCACGGCCACCTCGTCTCCGCCTACCGCCACCGTCTGGCAATCGCCTAATGCAACCTCCTGCTCTTCCCTTTTTTCCTCCTTCGCCGCTTCCATCCGTTTGTGTCCTTTTCTATCGCCCGGATTCATGAGACTCACTACCTCGTACGGGTCGTCCGAAGCGAAGAGTGACCTTTGCGGAAAATATACCATAGGCAAGATGAGAGCAGGGAGGGTGAAAGCATGGATGAGAAAAGCGTTGCTGTGTGCTCGAGACGGCAGGTGCTCGCCTCGCGTGTTACTATCGGATCCTTTAATTAGGGAAAAGCACCATCCGTGCGAGAATGTCTACGACTCTCATTCTCAGTCCCCGGCTCCCTGTGAAACCTCCCACCCGAGACTTAATTAATCTTCGCCGAATGCACGTTATATCTCGGCACTACCGGCGTTAATTAGTCCGATGTTACTGTTGGCGTGTGGCGTTCAACAGACGCATGACTCGACGACAGCCACTCTGGTGGATGCAATATGCCGCTGATTTTATCAGCTTCACTGAGTCTGCAAAAAATGTCCCGTGCATAATTCGAGTACAATTGATTTAAATTAAATGAAAATTATTTATATTTCCGTTCGAGTGACATTTGTTGCGCTGGAAATGGACTATTAGTTACCATTTTCCAAGTAAGATTATTAAGAAAAAAAGTTTATCCTGGTTTTGTGTACGCCTTAAAGGATACTCCATAACAAGACCTCCTTAATCTTATTTAACAAGAAATATTAATCTTATTGAGAAAATGAAAAAATACTGTTAATGCATTGCGAAAATAATGGAGGACTGTGCTTGTCCATTTTTCTCAAAATTTCTCCGAAAATTGAATGAAAAGTTCGATTTTTCTTACGGCTACTCAAAAGTTCACATATAATTTTATAATCGCTACAGGTCATCGTTATAAAATCGTAACTGGAAAATAAACTGTTGCGAAAACTAAAATTCTTAAAGTAATGGGGAGTCACAACACGCTTCGAGATATAGGTTATGACATTTCAGTGGTCCGTGTTTCCCGGGATCGCACTAATATCCACATACTATTGCCATACCGACGTTTATCAAAATTCTCGTTAACATCGATGAATGAACATTCGCACAGCGGTTATACAGGAAATTATGAGCAATTTGGAAAATGTTCGGTCAATGGTCGACCACTTAGTCACTCTGATGCATCAACGCTATCAATTAAGCACATTGGCCGGAACAATGATTCACCGACGATTTCGACTGCATTCTCGTAATTCCGTTTTGCGCATTGCCCTCGTGTCGCATATTCGACCCACCCGGCGATATCGCCTTTCAATAAAGAGCGAGACGACCAAGTTTCAGGACGCGGCGTATATACGCGCTTCAAGTATAGTTGCCAGTCTCTCTGCCCAGCGGGGGTAACTATGTAGCTCAACGGGGCTTACCGCACGGGACCACGCGCTATTGGAGAGCGCGCATAGGGCACATAAAACTCTCCCCGTACCTTTTCCAGGCAAAGCGAACGTGTCCGCGTCCACGCCCGATATTTATGTAGTGCCGTACCGCGCTGCTCCATGTTTATGGTTTTTGCTGTGCTGCAACGGCACAACCACCACCACCACCACCACCACCACCACCACCATCACCACCATCACCAGCAGCAGCAGCAGCAGCAGCGGCACCACCACCGCCGCCAGACCGACCACCGGGGATAGAGGCATGCAAAGAACGCCGTAAAACGGCGTCCGGCGTTGGTGGTACGTTACCGAAGAATAAACGGCCTATGGGCGGTCGCATAAATTCGGATCCGGCGCTCAGCGCCGAGCCGCCGGGTTTTCTCTGCAGCTCGACCGCGCGAAATCATGAGCTAGCCCCAACTACTCTCGATATAGCTCACTGGGAAAATCGTCAGTAGCGAATGCGATGCGGAAGTGGTTCCCGTGCACCACGTTGACTTTTATATCCACTTCGAAGACTTTGGGCAGAGCCCCCTGCACTTCGGTATTTACACGCAAACGAACATCAGCAGAGATTTTTTTAAGCTTGCACGAAAAAAAAAGTTTGGTTAAATTGGTTACAACCAAAATAATTCATTTTCACGGCACTCGAGTTAAAATATGTATTTTATTATTATCAGAGATCTATGGCGCGATATTCTTCCGAAGACACTACCGAAATTCTATTGAATCGAAACACCACCGACTGTTACGATAAACGCGCTGTCGAGGCAGCAGATTTTCATCTGTCGCGCGAGTCAACCTCGCAGATACGATCAACAACCGCGCGGAGTACACTGAAGTGGGAACTTCTGTGCAGATCGGCCGCTCGGTCTGACGCTCCCCTCGCGCTCCGTCCCTCGCGACTTTTCGCCTTGCATCTCCCGCACCGGCGACGTGACTTATCGCTCGCTTTCTTCCCGAGTGTCACTTTGCTGAAGAAGAGGCCAAAGTCTCGCTCGCCGTCAAGTGTAACACCGGCAAAGAACTCTCAGTCGCTTCGCGCGCTCCCAAGCGAACTCATGGACTTCGATATCTACCCTCTCGTGACGCTCCGAACTCGAGTGTTCTTCTCGCTTTCCAACATGATAAATCATTTTTAATCTTTTTTTTTTTGTCATTCATTGAAACAGATGCACCGAAACTTGAGAAAAAATCGAGTGGATATTGACTGTACCGAGGGGACAGAAATGTTGGGGAGGACGGGGCAAGATGGGACGCATAAGCGAAAAATGGTCTTATGACGATGACCAAAGTGTATTTTTGCCGCTTTTCACTCGAAAACTCGATTCCAATCATCGATGTTGAGAGTGGCTGCAAAATCAAAATTCTGGGTCAAAATGGTACACTCACCAACCTACATTTTCAATGGTTCCGTCAACCTATGTTCTAGAAACACGAATTTCCAAAAATGTCAATGCGTCCCATTTTGCCCCGTAAAATGATGCAAAGTGAGAAAATAACAGTCCCATTCTGCCCCAGCGTTCCGTAACGCATTCCCCCGTTACGAATTTCGTGATCGACGCATTCCGAAAATGGCAACAACAAGAGATCGAAAACGCGACTGATCCAACCGACCCCTGTCAACCGATTTGCAAGCCGCGGCTCAATGCGCGGCAGCGCGCGTCGAAACAAAAGAGAGAAAAGAGAGAGAAAAAAAAAAAAAAAAAAGCGGAAACGCCAAAGTCGACGAGCGTGCGCGTGGTCACCACTAATTGTGACTCTTCTCCGCGATTATACGCGATTGGCTCCACCCTGTCGACCGCCCGGGCGTTCTCCACCCACACACCCGGCGGGGTTGCGTTTGCCCCCCCGCGCGAGAGGAAAAAAAAAGAGGCGCCACAGCCGCGCGGCTTGTCCGTGAGCGCGGAGGCACGAAATGCCGACGAGATTGAAAAGTACGATACGTGAGCGGATTTGCAATTAGATAAACCGACGGCTCCGGGGTTCTCGCGACAGAGCCAGACACAGACGGATAGATGGAACGGCGGGGGCGACTCGAGCGAGCGCGCGCGACAGAGGCAAAGCGGAATGCAGAGTGGAACGAGCGAAGTGCAAGTGAGGCATGAGAAGAGAGAACGAATTTTCTCTCTGGTATATCGGCGGAGGGAACGCGCGTACACGTTGGCGTATATCGACGCTACCGAGCGTACCGGCGGCGGTGCGCGAGCGCGATTTTCTCTCCCCCGCCTTTGCCTAAATGGTATTTTTGTCCCGTTGGGAAATCAGGCATTCGATGAAGCGACTCTTCGGCCCAGCGTTAATTCTATTTGTAGCTATTTGCTCGGATCTCGCTTCTTCGCTCGCGCGCAATCCCTTCGAGCCGCTCCTCGCGGCAGCCACTCGTGTGCGCGAATCGCGACCGGAGATTCACCCCGTTGAGCGAGCGACTCCGAGCTCGCCGTTTGCCTCACGCCGCGGTGGCTTCGTCACCTCGATTCACGTTTTATTTCACTCGCACCTGGGTTTATCAAAATAATTCCAACGGTTGCAACACTCATCTTTTCTATTTTCATAATTTTCTATAAACAACGCACGCTGGTTTTCGGGTGTTATGTTAATTGCGATAACTTCTGGATAACTTTCAATTTCAATAATCATTATAAAATTTAACAACATTACACGAGTTCCTCCGTAAAATTTTAGTGGCCCATATTCCCCAGAATGATACTACGGTAATTTCAATATTCACAACGAAAATGTCGTGGAACATCGTTCTTATTTTTATTGAAACTCATTTCGATCGAAGGTTCGAGCCCCATAACGCACTTTGTTCCGCGACAGTAGTGTTTAAATCTCATCGCGACCAAAGCCCGTCGCAACTTCTTCGAGTTTATCGAGTCAAAACGACTTCCGATAATGGAGTGAATTTTATCAAGGGCTAATGCTAAATCAGCATTGGTAATCGGAGAAGTCGGAGTGCGCGCGGGCTGAAAAGAATTGACAGAGAATAATGCGCGATTTTCAATTAGTCGCCGAGCGGTTAAAAAGCTTTGATTCGATAAAACGCTTCGATAACTGTGTAAAGGCGGTTTAATATCATTGTTCAATGATATCGATTAACCGGGTTATATAATACCGCGTTATATTTAAAGAGGACGAGGAATCTTGGGGCTGAACGGTGTCGCGCGACCGAGAACGCCGGCGATGACGATATTCGCCTCGTTTCGCGTTACTTCCCCGTCACCCCCGGCTTCTCAATTAATTCACGACGCGACTCTGCTAATCCCCGGGACAATGCGACTCCGGGCTTTGTACGTATGTATATATATCTGAATCTTCCATCCTGCGACAATGCATATTGAATTCGCGAAGACCCTCGGTACTCGTCTAGCCTGCAAACTTGGTTATAGAATCGAATTTCCCTACTATCGCCATACATTCGAAATTGCTAGTCAAATTAGCCCTATCACATTTGATTGTTTCTCAAAGGACGTCGTTTCAATGAATGTGGCTTTAAAATTATTTATCAGCAACGAAAATTCGTTCGAACCTCTGGCTTCGCTATTTGTACAACGACTGAAATACGGCAGTTATACACTCCCTGGTATTGCCTTTATAGGCATGTCCCCCGCATCTCCTGCCGAATATCTAGCCTAGAAAATAATGCCCAACGTTCTGAAACAGAAAGTTACAGTCACAATAACGATGTAATTCCACAGAAGCGTAGGAAAAAAAGATTGCAAACCACCGTGTCGAAACACGCGGGTAGTTGTCCGAGACAACGGTCGAGGCTCAACCAGTCTCATTTCTCCTCGCGCCAACCTCGCCCGTGTCTTATTTCCAGCGGCAATGTGCGGAGTTAACTTTCGCGCTCGGACAGCGTTAAATCGCCGCGGAGTCGCCGAATGGCCGGGGGAGCTTTCCCGGAACATACGAAGAGTAAGTACAAACACAGACGAAGCTTGAGTCGCGGGCGAGCGAGCGAGCGGATGTCGGAAGGATCCGGCCGCGGGCCGAGCGTGTACGGATTACCACGGGCATTCGGCGCGTGTAACGGCGGCTCTCGCGGCGGCGGCGGCGGCTCTCGCGTTTGTTCGGTAATCCCGCACGTGCGTGTGCGCGCTCGTGTGCAGGCGCTCCTGTGGACCCGCCGGTGCTGCTCCTGCGGCGGGGGTCCATCGTGGAGCGACCGGAGCCGGCGGCCAGGGTTATTGCCTTCCGTATAGTCGAGCGCCGAAGCGCAGATCAAGCAACAGCGGCGCCGCGCTACATACGTAGTGGGATACGTGGCGCACGGCTTCCGAGCGTGGAGAGCGAGCCGTGCCTGAGATTGAACGCGTAAAGCTAATTAACCGACGATACAGCGATACAGTAGTGGCGGCGGTACCAGCGAGCGGCAGCGGCAGTAGCGGCGCGGCAGCCGCACTGGCCCGGGTAATCTGGACGGCGAGGTATATAGCTTCCTCGAGATACTGCGGAGAGACCGAGAGAATATCGTGCAGCTGTGGGAGGGAGGCTGAGGAAGAGCGAGCGAGGGAGGCGGAGAGTGAAAGGGGGTGGGGGGGGGGGGGGGGGGGGGGTGAAGGACGTGGATATACACAGAGCGGGAGTCGGAGATATAACGGAACTAGGCCGCACGGAGCAATGAGAGAACCGCAGTTTTGTAACCGCATCCGCAAGATCCGTTGCGAGCAACATCCCTCGGTTGCGGCGTTGAACGCAAACGTCTACGTGCTACCCCAACCTATGTGAGCATCGCTCTCGGGCCGCGTACCCTACTCGGCTGCTGCTGCTGCTGCTGCTGTTGCCGCGCTGGTAGCGATGCTCGCGGCGCGCACCCACGTAAGTCCCCCGGCGCGCTCCGCGGTCTCCCGTGCGGTTTTCACAGCCCCCACCCGTCGTACGTACCGCGTCCAACACGACCGGCCGGAGAATCCGAGCGATGGTGGTGGTAATCGAAACGTGCGCGCGGCGGGGGCAACGCAACGGCGCGCTCTCGCCCAACGGAAAGATGAAACTTCTTGGTACCCTCGACGCGGCTCTTTCTCGTCCGCGTCATCCCCCCCCCCCCCCCCGCTCCCCCAGCCGCCCCGAGTGCGGGTACCTGTCGATAACCACAGACATGTACCGGAGTGGAGTACATTTGCCGGATGCAGTTACCGCGCACATGGTCATCCCCCATAACGGCCGCGGCCGCTACTCGACGAACAAGATCAAACGCCGCGCGACCTGGATTCCCTAGTTTATTGTACATCCGGTTCTGATATAGTATACCTTCGGTTTTCATATACAATTTGCACTTACGTGCTTATATCGTCGTTGATGCTACTGTGAAATCCGTTATTATTACTATTATTATTGTTAGTATTATTTTTATCGTCATCATCATTACCATTGTTGTTATCATTATTACTATTATTATTGTTAGTATTATTTTTATCGTCATCATCATTACCATTGTTGTTATCATTATTACTATTATTATTGTTAGTATTATTTTTATCGTCATCATCATTACCATTGTTGTTATCATTATTATTATTATTATCGTTATTATTAGAATTATTGTTATTATTTTGTTTTTACTATCCCTATATGTATATAATAAAAAATACCTCACTACCGCTGCCGCCGTGTAATATACTCGTGTAGGCCGGGGTCAATTGACACATCCAACCCAGATTTATTCGAAGCCCCGCAAGAGACTTGGCGCTAAATTTTTCGGTCGCGCCGTGGGTCCTCCAGGCCGAACCTGACCGGGGTCAAATGACACACCCAAGCCGGAATTATTCCAAATCCCTCGAGCCACTCGACCTTGTAACGACATATAACACACCTCCAGTTTTTATTATCTTTATTTTTCTAATAATAAGAATTATTATTATGATTCTTATATCTGAGTTTGTTACAGCCGTGAAATGATTTATTTATGAGAACCAGCGATGGTAATTTTTCCGTAAGATCCCACTGTACCGGAGCAGCGCGTCTGTCGGTGGGTGGTACAGCGGGATCTACGTATGGGGTATGACCGCGTCGCGAGGGTGCGGCGTATTTGGTAAAGACAACGAGTACGCCGCTCGAGCAATCAGTCCCGGTCACGTAGTACAAAATTTCTTTCTCTATCTCTCATATACTTTCGGCCCCGGTCGTCGTGTCGCGCGCGCGGCGCTCAGGGCGGCCGTTGTGTGCGTCTCGGCCCGGCTCTCGGCGGCATCGCCTCGTGCATAATTCAAACGGACGGGTCGTTATGAAAGTTTTACCATTACAAACTCGAAATATAAAGTAGGAAGAGGGGCCACGCTTACCCGGTCTCTCTCTCTCTCTCTCTCTCTCTCTCTCTCTCTCTCTCTCTCTCTCTCTCTCTCTCTCTCTCTCTCTCTCTCTCTCTCGCTTTCTTTAAATTGTATCGCAAATTGCCGTGGCTCACCGCCGAACGAACCAACCGACCAGTATAGCCGAATGCCCTCCCTATACGTTTCGCCGTCCACCAGCAACGGCAACGTCACCCTCGCGCACCCCTCCTTCCACAACAAACCCGCCTCGCAAACGCCGCGCACCGCACTCCCGCCGTCCGCCGTTGGCGCAGTCCGCCAGGGGTTTCGGTAATGGCCCGTTATACGACACCTCCGACTGCGGAATCACACCCTATATACAGCTTGCGCCGGGCAACGCGCGCGGACACTGGGCGTAATGGGAAACTCGAGCCGTGGCACTTTTTGATAAGGGCGGGACGCGCCGCGACCCCACCGCCACCCTCGGGCGCGCGCGTCTCGCGGCGAAACCGGGAATTTCAATCACCCCTTAATGAGTGATAAATGGATCGCGAAGCTCGCGCTTAATTATTCATTTTTCTTCGCTCGCGAGAGAAGCTTATGGTTCGCATGCAGGATTGTTGTTTGCTGGAAACAGCGAGGCCTGCTCCTAATGATTTACAGCGTCGTGCGTCGGTTCAGGAGGTGTTTTCGCGTAGTTTATCGACATTTTAGCGATATTGTTGTTTTCGCTACTTCGTCGCTCCGCGCTGCTTGTGATCATAGTGACTTTTCAAAAATTAATTGTTCAACCGTTACATCGGACCTGGATGATCGCGAACGACTATAATTTATACATTTCGAATACACTTTAATTCCATAGGGGGACGTTTCCCTTCCTTACCGGTCGCGAATACCCGTATTCGACGTAATCGCGGGAGAGAGGGAATACTCGTTCCCGACACGTTCTCCGAGTCGGCTCGCACCGAGTGTGCGTCACGGAAGCTACGAGAGTCCCCACTGTATTGTCGGGAGAGGCCCCGCCGTTCTCGAGGCGCCGCGGCCCCGTGACACAAAGGTCATCGCCGAAACGTCGATTGCTCGGATGCGCCTGAGTAATTGGTTTCCAAAATTGAAATAGACTGCCGCTTCGAAACTCCGGTGGGAGCACAACGGAAGCTCTCTCTTGTGGGCGCGAATGTTCCGAGCTCCCCGTGCCCCTGCACCCCCTCCGCCCCCTTCCGTACTCGCGCGGTCGCCATGCATTTCACCGGAACAACACAGCACGCAGACACCAAGTAATCTCGAGATGTCTCCATCTGTAACCCCCTTGTTCCCGGCACAATCAATGCGGATTAACGTTTACTTCCTCGTTACCGCAGCCGCGTCCGTTCGCCGACCGTCCGTGGCCCCCCGAATCCAGCTGGCTCGAGATGCACCCGGCGCACTTCTCCGCGAATCTGCACCGATCACTCTGGAATCAGCAATTAACACCCGGATACTGGTTCCCGCGTTAAGGGGGACTTCTCCTTAGGAGCTGCATTTTTCGGGTGCTCACGTTTTATTTATTTTTTTTTTTTTTAGGAAACGAACAGATGTAGACGACTGCGGTTTTTTTTTCTACCTGTTACTTACGTTTTAAAGTATACAATGGAATCTTCCTTTTTTTACGTCGAAAAAAACCTCCGTCATTCCATGAAGACATGTTTCCCGAGTATGTATGCACAATTTCAGGTCGATCGCTTAATTACAGTGGTCAGGAGAGTGGTAGCCATTTGTTTTGGATGATCGTGTTTAAGGACTTGGGACGCCGATAATTTTTAACTTAAAAAAAAAAGAAAATTCCATTGTATACTTTAAAACGTAAGTAACAAGTACAAAAAAACTGCAGTCGTCTACATTTGTTCGTTTCCCCAAAAAAAATAAAACGTGAGCACCTGAAAAATGCGGCTCCTAAGGAGTCCCTCTTAATTGTATCGACGAATCCTTCCGGAACGATATGCTCGAAAGTGTCGCGTTCGCTTCTTCGACAGTCCCCACGAGTTTCGCATGGAATCTTCTGGAGCCGGGCCAAGAGTATTCGCGTTCCCTCGCGCACCCCGCGTATCGTGTATGCGCATCTCGAATACCCAAAGAGAACAAAAAAAAATCGGAAAAAACTTGGCATGAAGCAGGACACTCGCTAGACACCGACGAATAATGCATAAACCCTTTTACCCCGAATGCTCTCTATGTCTCCTCGAGGCATTAATTCTTGACAAAGCAATTTGTCATTAGCACACGACGATAAATCGCGCGGTTACCGCGTCGTGCGGAAAATGTTGTTCCACTCTAATTCCCGCGTTGGATATCCTCGACTGCTCTATGTACCACATCCGGCGGGACGTCCGCTCCGTAATACCGCATTAATTAAGACTTCACGCTCCTTAAGTAGGTACCTCCATTATCCATTATTTTTACTTTCTTTCTGCACTTATTGGCTTGTTATATTATTTTTATTTTTTATTTTTTCGTATTTAAGTTTAAGTTTAGGTTTAGGTTATTATTTAGTGTCTAGGTTACTTTGTGTGCGGGATAGAGCTCCCTGTTTCCCAACGAAAGGAGAGTAATTTGCGCGCAGAAGTGGCGTGTTTTGACATGCCGTTCGTGAGTTAAACAAAAATTGTCAGTATCTCCTCTCCGAGCTCTACCGTTGATCGAATCCCTCTCGCTCGCCGCGGCTCCCTCGTTTTACTTCAATTTTTTTCTTCTTTTTTTTTGTTGCCTTTTTTCATCCATATCCCCCCCACCCCAATACCGTACGAGTGCAGTGCGGGGGAAAAACGAACGAGGTACCGAGGATGGCTGATGCAGCCGCCACGGAGAAAAAGAGGAGAGAGCTACGTGCGCGCCGCGGGAAGCGAGCTGGAGAGAAAAATCGATGCCCGTTCCCGCGTGCAGTCACTTCTGTAATATTCAATACCCGGCCGCGTATGCAGGTAGCTATTCATCAATTCAAATCCGCAACTTCTCTCCATTCATACAAATTCCACGCACACCGAAGTGGGACGCGCCCCGCTCTGGCGCCGCGTGCGGAGTCGCCTCCTCCGACTCTTCGGCACGTTAATGGATGCAGCTCCCCTTGGGAAGCCCGCGAGCTCACCGCCGGTCTGACGACAGAGAGATAGAGAGAGAGAGAGAACGCCAGCTAACGGCTGAGCAGCCGAGCGGGTGTGCGTATGGGAAGGGCGACGAACGCGCGGAGACTCCGCCGATAGCGCCGGGGGATGATCCCAAACGTACGGCCCGATAGGGAAATCCGCTCCACAGCGTCCACCACTCGTTGTCGCTCTTACTCTCTCTCTCTCTTTTTGCCTCGAAACTATCGCTGACGGGTTGCGGGTACTTCTCGTTGATGCCCGAGTTGTAATATAGAATCTCCGAAAAACCTTCGTATAATGAAAATGGGTAATAACTGCAGCTTTCGAAGGTTCTATGCAAGGCTCTCGCTTCAATCTGTATAGTCTATCGAGATTCATCCGAGAGTCTGTGGATCAGTCTCAAACTCCTCTCAACATCCGTTCATTTCAAATGGATCGCCGGCGTCGAAGACTCGTAACGCTGGTCCCCGCGTCTCGTCATTTTCTCGCAATTCTTTCTATCGTAACGCGAGGGTGCCAGAGATACGTGAGAATAATTACGACGAGAGTAATATCACGACTGCGAGGCCGTAGAGCCTCTGCGGCGGCATCTGCGAGCGTTCTACCGTAAACAGATACACTTCAAAAGAGCCTCTCGCACTCGCTCGTCCCGCTCCGTCAAAGCAACACTTTCGCCTCTACCGCAGCAGCAGCACCTTCAGCAGCGGAAAACCCGAACCGCTGAGCAGCAGCGCCAAGATTTTCTTTACACCCGAAGGCTGCCTGCAACGCGGGTACACGAATTCTCCTCCGCGTGTATCTCACCGCTGGTGGATGAAACTAATCCCAACCCGGAATTCGCATCGTTGACCTTTTTCCCGGCCGCGGAAGCGTGCGGATGCCGCTCTCCTTCTTGCACCTTCGCGTGTAACCGTTTGTCCCTCCTTCTCTTTCTCGATATCACAAGAATCCGCCCCACCCGGCTTTCATGACGGAATGATTATCCGACGATACCAACCGCAGCTTTTCCCGGTTCATTCTGGAGGACATCCCTGTTTTCCTTTTTTGTTCGTGTCTCGGCAGTCGAACGCCTCACCGCTCTGCCCTTTGGTTGCCGCGTCGCTGTATCGCCCTCTTTCACTCCGGCATCTTAATCCACGCCGCCTATACCCTGCAGTCTCGCTATCTTCCTGCATCACCGCGGAACCGTCTCCGGGACATCTTTGATCATGAACGTACAACCCTGTACAACCGGCTCTCCCGGAGATCGTCTAAGATTATTTGAATAGAGGCCTCCGGATGCTTTTGAAGTCTTTGGTCGGATGACCGAGGCGCGACGTGGACCGCTGGCCAATATACCCCGGCGGACTCTTCCCTCGGTCGCTTCCTCGCTCGAACCCAACCAGTGTTCCATACTCCACATGGGGGTTGCCCGAGTTGAAATATAGAACCTCCGAAAAGCCTACGTGTAATGATGATGGGTAATAATGGGAGCTCGCGATAGGCTCTGATCTTAGCGGTAGCCTTTGATTACAGCCTTTTCGTACTCCAAAAAGAGGCGACAAATTTCAACTCGGGCAGGCTGTCTTCGCATCTCCATATTCCGTGCTATCTTTACATCGTGTGTACAGGACACACGTGCAGTTCGATACGCGACTCGGTCGTCACTCTCGCATCGGGCACTTCGTGCCATAATCCATAGCGTCGTGTCCCGAGCGGGCGGCACGTAGAGCCGGTTCGACGTTCGATGCATAATCACAACCCAAGGGCCCCCGACACAGTCTGAAGCCCGCTCGGCGGATTGGCCATCCACGCTACAGCGACAGAGACGATTCGAGCGGGCTCTCTATTGACAAGGTGCATCCAAGCAGCCGCGAGGCCGTGGGACGGGTCTTCTCTGATACCGGTCAAAGGACCCTTCCCCCTTCGGGTTTGCGCTGCCGCCGTGCGGCTCGTGTGCGCGCCGGACACTTGGGACCAGCCCCCACGCTCCGAGGGAAAACGAATGTCGAGTGGCCGGCGCGCGTCCTCTCCTCGCGGAGTAATCGATATCATAACTGCGCCCGTATGACGTGTAAAACGGGCCGCGCGGCGGCACGAAACCCGCGCGTGGATATGAGAAATCGAGACACCGGAGGAAAAGAGGATGAACGATGAGTGGGATTATCTTTGATCATTCCGGGGTGCGCGTTGAGCTATCGCATTCATTCGTACGAGGCCTCGTCAAAAGGCAGCCCGGCTCGTTTGCTCTCATGTTTAATTAAAACTTTTCATCGGTTACTAAGGAACTCTCGTTTAGGCGATGATTAGTAATTACCCACGGTTCACGTAGAACGGTCAAACTGTAGTGCACGGAGAAAAGTGGCTAGTTGAGGGAGCAATCTTTCAAATGCTTGGAGGCTATTAGTTGCGGAAATGATGAAATTGTTCGCTGCAATTGCATTCCATTGCTTCCTTTAACCATCTTTAGTCAATTGACCCCTCTACCTGCCTACCTTTTAGGTAGTTGATTAGCACTACCAATCGGTTATTTGGTGCTACCAATCGGTTGGTTCGTGCGCTACCAACGTTACTTGGTTATATCCACCGGTTCTGAAGAGACGCGGACTCAACGTTACTAACTTCTATGACATTCAATTTCATGGTTCCTACAACAACACAATTTTTTCCATGCGGAGGAACGCCGTTAGCCCGTCTGTCAGTGTCTCGTTGAAACGGATACGCGGACCTTGAGGGTCTTCCATAAATGTCGCTATCTCCGCTTCTCGATTTTCCAACAGCTGAATCGGACCATCTGGACGGTGTGATCCGGACATTCCGTTCAGAAGCGCCGGAACACGCTCGATCCTGTTTTCCTCGGTGTGAGTGTGCGTTTTTTTTTCTCCTCCTCGGAGGGAATTCATCGATGTGTGCGCAGCGTGAACGCTGGATGTAGCGGGGCACCACAGGTGCGATATTTCCACCACGTGCCGGGAAAGCTCGGAGCACGTACGTACCTTCCACGTTCGTCGATCGGTCTCGATACACTACTTGACCGCGGTATTGCGGTTGTTATTTCGCCGAGAAATACTGTGTACACTGTGTGTACCGGCCGCGAATGCGAATGAAAATAAATGAAAAAAAGAAGGCGCGCTCGATGTCGCTGGCGAACAAGCCCGAGCTTCTTCGCTCGCGGAGTCTTTATTTTTTCTTCTTCCTCCTCTTCTTCTTCTTCCTCGTCACAGACCTCGGGGGCAAAAGAGTGAGGCCAGAAAGCCGCGCGGCATCCAGCGGGACACACGACGGCGCGAGCGCCAACGACCCCTCGGTATGGTCTGTGTGTCGCCGCCCATTAAATTATCACGGCCATCGACTCCCCCGACAAGTTGATGGCGCGCCGCGCCGCCACGACCAAGGGGGAAACCGAACGCGGCGCAAAGCCAACGACGTAGCAGCCAGCGGCGGGGCTTAGGCTTCAAGCGGCCACAGGATTAAGAGAACCCACCGGCCTTTTCCGGTGATTTGGTCGTGAAGAAATAACGAGTTCGTGGGAGCTCCGCGAGCGCCACACGCGGGCGGCTGTATTTTCCTCCCTTGCGTTTCACGATCGCCACGGCGCGACCGCCCGATGACTGGCTCTCTAATAACATTTTCGATTTCGTTTATTTATCTCGCCGGTGTTTTTACGAGCCGGCGTATCGCCTCCGATACGACAGCCCCGCCGGTTATCATCACTGGCGACGTCGTTGGACCGATTGCTGCAAGGCTGGACGCGGTAATTGACTTTTTGCGCTCGTCGACGCGAGCGGCAGTCAAGCTGGAAAGCGCGTCGTCCATTACGACGATTAAATTAATTCGTGAAGGCGAACGAGTTGATTCGCGCTCGCGAAACTTGCCTGATGAGACCGACTGTGACTCGGCCGGGTTTATCGGAAAGTCGTCGTCGTCGTCGTCGTCATCGTCTGTTCGGGTGAATTCTCGGTGGGTCGCCCTCCGGTGGAGCCGTTGAAAAGTTTCTTCCGGGGCGACGGCCGTCGTCGTTCCGGCTGCGAGAGCCGCGGAGCGACGGGCTGATCAGGTGTCCGCTGGACTAGAAGGGACGCACGTTGAAGGGTTGAACGGTACCGAAGGAACAAACGAGGGAAACGGGAGGTAGATGGGAATCTCATTGAGTTTCGTTGAAAACGCTCCAACTTGAACTCGGGGACGAGAGCGAGTCGGGCGTGGATAGCGAAAGAGGAAGTAAGTCGATTACGTTGCGAGCGAGAATTCCACGACCTTTAACGGCATCATTCGTCGCTACGTTCCGTCGCCGCCGCCGCCGCCGCCGCTGCCGTTGCCGCCGCTGTGCCACCTGGACTTCGATCTCCTCGCGATTCTGGCAAACTATCGCCGGAACTAATCCAACTAACTCCTCGGGCATGCGAAGATAGTGAACGCTGCGGGAGTCGGGAGGGAAGGCAGCGGCTAGCTGAAGAATCTTAGTGATTCCGTTATCGATCAAAAGAACTTTTTACGTCTTTTCACTGTTTTGACTTAATGCCGTCTGCCCTTTAAAAGCTTCGTATTCCGAGCTGGTAGGATTGCTTAGAATTGCTTCCAGTTTTTAAGTGATTCTATAAACCGCTGTATTCAATTAATTGGCATTTAATATTCGACGTTGAAGCGAAAACTCCGTAAGTGAATAGGATTAATTTTTTTTTACGGCATTGAAATACAAGCAGGCAATAATAATAATTACTGATTTAAGCCACCTTTTATTGTTACCACCTTCCGTTTTTTTTTTCTCCCGCTTTGCGCTACTTTGAATTCATTTACTTCCAACAAGTGAAGCAATTATTTTCAACAAGTGGGGCGACTATTTTTATTGGAGTGAAACAATTGAATAAAAATAATCTCCCGACTTGGCCTCTTGTAATTCGCGTCACGGTGGCGTTGTACTGCACTCGGCGAGGTGGTAAGAATAGGCGACGATGCGAGAAGCGACGTCGACGCGACAACGTAGTTTACGCTAAATACACGCGCGTGTACCTCGGTTTCGTTCACAGACGTCGTGTGCAATTTTACGGACGGTGTAAGCACGACAAAGCGGCACAGAGCGGGAGGAAAGCGCACGCGACGACTGCGACACGACGACCACGACCACGACTCGGGTCGTTCTACCGAAAATTCCAACGTCGCGCTCATCCCGACAATACCGGAGGGTGGTTTTCGTTAGTTTGGCCCAGTTACTCGTGTACGCCAGTTGCCCCAAAAAGAGAAATGTTAGAAGGAATGTACGGCGCACTCCATGCAGTATATCATACCGTGCGCTCTCACGTAATCAAACCGACATCCAGCCTGTACATACACCATGTATCGTCGCACAGAATTCAGTTTTTTCGTTCATCGGAATTGAAATTAACGATCCGATCGATATTTCTTCCAAACTAATTACGATTCGATTGCATCGACACCTTGTTTGAGGCCAAAACAAGTTAAACAAAGTTCGCCTTCCCCCTCTTCTTCTCGACCTATAAACTATAGAAAATCGACGACTTCAACAATGTGTAATTGGAATTATCCATGTGCTCCATATATCGCCACATATAACTAAGTTTATTCGTTCTTCGGAAACCAAATTATCGATCGATATACGACCTAACCTAAACACTTACGTTACTTGATGCGAAAGTGAAAAAAAAGTTTAAAAAAATCGTGCTCTCCTTTTTTTAGTTTCTCCGACTACGAACTACGAAAAACCGACTTTTCTAGCGATGTGCAATCAAAACGATCTGTATCAATGTGATCACCTCGGTTTGATTACAGCCGCCGATATTGTCATTCGACAATCTCGCAGTTCATTTTGACACCGCGGAAAAACCCGCGGGACGTAGGATAAAATTAGCGGGCGCTCGTGCGCGGCGACCTCCCGCGGCGCTATCGCTCGTTGTTTCACGCTGTTGCCTATTCGCGGTTTCGAGTTCGTTTGCGTCTCTCGCCCGTGGCGCGCGCGCGCGGGGCCCCGAGATTCGGTTTTCGGTTGCACGCGGGGGGAACGAACGAGATTAAGGTTGGTTTCGGCGCGGCAGCTATCGTGGATTTGTGGGCGCGGCGGAGACGCTTCGGCGGGCAGGGTAAGAGCGGCGAGAAGTGGCAGAGTACAAATAGGTGGAAACGGGCATATAGCGGAGGGCGTCCCGGAGTGGTAGGAGAGTGGAACAACTCACGGGGGAGAAGCAAACGGAGCAGGGAGGCGGTGGGTTCACGAGGCATGATTTCACGGGACGTTGATCGGGTGAGTGTCATGCCACGGAATCCCGGGGATGTATGTGCCGCTCCTCCTCCTCCTCCCGCCAGCGCTACGCCGCTCCTGCGCCTTCATGTAACATGTATGGGGCCGCCGAGGAAACGGGGGTGAAAGGAAAGGGAATATTCGAAATCGGTAGAGGCAACGTGTAAGCGGGGACAAGGAGGGCTGCCGGGACGACGGTGTGCGGTGGGCCTTTTCACGCAACGTAGCGCCGGTTAGTGGATGTCGTTTCAACGAGGCGGCCCGCGCGAGCCGCGTGTCACCCTGGAGGAGGACTCCACACACGACGTTAGCCGATATTTAAATTCGGAGAATCTTCCTCGAAAAAGAGGAGAGAAAAAAGAAAAAGAAAACAAAAAACGAGTTGTAACCACAACCACTTACAATCTCTCGACACGTACTTCGCTCTCTCGCGAAAAGCTTAGGGAGACAAAGGAATATATTTTATCGGAATTTCCCTCCCGTTCGGTGTGAAAATGAAAAATCGCCGGGGTAAAAACGGGGAGGGGTGAAGCGGCGCGCGCGGGAAGATATTTCTCGGAGAACGTAGGTGCTACAGACACACGCGCGCGGGATATTACGGCGGGCACTTTGGTCGCGCCGAGGGCTGAGCAAGAAAAAATATATATTTTATCGGAATATTTCCCTTGTTCGATGTTGAATCGAAAAATCACCCGGATGAGAAAAAAAAGGCGAGAAATTGCGAAGGGTTGAAAATGCGGGACAACGGGGGACGCGACGAGAGTCGACGCGGCGAATATATACGAGCCATCGATGAATGTCGAATGCAGCCTTCGGCGATAGTCGTTTTAATCGCGAGAGCCGCCGCCGCCGCCGCCCAGCGTGCCAATAAATTTGCCGTTTCCGGGGCGCGCGAAACCCTCACTTGCCAACTCACACCGCGCCACTTCACTCCTTCCTGGCACGCTAACGTTTGTTCATGAACCTAAAAGTTCCGACGCTCTACATCCCGCTGACCCGTCGATATTATCGAGAGAGCAGATCGTTGCTTTTAAGCGCCGTTAATTACGTCGTTCTTTCACCCTGAATATATGGCCCGTATGCCCCGTTCCCCAGCGTGGATTCCCGGTAAATGGAAATAAACGCGATTCAAAGACCTCGTTATGAATGCGAAACCATATTATTGTTGTTATCGATTACTAGCCTGTAATTACTTCGGTATACATTTTCACATTAATGTTGGTCGTTAACTAATGCGCGCCACATAAAGAGAGTACCGTTTTTTTTTTTAATATTCACTGCCCGTAAAAGTTTCATGCGTCACAAAATGCCAGTGTGTTCGTCCTGTGATCGAACGTGGTCAAACGGTTGCACCGCGCAACCAAAGTACCATTTTTTTTAATAGTCTTTTCCCGTAAAAACTTCATGCGTCACAAAAAAGGTCGGTGTATTCGTCCTGTGTGTGATCGATCGTGGTCAATCGGTGGCACCACGTAAACAAAGTTATGGTTCCGTTTTTTTCTGACAAATCGCAACAAAAATGTGTTCAATTGTTAGGGAGATAGAACTATTTTTCGTCAAGCTGTTAGAAGAGGCGGTTGATTTCGGGATCAGCACAACATTTCCATAAAGCCACGTTGACGTCGACAAAAACATTAATTTCAATCCCGAAAACTGCAGTTATAATGGCGGACGCGCACATATAATAAGTCTCGTATTTAATAAATTTTCGGTGCTCGGTTGAATATTACTTTGGGCCTTTGGCCAACGTATGGATATAACACATAAAAGTCACTAGCAATTCAACGCAATTACATCTGCATTGACGTCGTCCTTTTGTAATTTCGTGATATTAGGGAATTCACTTTGATCAGACTTTGTTATGAGATAATTGTCAGCACGTGCAAGGGAGGGGAATGGGAAGGTCTCGTTAGTATCAAACGGTCACCGATGAACGTTATGAAAAACCGGCTCGATTAAATCGAGCGACAAAAACGTCCCTCTGCCGTTGGCAGAAGGGTGAAAGCGACAGAAAAAGAGCGAAGCGACGGGAATGGAGAGAGGAAAATTGCGGAGTGGGGAAGTGGTATGAGTCAGTCTTTCGTCCGACATTCGTTCGCTCCGGTGCTCCGACGATCGTTGGCTCCCTACCGGCTATCGTGCGAAAGAAAGCGCCGTCGCTGTGGAGATGAGTAAACAAAAAATCGGCAACTGCTCGTAACATAAAGCAAACAATTAAGCTAGGATTGATAAAGTTCTGTTTTTTTTTCGTGCATGGTGGCCCTTAAGTGAATACGTGATAACTCTTAGGCTAACCATTTAGTGTTCATATTCTATGTGTTTCGCTCACTTGTGTTAGACTCGTATGTGATGTAACGGTCATTTTTTAGTCGCGTTACAATTAGGCCCGTATTTGTAACGCCTTTAACGTGAATATTTGTTACCAAATATCTATCGTCATAACACGATTCTCGTGAATCATTAATTTCGCCAATTTCGTAGAAGAATTTCACCACTTTTCTGGACTCAAAATGTCGTAAAACATTGAACAGTCGTAATTGGAAAGGTGAAAAAAGAAAAGGAAGAAAATTCATTCAAGCAGACGCGATTAAACGTAGGTAAATTGACCCAATGTCCTGTCTTCACAGAGATCCCCGCTATGCGTCACAAAAATAGCTTCACAGGTCCGCGCAAAGTTCGGCTGGAAGTCGTCTATTGCACGTGACTGAATGCAGTTTACCCACTCGACTCGTCCGTGCCAAACACTCAAAACTCGAGTTAATCGTCGGAGCGCGAGTGTTTGCACTGCGCGTCGACGGAGGAAGCTGCCGCTGCCGCTGCTGCTGCTGCTGCTGCTGCTACTGCCGGTGCCACACGCCATGCAGCGGGGGATATAGCAGCGAGAGTGCAACGAACAGCACCGGGAGATGAGGCGAACGAGGATATGGCGTTCGCCGGGCGCGCGGGCCAACGGGAATGTGGAACGGGCCCGTTTGCCCTCAGCAAACCAAAAGGGTTTGCTGTTTTACCGTGCAAGAATTGGGTCGTGTTTGCAGGCTCGCATCGATGCCACGAGCGGAGCTCGACGCGACGAGAGACGGCGTGGCGGGGATGGGCGGGTTTCATCCGAATCGTCGGATGAAACGACGTTGATGCTCGCGGAGCATCAACCTAACCCTGGTCTGTCTCGTGGTCCGGAAAAGCGCAGCGGCGACACGCAAGCTGAATTTCAGCTCTCTCTCTCTCTCTCCGTCTCTATGCGTTGACTCGAAACGTCGCTCGACGCGAAGCGTTTCTAATTCGAGTCTCAAACCTCATCCGTGTCTCGGTCCACATCCTGGGTTATACCGTACCAATTCCGGGATCCATAATGGACAAGCCGGAACGGTTGATTCGAATTGTACAGGCGGGCTTGCGCACGGCCACCGCCGGGGGGCTGTCCACTACACTTTGCCGGTTCATCAGTAAACGAACAACGAGCCGGGGTTTACCGGTTCCTGAATCACGAGCGCGGGCGATAGTCCGTCTAACGAATCTTGGGGAGGAGGGACTCTGATCACGGTTCCCTATCGTTCGTTCCCCCCGGCTCGACAAACAGTCAACGTTCGTTTTCTCTCCTTTTTCACGTTCGCATTTCTTTCCTCTCGTTTTTTATCGCCTTCTCCGCTCCGTCTCCGCGCGTCTACCTCCGCAGCTTCCAGCGCGAGAGCATCGCGTCTCGCTCCCATTGGGACCCGTCGTCGACGTTGTTTTCCTCTTTTTATCCCGGCCGTTCCTCACTACGGGAAGTCTGCAGCTCGCCGGACGCGGTGCTTCGTGTACCGTTGATTATATAAGAGACTCCGGAGCATTTCTCGGCGGACCTCGGCTAAGTAGCCGAAGCCCCGGCGGTACACGAGAAGAAACGAAGAGCCGGCGGAACTGAGCAGGGAATAATTAAAATCAATTCCGTAGAAAGGGCGTGGTAACAGGCTGCAACGCGGGTACACCGAGATGAAAGTGCCGCTTGAACGGGGAGGGGTGGTTGAAAAGTACGCGGGGAAGGTGGGACGTGTTTTACCGATGGGAAAACTTGAGCGAGAATAAATAGCCCTAACGAGGGAGGAAAACGTCAAGGACTGCACTCGAGAGTGTACTTCAAACCACGAGAATTTTTTCTCCTCCTCGTCTTTCGCTTCTTCGTGCACTAAGCCCCTCAAAGCATTCAATTTTTCGTAAGCTGTTCAGACATTCGCGTTTCGCGGGATTCCAACGGTCGAGAAATGGCACATTACATTGTACAATTTATGTTTTAATAAACTTTTTACATTTTTTAAACAGGTCTTTGCGCACAAAAGCGGGGTAACGTTGGGAAACGTTTGCGATTACGCTCTTTTTCATTCTGCGGGCTGATGATGTTTGGCCGCTTTTTCGGATCCCCTCCGAAAAAGTTGATATTTAAGGGGGCCGAGTCGGTGAAAAAAGTTTATTTTTATTACGAGCGTCTCTTTCTTCCTCACCAATAAAAAAATTGAAACGGGTTTAAGAGCTATTTAAAAAAAATACTCTCTACAATGAGTCTATAAGAAATGTGATTGCGAAGCGATTGAGCCCCAGCGGAGGTCAATCCCATGATTGATTTTCTCTGAACTACACGCAGAATGAAAACCCGATATTTCTGATGTAGAAGCAACCAGCTGATCCAACTAGTGTGACAAGAAATCCTTCGCTGCAGTCCTAGAATAATGGAATTATTTCAATTTTTTCATCAATCATGAAAAAACTAGGCCTTACAATAAAAATGAACTTTTTGACTGACTCGATCCCCTCTTAAATCAGCCGCTTTTATTGAAATTGCTCGCAATGTTTTTCCTCGCTGCGCATTTAATACGAACAATTTGCAAATTGAATGGCAATTGCTTTGTGTTTTGTGCCCTCTATCGATATTCAATAAAGCCTAATGAATATTTTGACGGTCGAGGCGTTTCAGTCGATAATCCGTGATTTATATCTCCCATCGGAGGTTACTCGTTGGCCGAGGGTTGTCCCGATCATTTGTGGCTATTAGGAGCTCGGCGAGGCGCGCAGCAGCCGGACAGAAGACTATATCCTCGATGGCCTTCGGCCGGACGCGAGACTCAATTCCCCAAAGGTCTATTCCCCGTGAGGCTTCCTCGACCCCCTAATTAGTCTGTTCGATAAACTCGATTGCTTCGACTCTCACTGGCACACACACACACACACACACACCCCGTGTCTCCGTATAGACCGCGAGCCTCGTGCTCTTTCTCCAAGCTTATTCTTTTATTTAGCCAGCGAGCCCAACGTTCGATGGTCTCGTTGTCTGTCGATGCGTACGAGACGTGGCCGTTCCAGCGGCTTTTAGACCGCTCGGTCCTTAATCACACCCTTCTCGCTCGTTAAACGGCTCGGACAGGGAACTTTTTCCGTCGTCCGGCGAAACGCTGCGGCAAATGGTCACTGATTATAAAATCGATTCGCCATTCAACGCAGACTTATACCGACTACGTCCTCGACACGTTAGTCGCGACAGTGGAAACAGGAACACCGCGGTCAGACCCGCTGAAGAACAGACGCTCACTCGGTGCGACAGAACGTCGTCCGCGACGATAGTTTCAATAATTGCCACTCCTAATTCGACGTTATCAACTATAAACGTTCCTGTTGAATTTTTTTCCACGATTTCACCGAGTGATTAAATCGGTTGAACACTGTGAAAAATCGACGGGTGTAAAGTCTCACAGTGTGGTGGGTAGAAATCCTCGGTTGTTATTAACAACATTATTATCGAGTAAAATGTAAAATGTAATCGAAAAAATAATACTTCAAATGGAAAATATTTTTAATAGCAAAATAAAGTTGTTAATAGTGAAGTTTTTGGTACGTCCCATAACACTGCTCGTGTGTTAATAAATAATCTGATACAAATGATATTGTTTCACACATAAGTATACAAAGTTACATTATTCCGGACTATTTTTCTCGTCGTACACTAAATACTGTAAGTAGAAATTGGTGTTAATCGTATGGTGTTAAATTGAAATCTATACCATCACGTTTACAGCATGACAGGTTTGCACAGTATTGATGGACCTAAATAGACACTGTTGCGGAGTTGAAACGATGTTTTACAGTGAAGAAGGTTGAAAAGTAGGTTTTTATCGTCTTCTCGACATGTCAAAAGCGTTCCAACTCAAACATGAATTACTGACAAGTTAAAAAAAAAAAAAAAAAAAAATCTTTCGTACCTCCCGTTGGGAGGCTTTCGACTCGTGCAACCCGTGACAGTGGCATCAAGCTCGCAGGCCGATGAAAAAAGGCCAGCCAGACGGCGATTCCCCACGTCGATTTCCACATAACTTTATACGGTTGGGGAAGTTGTCGTAAAATTTCGAAAAATAACTCTCCCGACGATATCCCCCGGCGAATTCACGTCACTGTACTTTCCCGGGCGCTGCAAAGTTGTTCGCTCTCTTTTGCACGGTGTCGCGAATGTCCTCTAAATTCGCGTCCCAAGGGCCCGGAGGACGAAGGTTCCTCGCTTCTCGTCGAGGATTCGTATTCCTGAGGAACGATCGCGCGCGCGCGGTGGGCAGAGCGTTGCAAGGTCGGTGCGGTTCGTCGCGAGAAACCGTTCGCTCAGTCGTGTGCCTCCGTCATTCCGCGCCGCACCCTCGCACGACGATCAACCTGTAAAATATTGCCAAAGTTTCGCCGGGGTGGCGATGCGGACTGAGAGTGGAGGGGGGTGCGAGAAATGCCCCAGCGAGTCCCCGGGTGCTTTGGGCGCTGCCGGCGCGGCTCCCGAAGCCATTGTTCGTCGTGACCGGTAACTTCTCCGAATCACCACATATATAACTCGAAGAACGACGAGTCTCGAGGTTCTTCTTCCGCCGAGGATACCTTCGGCTTTTCGTATACGTCCTAAGGCGTGCGCGCGCTGAGCTCTCGCCCTCCCGCGTCCCGTCGCCCCGTAACGGTCGCATTTTTCAGGAAAGCGATGTTGCCGCGCGACACTCGCCGAGTCCGGAACGAAAACGTCCCTCCACGGCCGTTCGACTCGCGATTCCACCACCGTTAAATAGCCGTTATTATCATTCCGGGCGACATTCAAACTCCCGGCTGGGAATACCCAGTGTAGCGCGGGGCTCTGTACCTCGATAAGCTAACTTCGATCCCGAAATAAAAATGATCGTTATCCCTTCGCGGATGGTCTTTCTCGTATATCCACCAAAGTTCGGCGATGGCTCGCGCCCCGGCGCAGGCAGTTACTACTTATTACTCCGATATATCTCCACGAACTAGACTCCGGATGGAGAGAAGAAAGCGATAACATAAATTGAATTGTCTATACGTGGCGTGCAGTTATTTTTTTTCTCCCGGCCGTCTGCAGTGTAGATAGATTTACGACCGAAGTCCATCGAAACGGCTGTTGTGAGGGGGATCAAAACTCAGGTTGCCCCGCAACGGAATTGCCGAAATTGCCAAGAAAAAACACATCCAAATGTTGTCGAATAACCGCGGCCAACCGTGCAGAAATTGCCCGACTGCCCTGTATTCTCTACGCTCAGGTCGGGATCCACTCCTATGTCTGTTCAGTTTCCCAAAGTGAAATGTAATACTCGAAAATTGATCCCTAGCAGATTTTTGTAGAGATCGAGAAGAATAATAAAATTCTATAAAATACTTGCCATAACTATGCCATGATGATGATTTCCCATCGTAGATCATCCGGGTAAATAGAATCGCATAGCCGTAACGCAATTTGCTTCCAAAGTTATCCTTAATTTATTGACTCTAGCGCCACAACATCACTTGGAGTTGCTTATAGTTATTTCTAAATCTGTATCCATCTGGATTTCTTCGAGAAATCCCGTTTTGGGGACTCACATCGAGGTCTCTCTGGATTCTTAAAGGGAGTGCGGATTTGTTTAATTCAGATGAAACCTGATCGAAATCCGATTGTACATTGGAATTCCGCAATTGATTTTCTGCGCAGGTATTGGCTTAAAGTGAAACTACAAGCTTAAACGAAAAATGTGCCATCAATTAAGAATCCCATTTGATCCATAATACAGAAGGCGAGTTGGCGCAAGATTTCATCCCCAAGTGCAACCAACCAAGTGTCAATATTTTCTACGCCGTTGAAGTGAACGAGACGAAGCTCGCTCGACACGTGCGGCGGTTTCTCCGTTTCAGCAAACCGACGATCCTCCGGGTGCCCGAGTCACCGGATAGAATTCAAACAAACAGGTAGCTACGGGATCTGTGTGTGACGAGGGAACGTCAATCGGAGACGAAGATGCGATTTGGTGGCGGCGAAGAGGAATCGAAGGGCAGAAGGGGATTGGAGATTGGTGCGGTAGAGTAGCTATCGTGCTTTCCCCGATTGCTGCTCGTCGACGATGCTTCCGTACATGAGTCTTCGGTGCGGTCGGCTCACCGGATGTGCGGAAACGCTATTGGCCTCTCTCTCACTCTCTCTCTCTCTCTCTGTAAATCGCTAGCCTGGAAAGCCCCACGACGATGAAGACGACGCCGGCGAGCGTTATTCGCTTCCGATGGTTCCTGATAGTCGGGTTAGACTGTACGCCCCGCTGGGAACTAGTATGCGTCTGTGACGAGCCCTCGCGTCTAAGAAAGACTAGCGAAACGAAGAACACGAGAGTGTGGAGGAAGCGAACGGTGTTGATGTCGAACGAGCGAGAGTGACAAGGCGAGAGAGGAGGTAAATGAGATATATAGAGAGGGAGAAAGCAAGAGACTGCGGGTGAGAGGGAGAGATAGATATATGTAGAAAGAGTCATAGAGGAGCTGAGACTATATCGATATTCACGATATAGTAAATATTCACCTCAATACTGCAACGGCGTTTTCGATATTGCAATAACGCAATAATTTGTCATGACTTGCCGTGAATTTTCATGCCTACAAGCATTAAGTTGCGGAGCTTGTAGGCCGACCGTAAAATGATACAAAAGTGAAAACCACATTCTCTGCGAAAATTGACTAATTGCAACGCTACCTGATGGATTTATAAACGCAAGTTCCGGGACACCCTGTATACCGTGTATGGTTGACAAAGAGGCGACAGTATTGGTTACGGCGCAGTCCGTGCAGACGGAGGAGAGAAATGGAGTAGGGACGTAATAGCGCGCTCCTTTGATGTACTCAACGTATCTGATCGACTCGAACCTCTGAGCGCCACCAACTTCAACCCCCGTCCTCGTGTGCCTCTTGTGTCCGCGTCCTCAAAAATCCCTCCACTTCCTGAACATCCAGCTTGCATGCGGTCAACGCCGTCACTATCATAACCTCACCCTCCCCTCCGTCGTTCCCATATATGGACAGTTGTCATTGGCCGTTTTGGCCTTTCCATGAGTTACTTTCCCGAATAACGAAAGTACAGCCTGAAGGTAGCAGCGGTTCGAGTCTCCGTTGGTGACAGGATAATAGTAACTGTTATTAACTCTCATTGACGTACAGCTGGCATTATTTCCGGCGAAACAGACATACATAACCCTACGGATTTCAACGTCAGTGTTTACCTGCCGAACCTGGCCGTCAGTCTTCGTGGCACCGAAGTCGAGCGCACAACCCCGGAGAACCACTGTTGCATTATATCTGTGCGAAACTTCGACATCCAAGAAACGAGAATAACTTTGCTCGGAGTTGCTTGAATTGATTTCGGCAAAAAGTTGGAAGGAAAATTGAGTCTGAAAGTTTAGAAGGCATGACATATACGTACACCAACGACACAGTGAAGGAAAATCGATTGGCAGGGGGCGACAGGTGGGGGAGAGGTCGTAGGAAGCGTGGAAGCCTCGGAGCGAGGGACTGTAATCTTCCAAGTCTTTTTGCCTACTCCCCTTTCCCCTCGTCGCTCGTACACCGGAGTCAGCCATCCATCCGTTAACCTAACCCCGGAGTACGTCACTATTCTTCCATTATCCCAACCCCATAGCCTTTTTCTCCTCGCAAATATTTCTATACACCCCGACGTGGGGGCTACATTTTTTACTCATTTTCGCGGATCTGACAGTTCTGTGATGTTTTTCTCTCTTCTTCGATACCTTCTCGTCTGTATCCAACAAGGTGGACAAAGGCGTCCGAATTATCGGCGGAACAGCGCGAATGAACATTTCACTCGATTAACCGGACGCCTCCGGCGAGGACAGTTCTAATCAGCTTCCAAGACTTTAAGTCAATTCCCAAATTCCGTAAATATTTCTATACGCCTCAATGTGGAGACTGCATTTTTCACTCATTTTCACGTATGAGACAATTTCGTGGTATTCTTCTCTCTTCTTCGATATCTTATCGTCTGTATCCAACAAGGTGGACAAAGGCGCCCGAATTATCGACGGAACAGCGCGAATGAACATTTGACTCGATTAACTGAACGTCTCCGACGAGGACAGCCCTAATCTGCTTCCAAGACTTTAAGTCAATTCCCTATCTAGTCTCCGTTTACTGGTGAAGCGGACGCGCGGCCCGCAGCCCTCCGGTTAACTTGGGTCCACGGTGCACAGAAGGAGTAACACGAAGGCAGCTTCTCGAAGGGCCAAGGAATCTACGGGCAGCCGGTGCGCCTTTCGCCGGGATAACGTTCGAAGCATTGAACGCTATATACGCGCCCCTCCACGAACCAGTGGATTCTCCGCAAGCCACAACAGCGCGCGGTGCTTGTCGCTGGACAGGGTAAAGGGGTATCACGGTGAGCGAGAGAGAGCAAGAGAGAGTTGCGCAAGGTGCCCTCTCGTCGGCGCTGTCCAGGGACGAGAGGAACCAGCCGTGCGGAAAATCGCTTTAAGCCACGCCGGCTAATATTAACTTCGAAGAAGACGCGCGGTGTTCTGTCGCCTTATCTCTCTCAATCCCTCCTGTGGACAGGGCCCCCGTCTCCCACCACCCTCCCCCCCCCCCCCCCTCCTCGTGCCTTTCATTTCTCCCTTCTCCCTGTCTCTCGCTTCCATCCTGTACACCCAGCATCTCGTCTTCGGCGTCGACATACCGAGGTTAACGTTAACCAGCATCTTCACGTGGACGTCAAACACCCCCTATTCGCCTGACTTCTAAGTTCGATGATTTATATCTCGGCGGCGCGACGGCGCAGTTGTTTCTCGCGGTCGCTGCGAGAAGAAAGTCGTTTCTTAAAAATCTTTCGTAAGTTTTGGGAAATAACGTTGGCACGACGACTTCAGGTGGTAGTCTCGGTACAGTCCCGTCACTTGCGAGTTTCCAAGGAAATTTCGAGCCCTTCTCGATGAGATAATAATCGGAAAAAATCAAGCGTGCAGAAGGTACTGAAAAGATTGATTTTGTATAATGATAATTCCAAAATGCTATTAACAAATCAATGAAAACATTAATTGTTCAACAATTTTCCCGGCAACCCAACTTTTTTTTCTAACGAAAGTTATTCATTAATTTTTCTGAATACGTTTGAATTTTTGTAGATTTTTGTCTAATTTTTCAAAATTGTAGTTTTTTAAGCAAAATGGTCGGCGAAAACCGCAATTTAAAAAAATTTGACAAAATTCTGAAAAAATGCATACGTATTCAGCTAAATTAATGAATAATTTCCATCAGACAAAAATGTTGGGTTACCGGGTAAATTGTTGAACAATTCATTCTTCCCTTAATTTGTTAATAACATTTTGGAATTGTTATTATACAGAATCAATCTTTGCAGTACCTTCTAAATGCTTGATTTTTTCAGATTATTATCTCATTGAGAAGGGTTCGAAATTTTCCTCGAAACTCACATGTGACGGGACTGTACCGAGACTACTTCCTTCAGTCATTTCGGTGAGAGAATGCGAGGCGTCCAAGCCTTACGAAACCTGGTTCATGTGAAAACTGTCGAGGAAGACTTTATCGACTGGTATAACCTGGAAATGTTGGTAACGTAAAAATATCAGGACGTTTTTTCTGAACACGTTGGTGGACGAATACTTTTTGACAGAAAAAATGTACGATTGCAATGTCACCGACAGTTCATCGTTTGTGACAAATAAGTTTTTCCGACAAAGTCCACAGACGTCAAACACGTCGACCGAGTTGGCGTTGACAGTCATTCGGGAAAACAAGTAACGTCCAGGCCGTAAAGTTAACCAACAATTTCTGCGGAATTATTTTGAACACTAAATTCTCGTGTCTTCCAGGACGTTTCTTAAACCGCTGACAAGTGCGTTAAAGTCAATGTGTCGCAAGCTCGATAACTCGAACTAACGTCGTTTTATCGACTATTTCTGTTGCAGTATTATGAACAACAACAAAGTGCAAAAACCGGATCCCGACAACATCAAGATGTTCGTCGGTCAGGTGCCCAAGGACATGGGTGAGAACGACCTTCGGGCGATGTTCGAGGAGTACGGAAGGGTCCACCAGCTCAACGTTCTTCGGGACAAGTTCACCGGGTGCAGTAGAGGTGAGTGAAAAATCGATTGCAATTCACGGGCAACATTCGCGATGCTTATTTCGCACCTTCCGCGACGTCGTTGTCTTGTGAATAATGAGAATTCCGTCGTTACGTTGCTCGGCTGCGTCGTGTTAGCCCGATCGATTTATTATCCGCGAGATGACGTCTATTTCTCGGCGCAGGGTGTCGCGCCGTGTAGGTCGAGAAGAGGTCGTTTTGGAGGAAAAGCTCGTGAGCCCGACGATACGTTAACGTCGTATCGTGGCGTCAGGGACACTTTATCGCGTGGCACTCGTCCGATATTGATTTTCGTAGACAGTACACCAGCAGCGGCAGCGGCAGCGGCAGCGGCAGCGGCGGCACCGAGGACATACGAGGGACCGAGGACAACTGTGTTACTGGCCTCGACGCGGGTCCCACCAGCGCGGATCGTTCTATCCTCGGCTATGCGGGCACATTCATGCCAATTCATACCGCTGTATTGTTTCCAAATTGACGTAGGTAACGATGTGGCACTGACAGCTACGGAGTGAGAGCCAGGAGCGCAGTTGCTCCTGGTATAGCCGGGCTAGGCCGTCATTTACGCGGGTAGATTAACAACCGGACGACGACCAGAGGGGTGGGCGAGCGGGGTGAGAGAACGAGAGGGACTGGCGAACGAGGCCAGGCCATTGGATAAACGACAGTCTCCGTGTGTGGGTGTGTTGCGTCCGTGCGCGGCGTTCGCTTTCTCCGCCGATGATACGAAAACAAGAAAGTCGGAGAGACAGCGCGGCTTATAGCCGGGGCCACGTTTGTAGAGAGCGACGTGCTGTGCGTTAACGTCGGGAAAAAAAATGCTCACAAAGGGTACGAAGCGAAAGAGGATTGAGACTCGTGGAGTCGATGCTCGCCACTCAAACGGAATTTCTCCCGTAACCTTTTTGTAATCACCAATCGTGACATCGGGTATTCGATATTCATGTGGGAGCCGCTCGACGGCGCGGCGCATGGTCGAGATTTCGTTGGGTGGTAAAAAGGGCCCGATGGAAAACGAAGAGACGAGAAGCAACACGTAATTCGAGATAAGGCGAGATAAGGGAGGGTATTTGGCTGAGGTCCCGTGGAGTCTGCGGGGTACGAGGAAGTAAAGAAGAGGGGGAGGTAGGAATACGCACGTGTGTAAGTAGCTTTCAGGGGGGATCGATGCCCAGCAGCGGCGGACATCAGCAGCGTAGTGGTCGCCGGTAGCTTCCAACGCGGCCGTTCCGCGTTCTATTGATCGTCTCGAGTGAGCATAAGTGAGAGGAGAAGATGTGGAGTGACACAGAGAGGAAGAAAGCGCGGACGCGAAGAAGAACCGAAGGATGCAGGGAGGTACGAGAGTGAGATAGACGAGGGAGAGGAAGGGGGGCGAGTGGCGAACTTGGTACTGTGTGCTTCCCATACCATCCAGCATCCGTAGAAGTGACCCGGATGAAGCTCAGAGAGGAAGATGCCTTGGTGAAGGCAGGAAGGAAGACTCGAGCGTGGAAAGCGGGAAGGAGAGGGAGAAAGGGAGAGAATGGGGGACGAGGAGGAACTCGAGGAGCAGAGACAGTGGAAAGCCGGGAGAAATCCTCGCGTCATCGGATAGTTTTTTGCTGGCTGGCCCGTCTCATCCTCGGAGGAAATCCGATGGCCATTAATGGGATAGGCTGGACGCGTTTTTACGTCTGGTGCCCTCGTATCCTCACTTTGCCACGGTAACACGAGGGTCAGGGAGGTCGCAGCGGCGTGAAAAAAGGAACGGCAAACGGATAGGGTGGTGACCAGCCACTGGGAAAGGTCACTGATTGCGGATGCGAGAGCTTCTGATGCCGGGAGGGGAAGAAAAAAGGTTGAAGAGACACATAAAGATTTGGACAGCCGTCATCTGGACAGGTTCATCGTGTTTTCGCGAAACAAATCGATATTGCTTTATCTTTGTTTGATGGTTTTCTTTCGGACATTGCACCCCGGTAAAATTGTCTAGAACCACGGAGACGAACCCAAGGATCATCCAGTTCTCTTGGGCGGATTACGGAGGAAACGAGAATGAAGGCCGAAGGGAGAGGAGGGGGGGGGGGGGGCAGGGCGCAGGAAGTAGACCGGCTGATCGATCGCGCGGTCTTATTGGCAGAGGGATTCTTCCCGACAGCGTGGCGCATCCGGTTCTATACTCCGAGGTATCCGCTCTTTACCCGCCCCCCCCCCTTCCCCCCTTCCGCACCGCCGAGCAACGAGGCGACGGATCGGAAAGCGTACGCAAATATTGACTAGCGGCAAACGTTGGACCTCTTCGCGATCGCGACTCTATCCTCCCAGTTCCCAACGTCATCCCCGTCGCCGCCGCGCTATCAACCTCATCCCTTCAGAATGGTGGGGAGTCAAGCCCTGACGATACCCCCTCTGTGATACAAGTGAGCACAGAATCCCGTGATTTTGTTTACGGATATTTCAATTTTGAGATTTCATACCGCCGCTATCGAAGCTGTCACAAGATCATCCGTGTCATACACACACTTTCACAGAATATGTATAGGAATATTTGATCCAAACTCTGCGGAAGCCTGAATTTCGTTGTGTTTAACGTCAGATGTATCAAAGTTTCGGAACATGGCCCGACAACTGGGTTAGTCGAACTCTTCAGGCTCTTCAGGCCTAATGGTGCGATACGGCGCTGACCATGGAGTAGAAACGAAGTCGGCAAAGCTTCCTAGTCGAGCTTTGCTAATCATTGACTCAGGGGAATTTAGCGGTGGTCAGGCTGGGAGGTTATGGAGCGAAAGATGGCGAGCCGGGTCGCTGGTTAATGGATTTTACGACGTCTAGACTCTGCCGGACTCTTCACGGCGCTACCTATACCCCCCTATATCCGCTCGCACCGTTTAATCGACACTCGGGCGCAACGATGCCCGCCCCTTCTCCGCACTCTCCGCTCGCCGGCTGTTATGTGCCCTCGAAGCTTCGATCCGGCTTCCTTCGAGACTGCCGCGATGACAATGACCAAGTCGATGTTCACGAGTAAGAGAGTCTTCACTTCGGGCGGCCAAGTGAAAGAATCTCCGGATGGTTGCCAATTAGAGAGAAGTGCAGAGCCGTGTCCGCGTCGCGGTCGTCTCCTACGACTTCTCGGAGCTTCCATCGATAACTCGAATTGGCTGGCTCGAGCGCTGCTGCAAAAGTCTCGCTGCGAGTATGTGTAACCTCGGTGCGTCTATGTGTCGGAAAGTAGGATACTCTCTTTTTGTAACATCCACCGGATATCGAACACGAGCGGCTCCTTCGCGAATCCTTGGCGCGAAAAAAGGAACACTTCCGGTCTTCCTCACTGGTTTCCGCAGGATTCCGGTCCTTTTCATTGCTCGCAAGACGTACGAGCTCTTCGGGCTCTACCCTCGTGGACGGATCTTCCTTTATTAGACGCTTCATCGGTTTCCTCCGAAGAAAAGAGCAACGGGAGAAGCGCAATGATAGATCGCTCTTAGAAATTAATCTGTCGGTTCTCTCACTCCTGACTCGGATATTGAAACTATTTCGCGAGGGTTATTGCGCTTCCACCTGCACTTTTCAACTTGTTGATATATTCGACATTTCACGATAATTGTCTCGCACGAACTCGGCGAGAGAAAAATATCGAAGATGACGCAGAATCTTGTATCAATACTTATTAGCGGTTTACACCCTGTGGTAACCAGCAAACTTTCCAGCGCTTGTTTATTTTTTGCCTCGTTCGGAGGAGGTGTAAGACTGCCCCGGCCTCGGTTCCCTTCGCGAAGCGGTATCATCGATCGGCAAACGGCTCTTAGTGCGCTACTTGCCATTAATCACTCGAGCACTATTAATCGTCCTTAAGTGGTGGTGGCTTTCGTTCGGGAAGGAGACCTTCTCTGCCCGCTGCAGGGGAGCGGCGAGGGGGTGAAGGGGGGTGGGGGGAGTGAAGAAAAGCAGAAACGCGAGAAAGCGGTACGTGGAAAGCGGAGCGCGGACGAGGATGGAGAAAGAGTTCCACAATCTTCCCCTCTGCAGTTCACCTCACTGAGTTTTCGACCTCCGACGTGCCGGGTAAAAATCAACCTCCTCTCATTCTCAGAGGCGCCAAACTTTCCGCAATCCGCGCTACACCGACACAACAGAAGGGGGGGACTCTATACACGGCGAGCGACGCGGACTCGACAGTCGGGGTGTCCGGTGATCGATTCTCATTCCGAAAGGTCGAAACCGAACGAGCGTCAACTTCCAATGCGCGTTGCGTGCCGCAGCTGCCAAGAGTTATTTGCAGCTGCGGACTTGGCTGACTGGCGAAAAAAAACAAGTTGCGATCTAAATGGACTACCGCGAAGTTTCGGACTCGGATTCGGATTGTGGAAACGACGTTTGGTCGCCTCGGTGACGATGGACGCAAACCGACGAATGGACGAAGCGTTGATTTTGGAGTTGTCTGAGATTGGGATTAATTCCACGATCCCTCAGGCTGAGAAAAGAAAGTGTCATCCGAGAGAAAAGTTATTCGCCGAGGCAACCTGCCAAAAAGACATCGCCGTGCGCCGCGGCCACTCGGCGTCCTCCTTCGCGACGTATATTTCCGTCCGTCCGAGATTCCGCTGTCCCTTATTCGCCTCTTCTTCTGCTCACCCGTATATCGCACTCGCCTCCCGTCTCTCGTCTTCTTCGACGTCTTCCACACCCTTCTTTGCCCTGCCGAATGACTTCGCAGCGTCGCTCGGGGAAACGTGAGATGTCGCGTCTTCTCAAATAAGAACCAGAGTCGGATGCTCCTCGTGTGGACGGTCACCGCTTGTTGGCACGCTCCTTCCTCTTTTTCTCCCAAATTACGGCAAACTTTGGACCTAAAACGACGCGACACACGTGTGGGTGCGAGACAGCTAATGAGGATTCACAAGTCTGTTAATCTATCGAGATTGATCTAAGAGTCTGTGGATCATTATTCTCAAGCTCCTTTCAACCTCCGTTGACTTAAAATGTGTAATTTGTGTGATGCCCGGAGGTTGAACGAAGGCTCTAAAGCCTTTTCGTACTCCAAAGAAAGAGGCAAGAAATGTCAACTCGGGTTGTGATTAATCAGGACATTGGTTGAGCGTTAATGCATCAAACCTCTTCGCATCTCGTTGACGACTTGTTTTTGTTGATAATTTACCCGGCCGTGTCTCGAATATTTCACCGGCGTCCATTGAGAGCCAAAGTCGTGGGAATAAAAGCGAACGCGTTCGATGGAAAATTTTCGACGAATTTTCCGCGAAGAAAATGGTAAGCGGCAAAGGCATCGTCGCGAACGCTCACTTTCAACGAGCTCGTAGTCGCCGACTCGAGAATCGCAATTAGCGTTCAACGCTCTTAATGAAGTGGCTGGCGAAGAGGACCCGGTGAAGGAGTCAGAAGAGCGCGAAGCCGTTGAACGTCAAGCTGCGCAAACCCGTGGAAAGCGCACTTCGCTTTTCTACGATCTTTCGCGAGGGTAGTGTCAAAGCTTCAAGTCGCCATAGTGAGGAGGTCTTTGACAGCGAATTTCCGTATTCTTAGGAGGACTTTTCTCGTACAAACACTCTCCTCTCCAAGAGCTTACTTTCCTTTACTATCGGCGTCGTCTTATATACTCTTTATCTTTTCTCATGAGCTTTCAAGAGCTTCGAGATTGAAACTGTACTCCCGTTTCGCTGCTTCGTGCACGCTGATTAATTATGCACAGGCACTGGTTATTAAAATTCGACCTTGTAATGCGTCTCAATAAAGAGCCTTGAATCGAGACAAAAGGAACGGCGTTTCCGCGCGCGTATTTAGATGAAAATTCCTTGCGCAGCAAAACTCATATTGTATCGTCAAGCTTTGTTGTTGGTGCGTATCGATTGTAAACAATAGCGACATCAAAGTATTTTATAATATTTATTTTCTTTCGAGGAAACGTTTTTTTTTTTTTTCGAAAGAATTGCAATCGTGTGTGAAGCAATGACAGCAATTTTGCAGTTGATTTTATGTTTCGGTATTTTTCGCGGCCGAAATTGGACGAGAATCAACGGACGAGAGCGAAATAAAATCGAATTCGTTAGTTTGCGCACAACTGATACAGTAGTAAATTCGCCCATTGACGTTTATTGTGTCCATTGCGGAGCCGTCGAGTGGCCATCGGAGAGTGAAATATAAACGTTCGCGGGAGTTATTGATTCGCACAGTCGACCGGAATCATCTCTCGCGCCCGGCAAGCGGACACAGTCGAGCGCGCCCGCGCTATTCGCCCGAGTGCCGCGCGCGCGCTTTTTATTCGCAATCAAAGCAAACTTGAAGATGTCTTGGCGCTCAGCCAGAGCGCGGGATTATAATATAAGGAGTGAGAGCAGCCCAGTTCCCGCGAGTGTCGGGGCTGGAAAGTTTAATTTCTCAAATCCTCGACGAGCCGCCCGTTTCGTACCTGGCTTTGTCACACTATATGGGGCATTCCTTACTGATTCGACCTGGGTCTGACCTCCGACCTCTCGGATTTCGTCCACGATTTTTTTGCGCTACTGTCCCAACTCCGAAAGGGACAGACAATTTTTTTCCGGTTTTTCTACTTTCAAAGTTGAATCAGTTACATTTTTTCAATATGGAAATATTGTTAGCCAAGATTTAAAAATCAGAAAAAATCTAAAAAATATCGTATCAGATTATAACATTTTTAAGCCTAAACCCAGAATAAGCTCAGATTTTCTTCTACCTTTTCGGAGTTTTTCACGCTTTTACTTTTTTTTTGTCCAGAAAAAATCCGAGTAATATGGAAGCAGTCCTCCGTCCATTCTGGGTTTAGGCTTAAAAATGTTGATATCTCATACAGGATTTTTGAGATTTTTTTGAGACTTTTTTTCAGATGGAGTTTATCGAGTTTTTTGTATTAATGTCCCAACTCTTAGAGACATAGAAACAAATGGTGAACGAAATCCGTGGTCGAATCTGTATGAAATGCCCCGTATACACTACCCACTGTCCTCGACCGCGTAAGCCACCTAACGTCTCCTCTGTGGCGAAATTTCCTTCTCTCACTGTCGTCGCTCGGTCCCTCTTTGTCTTCCGTCTTTTTCCCTCAAAGTGCCGCACTCGCGCCCCCTCCCGCAATTTTATTCGTACCCTCCCAACTCCGTCGTGTACGGACAGGCGCCCCCGGCCAAACTGTCATCGATTACGCAAATATTTGAGTGCTCAAAAGTAATGTAACCGTATTTCGGTCGTATTCCGCTGAGGTAACCAGAGTAAATTTGCCCTGAGCTTATCTAACCGCGGCAGCCCCACGAGCCCGGCAGCCGAGTCGAGCGGCCGGGTCACCACCTGCCGTGATTTTCGTCGTGGCTAAACGACGATAGAGTCGACGGAGATCCGCCGCCGCCGTCGCCGTCGCGCGCGCGACACGATCGATTTCATCGCACACTCAAAGCGAGGAGGGCGAGATGTTGTATCCGCGCGATGTCTTTGCAAAGTATTTTGGGATGAAAGAAAAATTGATCTGTGAAGAAAAGATGTCCCCTTTTCCGCCCGCTATGCGTGCGTAATAACCGCCATTTCCGCACCTTGTGAAATAAAATATCGTACATCCCTACAGAATTTTCTAAGTAAAACCACAAACAGCAAGACATCATTTAGTATTCGTATAAAGCTGTGAATAATTTAATTTCGAATATTTTTTATCTTGTCATTATTACGATCTTGCATAGTAATAATTGCCGTGCGTTCAGTAATTATTCACACATATTTGTAGCATGATTTGAAAAATGATTGTAAATATTGGTAATTTCGCGAGGCCCGTTTTCTCCGTGTATACAAATATGATAATTCGATGTGACTTTCAGTATGGCAGCGAAGAATATGCGGGAAAGTGGTTTATATCTCGACCCAATTTCGTCCAGTTGTCGCTTGCTTTCGAGGGGCTGTCGGCGTAAATGATCGAATCTCGTTTGTCAAAGAGGTGTCGACGAATCGCTCGTTCGTCCGGCGTGCACCTCGGTCGTGTCGCCCACCACTATGATTCTAGCTCCCTCGCTCTATCTCCGATGGCACTGAGCCTTTGGTGCATCCGCACTGTGTTGCCGAGCGCATGCAGCGGAGCAAACCCGCGTTTTCGGTGCCGACGCGCCGCGTCGTTTGTCTCTCCGCGCTGGGACTGTCATTTTGCCACTCGCTCATTCACCACCCGTCTACGGCAGCAGATGCGTTTGAGGCGCGCACACAGAGAGGCGAGAAGGAGGGATGGACTGTGAGATATATACAACGAGGGAATATATTCCACCGAGAATATAAATTTCCTTCTCGCTAAAGCTCTCGATAATCCGTTGAAACTACTCGGCAACGAAAATTGTCCATAAAAAACGGTAACACTTTTTTCGGGGAGATGAACAAGATTTATTTGTTTATCCACCGTAGATTCTACGATTTTTGCTTGCTCATAGGGGAAGCTTTATTTCCGTGATTTTTTTTTTCGACATTTTCATGTCAGTTCACTCAGAATGGTCTAAAACGCCGAGAAAAGTGGCTTGTGCGAAAACTGTTGCCGAAGAAGCCCGCGAATAAAAAAAAATCGAAACTTACGGCGGAGACGGAAGCCCTTTTTTTCGATGATAAAAAAGGGGGGCCCGTTTTACCCCAGCTTCCCCTATATATATAAAACAATCGTTTGTGAATTGTCGTTTAAAAATGTTCAGAAACTTGATTCAGCCACGAGTTCGAAATAACTGAAAATACAAATTCATTAAAAAATGCTACTCCGCGATTTTCATTCCGTCGCGCTGCGGATACCAGTAGGCTGCATTTTTTTGCTCAATCAGCGGCAAAGCAGCCGTCGGTGCGACGTCGAAAAGTCGACGAATAGCGAACGACGTCTCGTACGCGCGTCTTTTCTTTCTCGCTATGTCTGTAAAAATGCCGTCTTCCTTATACTTGTGCAATCTTTATATGTCTTTCCGGGATCTCGTGGAGCAACACGCGAAGGAGGCAGAAAGAGCGAACTCAGTCTCGCAATCCACCCGCAGTGTGCAGCCCGATGTGCGTCTCGCGCTCGGGAAAGTGGAACTCGAGTACGACAAAACCTCAATCCCTTTAATGGAGACAAATCCACCTACACAAACACGACGCTGTGCGCGCCGCCCGGTGGTTCCGCCGTCGCCGTCGTCGCGCTCGCATAGTAGACAATTTGTAAGAGTATATCCTACCTACCCTGATATTAGCACCCCAGCGCCGAGACTGTCACCCCGGGACTCTGCGCCAAGCCCAATCATCCCCTGACCCTCCTCCTCTTCTTTTCCAGCTTTCTTCCCGCCTCGCGCCCCCGCACCTCCTTCATATCCCACGACTCGGCTATACACTACCCTCCCTTTTCTTCTTTATTCTTTCATTCGAGTGACAAATAATCAGATAAACAGCATCTGCAGTGAATCTCCCGTTACGTGGTCCTCGTCACGTCCACATTGTCTTTGAAATGCAAATCGCGGATACGTCTCGAAATTCTTCTAATTTGCGACTTTGCGTCCCCTAGCGGTGAAAAGCAATTTTTTTCATTCCTCACTAATTATTCGAAATATTCACGTGATACAAATGAAATGTTTAAAGATTGCTACAAATATTTTAGTCATTGCAAAAAATTTTTTTGTATGGAGATTTCTTGCAAAAATGTCCATTAAGCCGTGCTGAGATTTTAAAGTAGCAAAGTTGTATATTCAATTTATCTCATATAAAAAATGTGAAATTTTATCTAATAAGAGGTGCAGCTGGTCGCCCTCCTTAACCGATCGCCGAAATTATTTTTCATCGAAACAAGCTTCCTTCCTTCCTTCGTAAAAATCAATTGCTTTTCAAGAGCTTCCGCGAAATAATTTTTCAAAAATGTTCCGACCGTGCGATAAAATTGCGAGAATGAATCCCGAGCGCGCGAAGCTTCCGCCGTCCCGAGGCAAAATGCATAGAAAATGTTACGGCGCGAAGATAAGCGTGAAAAAAACGTGTTGATCGACAATTTTCATCACGACCCAACACCCCGAGGAGCTTCACCGGGGTGAACGAGACGAAGTGGAAGAGTGCGAAGAGCGCCCCTTGAAATATTACAAAATTAACGAGGTTCATCCGTCAGTCGCGGGCCCAACGACGAGACATCTAGGCACTTTCCGGGGGGCAGGAGGGGGGAGGGGGATGCCAAGTTATATATTCTGGCGCACACTCAATCTTGGTTCGTCCTCCACAGCGTGAGAAGAATCAGCATCGGAAGCGCCAACGTTGAACCAACTCCCTCTCTCTTTCGTTCGCACACAAGAACTGCGCGATGCTCCCGCCGCTGTTTTGTATGCGGCGAGCGAGAGCGAGTCGCCTCAACGCCGCGCGCATAAATGCGTGCACCGTGGGTCGTCGACGTTCATCCGGGGCTCGCCAAACCGTCACAATGTCACAATTGATTGCCAATACTGACAACAGGCCCGAGTCTTGACCGATACATGTTTATTCATAATTGGCCGAGCGTGACTCGCTCGGGCCGTGATTGGTCCAGTGTCGGCCGCCATTATTATATATTTTTTTGTGATTGTCATTATTCAATCGTCTTTGGCCGATGTACCTACTGGTAATGTTTGGTCAAACATCGGCTTCTAGCCGTGGGTCATTACTGGTTGCTAATTATTTATCATCATTATTTATTTATTTATCTCCGCTATTATTTAGCCAACATACACCCAATGGACGACGGACAATTATTGGCACAGTAATATCGAACAATTTTGAGCCATAATTGTTTGAATATAGTGGCAATTATAAAGAATAAATAAAGAAACAACTAGGGTAATTACACGCGCTAGCGCGCGAGCCTCGGAAACTTTGGCGCCGCTGCGCTCTCGAAAGCTTCATTATACGAAGGTTTCTCGGAGGTTCTATATTTCAACTCGGGGAATACACGGCCGTGGGATAATCGCGAGGTGGAAAAATCGATAGCCCGACACATCAGCCTCGATTAGTCACGACTCGGGCGTGCGACGTTAAAGCGCAAGAAGTTGATGGCAGCGCGGGTCGCGTGCGGAAGCAAATTGGTCGACGAATGGGGTACACACCGTATATATAGCGGTGTGAACGAATGCGGAGCCCGCGTCGGCCGGCTCGCCCGGATCTCTCCGCTCTCGGTGGGAGTTTTATCAATTTAGGAACACACGTAGTGTGTAAGGAGATTGGCGAACGCCGACCGAGCGTCCAATTTAATTAGCGATCGGTGTACGAGAACGGCAGGGGTAGCCGGTTGTGCCCGGTGGATCGCGAAGGGTCGCGGCGGGGAGGCGGAGGAGGCGTGCGCTTCTGCACCTCTGGCTATATAACTCGGGTGAGCCAGTCAAGGGCGGCGGAGGGATGGAGGGTGGAGGGGGGCGGGGGGCACAATCGGGCTCTGCCGTTCGTTGTGCGAAGGTGGGTATAACGCCGGGAAAACGATCCTCAATCAGCTATAGTCGAGGCACGAACGCGATATCCTCCTGGCAGCAGCTTACCGGCTGTCAGACCGGAAGTCCGTGAACCCCCCCCCCCCCTCCCCTTGCCGCTACCATACCCCCTTCCACCATCCAACAGAGACCCCTCTCTGCTACAGCTACTGGTTCTCCTTCACTCGCTGCTGTATCGTTCGTGACTTTCCAGCACCGCGCTTCGAAACCCCGCGTAATTAACTGCGAATTCTATTTCGTGATCTCGTGCGAACGATATCCGGAGCAGCCTCGTTCACTTGGCGATACGTTGCGCAACAAATGGCCACAGCCGCAAGCGTGAAACAGCTGCGCCGGCGTCGCCTCGCGGCTTTTCCTCAGTTTTTCGAAAGTTTCGTGTAGCTTTGCCTAATAGTTTGACGGCTCTAAGCTCGAGCTTCACGGTTCTTATTCACGGAGAAGAAAGGATCAATGATGCGCCGTACATGAAAAGATACCGATATTTGGGTATTAATTCTGTTCATTCCTGTAAATCGAGCAGTACTCGCAATATGAGCGGATATTTTCGGTGTGAACGATATTTTTTACGGTGAAAACCAAGAACAATTAAATTTCAAAATTTAATATTTTTTATTAAATCGTTTAATTAAAAATTACCGTCTTTTTTCTGATGACAAAATGGCATTCAGCTATTATAGCTACCTTTATTTTATGCTTTTGCGTTTGTAATCTCGAAAAATACAGTGCAATTGCTTTTAACCCCTTCAGCGAGATTATATACAACGAACATTTTCCTGCCGCTGAAGGGATTAAAAAGTCAGGTGTTGTTTCAGTAATTTCTACTGTCGATTTAGAACAGGAAAAATGTCTGACGATCTTATAATATTGCATCTATTAAAGTTGTTCGAGAACACTTAAACTTTCCATCAATGATCTTCTGGGGTGGCATCCAAATGTTGAGAATTCGAGGAGGAAAATCTTTTGTATTCATATTTACCGCTTATTAATTATTCTCGTTATTCGTATCGCTGAAGTAATTTATTGCATGTATGAAAGAGTTGAAAAAACGAAACTTCCACGATAAATTTGCGCCATATATTCTTTAATTGTGCCGTTTTTTTTTTCTTCTTTCTATTTCTACCTCGCTGCGGTCCTCGTATTCCGTAGGACAATAAAGCATTCGCCGAGACGAAAGTGTATGCGGTGCTAATGTACGCGTGTGAAAAAGTTTTTCCGAAGCGAGCGTAGCTAGGCTCGCTGGTCCATTGGACGCGGGAACCTCGCGTTCGCCTCGGTTGCCGCGACTAAAAGAGTTTTTATAAAAGCCGACACCGGGCGTTGCTATATAGATTGTCTCATAGACAGACTTCGCGGACCGTAAAACATAGTGGCACGTGTTAATATGCGAGAGACAACGCGGCCACCGTCGTCGCTCGACGATACATAAAGAATTGAACGTGATTATGAGGCATATTCTTTGCCCGATGCACAAATTGTGCAGCAACGCTTTTCCCGTCTCTTCACTTTGTGCGAAAAAAAAAAACCGGAAAGAACGAAAGCGTTTGTAAATGACATTTATAGGTCAACGGTGCACGCACAAAGCCCCGGTATTAATAATCGACGTGGGAGACTGCGGGCAAAACATTTTTTTCAAAGGACACCGGCCACCCGGGAAGCGGTGAAGAGCTGGGAGTGCACAATATTCATCGAAATATCTCGAAGCGAAAATAAAATTCAGATTGTTCGCTAATTTTATTGGCGAAATAGATTAAAAAAATATATTTTTTTTTTTTCAAGGAGCCGAAATGAAGTTTTATTTTGTACGTTTTCAGGGATAAGGTAACTTAACATAAACTAAGAAGGGTAACATTCAATTAAACTCATAGTTTTATTAAAAAAAGAATCGGAATTTTTGAAAAGCTGTGATCTCTGACAGAAGCCGTTGCTCACTGTGGCCCACGGCCCACTGTAGCCCACTCTCCCTTATATTAGGAATTGACATATGTAGGTCATAGCGGAAAGAAATATATGCCCGGGAGGATGAGAGGGGCACTCGAGAAATGATGAAAAGCCGAGGGAGAGCGTTCGCAGCAGGATATCTCGAGGTGAACCGCTCGGTGCCGGAGGTACACTTACGTCCTATAGGTCATCCTCTATTCGGAGCAGTCGCGCCGATCCTCTCGCGCTATGTTGCACCAACGTTCCCAGCTGGTAACCGCACTCGGTAAATGGAAAGCACATTTGCATCGGTCCACGCACTGGCAACGTGCGGTGGGCCGAGTTCTCACTCGTTCCATACACCACCCTTGGCCCTTGCTCGTCGACTGTTAGGATTAATATGTGAGTGCCTCTATTAGCCTATCGTGCAGTGGTCCTGCAGGTACGGCGGCCCACGTACAGCGTCGGAGAAAGTCAGAGAGGGAGAGAGAGGGAGATCGAAGGAGTAAACGAGGGGGAGCGAGTGGAGGGAACCCGGAGGCCGAGAGTCCGAGAGGAGGGTATAGTGTGGCTAACTTTGTGGTGACCGAGGTGCAACCCTACTCCACGTTGCGCGTACTATATCTACCTGGTCCCGGGCACCCCCGTGGCGCGATGTAATATTCATAACGCTCGATACGCTCGGAACAAACTTGTCTAGCCGGCCACGCGCGAACCACCACCCGGTAATTCGAACGTTCGCACCGATCGATACGAAATTGGATCACGAAAATAGTATATAGTATCCCCAAGCCCCCCCGTCCACCCCTCGCTGTTGGCCCCATCGCCGTTGCCCGGGGCCGGCAGGCCTTAATGCAGAAACGACGACAACCATCGATGCGTCCAGGATTCGGGACTCTTAGCGTCGGCTTTATCGCATTCTATTTCGAGAGCAATAGTTACATTTTTAATGAAACCGGGATATTCAATGCTGCGTGTTATTTACTCGCCGGGTCGATGTCGGCCGGTGTGCATGCATAGTGGATGACACATAATCGATTTTGCAGCTTTGTACGTTGATGGAATATTCATTTAAGAATATGGTCAAAATCGTGCCGCGAGGAAAGGCAAACTGACAATGGAATACAGGTAAGATCGAGTTATGATTCGAAAAAAATGATAGATAATTGTACGGGGAGTATAAACAGACTATCGTTACAATTTGACGAAAACAGAAATAATTGGACAGGGAATATAAGAGCACGATAAAAATGTGATAGAAATTCAAATAGCTGTAATTCAGTAAGCATTACACGTGTCCAGCGAGATAAGCAGCGCGGAACAGAGATCCCTAACAAAACATTTGGCGAGCGCTCATTTTCCGCATGTAAATTACGTAGGCGTTAACGCGGGGCCACCACGCGCGCGGGGAGTGGGAGGGGAAGGGGAGGGGTTCGTACAGCGAGAGGGAAGGTAGGAATTTGGGCAGGATGAGAGGGAATTTCGCCCTATGACTTTCCGGAGGATTTAAGTAACGAGAGTGCCGCATGCCTGGTCCCAGTTCTGCAATTCACAGCAGAAATTCTCCGTTGGCGAAAATGCTCGAGAGGCAACGAAGCTACCACTGTTTCCGGCGGTGGATCTGCTTGCGGGGAGGGTGCGGGTTCTCGAGGACGAGGGGAATGGTTTTGCGGAACGCGCGGCGCAAGAGCGAAGGGTCGCTGGCTCGCTGGCTCGCTGCGGATATTTATATTCCTGGCACCTAACTCCTGTAAATCCCTGGACGGCAATTAGGGGTGGCTCCGGCCTACACCCGTGTCTCGTCTCTTCTTCCCCTCCCCCCTTCTCGCCCTTCGCTTCGCGATATATCCTCCACTTTGCAGTACACACCCGGACGTGGAAAACCAGTGGAAACACCGCGCGCGAGAGCGCGAGAGACAAGCCCGTGTACGCTCGATCGTCTACGTATATAACACGCTATACACCGAGCGGCGGTCGTTAACGCGAGCTGCCATCCTATGTGCAACGAGACCCGCCCTCCCTCCCACCTCTCGCACCTCCTATTCCCACTCGTTAACCTCCTCCAGCTTTCTCGCTCCTTTCCACTTTTTCTTTCGTCCAGATTCTCGAAAAGAAACGAAAAAAAAACGTAAAATAATGTCACCGAATTTTCCTCCTCTCTTCCCTTACGTTGGCTCGCACGGCCGTCGCTATTTTTCGAGCAGCTCGCTAATTTCGTTATTCAAACGAGCGTCGAGTTATTCCGCGCGTCAAAACGTGATTAAAAAAAGTGTTTTAAAATGTTCATTTTCGCGTTCGTTTTCATTTTCACGCGTCAACTATTGTCTCCCTGTTTTTCCGGGCGCCGCGGCGCTCGTACTCCAGCTGCACCATGATCGAGGGGATGTTCCCATTATCGTCATTATTCCAAGTGGTGTCAAACGACTCGTGCGATTATCGATGAGGGACGCGAGTAGCGGGAGATGAATGACAAAAAAGCGTCCGCCTCTCAGCCGGCGGAGCTTATGTACTACAACGTTGTAAAGGGACGAGGCTTGTGAATGAAATAGTATGCGGGGTAAGAATGTTATCGCGCCCATCCCACCCTCACACGCGATATCGAGAGAGTCGTCGGCTCTCGGGGCGCAGGAGGGTGGAAAGCTCGCGCGAACGGCGCACGGTTGCGAGAGTGAGAATAGCGCTTATCCCTCGGGAATTACGCGTGATCTCGACCTTGCTCCGGGTGTATCCGGTTTAATGAAATAAAGGGCGGAAGGGGAGGGTGCTAAACGGTACGTGAAATCTTGGTGTACTCGACGTAGCGATGTAGAAACGGAGGCAGCGAGCTACCAACGGCCTCGTAAGGGTTGCAATCGAGCGTGAACGGGGCGGCTGGCTGCGCATATTCAGACGATAAGAAATAAGGGCGGTTTCGAAACGCCGCGAGCATGACGATAAATCAAATTATGTACTGGAGAAAAGTTGAGGAAAAAAAAACACGACGTCTTTCGATAACTTGGTATATCGCGGTGCACTTTGTCGTGCCGTAAAATGTGAAATAAAAATTCGAGAACAAAAACAATCCCCAATGATTTCATCCATTTTCACGATAATCTGATGACCCCTAATTTCGATGTATCACAAAATTCAGTCGAGATATAATATGTTGTGTCTCATGTTTTATGTTGACTGCGAAAATAGAAACCAGTTTCGTAGAGAAAGGTGCGAAAAACCGAGAAGAGAAAAGTAACAATACAATGTACAACGACTCGGAGCGGATCTCGTTCGATTTCGTATGGAAGAAGGTCGACGAGCGTTTTTTCTCGATGACTCGTGAAGAACGTTTATACGAAGTGTAGCAATTTAAAAGCGAGGGTCGCGGATATGCTTGAGGGTTTCTTGGCTCCCCGTGCAAGAAGGGTCGATCCGTTCGTGCGAAGGAAATACCCTCGCTCTCCATCTTTCTCAAGCGTTACGGCGCCCCGTTGTACGCAACTCTTTTCCACCCTCTGACGTTCCTCTCATTCTCTCGTAACTCAAGTTTATCCATACTACGCGAGACACCCTAAAACGAAGCCGGAAAGCCGACTCGATGGCTGTTTCTGCCACTGTGCTCTATTACCGCTAGTCCAAAGCGATTCCCATTCGCGGCACGACACGCAGTCCGCATACGTATGAGCTTTCGCCAATGGGATGTCGTCTCACACCCGCGGAGATGGGAGCATTAAACGAGCTGAAAAAAAAAAAGAATAGTTCGCGACTGTACGACGGACTGGAATAACCCCCAATACTCATCGCTATTACCATAGCCATTCTTTCCACTCAGCCGTACGCGTTGATACTGTATGATAAACTGTAAATGGGCCAAAGTACCATCGATACAAACCGCAATTTTCGTTATGGGCGATGCAAACTTTCCGCATTCGTAATCATTGACTCGAAATATATACTGGCTCTGAATCATGAAACTCATGTACTTACCATTCAACATTAAAATTTGACAAAAGCAACTGAGAACATTTTTTTACGAGTTGATTTGGGAGGGGGTTGCATACCGCACGAAAATATGTGACGTCAAAATGTTATGTCGTCGCGTCTCAAGGACGTCGCGCACTCATGCAGAGTACGAAATTCCGAGGATTCGGAAGTGAAGAGAATCCGCCAGACGTGTCCGCCGTCGAGACTTCGGTTGCAGGTGCGGAGAAGAGAGAAGAAAAATGCATGAAAAAAGGATGGGCATGAAATACAGGAAAAGATTCGCGGCGGAGCTGCAGTCAGGCGGGCAAACGTCTCACGTTGTTCATCGTGGACAAACGTGACTTCGAGAGTTACGTGTCGAGAGTCGCGACTCGAGACGAAGAGACTGCGGTAATACGGTTGAAACCGCGCGGGAGACTTCGTTTCGTCCCGACGGCAATGTCAAGGGAACCGGAGAAAACGCTTTTTCTTCTCGTTTCCTCATTCTCGTTCCATCTTCTCGTCCATGGAGGTGAAGCGCGAGACCGGTGAGAACCGCGAGGGGTTGCGGCGAGGAGCCTGGCGGATTCGCGTCGCGCACGTTTCCGAAGGAAAACAGAGACACACCGAGTGGAGACGGGAGTTGGCTGGTGGTTGCTGGCGTGAAATCAGCTGCCAGCCACGATGTACGGTTTCCTCGCAGTTGTTTAACTCCCCGCGTTCCCCCGTGCCACGGCGTCGCGGCCGAAATGCCGCGGTTTCCCGTTAACTAAATTCGGTATCGCGCCAGCCAAGTACACCAGAACGAGACACGACGCGACACTTTTTGCATGTCTTTTTTCCTAATTTCTTGCCGCGATGTACATTGATACCAAATAGCATTAGTATGCCAAATGCTATTTGGTACCTTCTTATGTACCCTACGTACGTACCCCTTTGGTACCCTATTACAAACAATATTTTTGCTATTCTTTTCTCATTGTACCAGGCACCCCCAAAATTGATAACTAATTCAGAATGGCGGAAAATGGACCACCGCAGTGTACAAATTGACATTTTGTCAATATTTATGGGTGAACAAAAACGACAGCGGTCGTTCTTTTTTCACTGGACACGCGACCATTGTAAGATTTCAAATGATGACCATAAAATGACAGTCATTGTTTTACGTCGCGCCTGTTTACACTGCAAAATGATTTTGCCGACGTTGACACTGCGGCGAAAGTGGCGGTGAGGTCGGTGACGATGAGACGTGGAAGCGAGAAGAGCTCCGGGAAGAGCTCGTGGTGCGACCCCTTCGTGCTTTCCTCGTCAGAAAGGTCGAGTTGTAGCCCGTGCAAGGGTCGCACTCGTGCATTGGCCTCTCGCCCGCGGCTCTCCCCCCGCTGTATAGCAGCCGCGCTCTCGCGCTTCCATGAGTTTTCGTGTCGTCCGTGTGCGAGCCGCTAGTCTCTTCACTCCCCGCGACCCAGGAAGACGGAAGTCCGGTACCACTCTCGTCTCGTTGCGCAATTCCCGCGTCCGTGATCCACACTCGTACGTTTGTATCCCTTCGCCGGGAGACGAATTGTTTTACGAAGGTATACGACCCCGGTTGGACGACCTCTGAAAATAATGGGACACGCCTTTAACACCTTATTTGTTACAGTTATTTACAACTCAAAATCATGCAAAATATCATTGTCAAGTGTGAGACCGAATTTCAAAAATATATTGTTGTACATTAAGTACGCGGGCCGAGTCAGTTGAAAAGGTTTACTTTTATTATAAAGTGTTTTCCAATCCCTGCTGCAATTTGGCCCATGAAGATTTGCGGACTCGAACTTTTGTGGAAACTGAATTTCACGACAGACTAGTATCAATTTATTTATACAATCCCAGGCGAAAAATGTCTTCGTTTCTCGTGTACAAGGAAAGAAAAACACATCTTCCTCTTCTCCCTGTACAAAAGATTCAGCGATCCGCAAACTTGAAAGCACTTCCGTATGGATGCCGAATTTCGGAGCTTCTCAGCCTGCTTTTCGATAGGAAAGCAAGCAAATATCGGATGGCCGGCTATGAGTGGCGAACTCCCGCTCACCGAAGCTGCATAGCAAACATCGTTCACACAACAGTATTGTGTGGATCATGAACCTGTCTATTCGGTCTGTATGCGCGTCTGTGGCTGCGCCCGTCTGTGTGTATGCTTCGGCTCCTGAGAAGCCTTATATATACACTATTTTCCATATATCGTTACGGTCGACCTGATTGAACTGAATTCGATATCCCATATCCTACTTGCGGGCCTTCAAAACCCTCGCAGCGCGCGGCTTGCCCTGTCCGAAGCACGCATCAATGGTTTCCCTCCTCGATATTACGTTACAAAATTAATTAACTCCCTCCCTTCGCACACAGAATTGTTAGGGGCAAACATTACCAACTATCAATTTGGGTTTCATAATTCTTACCTTTGATGACATTTTTCGCCTTTATTGAGTACGTTTCAGTTAATTTACGTTCAACTGTGTAGTTGCATTCACCGGTTCAAATAATATCGTAAAATCAATATGAACGATAATAATATCAATTGGTGAAAGAGACCCCGTGAAAAGTGTTCGGGACGGAAATGCTGAGCGCGAATGTAGTCGAAATACGAAAACAAACAGAACGAACTCGTATTGCACTGCAATAACTGCATATCACGAGGGTATGCAGCTTTATAACAATTAACTCTCGGCGTATCTGGCACTTTATGGTGGCTCTTTCGATGTGTGTTAGATTGCGGCAGTAGCGGAGTACAGCCGCGGTATTAGCAGAAGCACTAGTGGTAGTGGTAGTTGCCAGGGGATACTACCAAGAATCGTCCAAATAATACCTGTTAGCCGCAGCATGTGCTGCCGGGTGTGAGTTTAGCGGTGGGTAGAGGTGCAGGTACATTGTAAAGCGAATTAGAGAGAGAGAGGGAGAGAGAGAGTGAGCGAGTGGGGGAGGGAGGGAATGAGAGAAAGGTAAAGCGAGAGAGAGAGAGAGAGAGAGAGAAGTAGGTGGTACTGGGACGCTGGTTAAGGGGGGGGGGGCGAGGGGGGCAAGTGAGAAAGGTATGTACCGGGGCACGTCCACTTATTAAATTTACCAACCTCAAATTCCGGCCTCCAGAGACGTGAGGGCGAGGGGCGAGGGGGTAAAGCGAGGGCGCGCGAGAGCGAGCGAAGAGAAGGAGCGCACCCCAGAGGGAACGGGTCGGTGGGCGGGCGGGGCACGGGAGGATAGAAGGGGGATTTTCGAGAGGGGGCGAGGGGGGCGGGGGGGGGGGGGGGTAGCCGGGAGTTGCGGGATTGGGGCGTGGGTATAATATACAACTTCGGTACCACCAAATTCCCTCCTAAATACCCCGCCTAACTGGCTTACGGCGTACGTTCCGCAGCGCGCAGCCAGAACGTACCACGAGCGAACCAGCAGCCGCACACAACCAGTATAACCAGAAGCAAGAGAAACCCGTGATACGTACGAAGCCAGTCGCCCACGGGCTTACCCCGCCCCCGCCTCCCGTCCCCCCCCCCTCCCCCTCCCACTCGCACTCGAAGGTGGAAGCGGAGCCGGCGCTACCGAGCCTCTGACCGATATTGCACGGTAAATATCGTCCGAATTCGCCCCGGTCCGTACATAAACGTCGGTTACCACTTACACAAGTTTCTACGAGTCTACGCCGGAAAGCCCTGCGCCGGGGCGGGCGAGAGACGAGTGGGGACGTAAAAACTTCTCGTCAATCGGAGCCTCTAATTTTCCGACACACAAGGCTCCCGATGTACCGACGGCGAATTCTCGTTTTTCACCCGGTAGTCTTGAAACAAGTACGGCCAATAGATACAATCGAGTCTTACGTTCGAGTAAATATGTAAATTTATATAAAGAATTGTCTTAATGTCATTTCAAAGATAAAGAAAATAAATCTACCACTGCTGAGGTGAAAATACGACACATCATTAATTTTTATGTAGGATAGACTCTGATGTCTGTGACTCCGGCGTACTGACATAGCCACCTAAATTGATTATATGGATATTTGATGAGGCACGAGAATACAGACTGCTCGTTTTTTCCCCTCTTTTATAATTAAGACATCACGAGGTAAGATTCTCGTAGATTGTCCAATCTTCTTAGAGAAATCGTGTCTTCAGCTCGCGCTATACGTGGAGACACAAAGTCGATGAGTGGTCGGTTCATTCCTCAAATACCCGTGCGTATAGCTGGTAGCGGAAGCCGGTAGTGGTAATAGCCATATAGTGCCGGTATATTCTCTTAGTACGGCGGTACAGTTATAGCGGGCGGCGACGCCAGCCGGGACCAGCAGTCGAGAGTGAAAAGGGACTTGGCCGAAGCGAAGAGGATACCGAAGTCGCATATGGAGGGTGGGAAATTCCTGGAAGAAGATGCGGGGGAAGGCCGGGGTGGCGTCTATACAGCGCCGCTTGGAGTAGCTTTCCGTCTTGCTCGCCGGCTGAGGAGAGAATCGACTTGGTGGAAGCCACGAGTAGAGAGACAATACAGTCGACGGCAGACGCAGCAAATTGCCCGTTAATAATCTCTTGCGAGCCAACGACGTCGACGACGACGACGACGACGACGACGACGTCGACGTCGAGGGTTAGGGAGCTTCGCTGGGCGTATTCGTTGTACCCGTGAGCCAGTGCTCACCAGACGAGAGGCATAAGGAGACGTGGGAGGGGGTCGAGTGCCGATGGAAAAGAAGTGAGGAAGAGCGACGAGGGACGGGGTAGGTTGGGATGGGACCCGGGTGGATGAAAATACTCCTCGCTGATCCGATGTAATTGCGACGCGCCGCCATCCCAGCACTTTCCGCGCGCACGAAAAATCGTCGCGTCAACATGTGACCCCCTTGAACCTGAGCGTTCCACTCGAGAGTGACGGAGACGGGGAAAATATGCCGACACTGCCGTAGAGGCGCCGGGGAAAAAAATAAATAATGCGGGGGAAAAGCCGCGGCAATAACGGTGAAACTTTTCGAATGGGGGTTACACACTGGCGAGAGCCAAAGATTCGCCCGGAAGCTCATGTCTATGCTGAATTTCCGATGGCGAAGTTCGCGAAGATCTCGCCCACCCCTCCTGTACACGGCGCACGAGGTTATTACCCGTGACGTAAGCTCTCTCACGTGCTTCGACCGGAGCTCCGCTGGCCTCTGTCATGAAAACACGTGTAAGACGCGGATGGGATCAGGCCCGGCTACGTGCGCACCTACACGCGACACACAAACGCGCACAAACACGGATAACGCTCGCGCCTGTAGTATTCGCCTGTTGTATGAACAGTGTAAGAGGGCTTTAGATTCTGCTGCTCGATTTAACAGTATCGATCAGTCCGATGGGGGGCATTGTGGAGCGAATATAATCGTATTACTCTGTTGGCGACATTATGGCGCAGTTTGTATGCCGCAAGGGAAGGAAAAGTTTGCGTCATTTCCGTGTGAATGACCCGACGACGAAAATGCACGAATCTCGCGGTTGGATTCCGTTTGCATGACGCGAGCCACGCGTTTCTCGACCTCGCGAGACACGCTTCGTCGTTTGGCACCATCGAAGCGAATCCTAGAATGAGAAAACTTAGATCGGTCAAGGACACGCGAATTCGCACAGCGAACTTGGGTGTTATAACGGGTGTCTGTCTTTCCCGCTAGCTTCTACTTTAGCACTTGCCAGTTCAACGCCAGAAACTGGAGATCCGTGGAACGGGGACGGTTCCAAAATGCCGGAATGCTCAAAAGTTTAATCAAGTTTACCGCAGCTCTGGTCCAATCGAGTCGCTGGAGCCGTTTGATGCACCAGTCTAACTCGGAGTAGAAGCCTAGTAACTTACCGTCTTATTGTTAGAATCTGCCACGGCTTAACCGTTTTTTGGCAATTGACAGCCCGGGAAGAAATGTTAATACTGCTACGCAACCAGGGCGTTATCAGGAAGGCCGTAGTTCCTTATCAGGCAATGTCAAGGCAACCGGACCATGCCCGTTGTCAAAACATAACGTAATGGTTGATAGATGAAACTCTGTAAAATATAGCTGCCTGTATCGGCACAGATTTTCCGCAGTTTCCCTGTGCCTTCGTGCAAATGTGATACAGTAGTGCTCTGGGGGGAGCTCCTGGAAGAAAGTACGGAATGAGTAGAAAGGAGAAACGTAAAAGCCTAAAGAGGGTATACGTATGTAGGAATCAAATAAAAATATATATATATATATATATCTAATCAGGGCCGTGTATGGCTCTCTCCTAAAAACCTGCACATCAGCTAGCTCTTGGATTTTATCAGGCACCTTTCTCCCGTACCAAATCAGGTCCGAGTAAGGCTTCCCACGGAACGGCCAGCCCTAAGATTTTCCGATCACGGCCTGACCAGTCCTCAGCCACCCGTGATGGAATTTCTACTCGGCAGTGCGGTGGGACCGAAAAAGTGACCAACAGGACTGCTGGATTTGCCTACAGCAACAGTGGCGAACATGTTCAAAGTGTCCGGAGATTCGTGACCGCGCGCGGAGATTAGAATCGCTCGAACAGCCGCACATCGGGTGGATACGTGTTACGTGATACAGTTTCCGAACTCGTTGTAAACCCGCGCAACAGTCGAATCAGACATGCGTCTGATGGTTCCGCCCGGCGCATCCCTTAGTCCCGCATCCCTCGCGCGGTAGTATAGCCTAGGTTTGGTATTCCCATACGCCTGGACGAGCATTGACGGGTTTCGAAATTCACGGCTGAACGAGCGAAAGGAAGCTGCGATGACGCTAATTCGATTCGCAGCGCTTCCCAAAGAGGAACTAGAGAGAGCTTTGACTGACGCCAGGCGTTTCTGGCATTGCGGTACATAGCATCGGGGAAACAGCAGCGGCGTCAGTGGCGGCGGTGGCGGCAAACGCCTCTCGCGCAAACTACACACGCGTTCCTGGCTGTCGTGTGCTGCGCGCGAAAACGTGTGTGCTGCAACGAAATAGAGAAACAGTTAGGGAGACCGGAGGGCGTAGGTGGCGTGGGGAGGATTCCGCGAGCGAGGCTAGCAGCGTCGGCGGCGGCGGCGGGCCGCGGTGGTATGAGTTCACCGTGCGAATGAAATTGACTGGGATAGCCCTTTCAGGAATTTCCGGACGTTTCGTTGTATTGCGCGGACCAGCGGAGAGCTCTTTGCCAGGGAAAAACCTTTCTCTTTATAATCTCCTTCCGTCCTCTCTTCCACATTCGCATTCTTGTGTCCCGCGCGCGGCTGTCCCGATTTGCCTCGCCCTCGCGTTTCACTCTTCTCGCCTGGTTTCCATGGTCGCGCTGTGGCCCGGAAGCGCCGCGGCGCCTCGATCCCACTCTCACTTACACCCATAGCCAGCCTCGCTCCGCCTGTTTTCACTATTATCACGGATTACCAACGTCCGATCAAGAGAACCCTCGCCGCGTCCACGACTCTCCCGCTTTTCCTTCCCCTCTCTCTGTCTCTCTCTCGTTCGTTCTCTCTGGCCACCCAGCGTCATTGGTTCCTCCTCTAATCGTTAGCCGGGTAAGAAGGTCGAGTTTCCTCTTTTCCGCCAGCGCGCTCGGAACGTTGGGAAGCGGAAGAGCAAAGTCACGTTCGTGAACCGCAGAGCCGGACGATTGCCCCTTGCCTTTGAGGCCTTCTCGCAGTCCAGTTTGGCTTTCTCTTCGCTCCTTCTGTCCGCGTACTAAGCCGCACACGTACACTTTGTCCTCTCGCGCGTATCTTTTTGCATGTTCCTCATGCTCGTGGATTTCTCCCAGCCCAGCGCTCCACTCTTACCTCTTCACCACCTGTACATCCTTATATGAGGCATTCTTCACCAACTGTTTCATAGTTCATCTGTTTCGTAATTGGCCATGTATTAGTACCACTTAAAGGTACCCTGTCCGAATTTTGACAGATTAAAAAAAATATACATTTTACAAGGAATTCCAGAGAATTGTCTCTGTAAGAAATTCTTTCTGGCCGTCAAGATTTCCGAGTTCCACAATGCCAATTTTTTATTCTCGCCGAATATCCTACCAAACACTGTATAAAACCTAAAGTATCGTGCCATAAAAATGAAACATCTTTTGCATTAAATAGTCCATAGAAAAACAACTTTTTTGTTTCTTCTTTTTGCGCTGAACTTTAACTTTCCATGATACAAGGACTTGAAAAAAAACTCATTTCCGAAACAAATTAATAAAAAAATCGGAAAAAATTCACAGAGGGTATATCCTCAAGTGGCACTAATACATCGCCAATTGTGAAACAGATTCGAGAGGATCGAAAAAAGTGGCCGAGTTGGGTAAAGAATGCCTCGTATTCCACATTTACTCGCAGAAAACACAGCTTCCTCCGCTCGACACATCTACGTCGGACGCGTTTGCCGTTCAACAAATGCACACGAGTCGCCCAACGGCCCTTTATATTTTGCTTTATTCGCGTCGTTTGCTTTTCCGCGGCACTCGTTGTCTTTGTCCGCACCGAGAGAGCCGAGATCTCTCGCTCACATATGACTTTTCACTCTTTATTCTTGGAAAAACTTGCCGTCCACACGGTTCCTCGGCCTTTGTGGGCGGCCGGTGCGCGCTGTTTAGTCGGAGCAACAAACGGAGAAAGCTGGGACGGAGGGTCGAGAAGCTTTTGGTAATCCCGCAGAGTCCACGTTTTTTTTTTTTCATCAAGCTGACCGTACCGCTACCGCCGGACGACGATTCCTCGCTGGTTTGAAAATCTTTTTATACTTTTCCCTCCCTCGTTTCGAGGATAATAAATGTCGATATCGTTTGAGAATTTTTGTACCCTCGCGTACGTGCGGGGGCTCCGCGATTCTCGCCCACTGGAAACCCGATTCGAGGGAGCGGAAAACCCTTACGTCGCGTCTCGGTGGCGCTCGATGCAGACCCTCAGGATACACTGTATTCTCGCTAGTCACCGGGTTTTCGTCGGATTTAACGAGGGGAGGATGCAAAACGTCTTGTCGATTCCCCGGGGAGAATCCTGTCTTCGATCGACTCCCCCGCCTCGCTGAATGCCGCGCTGTCTATTTATTGACGTCGGGCAACGCGATGGGATACCCACCCGACCAGCGCTCGCTGATCAGACGGCGGCGCATCGCGATAACCCGGGTGCGGCTCAAATAGGCCCGGAGATATTATCTCGCATCGCGTGGCCGCGGGGAAGAGGGCGGGAAATTCGCGTTTCGGATGTTGAACAGCCTTTGCCGAAGCCCCGGCCGATCCGGCCCTCGCCGAGTCTTTTCAGTGCATACACAACGAGATGCCCTGAATTGGGAATCAAGCTTCGTTTTTTCCAGTTAGCAAACCGACATCAGCCCGTGGATCGTGTCTTGTGCGAGGATCTCGTTTCTCGAAGCTCCGGTGAAGAAAATTATTAGGGATGTCGTGAGATAAACTAGGGCCTTATCGAAATACATTTGTTAAAGGAGATGATTCTCGAGATAACGCTGGGAGGATTTTTTTTTATTTCCATTTTTCGTATCACTTGGAAGACAAGAAAACGATTTTATTTTCATCGAAAATCGTAAAGAACGACAGAAGATGTAATTAAAAATGCACGATTACGTGATTAAATAAGTATAAATTAATATTTTAACAAATTGTTATTTTATTAATAGGGGCCTTAACAGGTCAGCCTTTAACAGCCCCTAATATTTTGGCTTTGAAGGCCCCGAAAAAAAGCGTGACCGCGTCCTTTGGGCAAAACTCTGAGGTTTTCACATAAGGGCTATCGGGGTAAAGTGCCAAGAGTCTTGTGAAAAACCTGATAATTTTTCTTCACGGGATTTCAAGTGCCACACAGCTTCGAAGTGCGCGTTGCCGGTTTGCAATCAACCGCAACGTCGCGAGTGTCCCATCGAGTCCGTTCTCTCGAAGAAACGAAGACGATGCTATCGCGTGACTTTTCGTCCCGCGCGCGCGCAAAAAGGAGGAACGGAAAATTCTTGCAAACAAGAATGGTGGAGCGCGCGGCAATGACAGTCGGGAAGGCGATAGAGACGCTCTTAATTTCCGGAACGTCGCCCCCGTTGTGCGAACGTTTGGCGAGCGACTTTGATGCCCTCGTACGGCGTGACGTCGCTCGGTGCACAACGCGCGAGGGGGCGCCGGGGAGCCGCTGGGGCAGCATCAACGCACACCGACACCAAAGGCCTCTTCTCTCTCGGCCTCTCTTCAGGCATTCATGCGCAGTTACGATTCATAACTTTTTTTGTTGGCCGTTCGTACCGCGAGAGAATGCGGAGAGATGGACGAGGGGCGCGCAGCGGCGGCGCACCGAGGAGGCGGAAGACGGAAGGAAAAAACGGGAGTGAGGGCCGGGGCTTGATATGGAGATGGCAAGTCGCACAGAGCGAGGGCGAGGAAAGGCCGCGAGGCAAAAGCGTCTTCCACTCGCCGTTCCCAGTTCCTTCTCTCGCTTCCATTTTTTTCTTTTTCTTTTTCCCTTTTTCTTTTTTTTTCCTCTGTACCTTTTCCCATTTACTTTCTCTCATTCCACATACACCCTCCATCCACTCTTGTCCCTCTCCCTTGAACTCACTGCTCTCAATCTCACTATACCCGTGCATTTTCTTACTCGCTCTCTCTCTCTCTCTCGTTATTCATTTTCGTCCGTTGACTCTCCGTTGGCTTCTCATCTCGGATTTCACACACACGTGCGCCCATCCTCGTACACACGACCCGCGTCGCCGCGCCCTTTTTTACTCGCTCAACCGGGGACTTCGTGCCGAGACAAAAAAATTGCAAACTCTGAAGGGCCCAGGAGTGCCTGACACTCCGGGTGTAGAACGTCGTCTGTCGAAAATATTCTTACTCTCGTTGCCGTCGCGTGAAATGAATTCCAATAAAGCACTGATAAAATCGAGGGTAAAATTACATGGTAAAAATTACATGGCATTGAAATATTAACGGTGTCATTTTCTTGTATGTTTCAGGTAAGTTTCTCTGCATTTTTGACTATGGGTCAATCGACATTCGATCGTTGAAGTATGGCGAAAGGTGAAGTATAAGTATTACGCCGAAGTAACGCAGGAATTGCTAGAGTCGCTTCACTGCAGCGAGCCCGGCAAACGGTAGTAACATAGCCCTGCAGTGGGGCAAGTTGGGACGTATAGCGAATATAGCGATATATTGGGAATATATTGGGAATATAGCGAATTTCGAAATTTTTGGTGACGTACCGGATCACTTGGTTATGTTTACCAATAACTTGGTCGGTCTAACCAACTAATCGTCTGGCGCATATAGAACCAAATTCTTGGTAGATCCAACCGAGCCTTTTTTTCCGTGCACGGCGAACGGCAAAACCCACATTCGCTTCACTCAGGTGTACATAGTTAATTTTACGATTGACGCTTTTCTCTTTCGCGCCTCCGGCGTGAAGCTCGCGCGAGGTATTTCCATCATTTTCTTGCGTCTCGTTCGCCGTTTTATCTCATAGTTACCTGAGCTTTCGACACTCGACAATCTCGCGTGGAGGACGTGCTGAACGAAGAGAGAGAGAGAGAGAGAAGAGTTTTCACTTTCTCGTTGAATAATGTCAAGCCACTGTCTGCGAGGGGGTGGGGGGTGGGACGATAGAGACAATGGGAGAACTGTCTCTACTCTTGAGATATCCCCGTTCTCGCATCCCCAGGAAAACAAGGAGTCTCGTTAATCGTGAGTTTCTCGTGGCGGCCGGGTTTCTTCGAATGGTGTACAGCGCGAAGGGATACCGGCGCAATCGTCGAAACTCGAGGATGGCGGAACGGTTCTCCTCCAACCTCCCGACAGAACACTATACCACCGGTAGTGTAGACGTCGAGAATTATGCTCCGACGCAGTAGGGAGGTATAACGTGATACGGAGGCCGCCCATTATTTCGTTTGCCAGCGCATTTCACCCGATACACTTCCACTCGGGTAATAGCTTTTTCCTGCTCTTCCTCTTCCTCACTCTCTCTCTCTCTCTCCCTCCACGGAGTGGATTGTCACGGAGTGTGCCTACAGTTTTTACGCTGATGACCTCCAGATTTACTGCCACTGTGTGGCTGCGGAGTTGGAGCGGGGCATTGCTCGGGTTAATAGGTGCATTGCGGCGATTTGCGGGTGGGCGGAGGCTAGTGGGCTTCGGCTAAATGGTGCCAAAACGCAGGCGATGGTTGTGGGGACGGCTCGTGTCGTGAATTCGCTGGACTATGATCAGCTTCCCTCGGTTAGGGTGGGTGCGGACATTATTCCGTTCTCAAGGTCGGTGAAATGCCTGGGCGTAACCTTGAACTGCACGCTGTCGTGGAGGGAGCACTTTGAGCGGGTGGCGGCGCGTGTGAATAGCGTTGTCTATCAGCTGAAGTTGTGCCGAGAGAAGCTCCCGCCTGACGTGCGAAGAGTGCTGGTTTCTGCGTTAGTACTGCCGCATTTGGATTATTGTTGTCTGCTTTTTACTGACGCGACGGCGGAGCATGATCTGATGCTTCAGCGTGCGCTCAATCGTGGGGTGCGCCTTATATGCAATGCTCGGCGCGATGAGCATATTACCCCTTATTTTCGGCGACTTGGGTGGCTGAAGATTTTCGAGCGTCGTAAGTTGTTTCTCGGGGCGTTTGTGTTTGCGGTCAGGAAGTCGGGGGAACCGCGTTATATTTGCGACAGGATTGCCGCTCCTCCTCTGTGTGAGCCGGTACATTGTACGCGTTTTGTGGCACTTGGGTCTGGCTGTTCCGTACCCTTTGCGCGCACGGCGTGTTACCAGCGGTCCTTTACAGTCGCGGCGTGCGAGCTGTGGAACTCGTTTGCCCCCGGTTTGCGAGATTGTGCGTCCGTTGGGCAGTTTAAGGCGTTATATAGAGATCTGCTGTTGCGGGAGATGCCCTAAGTGATTTATTATTAGTTTTGTATTATAATTGTTTGTACTTTTTCTTTTTATTTTTTTTTGTATTATCTTCGGCGTTGCGAGTGCTTGGGGTTCTCCCTCTTTTGCGTTTTCTTTTGCGTTTTCTTTTGCGTTTTCTTTTGCGTTTTCTTTTGCGTTTTCTTTTGTATGATTTTCTTTTTCTTTGCGTTTATTTTCTTTATATTAGTGCACACTTTTTATTATTATTGTGTTTTTTTCTTTTTTTTTCTGTTATTTCTATTTTTTTTAATTATTTTTATTTGTATCATTATACTTTTGCTTTTGTTTTATTTTTGTATGAGTTGTGGATTGTGGCACGGTGCTCTTAGGGGGCTTTGCCCCAGGGCACGCAATAAACGTCTCTCTCTCTCTCTCTCTCTCTCCTTCTCGTTTCCTCTTCCTCCATTCCCTTCGCCCCTTCGCCCCTTCGCCCGGACCAGACCAAGTAACCTCTCGCTCTGTCTATCGGATTTCTATCGGATTTCTTTTCAGCCACCTTAATCGGGTAACGAACGATACACAAGCTAGTAACTCTAATAATTGGTGCTTATCCGTCGTTTCACCGACTCCGGGAGCCTCCCGCCGCTATCACCACACCGGAATCATGCCTGCGCTTTCTTCGACAATTTTCTCTCCTAACCGTTCTCCCCCCCACCCCTGTCTCGCCGAGACTGCTTTCACTGGCTTTAATGCCGCTGAAAATAGACACTATGTGCCGGGTGAGGCAGCACCGGATACCGGGGCCAGGTGGATTAATTTGCTCTTCGCGATTTTCGAAGAGTTGTCAAGAATTTCGTCAGAATTCGATACCCCCATATGTCCGAGTTGAAATTTATGGCTTCTTTGTATGGAGAAAGAAAAGGCTTTGGAGCCTTTGTTAAGCTAGTCGGACTACTAGTATCAGATAAATCGTGAAATTCGCAATATTATATTATAATATGCCGAGATTATTATAATATCATATAATATGCTTGGCCTTATCCGGCCAATCCGTATTTCGGTAGAGGTCCTTCGGTAGAGATCGAGAGCCACGGCGGTTTCCCGTTCATTGACGATTGAGACACGTCGAGCCTCGATCGACGTTAGTCAGCGATTATAACGTTGCGAACGAAGAGCCAAACCTCTAGTTTCCGCAGACTAATGTCACTCCCAGCGTTGGATCTCACTTATGGTAGTTTTGCGAGTGACAGGCCGTCCCGGGGTAATTGGAATTAGCAAGAAAATTTTCGCGTGGAGCGCGTGTGTGCGAGAGAGAGGGAGATACAGGCGGAAAGGGGGTAAGCGGGATGGCTCCGGATTGGTCTCGAAGAAATGTTGCAAAGTACACGAGCGCAGTGAGGTCTGAAGTGACGACTGCGGGAGGGAGGGAGAGAGAGAGAGAGAGGCGCGAGTGAAAGACCGACACTGTGTATACCTCCCGCCATGAAAATGTCACGGGCTCTTTCTTTGGCGAGTTAAGCTAAAGTTTCCACTTAAAACTTAACTGGAGTGCCGGCCCTCGAGCCGTTTGTTGTTGTGAAGTTCCATCTGTTGGCGGTTGAGACACGGGAGAAGAAAATATATAGAGACGAAGACGCGGGCGGTGCCAAGGTGGATGAAGAGCGAGGGAGAGCGAGGCGGATGAGCCGCGGATGAGGCGAGAGAGGAGAAAAGAGCGAAGCTTCGCTCGCTTCCTCGGCCGAGGGTTAACTTATATCCTCAATTTAGCGTTATCATTATTATCATCGTTATTGTTACGGCGAGCGGGGTTGCCGCGTTCCCTCTCCGGCTCTTTTCATCTTTGGCGGCTCTCTTTCTCGTTATCGGACGATGCGGTGATATCGGAGGATAAAGATCCTCGACGTCTCGCGACCCCCCCGCGCGCGCCGAGGAGCAAAAGTTTGCCTCTCGGCGGAAGGAGAAGAGGACGTTACACTCGCCGCGACTGGCGACGAGATGTGTAACGGAGTATTGATCGAGAGAACAGATACCGGAATCAACGTTACCGTTGGTCTTCCGTTGATCTTTCCGCGAGTTTCTGGCTCTGTGCTATCAACGTACTACACACGTTATCTCGTCGCTCTTTGCGCTTCCCTGTACACCTGACAGTTTACTTCGTCACGGTGGCTAATTGGATGGCATTGGACAATCTGGAAGCGCCATACGAGGGAATCGTGTTCGGACGTAGTTTTCGAGAAATCTTCAAAATCGCGGAGACAAAATTGATCCACATGGATGATCCGGTGCTGCCCCACTCGACACATACCGTCTCTTTCGCCGGTATTAGAGCCTGCCTGAGTCGAAATATAAAACCTCCGAAAAGTCTTGGTATAATGAAAATGCGGGTAATAACCGCTATTACTTATCATCTCGGCTGTTCAATCTCTTTCTTCTCCAACTGTTATCCGACGCACATTTTATGACACGACTATCCACTCTCCTCGCGTTACGTAATTCAATTCAGAGTGCTGAAACTCTCACGCCATTACGTGAAAAGCTAATCATCCCCTCGTCTGCGACGTATACGTCTCGACGACTATGTACCGGCGGGTACCACTTCGCAGAGAGAGAGAGACACCCATAGAGAGCAGTCGGTTCCGGACACAGCGGCAGCTGAGAGAAGCGGTCGCCGTGCACTTGGCCAAGACTTGGCAGACGCGACACCTGTTTCCCCGAGCGCTTCTGCAAGTGACAGGGGCAGATCCGTTTGTTACACCGCTCTGAATCATACGTTACAAGGACGCGTGTTTACAGGACGGGCCGCTCGGTCGGCCGCTCCTTAGCTCCGAGCCTGCGTCGTGTGCCGGCGACGCTCCTAGAGGGCGTTGTGCGCATAACGCGTTGCCGGCTCTCACGGACGTCGCTGCTGGTGGTGAACGTGCCGCGTAGCATGTTCCGGAATTATGGCGGAGATTAGTCGACGAGTAACGTCGTCCAGGAGGTACGACGAGGACGACGACGACGACGACGACGACGACGACGATGACGACGACGCACATAACCTAATCGCCCTATAGTCTCCTCGTCGCGCCCGCGCTATGCGTTATCCACGAGTTCCTCGAGACCAACCCAGTCGCGTGCTGCGCAGCTGTAGTCACTATTCTCGGATGTTGATATTCCCAGTCGACGAACTTATTACCGCGCGCTTCTCTTGTTTGGTCTACTCTATAGGGTTCACGTATATAGCCGCCGAGCCAAACATTCGGGGACATTATTGGAGGCGGCTTCGGCGCGCCGGATTAATAGTTTACGTGGGAGCTGGCTTCGGTGCACCAAGCTACCGAAATCTTTTGTGATTTCAATCAAATTTAAGTTTATTTCATTGATTTCAATACTTAACATATTATTTTATTTTATAGATTGCAATAACATTTTATTTTATTTGATCGATATCGCGAATTAGGATTCTCGAAAACCTAATTCCGAAGGATTTTCATCATCGGGAAGCGACAGGGATTGTGTACTGTACCTCAAGATCATTTTTATGGTATTTGGCTAGTGAACTTACGAAAAGGGAGCACAGATAAAGGGAAATCTCCGATCTACGATCAACAAGTTGTTAGAATGTCTACCTTTGTTGTAAAAAATAAGTGCGGTGAAGTAAAAACCCTTTTGTGCGCAATTGATTCAAAACGGTTGTGACGTTATCGCAATCGTAAACGAAAAACTGTAATCTAGTTGATACTCGTGTTTTCACGTACGAGTTTTTCACCCCGGAATGTGGATGCGAGGCGTTTGATTCGACATGCGTGGGACGTTCGATTTGGCCGATCGAGCGGAGGAAAAAGAAGGGGCAAAGGGATGTCGGGGATGTGCGTAAACAAATAATGGCGTCGCTCGATTTCGCGAGGGTTACCTATCGCGCGATTACACCCCGGAGGAACCCCGGCCCGTATATCTTGGCGAGGATTTGCTTCCAGACATTACCGGCTGATCCGGGAAAAAGCGTCTCCCGGGGGTTCGGGTCCCAGAGCCAGGCAGATTGCTCGGGCAGCGGGATCGAGCGCGAGCGCGACTGAAAGGACCTCAGCCGAAATTCGCTTCGACCGGATAACCCAAGCCCAAGTATCCGTCCCGAGTCCGCTAGATCCTCCGATTTCGCGCGATAGCATTTCAATTTCTTGCCCAACGGCTATACACTCGAGATATTCCGCTTGGATATTAACCTGTCGTACTTGCGGAGCAGATTTAAAAACGTCATAATCGTGGCTCACCGCGATCGTTCCCTCGCGATTTTTCCCAAAATAGCTCCAACATATAGTGTAACGGAACGACTTACCCCCGACGAAATCCTCCGAAAAATCACGACTTCTCGGAGGGTTAGTCCATCCAGCATTCTGGTGAATATTCAACATGCGGAAAGTTTCGCGCGATGCGCACGGGCTGCTTGCAGGAAGGCTTGTAATGCTCTTTCGCATGTCGGGCCAGCGAACTAGGAAGAAGGAAAATATAGAGAGCGCAGCGGCGCTTGTTGCGCTGCACGTGAAACCCCCGACGAATCTTACTACGCAGTACAATGTTTTCTTCGACGCTATATATTTCTCACCCCCCACCCCCGACATCGTCCACCGTACACGACTACACGCACCGCCTGGAGCCAGTCTTCGTAGCATTTCCTTTGTGTATCCGAGACGCGATCTATATGGCAACACTAAAGTTTTAATAATATTAATATTAAAGCCGCTTAACAGTGAGGGACGAGTTCTTCGCCTTGAACGCGCCGCTGTGCTCGGCTCCTCAGCCAGGCGATGGTGCACATTTTCTCGACGTACACAATACTGCTAACCGCGAGTATTCTTCCCTTCAACTGTAACTAACACAACCGATTGTAGTAAGAATCCTCTTGTCGAATTCAACAATCTTGGATTCCTGGATTGCAGGCTGAGGGACGGAGATACGTCTTGGTTTCTCAATCCGCGAAACGAAACAAATGGTTCACGATTTGCGGTAGAAAAAGTGGTGCCTCGAGTTACTTGGACCGATCATGTTCTTCAAAAGAGAACAGTTATTATTTTGTAGTAAATTTACAACAAGTGGTATATTGAAAATCGAAGTATCCAGCAGGAATTATACTGTACAGCCATTTAATATTACTATCAATTGCATATATTTTATTATACGGTTGTCCCGATATTTTCAAAAGAAAAAAAATTGAGGTCGATTTTAGCGATTTTCGGTCCGGAGCCAGATCTATGATTTCTGGATATTTGATACCCATTGCTTCAGCAGAAAATTTGCCTCCTCTGTGCCTGCGTTCAATTCGTTTCCGCGGTATCACGTAGCAGAATATTTATCGCTTTATTTTTCCACCGATTTTCCACGGGGATGGAGCGCGGGCTGGTCCATCGTGATAACTTGGACGACAAATAGGAATCTTATCGTTGTGTATTAGACCAGTGGAAGGGGTAAAGTGTATGTATACGAAATAGGCTGCAACCAAGCGTCGAGGGTGTATAGGTGGCCTCCCTTTTCTGCTGGTTGACTGGACTCCACCAACGGCACCAGCAGCAGCAGCAGCAACAGCGGGAGCATCAGGCCCGAGACACGGCGAAGACGACGACCGCTTACCCAGCGAAGCGTTCGCTCCTTTGGATATTATCCCGGCACCGAGCCGACCACACTGCCTGCCTCTCCGGCCCGCGCCGTAGGAAAACCATCTTTTACGCTCGCGGAATACCAATGACGCAAGCCGAACGGATAAAACTGTATCGGGATATAGTCTGGCCGCAGCGAGGAGCCCGGGGAAGCCCGCGGCATAACCGAGAGCGCGCGGGGAGCTAGCTTTTTCCCTCGCTCGCTCGCTCGCTCGCTCGCTCGCTTTGCTAAAACCGCACGAGAAAGATACACCTCGCCATTTTTATGGAATTTCCTTCTGCTTCCCGCCTTCCCATCCCCGGCATATATGCATACTATGTCTTTTGTCTCTTTTCTCTATTTACATCCGGGGAATACTCGCTCCCGCTCGTGCGGGTTATACCAGTATGTAACATTGCATACCGCACGTTCAACCTTCGCTTCCGAAGTCTTCAACATGTGTTTCACAGATACAATTTTTTTTTTTTTCCCTCGAACGAGTTACACGAATGCGAACGGTTTTGCTTACCTGCACGCGCACGAAATATCTGATTTGACGGGGAAGAGATAAGAACATTACAGAGATGAAAAGGAATGTAACTGATTAGAAAACAGTTTGAGTACGGGCTGCCAAAAACAAGCGTTGTCTTGTATATCCACAATTTCATTTCTGGTTCCTACAATTTCATATGAGATTAAAAGCATACCTTAAAAACAGGCGAAAAAATGTGGTTCTATCAAACCTCTAGATTTTCGTGCAAGGATTTGATTTTTTTTTTCGATTACTGCAAAATTAAGAAAATGGCGGCGATGTGAAAAAAAAATCGATTTTTCCTCTATGTTTTTCGTAAAAAAACGTGAATAAAAAATTGAAAAATTAAGTTATCGAAAAAATCCTCTGTCATCCCATGAAGACACGTTTCTCGAGTATGTATGCGCAATATTTCAGACCGATCGCATAATCACAGTGGTCAGGAGAGTGGTAGTCATTTATTTTGGATGACCGTGTTTGACGACCTTGAACGCCGACAATTTTTAACTTAAAAAAATTCCGTTGTATACTATAAAACGTAAATAACAAGTAGAAAAAAACCGCAGTCGTCTATTATTACTCTTTTCCCACAAAAAAATAAGATGAAAAATTGTGCTGCAAGGTAGAAGTCCCCCTTAATCCGAAATTTGACCATTCAAACTCACAGAAACGTCATCGAATTATCCTAGAATAATTCACGCGGGAGCGATTCGTCATATTCAAGAGTCCGCAGCACGCGTGCGTCTGAAACAAGCCTCTTGGGCATAAACTCCTCACGGGCGCGGTATACATATAGGTTACACGTCGAATGGTATAGATGCGTGCGCGTATCGGAAGGAGAGTTCGCCGAGGCTTGTCGGCCACCCGCGTGTGGGAGTGGGGAGGGATCCTATTATAGGTGGTAAGGGGGTTGCGAGGGAGAATTCCAGGCAAAGGTTTGGTACCTATGGCCGAGGACTCGCAGCGTCGAGCGGCGAGCCTGCGACGATAGAACGCGTGGAGAAACGAGGAGGAGCAGCGCGGGAACGAGGACGCGAGAGCCAGGATCCCAGGAGCAGCGTTACCTCGGGGCCATGTTCCGTTAGATTTCCCCGCGGACTCTAATCACGCATCGAGCCAAGGTATTAGCCGCAGAGCCTGTGCTCTCGCTGCTCCTGTCGCTGCTCCTGCCGCCGCCGACGCTGCCGACGCCGCTGCGGCCGGTGCCTATCGGTCCAGCAACCTCGATCGCCCAACGGCGATATGTCTCTAATGTGTTCGACACGCCGTGTGATATATCCTACTAGCCTGCTGCTACCGCCGCCGCCGCCGCCGCTGCTCACTTGTACATCGGGCCTCCACCTGCCTCGTGCAGCCACGATGACAAAGAGAACATCGGATTCTATCTCTCCACTCGTGTGATGCGTCCCTTGTTTGCCCGCGAACGTTTTCGAGAATGTACAACCTGCGCCGCCACAGGGACAAAATCCTGTGGCCGGCTGTGGCCGATGGCTCACGAATTTCGTACCGATAGACCCCGACGTGCGGATCAATAACCAATCGCTGTATTTTATAATTAACCCTTTGACGATGGAACTGCGATTGAGGAACAAGTCGTGGAAGCGAGAATTCGATGAGCCTCTGCAGATTTGTTTGTTTTTTTCTTTATTATTATATTGTTCTCCTTGTTCTCAACTCGTTCTCACTTTGCCAATTTTGACCGGACGACATTTTACCCCAATGAAATCAGTAGGGACAACTTGGATGTATTTACTTATCGTCGCATCCACGGTGATGCACGAGTTTATTAATCATCGACGTGCAGAGCGGATGGTTCATCAAAGCCGTACCCAGTGTGTTTCACGGCATAATATTGGATGCCGGAAATGCAATTCTGTTTGCGGGATTCGTGAGGTCGCATTCTCGCGAGACGCGGATCGGTTATAATATAGGGGTTTTCGTCGTGGGTCGCGGTTGTTCGGAGCGTCTCTCGTTATCGTGGGCAATCGTAGGCTGCGCGTGTGGAGAACGCGCGCGCGGCAAAGCGGCATTCGTGTCCGATGTCGGTGGTCCCGGGTACCTCGCGGGCAGAGTCGGAGCAAGAACAAGAGACGACGAAGACACGGACGGGGACGGGGAGGTTGGAGCAGGCTTATACCGCGTCAATGCGATTCCGATAGCTACCCATGGAAAAGCAATGAATGGCATTATACGCTCGCCGCAAACGGCGGGGGGGTCTTCCAGTCGCCCGAGTGTCGCCTTCGCTGTAATTCAGACTCCAATTAGCGATAATTACGACGTGGAAGTAAGGGGGAGAGGGGATCCTTAATGACGAGATTGCTCGAGCGCAAAGCACCGCCTGGCATCCGGACGGACGGGGTTGCGGCGTTTCCGCGCTGTATGGACCATTTGAATATCACTCGATGATACTCTTAATACTCAAAGAGCCCGCGCGCGGGAGACGGATGTCATGCGATTCACCGCGATCCGCCGATTTGTCGCCAACATCCGTTGTCGCTGAGCGTGTATAGATCGTTAATGAAGTGTCTATATAAATTACAGGAACGCGAGTTGCGTCTTGAGTGGTTTCGAACGGTTTAATAATAGTGTAACGGAGAAAAGGCTTAGATTCCCGGGTTATCTAGGCCAGAACCGAATTAACAACGTTATTTTATTAATCGCTTTTCCCAAACTGTTCTCTCTCACACTCGGTTTTACATCCCCACTCCGCAAGGTTTTCGCATCACCCATCGGACATTCGCCTCGTTTTAGCCGTCGTGAAAAATAGACCGAGGATGTTTTATTCCCGCTCGTAACTCGATCGACGGTGTCAATTGTTTTTTATTCAGTAATTCCTGTGACAGCTATTCCGTAGCTTGGTTATAGTCCGTGACGAGGATCGCGACGGGCAGTAAAACCGACGAGGGGTCGCCGCAACCCCTCGTCTCGAATCGCCGATTAAGGGAGATTCCGCATGAGTCGGAGCCGAGAGGACGATGGGAGAGGAGAGGCAACGAAGACTCCGCGAATATAACTCAGCACGCACGTAACTCGGCCGCGAGGAAAATCCGCGCACGTACCCGGGAACGTCGACACGCCCGAATAAACATCTGATCAAGCCACGCGAATAAATCACCGGCCCAGATCACGGACGAATTCTCAACGCGGGGGAAAAGTTTCGCGAGGGATTTCACCGAGCGATGACTAATCGGCTAATCGATCGGGAAATCCGACAAAACGATTCACAGGTTTTTCTCATTCCCAATTTCTCTTTTTACCCAGTTTTATTAAGGGTTCATCACAGTGTGACCCGTCGAAAAAGCACTGCGATTTTTTTTATGGTTAAGATAAACTAATCGTTCCGGTTTTTTTTTACAAATCAAGGCACTAATGAAGCGTACAATATGATTTTTTGTACCTTAATCCTGATCTGAGACAAAAATTTAGAAAAGATTATTAATCTGTTGGAAAGCCGCTATCGTCCTATGGAGACTTTTTTTTTATTTCACAAAATAGAGGCGGTTTGACCAAAAATGGTCGAATTTGACCTTTTCTTCGACAGTTTTTCGTAAAAAAAAATACGAAGATTAAAACAAAAGCTTCCATGGGACGGTAGAGAATGACGAGAATAATGTTCTGTCCGAATTTGAAATGGATAGCTTAAAAACTCTTCCTTTGAGAGTGGACATCGTTTTGAAAAACACCATTTCGAGGAAAACGCGTTTGAAGTGAGAACTTTCCATATAAATCGTTTACTTACGATCAATCGGCGATGCCAGGTCCATTCGAAATAATTCGAATTTCGATTTAAAAATTTGAGAGAATGTTTACAACAATGTATACTATCCGATAATGCAAAAAAAACGATTTTTTGAAAATGTCACACTGTAATGATCCCTTGATAAATGTCGAGCGAGCGAGCGAGAATTATCGTGGGAAAAAAATGAAGACCCGAAACAGGAGATGCCGCAGAGATTGATGCTTCTGGGGGCTTTCGGTGAAGGAATAAAGGGAGAAGAAAAAAAAGGTATCCGCGCACGTGGAAGAGGCTTTGCGGGTAATCGGTCCTCTCGGAGAGTGGGAAAAGAGGAGTCGAGCAAATATCGTTTCGGCGATGTAAAAGAGTCCGGTGGACCGGGAAGCTCTTGGAGGTGGAACGAGCCCGCAGGGACTCGACGCTCTCGTGCACCGCAAGCCTGGCAATAGTGGATAAGAAAGCCGGGCGGAAGGGATGGATATAAAAGGAGCAGCAAGCTCGAAGAAAAAAATCCGTGTGAGCCTAAACCGCTGGTCGGCTGAACCAACCAACTGTATATCTCACCAACTTAAACCGTGGTCTTTCGGACACGAACCACTCTGACGATTTTTTTATTTTTTAAAAATATATGTTTTTCTCCCGACTTTACGGTGAACTTATTTGTGGTTTACCGGAACGAGTGTCAGAGTGACTGGTGCTCTATTACAGCTGATACGAGTCGTGACCCAGTATCCGCAGGGCTCAGCTGCAGCAACATCAGCAGCGTCGGTGTATATATATGGTATATAATATATTGCGTGAGCCCGGGAGTACACGATACCGGAGAATAGTGTACACACATCGAGTGTAGTGTATGCAACCAAGTATATACAGGCCTGATGTGTAGGGACGAAGCATTTCGCGTCGGTTCCATGCGCACCGATTCATCAACGTTGCCAGACTCCGGGCGCGCAACGATTCGTCAATTTCACGAGACGCGCACGCTCGATGCACCGGACGACTCGCCAGGTAATATCCGGAGACTCCTGGGAGAGCGTAACTTTCGCGAAGGGGAAAAGTCTTGGCGGAGCGTCGTCGCGGCGTCACGGCCGGAAACCGGTCGACCACCCCCCATATTTCCTTCCCATGTACCATCGCTGTCCCTGTAGTTCTCCACCCCAGCCGCACGCGAGTCCCTTCGAGTCATGAAAACTCGATAAACTTTCCCGACGACTGTCACCACGAATTACGCCGGGTGAACGCCGAAGCTTTCGACATTTTCCAGCCGCTCTCGCGACAACCTCTCGACCTTACGACTTGAGCGTAAATTCCCATTAAAAACCCAACGACTTTATTCCCGGACGGTGGCTGCGCCAGTTTCCTCCAAGACTATAGCGATATACCGACGGGCGGTTGAAAAATCACTTCGCGGACTGAAATCAGTCCTTTTTTTAAAGCTCAGCGGAAGTAGTACGTTGCGTGGCAAGGTCGAAGGTTGGCGATTCCGACGAGTGTGAGTTTTGCTGCCCGAGTCGCGATCGCCAATTTCGGCCCTCGTTACTTTTTGTAGCCAATGCATGAATATCGGCGCTTTGCATGATAGTTTTGCGGGAAGGTGAACGCGCTGGTTCATTCAACTGCATTGAACGTAGCGGCGGTTATCATTTTCACCCCGCAAAACGGGGACGAAAGTGAAAATAATGTCCTCTCAGCAGGAGGCTAAAGTGAAACCATTGCGAACCGCGCACCCGCGAATATATCTTTTCAAAACTGTCATGCCATCGGTGACTTTCGTCCCGCGAAACTGTCATTGAAAGCACCGCTTTTCATTCCGCCACTCACCGAGGGAGCTACAAAAATACATTTTTTACGTTTTTTACGTCATATTTAGAAGGAAAACAAATGTTCAATATATAATGCAACGAATTTACCGTTTTCAGCCTAGAACTTGGGGTGCTATATTCGTGTTGAGATAATTGGGAAAATCTGGCGGGGAGAGGCTGCCTGATTGCGAAGGTCGAAGACAAATTTGTCGCGATTATGTATTTTTCGAGGACGAGAGACTAAGAGTCGATGGCCCTGAATATAATATATAGTGGGTCGAAAGGTACGAAATGCGGAAGCCTCTTCGTGGGTGCTGAAATGGGGTTGGCCGGACGAAGGCAGTTTGGGAAGAGGGTAGGCGTTGGCACCTCGACGAATGGGGCCATTTGTAGACACGAGTATTACAACCGGTGCCAGCCAGCGGGCCCTCGGCCGGAGGCTTCACGCGGGCCAGAGTTCAGATCGCTCAGTGTGATTTAAAGGTCTATCGGGCGATGATGTCTCGAGATTAGTTACCGACCCGAACATAATTTCTGCCGTCCCGTGGGGGGCCGTGAAACGCATCGAGGATATCCCGAGGGACGATGCATCCGTGTGAAACCGTCGTTGATCCTTTCGCTGCTGCCGCGATCGTTACTCAAACTCAAGAAAACCGTATTGAGCAAACCGAATGTGGTTGACTGAATGAAAATTTTGCAAGCTCTACCACGGAGAGTGGTTAACTACGTACGACTGGCTGAACCTCTCGGTGAGGTTGAATTCACTACATGTGATTGACTCAACCTCGGTGAGGTTGAGTTAACTTGACAAGAGTGGCTCAACCTTTCGGTGAGGTTATATATGGCGAAACAGCCCGAGTAAAAAAAAAACAAGTGCATCCCGGATCCATGCGGGATCCGCGAGATGTACGTGAAAAAGTCCCGCCAATGAGACAATCCTTGACTGTTCGCGTACATCGAGTTTCACGCGGAAAGTACGTGAAAAGTTCATAAAAAATTGGAGCCAGAATTTCACCAATTAAATACATGAAAAGTACATGAGAAGTACACATTTGAAATGGTTGCGTTGAGGATTCGCGGCAGCTAGAAAGTATACACGAAAAATACGTGAGAAGTCCATATTTGAAATACTTGCGTATAAAGTTCGGGTCGAGAAGTACAGGAGATGTACGTGAAAAGTCCATATCAACCTGAGTGCGAAGTTGGCTCACCCTCAATGACGTCAATTGATTCAAGTTCATCATCAGTTTCGCCGTATATAACTTCACCGAGAGGTTCATCCGACTTGATGCAGTTAACTCAACAAACTGCAGGAAAATTTTCATTGCGCCAGTCATATTCGGTTGGCTTAAACTCAACCTATGTTCGCGTCATCCCCGACTTCCCTCTAGGTGCATTTTTCGTAGAAAATCAGAGCCAAGTTTCGCGTTGACAAACCTTTAACCAAGCAATGCAAAGGCGCGTTGCTTCGTGGACTGTTTTACACTTGCCAGACCTGGCTAGTTGGTAGCAATTTGGAAACTACGCGAAATCGGACGCTCGGGGGGAGAGGGAAAGCGTGCAATGTATACGCACGACAGGCTGAAACCTCGAGGGCCCGCTGCAAAGGTTATCGCGTATGGAACTTTTGGGGAAACTCACGGCAACTATCGACTCCGCGACTCGAGTCGGGAATCCCTTTTTGGCTGCGGGTGTCGTGCTCTTGCCGGTGGTGTTGATGCAGGAGCGACACCACCGTCCAAACTCAAAGGATATCCGAGTATTCGACGGTAACGTTATCGCGAGGCCTTCGACCACGTCAGCCGTATACACGGCGCTCATAATTCCGTGCACTCCCGAATATACATGTTCTGGCAACAACGTGCTTGCTTCGCTCGCACCCCTCGCTTTTCATTTATCTTTTCTTGTGGCTAGTACAACCATTCAAAACGCGCGCAATACGTGACTATGCAGCGGCCATGACAGTCCGAAATCGCCTTTATATCGAAGCTGCTGCCGATCAATCAGAACGCTTGGAAAGTGGCTTCAGCATTTCGACTGTCGATGTGCTATGTCCTTTTTAAGGGGGGAGCCTGCTTTAGAGGCTTCAAAAAATCGATTTTTTCGAGGATTTTTTTCGGAAGGAAAGAAATATCCGATTAAAACGAAACTTTCCGGGTTTATGGTTATATATTTTTACAGTCTTCTCAAATTTTTTCATCGAGATGCATGTCATATTATGCCTGGTACAAGGATTCGCCGAGGCGCCACTTGAGTGTGCATTTATCGTGCGACGGAAAAAATGCAGGTCGCAATTTCCATCTGAAACAAAGAACCCAAGTTTTATTTTTATTTTTCAATAGTATAGTTTCTAATTAAACCAAGAAAATTCAACAAAAAGTAAAAAATTCAACAATTTTTCGCAAATTGAAAAAAATCTTTTTTTTATGATTTTTTTAGCTGGCCACCCTAGTTGACTCATCCAGCAACCCACGGCATTTGTTTATTCGGCGATAAACAAAAGTGTGATAGAGTTCGCCTCGGTTCGCCTCGAGTTACGTTATCGCATTCGCGTTGAACGTTCATTTTTTTTCATAAATTTCGCACCCACAACTAATTCGTGAGTTCGAAATTGTTTGCGAAAAGAAATGGAGAAAATGCCCTTTTCATATTTACTTTGTATTTGTTTCGATAAATATTCCGAGCCGCATGTCGCACTCGGGCAGTGATATCTCGAAAACGCCGTATGATAATTTCCTCATTTTTTCATTTTCTGTTGCAGGATGCTGCTTCGTGACGTTTTATACGAGAAAAGCTGCCCTCATAGCCCAGAACGCGTTGCACAACGTTAAAACCTTCCCCGGGGTAAGTAAAAGTAAAGTGGAAGGTGAGCCCTTCCGCAACATCAAATATATATATATATATATTATATATGTATAAAGCTATACGTATATAAGAGAGAAGGCGAGTTTTGCATCCAAGCCGCAAACACCCTTTCCCAGGGTCCTGGCTCCTTCGCGAATTTCTTTGATAAGAGACTCGGAGAGCTGGAGGCTCTCGAGAGCCATAACGATAAACTTCCTCTCGCCCGCGCGCCGGCTATGACGAGTAACGTTCCACTTATTCGCGCCAGAAGGTGACGCTTTCGAAACTTTTCCGCGCACCTAGTCCTCCACTGGTGCTTATATACACGCACACACACACACACACACACACAGCGGGGAAGCTGCATACGGCGCACCGCGCGCACCGTGCAAATATTTGTCGGTTCGAAAGTTTTTTAATCACTCAACTTCCGCCGACCGCACTTTACTCTTTAACGTCGCTTTTCCGAGAGAGATATCCGGGCTCTCGGTGGAGGGGGGCCTCTTTCCACCCGTCCATGTGCTCCAAAGAAATTATTCCATCGAATTTAACGCCTGCGTATAATCCCAGCGAAAAACTCAAGTCCTTTGATTAGTTGAGTCATTCACTTGGCGAGCTCGCCCGCGAATAATCGACTCAACCTGTGATTACTGGAGCAAAAAAAAAACATTTTGTATCATTGTTTTGCCGAGTTGAAATTTCTGGCCTCTTTTTTTCAAGTACGAAACGGCTGCATCATAGGCTGCCACTAAGATTACAACTGTTTAATTAGCCCATTTGAAGTCAACGAAGGTTGAGAGGATCTTGAGAATCTCTCTGAGACTCTGAGACTTGACAGCCTCTCAGGTGAATCTCGATAGATTATTCAGGTTGAAGCGAGAGTTCACGGCTCTACATCACCCAGAAGAAAGATCAAGTTAAATCAAATGAATTTCTTTATTAAATTTTTTCTTCTTTCACTCAACTAAAATTTGCTAAAAAAAAATCAAAGATATAGGATCTAGTTTCGTCAACTAGATTTCTTTTCTGAGTGTAGAACCTCCGAATGTGGCAGTTGTGACCCATTGTGATTAAACAAAGGCTTTTCGGAGGTTCCATATTTCACCAAGGGTTTTCCCCATTTTTTTCCGCCATTGCGAAGCTTTTTGTGAAAATTCGTGCAGGGACGGGGGACGAGCGTCCTGAAAAATTGTTTTTGCACGGGTGAAACAAGGTTACAATCCCGCTTAATAATAAATTAAGAATTTCCGCCTCACCGGTATCGGGGATTTTGCTCGACCGAGTTGCATTAGCGTTCGGTTAATCACCCGAGGCGGGGGTGAGGAGGGTTCGTGGAAATCTGTAATATAGTAGTAGTAGTAGCTACAAGTCTAAGGTACAATGAGAAGGGAGGATATCGTACCATAATTGCGCGCAGCGCATCTGCCGCTCTCGATGCCGGGACTTTCGTCGTAATTGCGAGACGTCATTACGAGCGTTTAAGCGATTTAATGGGTCGCCCCCGCGCGCGCTCTTCTCGCTTCGTGTTCAGCCGCGCGTTTCTCGCGATACGGAGCGCAGCGCGCCGCGAGTGCTGCGACCGGCGGGGCGGGGCGGGGGTATCTGCTCGCATCAGTTGGTCTCAGATATTCCCTTCCGACGGAGCAATTATTATACTATATTCGATTGTTCGATTCCGACGACGAATTATATATCGGCTACGACGCGACTCACCTCCCGTAAGATTCTGCACAATCTGATGAAATTACGGCGCTTGTTCTTCATCTCGTGGAAAGGGAGACAACGAAACGCGATAAAACAAGACAAAAAATAGCTCCATAAAATACATTGACCTGTCATTTATTTAACGCTCGTGTTAGGCAAATTCTTAGCGAATACTTTAGTCAAGCGGACCCTGGTAGATAGTATGTGGCGTCATAGGATGGAATTACGGCGTTTCATTTTGTCGAAAAGAAGGCAACCAAATGTTCTGAAAAATGACGAAAAATAAATCAATAAAATACATTGACTTTTTAACACTCGTGGTGAAAATCCTGAACGGCGCCCTTTAAAAATCTGAAAAAAATCACATACACCCATCTCAAATAGTAGGGCAAAATGACGAATTTAAAAAAATATCCGGGAGGTCAACGAAAAAAAGTGGCTCAGTTGATAAAGAATGCGTCATATTGTAACGAATATTGCGATCAAGGATTAGGAACACAGCGTGTGACAATTGGCAAACAAATGCATGACCAGTGCGCGTGACAGACGACAGTCTTGACCGGATTTTGACAGCGAACAGACGAGCTAAACGATTGTCGTAAATAGAAGCGTTTGTAACAAATTTGTTTAAACAATTATAAAAATAAGAAAAAAGCACATGCGCGGAGCCTGACGAAAATGGATGTCGGTTCACAGTGGCCGCAACTGCGACGATTGATCCGGGTGCAGGACCCACAGGACGTCCCGGATTCGGCCGGACCTAATCCATTGAGTGCAGCGAAGCTCCTGGCTCTCGGTCGAAAGCTCAAAGCTCGCGTCGTCGAGCGTCGAGCGTCGAGCGTCGCCACTGCTTTGCCGTGTGTCGGGCGCCATACACGTCGAGGCTGATGCTTCTCGATACGCTCTCACACGTATTGGCCATGGACCGTGCGTCTCGTGGCCTTCCGGTAAAACTCCTCAGCCACTGCGACGTCGACCGTGAGTCTCGGGTATATAGGTTTAAAGCAGGCTCTGCATTTTCGACCGGGATAGCCGCTTAAGCTCGGGGTATATTTATTGTCTCACAAATTACTCCCCGTGGAGGGTGTAACGGCCGAGCTGCGGGCTTGGCTCGACTCCCTCGTCGGCTTCGTAGTCGCCGTAGTTGGACGTAACTACTACAGGCCGCACGCGGCGACGAGCCGCGCGCACTGGCTCTCGACGGATGAGACACGGCTTTAAACTCCACCGGACCATTCTCTCGTTTCCTCCTGAAACTGCAGCCTCCATCCCTCCCACGCAGGATCAACATCTCTCCAACTTCGTATTTTCTTCTTTTTTCCCCCGCGCTTCTTTATATTCCCTCTGTCGCGGATTACGTTCAATAATTCATTGAGAATATTCTCGTGTAACGACGTTCACCGCGAAACGACCACGTTTCAATGTCACTGCGAAATGTCGCGCGACATTTCATTCGGTTTTTCGCTTCCGTTGAAATTATTACCCGAGAGGGTCGGATAAACGGGCTAAATTGACGGAAAATGTCAATATCGTGAATGTAAATATAGTAATAAAAGCAAAACAGGGATTTCATTGCTTTTTGTTCCGATTTGTTATATTCCGCTTGGATAAACAAAAATGTGCATCGCGCTTCATTTTATATCGTCGGAAACAACAAAACGGGTATTAAAAACCACCGCACAAAAAAAAAACACCCAGCGGGATGTAAATAACAGGGCCGATCCACCGACGTACACCGCTCCGATCCCATCGTTTCTCCGCGAAATCCAAGAACAATTTGAAAACGCAACGTTTGAAGAATTCGCTTTTTTCCCTCTCGTCGTTGACGCCGAGTGTCTGGGTGCAGATTAAGTAGAATAAGTACCGCGATCGCTAACAAAGGGGGTAAGCGAAAAAAGTAGTCCACCGTCGGTCCCGGAACGATAAGACTTTGAGGCACTCGATTGTTTTTTCTCTTCTCGCTTTGCCTTCGTCGTCCTCCGCGAGGTCCTCTCGGCCCCCCTGCCACGCTTTTCCCTCTTCGTTTATTATTCCATGTATACTTTTTTTCACTCTAATTGTAGGAAAGACAGTTACTACGGCTTTGCACCCCTTTCAACTCAATGGTAATATCGTCCACCCCGGGTGCCCCGCGCGCCCCTCGAGGGATAAGCCGAGTCGCGTGGTCTCGTTTCACCGGGGGGGAGCAGCCGCGCTGTCGCGGCGAGAGACCAAAACCCCCTTCTCTCTATCTGTCTCTCGCTCTCGTGAAATTAGCGATTCAATTATGAAACGTAATCTGGTCGAGAGGCAACGGACCTTCCTGTCTCGTTTCCTCCCGAGAATTCGCCTGATATAACCGCTCCTCGTACCCCGACGCTGCGCGCACGGCCACTACGAGACTCCCTAACGAACTCCGGTGCACGCGCGCCGACGCGTTCTTCGCTCGTTCCCGGCTCTCTCGGGCTCTCCGTGTCATCGGACTGTCCCCGAGTCTCCCGTTCCGTTCACCATATCGCGGCAGCTCGCGCACCCCCCGCACCCCCCGCACCCCCCGCACACTCGGGCGTTACACCTCGCGACAATCTAATCTAATCTTCCGAAAACTAATTAGCGAGTGGAAAACACACTCGCGAAGGCGTCAAGATTGTCTTGCGCAGATGGCGCTGCCGTTGCTGCGGCTATTTTCCTGCTGCAATATTCTCGGAGGCAGTGCCCAGTCCAAAAACCCAGTAAATGGATTTTAGTGTACCAAATGCTCACAAATGGACCCTCTGGTGTTGTCAGGGCATGCAACTGATTGACCCAACCGATGGGTTCAATGACAGAGTAAATTCTTCACCGCGATCCTGAAAGAGCATGTGATGATTTAGTATAGCTATTTATTTTCGGTGACCGTGTTTGAGGACCTGGGACGCCGACAACTTTTAACTAAAAAAAAAACCATTGTATACTTAAAAACGTGAGTAACAAGTCGAAAAAAAGCCGCAGTCGTCTACATTTATTCATTTCCCCAGAAAAAAATAAAACGAAAAACGGTACTCCAGGGTAGAAGTCCCCGTTAATTGACTCCCCCCAAGTGCGTAATTAGATTTGCAAATTGAACTGCAAAGATTAGCGAACCCTTTGCCAGGACAAGTGCGTCTCTCAGCCCCCTCCGTGTTAGTTAGTTAGCCAAGGCGCCATCAATGACGCGGCAAGAGTTTCGAGATTTTTTTTTTTTTTTTTTTTTTTGAGAGAGAGAGAGAGAGAAAGAGAGAGTCGCGATCGATCGGCATTGTAATACCAACAGCGCTATGCACAGGACGAGAGTGCTCGAACTCCGGGGCGAAGAATCGTTAACCAACCACCGGGGTGGGGGGTAGCGGCGCGAAGAAAAAGGAGGAAGGAGAGGAGCGTCGAACAACGACAACAAATATCTTAGGGGGCCGGAATCGGCACTTGACGACGAGGAGGGCATCGAGAGGCATCGGCGAAAGCGCGCGAGGGGCCAAGTTAAAACACTCTCGAGTCGATGGGGTTGAGACGAGACGGGAATAGGTGGAAGGTTAAGCCCGGAGCGGGTTTGGGATGAGGCTGAGAGAACAGACGAGAAAAAGGAAACTAAGAAATGAGTTCCGTAACGACGTATTTCTCGCTGAAAGAGTTGACTGGAGGAGCAAGCGACTGCGGGCCGAAGGGAGAATGAGAAAAGAGGCGCGCATCCCCCGTTTCTTTTCGCCCCTCTTCCTCCCGCGCTTCGTCTCGAGGGAGAAAGTTGAAGCTCGGCACGCGTAGAGCAAATTCAAGAGCAACAAAGACAGTCGGACGCGGTGTACAGAAAACCCTTAGAGACAAAAAACTCATCGCGAGCGACTACTATTTTATGATCAAACTTCTCAACCTCGAGAATTCTCGGACGAGTTCAAAAGTCGCGACGAAAAAAAGAGGATCAAACGAAAAATCAACGTAATGGTGGCAAATTATTGGAAACGCGAAAAGTCGCGGCGCGTCGTCGAAATATCGCGAGTTCTGGGCGCTTCAAGGGATCATCGCGGTGTGACCCGTCGAAAAATCACTGATTTTCGCGATTTTTTTTTATGATTAGGATAAACTAATCGGTCTGATTGTTTTTATACAAATCAAGGCACTAACAAAGAGTACAAAATTATTTTTGCAAGTTGATTAATTTATTGTTCAAATATTGTTATAAATGATTGAAAAGTCGGGTTAAAAAAAAGGTCCTGTATGGTGTCCAGGTTTGCAGCCTTAATCCTGATCTGAACCAAACATTTCAAAAAGATTATTAATCTGTAGGAAAGCTATCGTCCTATCGAGGCTTTTTTTATTTGACACAATGGCGGTGGTTTGAACAAAGCGTGTCGAATTTAGCCTTTTTTCGACAGCTTTTTGTAAAAAAAAAAATAGAAAGATTAAAAAAAAGTTTCCATGGGACGATAGAGAATGACGAGAAGAATGTTCTGTCCAAATTTGAAATGGATATCTGGAAAACTCTTCCCTTGAGAGTGGACACCGTTTTGAAAACCACCATTTCGAGATAAACGCGTTTCAAGTGCCAACTTTTCATATAAATCGTTTACTTACGATCAATCGGCGATGCCAGGTCCATTCGAAATAATTCGAATTTCGATAAAAAAATTCCGATAACGCAAACAAACAAAAACAATTTTTTGAAAATGTCACACTGTGATGAACCCTTAAATAAAGATATAGAATCTGATGAAAGTGTGCTGCTGTGCGATTTTGCCCCACGGTCTTTTCAGGGAGAAACCAGAGACCGAGACAGGTGCGGAGAGGGGGTGGAGTGGGTCAGGATAAGGGGACGAAGAAAGCGAAGAGGGCGAGGAGTAGGAGGAGGAGGAGGAGGAGGGTGAAGGATTCTGGCGTCGAAGGAGAGCCGAGTGGCGAATAAGAGCTGTGTGTATGTGTATCTATATATACATACAATATACATAGATGTTATACATATATATACACACACCAGTCTACGGGATGAAGGTAAAGGGGTCGTGGCGGTTGTAGCAGCAGGAGGAACGGCTGCGGGACTCGTGCATTTGAAGGAGTTTAGCTTTTCTCGTATCGGATTTCGTTTCCACGAGTGGCGTCGAGTCGAGAGGTCTGTGTCGGCGCGGCACCGGAGAAATGAGTCGAGCGGTGAGCGAGAGTGAGTGCACAACCCCTACCCCTCCGCCCCTTCAACCCTCGTGCTTCTGCTTTCGCTCCTGCCACTGCTGCGGTGTGCACCCCCCGCGCGCGGGGCCACCGACTATGCGAGATTTATCCCGGCTGCCGCGCGCGCGGCCCTCCAACCCCTTCGCGCTCTATCGCTACGCGCGCGGTTCTTTTCTTCTCGCTCCCACCGCCCTCGCCCAAACTCGAGATCTTGTAGTAGCACCCTGCACTCCCTCCCCTCCCCTCCCCACCCACAACGGCAGACCACCCACGCATTTCTCACCCCTCCGTATACACGTCTCAAAGATTTCGATTCGATTACTCTCACCGAAGCAAAATCACATTTTTCTTCGACGCTCGCGCGCACTCTGTGCCGCGACGCGACTCAACTTTGGCGAAAAAAATTAAATCTTCGGGGGCGAAACGTACAACGTTGTTGTCAACCACCTGTGCGGGTAATGTTGCAACGATGCATTTTTTTTTTTATGTTTATTTCATTTTATTTCTACTATTCAATTTATCTCAAATACAATTGATGTGTATTTGAGTTCGTGGCGATTCTTGTTTTCAGGTATTTGCAGTGACGAAAATAAATAATGACCGTAATTTTGAAGGAAATGCAACGTTTTTTTTCGGTTTTCACCATAAAAGGTACAGTGTACATTTTAAGCTACCTATTCATATTGCGAATAACGCTCGATTTACCGGAATGAACAGAATCATCACCCAAATTTCAGTAGTTTCACCAATCTTTTTTCACCGTGTATACGAAAAATAAAATATAAGGAAGAAAAAAAAGAAAAGTATCTGAGAAAGGGTCGAAGGTGATAATGACGCACCGGGATATTGTATTATCGATGCGGAGAAGAGCGAGAGCCAAGGAAAGTAGGTTGCGAATTCAAGAGTAGCGGAGTCACGAATTCGGCGAAGGATGAAAAATGAAAGGTTAACCGCGAGAGTCGAGTGGGTCGTCGCGGCGTTGGGGGTGGATCGAGAGAAAAGAGGTCGTCGGGGATGAGTGGTGGTCGATGGGTGGTGGGGGTGAGAGTTTCGGTGCCGGGAAAACGTCGAGCTCCCGCGCTCGTATAGTCGGATACCGGGGTGAAGATCGGGTTCGCTCCTCGGGCCTTAAAATATTCAGGCCCGAGTCGCGCCGCGCGCTGTCTCTAACGATCGATGTCAATGGAATGCGGCTCTGTATTTCGGTTCGGGAGAAGCCACGCCGCGCGGCTCCGGCTTCCGTGGCTCCGAGGAGAAGAAAAATTTAATAAACTCGCGCGAGCCGCGCGCGAGCATCGATAACGCTCACGCACGCCGAAGCTACGCGTGCCAACCGGAGAACCCGCATTGCCAATCGCCTCGTATACGTGACCGAGCACGAGACACGTGTTTATCGGTATTTCGCCGCGCCGGGAAGACTGTATATTTAATCAATAGCCGCGCGAGAGTGTTGAAGAAGAGAAAACACCGACGTTGCGAATTAAACATGTTGGAGCGCCAAGAGTTCAATTCACATAAATTCGAGAAAAATGCACGCGACCCGCTCACGCGGCGAAACACGACCGCGAGTCGCAAAACACAGACCGAGTTAGACGAGTAAACGCGAGGAATTGACGAATAAATAGCCGACTATATGTTTGCATTACGCGAAATATCCGTTGATACGTGTATGCATAGAGCGGAAAACGGTGCATCGTATTCGGAACGGGTACCCGTTCGCCCGCGGAGGGGGCGATCGTGCATATATAGCTGATGCCGATGTGTATACGAGAATACCGCGAGCGCCGTGTGCCGCGCGGCGTACACCCTTTTTACAATAAAAATTTATCGACGCTCAAACCGTCCCGCGAGCTTATGCTCCCGGATACAATGGTCCGCGAACATTTTCCGGTTGGGCGTCGCGATACATTCCCGCCCGTGGTGCGGCTGCCGCGACGTCGCCCAAGGTTAGTTGTTGTCTGGTTGCTTCGGGGCTGCGGGAGCGAAACTACGAGCGGGCGGCAGCGGCAAGCGATATTCGCGTTGTGCTTGGCTCACGCGACGCTCGGGCTTCCGCTCGACATGCATACAGGCTGATCCAGAATCCCCGCGCCAAACGATTCCCGGAACATCGAAATGGTAGCCGCAACTCGTGTGCAAAATTTAAGATTTTTATTCCCAGTAGTTTTTGAATGAATGGGAGCCGATTTGTGACAGCCAATCGGAGAACACGTGCTCAACTTACTCTCAACTTCATCTTAATTCGCCTCCAAGCGAATTAAGCGAGAAAGGTGAAAGTGAGTTGAGGAAGAACTTGCTCTCAATTCGCTCTCAACTTACTCTCAACTTGCTCTCAATTTGTCCTCAACTGACTCTCAACTTGAGTACGAAATAAGACATTAGCCCTCTCGCTTGAGGGCAAATTAAGCGAGAAAGTTGAGAGTAAGTTGAGGGCGAGTTCTCCGATTGGTTGTTACAAATTGGCTCTCATTGACAAACTACAGGCAATAAAAATGTTTAATTTTGCCCACGTTCTTGGGACCATTTCGGACTTGGGGGATTCGTTTGGTGCGGGGATTCTGGATGATCCTGTACATACAGATACGCGCGGTGTACATACGTACATCCACGTACAGCACCGACAACGGCGAGAGGCAAAACGCGGTGCGACAGCGGCGAGCGAGCGAGCGAGCGAGGAACAAGAGTACACGTGTGTCACTCGTGTCCTCGGGCGAAAGGACCCACTCGGCCCACCTGCGACACCGGCGTCTCTCGTGCGCGCCTCCCTTCCACCCCTCCTCGTCAGGGAAACACGCTTTTCCCATATACCTTTCACCCGCCGAGCGCGCACCACTCGGTTCGCTCGGCTCGGCCGGAAGATATACACGATCTGATTCCGTCTTTTCGAACGTTTCGCGATTTTCCCTCGCTCGCCATTCTCGCTTCTGCCGTCGTCGTCGTCGTCGTCGTTTTAAAGCGTTTTTCCCGGGGTGAAAACTTCACTCCAACATCGATTTTTAACTCCTCCGGCGGTGGATTCTGATGGGCAAACGCGACGCGCATTTTTATGTTACGAAAAACGTCGAGTGTGGTTATATGTTTTTATGTACGCGGCGGATCAGTCTAGTCATCATGCGAATGCAATAATACCGCTGGTATAACGTTTGCGCATCCGGATACTATTTCTTCATTAGCTTTCGAATAATATGTGCATTACTATGCTTATTACAAGAGCAGGGATGATTCAATAAAATACTTTCTTTTTATTGCAAGGACGATTTTGTTCCTCACCAATGAAAAAATTTGAGACAATTGTGTCCTTTTCGGATGGTAGCAAAGAATTTTTTTGTCACTGGGACAATCGGTTGGGTCAACCGCCTGCATCGGAGTCAACTGACTGCATATTTGAGGTTTTTGATGCAACCAGTCGACACAACCAGTGGATCCGCAGTGATAAAAAAATCCGTTGCAGCGATTGTAAAAGAACAGAACTTTTCTGATTTTTTCGTAGGTGATGAAAAAAGTATTCGTTAGAATAAAAATAAACTTTTTGCCTGCTGAATGCTGATTTGATTTTTAAGCTGACGAAGGCAAAGCTCGAATCATCCGGAAATTTCCAAAACGTCGCGTCATCTTCCGATCGTTATGTGTGGGGTGTTCGAGGGCTTCCTATGGCGGTTTTTGTCGTGACGGGCGCTCAGCGATCGTCCCGCGCGATACTCGCGTATTATCGTAAGCAGACACCGAGATACAGCTGACGCATATTATATATAATATATACGTATATAGGATGCACAGGGAAATGGCGATGAGCGTATATACGTATATATATTTCGTAGATGGGCTCCGGAAAAGCGCTTACTCTCGACTATTTCGTTCGTGCGGGAGGCTCATCGTTGTAACCCTTTAATTACCCCTGGGGGAAGACTCGCGAGTCTCGACGAAAGTTTACAGTCCAAGTTTCGCAAGCTTTGCAAAAGCCCCCGAGGCCTCGGCACCAAAAGGACCGTGAAAAAAGGGGGATGATAGGAGCCGGGAAAATGTGAACATAACCGTTGGGGTAAGCGCAAAATCGTCGTGAGTCGATTTACTGTAAATAACAAAAATAAATATAGAAAACGGAAAGTAAAACTCGATGCCAAATAAGTGTTCAATTATGCAGATAAGTACGACGGAAAATAAATCCAAAATCGCTCGAAAATACACCGAAAAAAATGTCATTGATCAAAAAACAATTCGCTTGGGGGTTGACAAAAACACATTTTAAAGTTAACACTATAGTTATTATTCTTGCAATCCGATTTATCGTCGAGACAGTCATACATTGATTTGCCTATTTTAAAGCTAGATTTCAAAATCTAATATGAAATCTTTATAATAAAAAGAGGAGTTCTTTTTTTTACATGTTTTAGGTAGCCCGCGAGCGAATTGTTCTTGCACGATTGACACTTTTTTCCGGTGTTTCGAGAGTGCGATATTCGCACGTTCAAAGCGCAAAGTGGACGAAAACGTACGGAAAAAATGTCACCAAATTGGAGTTGCTGACTCGCACAAAAATCGTTGATATTTGAAGGTAAAAAAAAACGTGCCTCACGCCCGATGGAATTGTTCCTCCTTTCTCTCTCGCACTCGGTCCACGTGGCCGTGGGAGGAAGAGACAAAAAGAAGCGAGAAATTATTTGAACGCCGTGACGTTACGCGGGCAAACGTCATTATCTCGCGTTCGTCGTGGCAACGCGATTTTCAATTTCCGTTTCAGACAAGTAAAAACAAGATAGAAAAAAGAAAAAAGGTTGATACGCGACAAGATAGAGAGAAAAAAGATAGTATATCGTTGGCGACGTACCGCGGCACATACCGCACGAGTGTGCGAGCCTTCCGACAAGCCGGCGTTGTAGCCCGTTCGGCGGTACACGTAGCGCACGCTAACACGGCAGAAGCTGCAACAGCTATTTCTATTTACCGTGCACGGGGATACTCGATTTATTACGGTCTATCCTCGCGCGCCGAGCAGCAACATACTGGATGTTTTTCGTGATAAATCCTAGCGACACAGGGTCTGAGCACGGGTCTCTTCAATATCCGCAATATTGCTGGGCTCTATAGCGTAGCCGGTGGTGCGACGATGCCGCCACCACCACCACCACCACCACTACCAACAGCAGCGGCAGCAGCAACAGCGAAACCCAACAACTTTCGTGCCCCCTGGTTTTCTTCGGTCTCCCAACATTTTTCGTCTGTCAACAAAGAAATCGCGCATATCCGCACAGTTATTAAAAGTCAAAGGGTCAATACCCATCCGGGATATTAAGGTAGTACGAAAGGTACAGTCTCGTCAAACGTGAGTTTCAGAGAATATTTCGAACACTTCTCAATGGGAGAAAAATCTGAACAAAATCAAACACGTTGAAGGTACCGAAAAAATTGATTTTGCATAATAATAAATCCAAAATGTTATTAACAAATAAATATAAAAATTAATTGTTCAACAATTTACCCGGTAACCCAACTTTTTTTCTGATCAAAATTATTCGTTCATTTTTCTGAATGCGTATGAATTTTTTCAGAATTTTGTCAAATTTTTCATGATTGCGTTTTTTTCAAGAAAAAAGAGGAGCGACAAACGCATTTTAAAAAATGCGGTGAATAATTTTCATTAAAAAAAAAGTTGGGTTGCCGGCTAAATTGTTGAGCAATTCATTTTTAAACATTAATTTGTTAATTACATTTCGAAATGATTATTATGCAAAATAAATCTTTTCGGCACCTTCAACGTGCTTGATTTTTTTCAGATTTTTATCCCATTGAGAAGTGTTCGAAATATTCTCTGAAACTCACGTTTGACGAGACTGTACCGCACGTACTACCTTAAACTATCGGTGCATAGTTATAGTCGGTCTGTGCGCGCATCTGACGATGAAAATTCATAACATTTTCGCCGAAATTCGAAATTAAAACATATTTTTCCCGATTCCGTCGCACAAGTTTTTTTTTACATTGAAAAATAGCAATGGAACGAAAAGTCATGTGTATGAAAATCGCACATGAAAAATATGTCAAAGGGGGAGTTTTGGTTCTGATATGTCGAATCGAAAATTCGCCCTTTGGCGAGACCTTCTCCACGTCCTATAGGATCGCTGGATGCGCAACGACTCAACGAAGGTTATGTGGTGCGGCTCGCTGCGGGGATACGAAGAGGCGACATGCGCGACCCCGTTAATTTTATTCGCGGTAAAACCGCAGCTGCTGGATCTTCTCGGAGAGCTTTTTCTCGTAGCGAGACGCGCGCGCGCGTGCTTCAAGGCGAGCAACGAAACGGAACCAGGCGGAAAAAAAATGATGTCGAGCTCCACGAGGTCGAGGTCTCGACCGCGAATAGAGAGGACGACCCATTATCGTGTGTGCTGGTTAGGATATAAGTCGAGAAATAGAAGAACGGAAAAGAAGGTGCTTCTTTTCTTTTATCCCAGCAGACTTAGGTGGACTGGTATCCCAGAAGAATGAGCGATTAGCAAAGTAAACCGCGAGCCCGCGATAATACAATTTGCGGTTTTCGTTACTCTTTCACGATAACTTTGAGAAGAGCACGAAGGATTTCACCTCGGGTCGTCCTTGACTGACGGAAACTTCAACCAGGTAACGAGTGACCTTGACTTTTCTCGGCCGTAACAACAATATCATCAGGGATAATTCATTATTCTGTAAATTTTTCTTTAAATTTGTTGTAAATATAATGTACAGTTGTATGTTAAACATGTTGTAAATTTGCAAACATTTTTGACAGTGAGCAGGGATAATTCATTTTTCTGACAGGTTCAATTAATTGGCTAATGAGTAAAAAAAACGTCTGCTATAAAAATGGGCAGCGGCGATTTTTGACGACGTTCGAACTTCGGGCATTCTGGTCTTCGTTATAGTTTGCAACGAGCCGGAGGATATGCAATATGAAGAATTTTCAATGCTGCACCTGAAGCTCGCGTGATAAGTTATACGAACGAGGCTCGACCGAACTGTTTTCCATCCTCCCTTCGTAAATGATTCGCGATATTAACCCGCGAGCATGAGAGGGGCGCATAAATAACCATTACCGGCGTAGCCGATTAACTCACTTTTGTAAAACTCTGCAGGATATTCGATCCCCCCGGCCGCCCCCCGATCATTACATTACGGGTCAGTGGCGTAGCCGTTGTTGCCGGGAGGCGGAAAAGCATCCTGAGCGTAGATTATAACACGGAAAATATAATCTACCGGTAATTATGTATCGCGGGTTATGGAGGCTGGGGGGGTTAAAGCGACGCGGGACGGCTGAGCGAAGCTGCGAGCTCCATACGGCTGGGAACATAATTTTCAAAAGTAATCCACAAACCCTGTGAATATAATTACGTTCGCGGTCTATCGGCAAAACTCCAACGGATCATGCAATTTGGCTCCCATCAAAGTGATCGAACGTCGAAATCTCCGCTCGACGACGCTGATGCTGCATCTGGCGATTATTAAATTCCCGTTGAGCGTGAGTAAAGTATAAATCGGCGTCAAGGACTCGGCACGAAATGCGAAAAAGTTGACGACGCCACAACACGTAAATGCGGATGAATAATGTTGCGATTTTTTTTTCTTCGGTAATTGAACGTTATACAATTTACAAATCATGTTTTTTGTTTTTTTATTTTAACATCACGAGACTTTTCACTGCGAACCGATCGAAGAATCCAACTCAAAGTATGAAAATAATTAATAACGCATATGGGGCATTATAGACTTATCGGACCACCTTTAACCACAACCATTGTCGATATTTATTATTTATCTAGTTATTCACCCCTATGAATGGAGCATGCACAATTTTTTTCAAAATTTATCATCGCATGTCGCGCGCACTAATGAATTTCTGATAATTGCTTTTAAAATGTTTGAGTGCGCGTATCTTCTTGGATATGAGCCCATATCACGAAAAAACGTGCATTAAAGATCTTAATTTTAAAGTATACTTTTATGTAAATTAATTTAAAAAATTCTTTAACTCCGAATCATTGATTTTTAATTAATAAACATAAAAACCGATTTTTCAAAAACTTAGACGCTTTTTATTTTTTCTGAAAAAAATCTAAAATACTACTGACAAAGACGAAAATTGTAAGCACAGGCGTAAAGAGGGACGATTTTTTCGATCTTTTGGGAGTATTGATAAAAAATAATAAATAAAAACTCTGATCGAAAAAATGAATTTTTAAATATTTTTTCTACGAGAGTATTAACCTTTTTAAAATTTTTCAATCCCTCATTAGAAAATAATAAACGAAATGTCCCACTCCCAATTTTTTGTCTCAAAGTGGGATCGTTTTCCGATTTTTTGCAAGAATCTTACTTTTTGTTTTATTTTTCGGTTAGAAATTCACAAGTGTGCGAAATACGCGATGAAAAGCTTCAACATAATGAAGCGATACTCCATCCATTGGGTCGAATGGCGAATAAAAATAATAATCAACTATATCGAGGATGGTCGCGGTCAAAGGTGGTCCGATCTGTGTATAATGTCCCACAAACGATCACAGCCCAATTGCTGGAGGGGCCGCGGCGGTCGTTGAGATTCGTTTCAATTAGTTTTCGAATCATTAATATTTATAAAACCACCGTGCGGAGGATCAATAAATTCGCAACTGCGCATAATTTTCCGCCGCAAAAGCCGCCGTATGGCGCGCGCCCTTTGCTAAAGTCATTGCGTATCAAAATCGCCTGGCGCTGACACTGACGAGCACGCGCGCGGCTATTACCGCTCCCGCGAGGAGGAACCGAGCGAAACGGGCATAATAACCAAGTGATACGAGGTGAAATAATGCGGAATCCACTCGTTACTTGGCGGCCTCGGGTTTTCGCTGTTACGACAATACTCGCGGGTATAGCCGCGGCGTGCGGTACTACACCCCACATGCAAAAAAAAAGAATTAACTGACACAACCATCAAGAAATTAGTTGGCACAACCAATGGATTATTCTAATTCCCTTACAACACGGATTAGTTATGACAGCGAAAGGGGATGGGTTGCACGGACAATTCTATTCTAACAAACTTTTCGATTTGGCGGGAGCATAAGTATCCGATTACTTATCCATACCAACCGCGTTATTGCTTTTGCGAAATAGAAGTACACTACTTACACTACACTAATAGAAGGCACAATTAAAGCTTCGATAATTTGGTACACGCAAGTTTTTACAGCCGCTGGTTACGAAAATGAACTCTGAATTAAAAATGAAGGATTCAATATACATGAGCAATGGTATTGAAACTAAGGCAATGGCCCGGTACTGGCGTACCATTGGTCATCGTTATTCGACTAGTGAACATAGTGGCAATTATAAAGAATAAATAATGCTGGTACGTGATAGGAAACCAGTGATCGCCCGAAATTGTTCGACATTGCTGGACCAACGATAGGCATAGGTCCATTGACTATACGTTGGTTAAACAATGGCAGATATAAAAACATACGTAATAATGTTAAATAATGAGCAACCGATAATGGCCCACGTCTGGAATCCTGCATTTGACCACTCATTGGCAGTAGAGTACATCGGCCAATAAAGTCGGTTGCATGATGGCAATTACAAAAATATATGTAACAATGACGACCGACGTTGGGCGACCAATCGCGGCCCAGACATGGGCCAGTTACGTTCGGCCAATTATCAATAAACAGATATTGGCCAAGCCTTGGGCCTGTTGTCAGTATGAATGAGAGTGTGAGAGGAAGAAGCTTACTCGGAGCACATGCAGCGGGCGCGCACGAGCCGCGTCGTCGACGTGGTTGGGACGGGGGTTGTATGTGCCCGACGAAAATAAATCACGACGGAAAGCGTCGTCGTCGTCGTCGTCGTCGTCGTCGTCGTCCACGTCCGAGTGGTCGGGTCGTCGACGCGGGCGCGTCCGCTCCGACGTCCGGGCGCACCGGGACGACGACGTCTCGGCTGCCTCGCGCTCTCCTCCTGCGCCATACCTGACCCACATTTTCGTTGAAAACGACACGTACCGTGGATGCGCAGTTCGGGGGGTCAGCTGACACGCCGACCACGGTGACCACGTCGACGAGCACTCGTCGCTGAGTAGCTCTCGGGTTTTTTCGTTTCCGGTTTTCATCCCAAAGAGTGCTGTTAAAAATGAAAAAGATGGAGAGCTCGTGGCACGGGAAACTTGGACAGCGGGGCGAGTTTTGAATAAAGAATCAAATGAAAACGCAGGGAATATGAAAAAACTCGAGCGCCGATTAAAAGCGAAAATAAAACGAAACGCGCGGCGCTCGCGGGATGGCGGAAAGAAACTTTCGGCGGAAGTTGGTCCGGCGATTTCGCATACGCGCCGACTGGAAGAGAAATTAACCGAATTCAGTGGCGAGCTCCTCGAGCCGCTTTAAACTACAGGCGCGCCCCTTGTTTTACGACTTTTTTATCGCTCGTTCAAACAATTAAATTAGACGATTTAATTCTGTGCGTGTTTCATTTTAAATATACATAATTTTTTCTTCCAACCGACGAAAAGTCGGGAGGGCATTTCGGTTTCAACAAAAAGTTTACGCAAAATCGGTGGCCGATGTACGAACGAAAAGTTGATCATCTCCGGGATCGAACCCGCAATGTTTATTCCTACACTGAGAGAAAAACATATCGTTGAAACAACAATACTATATTTTTTTTACTATACAGTATAATTCCCAGGGGAAACGTTTATATTTTCATGCGATTTCAATAAAATTTCATTGTTATTGGAATCGCGTATTAGGATACGCGAAATCCTAAATTCGAATTATGTCCACTATCGTGAAGCGACAGGGACCATGTGTGCTGGACCTGAGGATCATTTTATTGTGTTTTCGAAGCGTCCCCGGAAGTCATTCGACTCATCGTCTTTCGCCATCGTTGCTTTTTATATGTATTTTCAAGGGGATGCCCCGTCCACTGTCTAATAAAAAAATAATAAAACAAATAAGACAGGAGGTTAAAGAGTGGACGAAAGGTTGACAGATCACGAAAGACATTGTTTACGGTTGTGGTTAAACTAGCTGGGCGGTCTCGCGGAAGGGTATTTACAAAATTAGCCACAATTAACGGAGGACAACTAGAGTGTCGAAACGATATCGAGGCCTGTATTTCAAATAACAGATGAGCCTTGGCTATACTCAGAGATAGTGTGCTGGATGACAGGCGCGATACACCGTGTGTACCGCACCATGAACGTAGTTAGGCGGTGGGATTAGCGTGTCTGTGCGCATCATTCATGAAATCACGAGTACCCGTTCTTGGTGAAATTCGCTCGTACACCTAAAAAATGAAATTACTGACGCCGTTGATATTTCTATAAGAGTGATAATGCATTTATGTAGATACGAAACGTACAACAGACATTGTTACATTTTTGACATACTTTGCACCACCGCACAGATCGAATTCGATTTGTTTTAATCGACGTTTCATAAATAAACATCGAACTTCGATTAATCGTTTTTGACAAACATCGGAGGAAAAAAAACGTCGATTACTTGAGAAAAAACATAGGTCCTCGATCAATCGACAAACATCGTCCGTCCCTAAATTCGCGAGCCAACCGCGCCTTGCCGACTCCGCGGCAGTTTTTCTGGCGCGCCCAACGCCAGCCACCTTCGTCACGGTCTTTCATACCCCGGACATTGCGGAAGCGTTCACGACTCTCTTTCTTTCGCGTTTCCATTGCTCACCGAGCCCCGAGAGCCGTGTATATTTTACCTCGCTAACGAACCGTCGCCCGCGTCGCGCGTCGTCACGCGGGGTGCGACGGAGGTTGAGGCACGAGCCGCCGGGGTTGCCGAGCGTCCGCTGCCGCGGCAAAGGGCCGCGGGGGCCACAAAAAATAATGGACGTCATTACAGAGCGGAGATAATGGTCCGAGAGGCGAAGTGGTTTTCGCTTGCTCGCCGCGAGTCGCGGTGGTTGTAGTAGTATCACACGAGCTGACGGCCAAGATCCGTATTTACAACGTCCACGCACGCTTTACCTTTTTTTTCTTCGCTTTTTTTTATCATCCTCCCACTCGTTCGTCTTTTCCCAGATTTTATCTCTCCTCTTGTTTCCCAAAAAAAAAAAACAAACAGAAAATGCTCCCCAACTTTTTATCGCACTCTGGAAACGTTGCGATGACGTGAATTTCCCTACTTTATTTTTTTCCATGTTTTCAGATTGAAAAAAAGCTGATGAAATTCAAGGTCGAAGCCTCAAATTGTATTGTAGTATCACACGAGCTGACGGCCAAAATCCGTGTTTACAACATCCGCGCATGGTTCGGCTTTTTTTTTTCTTCTCTTTTTTATCATCCTCCCACTCGTTCGCCTTTTTCCAGAAAAAAAAGCTCCACAACTTTTTATCGCGCACTCTGGAAACTCTGGTTGCGATGGCGTGAATTTCCCTGCGTTATGTTTTTTCCCAAGCTTTTAGATTGAAGAAAAAAAAACGCTCGACAGTTCAAGGCCGAAGCCTCAAATTGTGTGGGAAAGAAGATGTCGATCTGTCGTTTGGTCCGCCTACGCCAATCGGTGCCGAAGAGCCGAACGTTCGATTCCCATTTCGTAGCGGTCGATTATCGCGTAACGCGCACGTCGGGCCGGTGTAGGAAGGCTGGGTTTTAGTCGAGAGATTCTGGGAGGTTCCGCGTGTAGTGCGACGCTGGACTGCGAGCGCAGGAACGCGAGAATAGAGGCGTTTGCAGAGGGTTGCGAACGCCCGCTGCCATTGCTGCCACTGTTGCTGCTGCTGCTGCTGCCGCTGCTGCTTGTGGTACGGTAAATTGCGTCCCATTTCTCACTAACTTTTTCAATTTATCGCGACTAGCGCGAGCTAATTACGACGAAATGACTTTTGCCGCGCTCGCCGGAGCCGCAACGCGTCACTCGGTGCTCTGGGCCGCGCGACCCTTCACCGTCCCCCGGCCGGTCCCGCACCAAGCTCAGCGAAACGCCAAAGCTCCCTCGCACCTCGCCCTTGGCGCGATATGACACCCCAGCTATCGAGCCCGGCGCGCTCGCTCTCCTCCCTTTTTACGCGAAACTTCTGCAACCGACGTTGCCCACGCTGACGTTTCGATAGGTACGTACAACGCACAATGCGCCCGCCACCGTAGCCCCCCCGCCCCCCCCCCCCCGGCTTTGCGCACGACATCGTCAATTTCTGTTCTCGCTTTTCACGGGAGACCGGGGCGAATCGAGACACTTTAATTCCACGCTTTTTCCCCGCATTTCTTTATACAAGTACCGGTTTTGGCCACCTTTGGTCCAGTCGTGGTCACCGAGTTCGAACGGACAGAATTATTTCTATTGTTAAAACGAAACAAAATTCTATCGATAGTCTTGTTAAATTGTATGGATACTTTCCAAGTACGCTGAGAGAAAAACATATGGTTGAAACGACAATACTGTATTTTTACTATACAGTATCAAGGCCCAGGGGGAACGTTTATATTTTATAGTTACGACAATGAGAAAAAATAATAGCCGTAAACGTAATAATAGCCGATATGATCGTTCCTCCTGCGAATTATATCGGTATAGTTCGACCAACTATTCTACTATATTTTTCTCTCAGTGTATCAACATGAAAATACAGAGAAGTAACAATTTGAAATAAATTATAGTGAAAATGGCCACAACTGCACAGAAAAGCAAATCTCGCGCTCGTTCCAATCACCGACTTTCGGCCAATGTCACGCAATGTATTATTTTCTACCTTAAAACCTATACTCGTGGGAAAAGAATTGCTACGACCATCGAAAAGTTCGTGAAATATCATTATCAAGTTCGTCCCTGAAATCAACTGGAATCAACACACAAGACCGAAAATAGACAGTGGCCCGCACCTTAAAATTGTCACCCTCTATGTGTTGCGAGTGTAACTATGCAAACGCAAAAAGATCTATATGAAAAATGTCAATTGCAGTGATTTCTTAAATTAACGTGATCCAATTCTTCGCGCGTTCCGCTCGGATTGCGCCGATAAAATTAATTTAAACTCACACATTTTTCGCGCAGCGATTTTATATTCGAACGCGCGCTACAATCGACGGAAATAGCTTCTAGCGCAGCGAATACGATCAGCGACGCGGGAAATTGTATTATTCATATTAATGGATGAAACGCAATATTCGTTTTGAAAAAATCCCTTTTTTTTCGCTGGAATTGTTGAACGCACATCGAATTACTTTCAGTGTTCCACTGGCCCCGGTTTACTCCGACAGCCGCGGCGCTTCAGCCGTTTTTACGCGCGGCGCAGGGGATATTTTTACCTCGCAAAAAAGGCATTCGTGCTGATGGCATCCTGATGCTGATGGCCGCGGACGCGGACGCGGACGCGTGGTAGTGCCGGTCAACGATACCCGAGATATTTCGAAACTCTGACAATTGAATTAAACAGGGGGAAAAAAATAGACGACAAAAAGACGCGGAGGCGGACGTCATCCGCGGGCCGAGGGCGAACGCGGGTTGTAGGGTTGAACGGTGGACTGGGATAAAACTGTTAAACTCGAGAGTCTCCGTTGCAGCGTCGACACACGCGCAAGCTGCGCACTTTTGGCAGAAAATATTTCCGTGAAAAGCCTCTTTCCGCTCGCTCTCGCGTTGAACGGAAAATGTCACGCACCCCGCCAACACCGCGATGTGCACGTATAGGCACCGCGTTTTTTCTTTTTTTCACTTTTTTCTCTCCTCCGTATCCCACCATGTAGTACAATACTGTTGTGGACGGAAACGTGATGAAAATAGTGGAATAATGCAGGTGCGCTCCGGCTGCGCCGCGACCAACGAACACGAGGCCATACCCCTCCACTCTGTCTTTTTCATTTGCCACGGGTGGCAACTACCGCGCTGCGCTGGCAGCCCCGTTTAATTGGCCTCTTTCGCGTTTGCGTTATTGAAACTCCGCGCTCAGCTCCAACCTTAATTAGTAATTAATGTGTGAATGGCACACTCCGCGGTGCATGCGCGCTAAATGCTAAAATACGAGAATCGTTTGTGCATCGAGTGCGAAACACAAAGATTTCACGAGCATAATGCAGTCGGCGCGAATCAAAAATACCATTTTCGAGCCAACAGCCGCGCGCCACCGAAACTGCCGCACTCTTTTTTTTTTTTCTTTTTTTTTCGCGATTACTTTCCGCGACAGAACGCGAGAGCGAAAATTCTTCGGTCAATCGTGGCGAATATTTCGCGCGGAATTTCGCGCTCGTCAAGTTTTAATAAACTTGTTTACTTCGCATAACGAATTCATTTTTAAAAATTCAATTTTTTTTAATCGGCATTTTTCGTTTTTTCAATCGTCCGAGGACCGTCAAACATGACGCTCCCCGGGCGCCTCCAATTTTTTGCCCCGTTGTATCCGACATTTCAATTAAAGTTTCGCTCGCATTACGTCTCCCGATATATTAAGGTTCTCACTAGTACCAGTATTACCACTGTTACTACTATTACTACTACCACTACTACTACTACCAGCACTACTCAAGTCCAATGCTATACCTACGGTCGCGGCCGCCCGCAAACCCGCGATCGTAAATTTTGCGGTCTACCAATAGCGGCGATGTCTCGTTCGGACGAATATGTGCTTGCACGTATCCCACGGAGCCACGCCAAGGAACCATAGTGTGCGTCGCGACACGTGCACATCGAGAATAATAAATATTCCACTAATCCGATCGATCGAATCTACGCGAGCTCCCACAGCGCGTCGTGGACATAAAACATTTCCGTTGGAACAAAAACTAAAATAGAGCTTCGTCATCGTTTCGTTGACGGCGCTGCTTCACGGTCTTTGAGCGGAGCATATATCCAAAGTACATGCAAAATAAGGCTAACGACGTTTATTATAACTTGCGCCGCCAATCCTCCCCCATCCACATCCATCGATTCACTCTCGATAGTTGGTTTGTTCTGTTATCGGTCATGGCATTAGAACCGAAACCAAAGTCAAATGTGTGTTAATCTGATTTATAAAGACTCGAGTGGTTAAGTTTTTAAGCTTGGTGCAACATGGTTCGGGAGCCATGAGTTTCATCGACTTGCAGTCCTGAGATGTGGAAAAAGACTATATGTAGACATATCACAGCTTCGTTGAATTGTGTGTTATAGCGAGGGTGCTGATATTTAAATTTCAGGAAACTTTCGCGTATAAGGAAGCAACACAGAGTTTTTTATTGCAAAAAAAAAACGTCATGAGCCCATAGAAACGCAGTGTCGTTCGCGGGTCCCTGACGACCGTAACCCCGTTAATTACCGCTAAAAACGCGAAAGGGAGGGCGACAAATTGAGTGCGAGGAAGATCGCGCCAGCACAGGGATCCGGGAAAATAAATAGGAATTCGTTAATTAAATTAGTACGGAATTTCGTTGTGTATGTATTAATTATTATTTTCGAGTCTGGGCACGGCGGTGAGGGTGTGGGCGACAGTCCTGCGAGGGTGAAATTTTGCTGCAAAGTTGGGGCTTCGAAAAAAGGGTTGGAGACTGGCGGGTAGACGCAAAGGGAGAATGCGGACGTATAAACATGCGAATGTGACGCTATACGTGTCCGTATCTGTATGCGTATTGTATATTTTTTATACGTAGCCGAAATGGTCAGGATTGGGTGGCTGGCTGGCCCGTGGTGTGACCTAACCAGGCGCAACGACGCGCAAACACGCGTGAAAGGGTTTCAACCACCAGCCCGAATTTCACGTTCCCGCAGACCTATATCGCGTATAATATATGTGCGTCTATGGCGTCGGCCACCGTGCAAAACAATTCTTTTTACAACCGTATTGCGTGCGCTCTCGTTGTTCCGGGAATTGTTGGCTCCCCCCCCCCCCCCCCCCCTTCATCCTTCGCCCGGGGAAAGTGAAATGATATTTTGGAAAGCACTCTTCCTATAACGTTTGCTACATAGTTATGCTCGTGTATGGGGTACTCGCTGTCAACCGAGACACTTTTATACGTTAGATATTATTTACAAATTGTTTTGGGAAGTTGCACTTCCCTCCCTTGTTGCGTAACATATACTATTTTCTCACGCGTGTTGCAATGACACGAACTGAGAAAACATTTTTCCGCCGAGTATCGTGTACAATTTTACTTCACAACGCGTGGAAAACCTTACTTTCCACACTGCGTTGATATATAAAAAAAATTCATCCTCCATACCATAAATTATTAATCATTTTTTAAATACGTGACTCTCTACGCGGGTAAAATTACGGATTCGCCGCAGGCTTTGAAAAATGTATCGCCGAAGCTCTCGTCACACTCTGACAAATTATCAACAATATTGTACTCGAATCGGCAACTGAAAGCGGTAGCGCGGCTGACGGAAAATAGCCCGTACGCCCGAGGCGCGCGCACTCGTTAAGCGCGAATCACGCGATGCACTCGTTGCTCGCGATGTGGCGAGCGCCAATGCGCGACCTCCACGCATCGAAATAATGATTAAACGCATCGACGGTCCGGCCCGAGCACCGATCTTGCTTTGTCACGGCTCGACAGTCATCACAGCTGTACCGCGGTAACACGGGGAAAAAAAGAAGCGAAATAGTCCGAAGCGTTGCGAAGAGCGAAACGGAAGAACAGGAATGATGAAATGGAATTAAAAAAAAAAAGAGAGAGAGAGAGAGAGAATTGTAATAAAATTCGTTCACGCGCAATTCGCGTACTGGGCATTGATCTCGCTCTATCGCGAAATTAAAGTCAAACAGTGTGAAACAAAAGTTGTCGACGCGGGCGGGCTTGTAGGTCCAGCGCGGGAGCACCGCGCTCGGACGAACCACCAGGACTATGCAATTCGTGGGGCGGTAGGGGGTGAGATGTTATCGAACGGATTAATAAAATCGAATCGTGACTCGGCTCAACGACATTATTATTATTTTCATTTTTTTTTTTTTTTTTTTCGCCACTCGTGTCCTCCCTTCTCGTACTTTCACCTGTGAAATTTTCGCGTACGATTATATCGTGTGCCTGAACACTCGACCCTGCCATTGGAACGTAACGGAGTGTGTAAACGCACGCTGCGCCACGAATCGAATACAGCGAGAAAAAAATGAAGGCGCGAAACACCGCGAAAAATACGTGGAGAGGTTGACACAGCCGAGTCCCTTTCACTGTGCTCCGGATTTTTCAATAAAACAAAGTAGGGGAGAGTGGGTATCCGTGAGCTACTTTTTACTTAGATTCTTCTGTACTCTTATTAAAAGCACATTACGACATGAAAGACGTTCCATCGGTTTTATTCAACCTTCGGTCAGACACTGAGCTTGCAATAATAAATTTAAAACTATCAAAAGAAAAAACGTTGTGATACTCGCGATAGAATCCTGAAAATAACAACCGATACTACTATAGATGTTTTCGCGTAATTTTCGTGAATATCCGCGGATGTCCCCTATTTTTTCGTTTACGTAATCAAAACTGCCGTCGCGGTTCCTCAATGGCACGGGACTTTTTGTGCGATTTCTTTTTGTCGATAAAACAAAATAAAATCCCTTCTTTGCCTTGAATCGCCGGAACTCGGACGAGTGCCAGAGCCACACGCCGACGAGCCACTTAGATCACTGGCGGTTACTCCACAATACGGCTTACTCAGCCTCACACAAACATCCCTCCTCCCCGGTCGCACTTATCACATGATTTTTGCTGCGCAATAACCGCGACGCTGGGAACAAATAAAATTACGAAAAGTTGGCCAACCCAGTTCGATCGCCCTCGCTCTCTGACCCCTTTTTCTTTTGACTCCTGGCAAGCGCTGCTACCGCGCGCCGAACGATATCGCGCTCGAGTGAAACACCCCCACACTGTGTAAAAAATGTCTGTTTGAAAATTCATCATTTCTATATCAAGTTTTATACATATCCGGTACATAACATTTACTATACTATTGTGTCAAATTTTTAACACACGATATGTTAAATTTTGATACACAGTATATTAAATTTAATTCATTAAGTGTTAAACTTAGAAAAGCATTTGACTGAAAGCAAATACTTTTAATTATCGCCAAACAGCTTAATTACGCACTGCTATATAGTATTTTATAGATAAAAGATAAATATTAATAAAAAACAAAAAATTATCTCCACGAATACTTATTGATTGCTAACAATCGCCTGGGATGAGACTTGAACTACCGACCCTAGAATTACTCTATAGAGTAAGTATACTTACCTATGCCTACCTACCTACCCACCTAAGACGCTACCCACTATTCAAATCCCTATATAAATCGCACTGAAATTATAGCTGAAAGATGCATATCGTTCGAAAAATCGTCACAGATTTAAGGGTGACGGTGAAGATTTAAGGGCAGTTATTCAAGTCACAGATTTCACCCGGTATCAGCAAAATGTCACTGTGTAAGAAAAAATCATATACACTTGTATGTTAAACATGTTGCAAATTTACAAACATTTTTAACAGCGGCAGTTTCGTCCGCCGAAAACGCGCCGGCCGAGCCCAATTTTCCCTCGGATTCGCGTCGCGAAATTTTCGCGATACTCGCTGGTAGACCCGAAAGTGTCAATCGACGAAAGTATCGAGTAAAGGGGGTATAAAACGCATGGACGCCGAAATTCTAAACAATCCCTTTCGGTCGTGTGGCGGACTTTTTTTTTCTTCGGTTTTTTTTTTCCCTCGAGGCTGAGCGAGCCACCCACCGCGCGTTCTCGTATTATATACTTTGAGCGAGCGCAGGAGATTGGCGCAGGTTCTCGCGGCGAACGGAAATTCGCGACGTGCCGAACGAAATTGATTTCGACGGTGGGCGAGGGGCTAAAAGTGGAAGGAGGCTTCACGGGGAACGTGCCTTCGTTCCGACCGGTGTAGATCTATATATACCGTAGAGTAGCGGCGCGCGTACGTCGAGTTTGTGGAGCGCGCGCGGCGAGTGTCTCGTCGTTTTCACAAGAGGGGGAGAATTGTTCCCCCAAGGCATTAACGTACTACGTGTGCCCCGCGCTTTATATCGTTCCCGCAGCGCGGCGGCTACCGACGTAGCGCGTGCCAGCCAGGGATTTCCCACCGCCGAGCCGTCGTTTATATACGGCCCGAAACGAAGAAATTGATACCAACTGCTGAGGAGAGAATGAGGCGCGGGCGAACCGAGGAGGAAGAAGGGGGAATCGATGCGACAAATAGTTGTATCTATCTGTACCGCTTATCTTGTGTGCCGTGGAAAATATACGAACGTGATAAAGAAATATTTTTCGCGATTTTCCCGAGCCACGGGGTGGCAAACCGGGGCGAAAAAGAGAACCGTAGATCGCATGACGAGAGCCGCGAACGCGATGATCCGGGATAACGGTGACAAATTGATACGATCGATGGGCAGACTTTCCGCGATTTCCGCGTGTGCGAAACTAATATCCGTACCAGTGTTGTAAGTTCCCATTCATTTAAGAATTCAAGTTTACACAACAGCTTTTTTCTAGTTACGATTTTATAACGATCACCTGTAGCGGTTATATCAAATGATATGTCAAGTTTTGAATAGGCGTAAGAAAAACCAAATTTTTTATTAAATGTCGGGAGAAATTGAAGTGTTTAGTTAACGTATCCAAGTACTATGGTACGTAACCAAGAACTTGGTCGACATAACCTAGAATTTGGTTGATGAAATCATTCAAAGAAAATATAATATTAACTTAAGGATGTTGTTTCATTGACGTCAAAGAAATGTTTCATAGGTTGAGATTTCAAGGAAATTTCCTTGAATCAAGGAAACTTTTTCTCTCGGTGCGGGCGGACGCGCGTTATAGAAGAAAATTATTATGGGATATTTTTTCAAATCATTTATCAAACAAATGAATAAATGAATTTGGTGTGATTCTTGCGAATACAACAGAATGATGGATTAGTGCGGAAACAAAAAAGTATATCCGCGTACGCTATGGTGTTTTAATGCTAGTGAGGTCAAGTGGGTGTTAAAATAAAGTGATAAAACTGAAAAAGTTACACGAGTTCTTCCCCGTTTTTCAGTCGCAACGTGCGCTCACTTGGATATTTTAACACAGGCGGAAAATCCACATTTAAAACTCGTTTCTTGATATGCGCCAGCGACCGCGCCACAGTGGAATAAAGAGTTGAACCGAAATAGTTGAATGAACGACAATGTGTCTGTTCTTCTGTATTGAACTTTTGGTAGAGCTGTCGACGTGACAGGGCCTCTCGTCCACGTTGAGTGAATTATAATACAGTTGAGACGTATTATACGATCCAAGTTAGCGGACCAGACGTTTACCCAAAACTTGGTGTTGTACACGCGTCAAACACTAAGTTGGGAGGTATTATATAGCACTGGTTGGCAGGCGCGGCATCGCGGCGGCTTCATGGAAATGGTTACAGTGAGTTCAGCGCCGAGTGTACAGACACACCCGACAACTTTGAACTAAAATAGTACGCGCTTGTACGCGATTATCTCGACAAGAGAGTCTTGCACACACAAGGCTTGGCATGCGCGGCCGGAGCTCTCGAGTCGTTTCCGTCTCTCGCCGATACGGAGCTCTCGCTCGTTCTCTCGACGCTGCTCTTCCGCCACTTCTTACCGCGTCTTCCTCCCGCGAATGCCGTGTGCATCCGCTCGAACCTCACCGCGCACGGCCTGTCCGCGATGTAACCGAGACGTCCGCCGAGGTGATATAACGAAGAAGAAGAAGAAGAAGAAATTCACTGGCTCGTCAATCGGAAACCGATACAACGCCACCACTTTTTCTTCCCTCCTGCGTAATAATTCATACAATAATATATAAAACTGGCGCGAAGTGGCGGGGAACGGAGAAGAAGTTGAGACGCCTACAAGTGACAGAAGGATCCGGCGCGATGTTCACCCGGTACTACGCTACCGCGACGCATATATCGAGCCCCGGAAATTGAATACCGTCGTATCACTTAACGGCAAGGTATACCGTATATTGTGTAGGAGGCTCACCTACGTCTTCCCGCCGACGTCAAAATCGATATTCGTTGCCCGCTTCCGGTCGCAAGACACGAACGCGCCGCGTTCACAGGGTCGAGAGAAATAATAAGCATTCCTCGGTCGTGAAGCCCTTTTACGGACGTTTATACACCCACTTATCATCCTCAACGTACATCACGCCAAACATCGCACTCGGACCAGTCGACACTTACTCGTATCGGTAGAATCGCCGAAACCAATTAACGCTGATGTTCATGATTTCTTTTTTAAAGCAAAGTTTTCTTCAACATTTTTAAGATTTCCACGGAAAAAAGAATTAGCTGGCACAACGAAGAAATTAGTTGGCACAACCACCGGATTATTCTAATTACCTTGCAAATCGGATTAATTATGACAGCCAAGAGGAATTGCGGTTGCACGGATAAGTTTCGTTGGTGGATGCTCCGTCAGTTGCGGCAACGAAACCAATTGTTGTACACTATGTATTGTGACGCGGCAATATTACTCGCGCCGCGCCGGGATGCGCGACGCGTATTGCCGGTCGACAAATGCGCCCAATTTGTTGCTCCAGGCGCCAGGCCCTTGTTTTTATCTCGACCCGGAGGGCCAACGGTCGAATTTTCCCGATCCCAACGATTACTTCCCGGCTAAGGGGGTCGCGGGGGCGAAGGAGGGAGTTTCGGGGCAAATGATTCGCCGAGTCCACAATTCGTTGCACTGGTTTTAATATAATTCGACAGATTAGTCAAAAAGTACACTTGAATTCGCCGCCTGAAGGGCGACCGGGGCTCGGTGGCCCCAACTGCTTCTACACAATGTGGGAAAAATTAGCGCGTTGCCCGCGGCGACGCTCCTCGGGGCCGATAGGCGACCCCGACAATGCAAGACGCAAATACGAAGAGCGAGCCGGCCGACTCGCTCGGACACGATAAAACAATTCGAGGGGATATTCCCTCGATTGCGCGGGTCGGCAACGGCCGACCGCGATTACTCAAAAAAACTAACGCGCTTTTCCGCGCTCCAGGGAGGGACACAATGTCCTCCCGCAACGTGGTCGGCAGAAGGCCGAACACGCGCTCGAATTTACAAAAAAAACTAAATTACGCACAGCACCGAGTAACCACCAGAAAAGGCTAAAGCCCACCTCGCTGTTCTCCGCGATGTCGAACGACGGTATTCTCGGCGGCCGTCCTTCCTTCCTTCCTTCCTACTATTTTTCCACGTAAATTCCCACGGGTCCGAATTCCGAATTTGTGAGCGATCGCGTTCGCGTCCAACCAACAAGTCCCGGTCCGTGGCACGCGCGCGGAGACAATCGGTCGAGCGGGGCGGGGAAGCGGGGAGAAAAGCAGTGCCTTCTTCTCGCTTCCGCGCTGGTCTGGGCGGTGCGCGCTCGGCCGGCTCGAGGTCCTACGCCGCAGCAAGGTAGCGCGCGTACTAATTACGCGCGCCGTGTTAATTTCTCAGCCCGTGGGCCGATTGAGTTCGGGAAGGGCCCAAAAAACTCGCCCTCGTCGCGGGCGTCCCTTTCTCACGTCGTCTGCGGGGGAGGACGGGTGGCCCTCCCGATCTCGGGCCTTGAATTTGGGGTGGTGAATCCGCCACCTCACGTGCGGTAGTCCCGTCGTGCGCGCGGCGCCGGCGCGCGCCGGCACTGCCTCCTCGATCCTTCGTTTCTCCTCGACGGGCCGCTCGAAACCGGGAATAAAGTTTTTCTCCGAATTAATCAAGATTCGAGAAAATCCGGGTTCGAGCCCCGCCGACCTGTCTGTCTGCTGCCCGTCTCGTTGCCGTCCGTCCGTCCGTCCGTGGACTTGCCGGTTGGAGGCGAGTCTCACGAGCGCGGGCAACGTCGAGGGAGAGGGAGCGACGATCGTGGCGGTGCATTGAAAAATGCACTGTCACAACTCCCCCTTCCCTAAACGCGCACTACCGGGCGCGAGATGGGCTGGTGCCGCGGCCTCGCGCTGTGCGTAACGGGCAGCGTCCGACCGGTCAGCGGGGTCCTCTCCTCGTACTCTCTCCCAAAAACCCAAAACCAACGTCAAAACTACGGGAAGGGTAGAAGGATAGCGCGGGAGCAGTGGCGGAGGTGAAGCTCATTCGAATACAATACAAAAACTTATGATACTAACCTAAAATCTAAAAACTATTCCTACTCTATTATTGGCGGTCCCAGGACTGCCCTTCCGGGGCCGGTCACGAGGCCGTGTGGCGGGCTAGGCCCGTCGCTTCGACGGCGACTCTTCTTCAGCCGATTCCTTCCCGGTCCTTGGTCATCGTGAGGCTTCCCCGTTGTCCCAAGTCCAAATCTGTTTCCTGGGCAGGAGGAAGGGGGTGCTCACGCCCCCTATCTTCCGCCTCCGAGGAACGGTTGTCCCAGTGTACGAACTTAGTGAAACCCTCAGGGGCGAAGAAGGCGGGTGATTGCCACCGCGATCTTGGGCCCTCTGACTCATCGGGTTCCTCTACCAAGCGTTGGTCGGAAACGCCAAGGGGCGAGAGGGATGAGGCTTCCTCCCCGCGTCTCGCACCTCCTACCGGCGCTAATTCCTGCCGGAAACCGCGTACTGCCGTCTCCTCGAGGCTCCGACCTTCCCAATTTTCCGAAATTTCCGAAGGTGACCGAATTTCTGGATTTTTCCGAATTTTCCAATTCCAATTTTTCCGAAGTTTCCGAATGTTCCGAAGTTTCCAATTCTCGACCGAGGGTTCCGCCTGTACTGGCTCTCGTCGGCACACAAACGGGGTAGTCGGAGTCAGGCCTGACCTCCGGACTAGATCTGTGATGCCTGGAGGGTCCAGGGTGTCCGTTGTTAGTCCCTGGTCCCTTCCTCGAAAGCGGTTCCTGGACGGGAACTCGAATCCATCGCTGGATGCGTTCCCCCTCGAGGTCGAGACAATTTCCGAAATGACAGCTGGGGGACTCTCTCCTACTCGATCGAGGAGTCCCCCCGCCCGTTTTCCGAAGTTGACGTTGAGGGTGGTTCCTTTTCCACCGGGGCTAACGCGGACTCCGTGTCCTTGGGCAGCTTCACCCCGGATTCCGAAGGGTTATCCTCCTCCTCCGTTTCCCAATTTGCGGCGGGTCGCCCCGCCGACCTCTCTCGACTCTCTGTCTCCTCTCCTCTCGCCCACTTGCCCTCGATCCGGCGTAACGCCCTCGCGAACGATTCATAAGAGTGGAAGTCTACCCGGTCCAAGAATAGGAAATAGTCGCGTCGGAGACCATCGAACGCCCGGTCCAACTGTCTCCGCCTTGACACCTCTTTGGGCAGTTGGTCGTAGAGCTTCCTCAGCGCGACGATGTAGTGGACGCCGTCCTCTCCGTCCCGTTGGTCTCGATCCCTGATGCGTTGTTCCAACTTCCGTTGGCGTGCGTCCTCGACAAACCACGAACGGAACTGTCGGCAAAACCCGGACCACGAGTACCATTCGTGTCTATTCTGCCGATACCAGCTCAGTGCGGTTCCGCGCAGCACCTCGGGCAACAGCGTCAAACGATCTTCACGGGCGATGTTCCTGGCATCGCACTTATCCTTGAAATCGGTGAGGAAGTCTTCGCTACTCTCCTCCTTATCGCCTCGAAAGCTGATTCCCCATTTTCGGGCGTGTTCCACGCTCGGCAGAGTCCTGTCCCAATAGCGGCTACTTCCTGTCCGGTAGCTTCTTCTTCCAGGGCTACGTCTCGGCGGGGAATCTCCCCGCCGACTCCGATCCGGGCGGCAGTGGGTGCGGGTCAGGCTTCTCTCGCTGTCTTCAGAGGAGCTACGCCTCCTCTGGCCATGTCCACGACGCGACCACCTTCTCGACGGAGCGGGGAACGAGTCCTCTCCCGAGCTAGACGACGAGCTAGGTCCTCTTCGCCGTCCCGTTCCTCCAAACTGCCGCTTCCCGTCACGATAAGGACCGCGAGAGCTCCTCTCGCTCCTTCGCGCCGGTGGCAGTTGGGTGCTGGTAGCCTTCGGCCTCCGAAGGCTGTGGCGAGATTCAGTTCGACTCGTCCTCGAGTGCCGAGAACCCTTCCCTCGGTGGTCGTCGCTCGATGTCCTATCCTCTTCTCCGCTGTCAGCATCGCTGCTGCTTCCTCTGGCTCGATGTTTCCGAATATTTCCAACAGGCGCGGGTGGAACAGGCGTGGACGCGGTTGGGAACTGCTGCAGCACCAACCGGGCCAGGGCCTGCATCACCGCGCTCACGTCTAGGTCGGGCAACCCGGGGGCTGAAGCAGGCGGGGGTGCGGGCGTCGCAGGGAGACTGTGCAAATGGGGGGCAAACGGAGGAACCCGATGCTCCTCGCCTAGCGAGGGATGGGGCCCCTTCGGCCCTACGGTGCTCCGCGGCGTCGTCCGGTCGGGAATAACTCCTCGGCTATTCCGTTGGGCCTCCTGCTCGATGATCCAAAGTTCCGATGATCCGACATTCCTCGTCAGGGTCGCCCGACGCGCCCAGTGTGGGTCCGATGAATACGCCATTGGGAAAGTTTGAGCGGAGAAAATTACCTAAATACTACTAAATTACCTAAATCGCGAGTGAGGTCGAAAGTGGTCAGATCCGAAATAATTGACTTGTTGGTTGGTGGGATCTCTAATCGCTTTTTCCCAAAAGACGCGAGTCGCTATCGCGTGCAAATTAAAAAAAACAACAATCTAATTCCTCATCCGATAATTCCGAAATAATTCCGCTGGTTGCTTCACCCCAGCACTGCACTCGTTTCGCTCGAGAAGGAGAGGGGGAAGGTGCAATTAGGGGAATAACGGAACAATACACGAAATTCGAGATGAATACACTAAAAATTGTCCGCCCGCGACGGCGGCCGCTGGACGGTGGCACTCGCACGGGGGGAAGTGGAGAAAGAAGAAAAACTCAAGGGTTTCCCACCTCGTGCGGAGAATCGACACGAATCCCAAAATTACAAAAAAATTAAATAAAATAATTACATAAACAATGATTTATTCCGAAATGGCAGGAGCCTCGGTCCTCCCTGGCGGGTTCCCGATTCCATTCACGGGGGGGGATCTGTCCGCCCCCGCGACCTGTAACCGACTAAGTTCCCCGCGAGGCCGAGGCGGTATGCCCGAGTCGACGTTGAAAAAACAAAAAGTACGGAAATGAACCAAAAAAGAAAAATTATTTTAAGAGACGAAGTCACAATAAAAAATAAAAAATAATTATTTAATCATTGGGGGAGCTCGTCTCAATCCAATAACAAAAAACAAAATTTTTAATCCACGAAGTCGTTCCAAAAAAATGTTAATTTAATTCCAAAATATTTAATCTAATTCCAAAGCTGAAGTCCGACGAATTTAATCTCATAAAAAAACGAATTCCAATAAAAATTTAATTACCAAAATCTACTCTCAAAATCAATCCGACGTCGATGGCTCCGATGCGTGCGCGCCCCGCCCGGCTAGCTCAGTCGGTAGAGCATGAGACTCTTAATCTCAGGGTCGTGGGTTCGAGCCCCACGTTGGGCGCCAAATTGTGACGCGGCAATATTACTCGCGCCGCGCCGGGATGCGCGACGCGTATTGCCGGTCGACAAATGCGCCCAATTTGTTGCTCCAGGCGCCAGGCCCTTGTTTTTATCTCGACCCGGAGGGCCAACGGTCGAATTTTCCCGATCCCAACGATTACTTCCCGGCTAAGGGGGTCGCGGGGGCGAAGGAGGGAGTTTCGGGGCAAATGATTCGCCGAGTCCACAATTCGTTGCACTGGTTTTAATATAATTCGACAGATTAGTCAAAAAGTACACTTGAATTCGCCGCCTGAAGGGCGACCGGGGCTCGGTGGCCCCAACTGCTTCTACACAATGTGGGAAAAATTAGCGCGTTGCCCGCGGCGACGCTCCTCGGGGCCGATAGGCGACCCCGACAATGCAAGACGCAAATACGAAGAGCGAGCCGGCCGACTCGCTCGGACACGATAAAACAATTCGAGGGGATATTCCCTCGATTGCGCGGGTCGGCAACGGCCGACCGCGATTACTCAAAAAAACTAACGCGCTTTTCCGCGCTCCAGGGAGGGACACAATGTCCTCCCGCAACGTGGTCGGCAGAAGGCCGAACACGCGCTCGAATTTACAAAAAAAACTAAATTACGCACAGCACCGAGTAACCACCAGAAAAGGCTAAAGCCCACCTCGCTGTTCTCCGCGATGTCGAACGACGGTATTCTCGGCGGCCGTCCTTCCTTCCTTCCTTCCTACTATTTTTCCACGTAAATTCCCACGGGTCCGAATTCCGAATTTGTGAGCGATCGCGTTCGCGTCCAACCAACAAGTCCCGGTCCGTGGCACGCGCGCGGAGACAATCGGTCGAGCGGGGCGGGGAAGCGGGGAGAAAAGCAGTGCCTTCTTCTCGCTTCCGCGCTGGTCTGGGCGGTGCGCGCTCGGCCGGCTCGAGGTCCTACGCCGCAGCAAGGTAGCGCGCGTACTAATTACGCGCGCCGTGTTAATTTCTCAGCCCGTGGGCCGATTGAGTTCGGGAAGGGCCCAAAAAACTCGCCCTCGTCGCGGGCGTCCCTTTCTCACGTCGTCTGCGGGGGAGGACGGGTGGCCCTCCCGATCTCGGGCCTTGAATTTGGGGTGGTGAATCCGCCACCTCACGTGCGGTAGTCCCGTCGTGCGCGCGGCGCCGGCGCGCGCCGGCACTGCCTCCTCGATCCTTCGTTTCTCCTCGACGGGCCGCTCGAAACCGGGAATAAAGTTTTTCTCCGAATTAATCAAGATTCGAGAAAATCCGGGTTCGAGCCCCGCCGACCTGTCTGTCTGCTGCCCGTCTCGTTGCCGTCCGTCCGTCCGTCCGTGGACTTGCCGGTTGGAGGCGAGTCTCACGAGCGCGGGCAACGTCGAGGGAGAGGGAGCGACGATCGTGGCGGTGCATTGAAAAATGCACTGTCACAGTATAAAAAGAGTCATTGCATTCTGAAAAGATCGATTTCTCCCCCCAAAAAAAAGGTTACATTTTGCAATACAATAATTCTTTTTGTTCTGAATTCTCCAAAACATTTGGGTTCATATTCTTGACAATCGTGTTAGCATGATTTGTACCAAATTTCTTACTATAACATACCCTTAGTCCTAAAAATGTTGAAGAAATTTGTCCTTAAAAAGAAAATCATGTAAATCAGCAGTTTCGTTGATCGCCCAAAGGTCAACCCTTTTAAAGGCCAACGTAATATATTCTATATTAATTTTCTTCTACATAAAAATGAATAAACCTTTATACACAAGCGTTAAAAGAGCATTGAAAAAAAGTCTACGTCCTTCGATATTTGGCTGGGCTCCCCTCGGCCCTTGGTATTTTCGAGAGGCCTCATCGTTCTGTTTCACGGAGTTGGAACAATTTTCCTTCAACTATAAAATTCAAGTGAAACAAAGATGAGAAAGATTGGCGTCGTTGCGGGTCCAGGAGGAGGAAGCGTGGAAGGGAATGTGCGAGAGGACGGGGGGCTCTCGCTCGATACTCTCCGGTAAGCGCGACGCGATTTCCCTCGCCATTACCGTCAACATCCACGCGACAGTACGTGACCGTCTCATTTTTTTCCAACCCTCGACGAATCCATGCAGATTTTTCACGAACGAGAGAAGGGGCACTGACGAGCGCTCGACCCCGCTGAATGCCACTACCACCGCCGCCACTGCCCGCGCGCACCCTCTCGAGCTTTGCCCTCTGTTCCTTTCTCGTTCGTTCCTTCGCCACCCGTCCGTCTCCTCTCTTCTTCCGCGGCGACCTCGTCCTTTTTGTCATTCTGTCGCCGCTGCGCGCGACGCGGCTGCACGTGAAACGAATTTGTAATCGACGATACACCACGCGCCACCACCACCGCTGCCGCTTCTGTTTCACGGCATCCCCGTTGCCCCCGCCCCGCCGCCACCGCCGCCACCGCCGCCACCGCCGCTGCTGGTGAACGACGTGCTCGGCGCCCTGACCCCTGATTTTTTCACACTACTCGCCGAAGCCCGCGCGCCACTTCCACGCACTTTTCTCCCAGTTTGACTGAATTACCAAAAGATGAGTAAACAAATTGGGTAAAGAACAAATTGTGAAGTAATGACGTAACCATTGGCGTATCATAGTTGGGCATTTTTTTCGTCATCGGGTGGTGTGAAAATCTCCCAACTATGATATGCGAATGGTTATGTCATTGTTTCACCATTTTTTCTTTACCCAGCTTGTTTATTTATTAAGATTCATTTCCAATCTTGAGTTTTTTTAATTTTTGTAAAATTGTTTTTATTCCATCCTTTTTCAAAGTAATTCAAACACTCTGTCATGGGCGCTATAAAGCGAGGTACAGAATAAGCGTCAATGGCGGCCATCCTACGATGTTTCCATATATTCAAACAGGCTGTTTGCAAAATTCATTTATCTATGCAAATTGACAGCTAAGCAGCTCAATTTATGGAAAATCGCATTGGCCGCTGGTCATAGAACCGACGTAGAAAATTTGGTTAAGCAATTTTCCACCGTTTTCGAGAACATTGGCTACAAAGAAATCGCTCAAATCACCTGATCGCCGTGAGACGCGCACAACTCCCGCCTTTTTGCCCCAGCGGGGCAGTCGGGAGTTAAAAACTCAAGTACTTCGTCAACGATGATTCTTCCCGTTATTTGCATCACGGCAATCGGCCAAGAGTTACATCGGCAATTTGACGGCGCATAAGACAGTGGAAAATTAAATTTTCCCCCCAATTCACTTTTCCGTGGGCCTCTCGGTGGTGAAACGGAGGGACGAGAGACGCGAGTGACACAGCCGGAGAGGGATATTCCGTATACCCCGAAACCAACAAATCTGCCGACGTTATAAGGTTACGGACACGAGAGCCACTAAACCCAAAATCGCGTCTCGCGCTTAGCATAGATATGAATTTCATGCTCGGCCCCGGACCACCGGGACCCTCGTCGCCCTCTCCTCTTCCTCGTCGCCCTCTCCGTTCCTCACCCGACTCGAACGCCCCTGACCCCCCACCCCCCACCCGCTTCCTCCACGCTTTCAAGTTACCGCGGGAGCACGAGGGCGAAATTCTCCACGTACGGAAACGAGTGCGCACTCGAGGCGAACTGCCCCCCGCTCTCCTCACTACTTTCCCTCCGCTATATGCCGCAGACTGTACTACACGTATGTACAAGGACACAAATTCGCGCAAGAATATACATCTTGGGGTGTATAAACGAAAATTAACATTAAAAAATTTAAAAATTTAAAAAATTTAGGAAATCCAGATTTCCAAATTATTTCTATATAGTCACCATATACAAATAATTTATATTAAAGAATATGTAATATTGAAATAATTCACAATCTGGATTTCCTTTTGAATAGTTTTTTGAAAGTGAGAAAGATTTTAAAAAATTCATAACTCGGAAACTGTAACTTCGACCGACAAGCGTGTCAGCAATTTTTCTCTTCAAAGTTACCTATATTTAAAGGAAAAAAGGTTGAGATCCCTGGGAAATGAGCCGCTGAGAAACCTGACGTCCATTTGTTAAGCCTCGCATTCATCCACGTGTTAATCAAATGGAAAATCTAAAACGTCGTTGTGGCACCTCTAAATTATTTTTTACGGGTCTCAAATTTTAACCGATGTATCTTGAGGTTAAGTATGAACATTAAATGATAGTGCCGATGAAAAAAAAAAAAAAAATAACGTTTTTTTTTCGACACACCCCACTATCTATGGCTGCAGTACATAGGATACACAGGAACGCGAGAGCATCAGGGTAGGGATCGGTGCTTCATGAATTCACGAGTCACGCGGTCGAACCCCCCACCCCCTTTCTTCCCACTACTCACCCCGCGCTAAACCGTCGATCCTACCCCCGTTGCGAGCCGTCGCGATTCGACATTGCGACGTTGACGAACCATTTTCCCCGTGCATTCATAAGATAATTTCATCGCTCCTTCTCTTCGTGCGCGCTACGCACATTCTGCTATATTTTTGAGTCAGTCTTGGAACTTCGAGGTGTACATTACTTCCTTTACGACGTACATGTAATTTCGCACAGCGCCAATGCCCCCCCACCCCTCAAACCTCACCAGTTTACGTGAGTAAAGATTCACGTATATATCAGTACTTAAACTAAGTACTTACAAATGTATATTAAGTACAAAAAGTGTTTTGTATTCCAAGTGCAAAAAGTATTTTGTATTTTAAGTACAAAATGTATTTTGTGTGTTTAGGTGCAAAAAGTATTTGATATTGCAAGTATTTTCGGGTATTTCGCCCAGCTCTGTCCTGGTTTATACCCGCGAGCGAGGGCTATCGGCCGTAAGTGACGTTACCGTTAAACCAAGTTTCCGAATAATTCTCGGCTTACGATTGCGCTCACGAAAAACATGTCACGAATGTGCGACAAACACGTTACATCGGTCGGGCACGTAGAGGTACATTTTGATTGCAACGTTGATGATTGACATGACTGGATTTGTGGAATCGACGGGGGTCAACGGATGATCGAGCGCCGATGAATATCGTTGCACGGGATTTCGTCGGAGGTCGGAAGGAGATCGCAACGAGGTTATTAATCTCAGGCAACGACCTTCCGATTTCATGGAGCCGGTGCTCGACGATCCGCGTTTGCACAGAGACAGAGGCGCTCGCGGTCGAGCTCGGGCCGAGCGAACGAGAAGGCGCACGAATCATCCAAGTATCCGGATCTGGGAATAATTGGTTAATCGAGGGGATATACGAGGCGATGTACTCCGCCTGCACTTACATGCCCACATAGCTGTACCTCGATATGCTATCCGATGCAGGTTTTGAGCGTGCGCGAGCCAACGACCGCGCGCGCATCGGTGTATTATTCATCTGTCCATCATAGCGTATACGCCCGGTCCCTGTGTCTTCCGGATGGCGTGACGTTGCCAATAGGCGTAACCAGGTGCCACGAGGTAATTAACGCCGCGTTTGGATTTCCAGTCGGACAACGACAAGTTTCCGTCCTACCCCCCTGAAGCAAGGGGCTCCTTCCACCCTCTATCTCTCGACACGACATCCGTTCTGTGAAACATTGCAACGAATCAACGTGTCCGACCCTTTGCCCCACTGATCCACTAACCGCGGAACAAAATTCAATATCTCCATCATGAAATTTCCATCGGTATACATTAGCTTTGTAAGGGCAACTCTAATTTTCCACGGTAGGTAACTTTGAATTAGTACTAGCTAATTAATTCATCGGCTAATAAACGAACAATTAAAAGACATAATTCGAAAAAAATTGTATGTCAAGATTTACTCGTTTCGTTTCAGGTTGGTGCTGTGAAAGATTGTAACGAATGAACGCATCTTACCTCTTTAGCCCTCTGATCCACGTACTGCAGATAGCAATCTATTCAATACCTTCGATGCGAAATTAGCATATTTTTTGGCTATGTACGGACTGTTTTAATTTGCAACGACTAATACTTTGAATTAGTGTTAGATAATTAAATGATTGACTGTTCAATTCATGATCAAAAGTCCCCATTCGCAAATGTTGATATTTCACTATTAGTGGTTCGAAAATCTCGAAATGTCATGTATTCATCATTGACGCCTTACACTAAGAGCCTCACGCTTTAATGTAGTCTGTATAATCAAATATTTATTTAAATCGACAATACAATATAAATTCGATGAACTAATGGATAGAGTTGTTAACTATCCATTAGATCATCATTCTCATTGGTTCACATTGGTTCAACCTGCAACGCTTGTAACTCGGTCAATTTTGACCGGACGACATTTTACCACAATGATTTTTTATTCAGCTCGTCATTATCTACCCAAGTGCCACGGTTGATACAATAATTATGTTACACCCTGTATTAGTTATATGTGTACTGTATTAGTTTATTCATTCGGTTCAAGCATTTACTCAGTCGAATCAAAAGACTGGTTTCTTGAGCGGAAAGAAATATTTCGTTCACGTAACTGTACAATCTCTTGACAGCCGGTGACCGACAGATTTAATTGAGTCAACGACAACGATTTCCAACGAGTCAACAATTTTCTTTTCTCAGTGTATCCACGCCGTTTGACCAATGGGCTGGGATCAAAGATCCGAGGTACTTTCGCGACTGTACGCAACGTCATACGTCTGACCGGAGCAGGATCTTTACCACTAGCTCGCCGTAAATTCGAGTCTCACGTGCGAAATGACTGACAGCTGGGTATTAAAAATTGGTAATTCGCGTCGCCGCTAATCCGACGTGATATATGTGACAAGCGACAGACGTTCGTGTCACTTGTACAAACGAATATTAAAAAAGCTACCGACTATTTAACGTTGAATTTGATCGACGTACCCGAGACGCGCTACATGTCTCATATATACACGAGACGATAAGACGTTTCGTTACAGCGTGACGAATGCGAGGATCGACCTTGCATCGATCGACCTCGTCGTCGTCATCGATTCTCCGCATTGCGCCTCTCGCAAATCTTACTCAATGCTCTCCCACTCGCGCGAGGAGACGCGGCTCTTGCGCAGAAGATGTATGCTCGTAAATAAAGTGGCATTGTTGCCGCATCGACCACGTCATCCACGTTGTAATTACAATCACCTGCCACCGTCATTTCTATATTTACACGCTCCGTTTGTTCGTCGCTCGTTTCGCACCGGCCATTCTAATCGCCATTTGCATCGCGACACAACACGCAACGAGGATGGATGAAAATTACTCGTTGCGCGTTGATCGTCGGAAAATTACATGTCGACGGGAAACTGTACTTCGCGACGGTATCGAAATTCAAACGGTACCTCGCGTCGCGGTCGAGGAACTTTCATCATTCAAGTTCGGCCTCGAAGCGAAATAAACGAAAGAAAAATTATCGTTACGGTCGCATTTCAGTCGTCGTTTTTCAACGGTGAATGTCTCATGTGCGCTAAATCGATGACGCTGTGTGTCGCGTGTAAGCGCAAACACCAATGCGGGATACAGCGGAAAGCGAGAGAGAAATATTTGCCCAAAGTTTATAGTGATGATAGCGATACTATTTTTCCTCCGCGTTACAGCAAATTTTCTATGGAAATTTCGAAGCGAGGATTTTCCGGTCTCGAGTTCCAAACGTGCTTCTCTCGGAGATAGCTTATCGCGAAGGAATATATTGAACGGGCCAAATGCTGGCAATAGTGCGGCCCGTACGCGCATCGTACGCCAGACCGCGACTCGGTGTACAAATAAGAAAATTGAAAGGAGAGAAGGAGACACTCAAAGATATCATTGTTTGCTTTCAGATGCACCATCCAATCCAGATGAAGCCGGCGGATAGCGAGAACCGCAACGGTGAGTCCGACGCTCGTACCGCGTGTACACTTTGCATATAGATGTAATACGTCGAAAGTGCGCGAATATGGACCAACGAAATATTTCAGTCTGTCGTGCCGACTCCACTTGCCTACACCACTTGGCGTATTTTTAATTGCAGGCTGAATGCACCAATAATTGGACAGTCGCCAGTGAATGAACATTGAGAATTCGTGAGAAATTACGACGAGACATGGACGAACGTTACATTCTTAAGCTGTTTATTATTTAGATATCGACCGTGATTATTTTGTCGCGGAAGCCAATTTTCGGCTAAAAGTGTGGGTTAGGTTGGCCCGTTCATTTATTGGTGTTTTTGGATTTTTCGCTTTTCGTATTTATTTTTATACTCTTCGTGGTAAAAATACGCGATTTTTTTCGCTGCATCGCGTAATTCAACACTTTGGTGAATCGTTAAAATGTTCGCGAACAGTCTGAAAATATTGGATTTGTTCAATGAATTGTGACTTTACCCTAGATGTAAACTGTGAAATACGAAAATTCGTTGTTTTCACAAGCCCAACGTTTTTCCAGCTATTAACTTGATTATATCCGCGGATGTGTAATTTTTTTCTCGGCACTTTACCGTAGTTTGATAAGGAGAAAAATCGTGAAACGACTATTTTATTCTCGCCGATGCGGACCATGTTGTCAATTTTTTAATCTATACATACTATACTTTGATGTCTCTATTAATTCAGCTAGTCTCATGCATAGGAAAGTTCATCCGCGATCTCGCCAGGGGCGAATCAAACTTTGCAACTTGAAGTTAGCCATCTCCGTCTCTCATTCCCCGCGAGTCATTCTGCCCCTAGCCACAGCCTCTGGCGCTCTCTCTCTCTCCCTCAAGTCGATCAAGACTTTCGATCGTTATTGAAGGCTACGAGAGCCAGCGTGCGGCTCTCGTGCGCTACAAGCAAACAGGAAGGGTGAGACGACGCGCTTTGACCGAGGCGGCGAGGCGTGGCTACGGCTTCCTGGCGTATATCCCGGACGCAACTTTGACGGCAAACGCTTCGAGCCCGAAGCGTGGCTTCGTTCTGCGCTAATTAATTGGCTAAATCGATGAGGGGGTTGACCTCCTCGTATCACCTTCCACTCGGGACGCTTCACCTTCTCGAGAAATCGCGTGGTCGCCGGCCGGCCTATTATCGGGCTGCACAGCGACAAGACAATTCACCGTGGAATCCCAATAAACGATAACGATCGGCAGAAATGATGCATCGATTCGAAACGAGTGGTCCAAGTCCGGGGAATACCAACCGGCGCGATATAATCGACAAGTTAGTCTCGATCAAATCGTGAGTAGTCACCACAACCATATTCGAAGTGATTTTGGCGATAAATGTGGATGTTGTCGCGAGTATAATCGTAACATTTTGAGGTAGAGCAATGTGAATGATTAGCTGGCACAACGAAACTTTTCTTCGCGTGTAAGGTGGCAAAACATACTCCCAAGATTTAACATCGTTGCACGAGTTTCGCCATTTATCAACTGCACGAGGCGGAATATCCACATTTAAAACTCGGTTCTTGGGATGTCCGCGTGACTCACATCGCGTAGTGCGCACATTCAAGTGCAAAGTAGCTGAAAGCCGGAGTCATATCCGCTTGCCTCAGTTTGTCATTTGTGGCAGCCAAAACAATATAAAATGATGGATCACCCGACGTTTGATAATTCGAACCATTATTTTTAATTGTGATTTCGGTGCAATAATTCAATTGAATTTATATCTATTATGTTTACAAAGCTTGCCAATTAAGGAATAATGAAAAATTACACATTCAAATTGAATATGACTTGATGAAGAATGCGCCGATTTCCAGGAATTGCCGCTTCGGAGCTTTAGAATCAATCTAATATTTTTTTCTTTTTACGTACTGATTTTGCAGAACGTTTCGGAAGATTCTCCAGCGATATTTGGGTGATCCAACATTACGACGCCAGGCCTTTGTAGCGTGAATTCCGGGGAACTTATTCTTCCCACCAGAATAAGCGATTCATCTCTAGAAGTAGGAGATACAGTCGATAATATTCTAGTGGTAGATATTCCCCGAAATTACACTAATTACACAACTTGTGCATAGTCAACATGTTCACATACACACATTTTGTCCACCTTTTCGATAATCACCAATTAACGATGACAATTATGGCAAAAGTATAACTAAGGTGTTTTTTTTTAAACTTACTATTCATATTTGATATTAATGACATTTTTTGCTCACTCGTTGCAATAGAAGGCGACGCGGAAGAGACGTAGTAGCGTATCTTGGCATGGAGCAAGCAAAATTCGAATTGCTCGGAAATTCAGACCCCGAAAGATGCCGAGGAGTCATCATCGTCTATGCATCCATTACCTCGCGAGCATAGCTCCGTCAGTATGACACAGGTTCAATCTAATTTTCCGCCGATCGCGAGCGTCCTTCTCGGCTCTCTTCAACTATTAATACGGTCGCGCATCCATCTCGACGATTGAGATACCCGAGGGCAGATCCGTCGCGGGGTGTGATTATTCTGCCAATTATTCATTTAGCGTCCGTCAAGACGGTGACGTCGAGTTCGCGGTGGAGCGCGGTTTTTCGATCTCGCGAGATTTGACGCAAGGCACATCCGTTGAATATTCGAAAGAGTCATCCAATGGTAAAAGCCCAGCGGGGCTGATTCTCCCGACCCAGAATAATACGCTAGACAAACGGCACGATTCTAATTTGATAATTCCTATGTTCGAGTCATCTCGAGTCTCCGTGAAATGGTAATGGCATGGGAAGAACCGCGGGTTATAAGTAAAGCCGAATTTTCGAATTGTACCCTGCTAAAAATATGTTTAAGGTAAAATTACTACATAGTGCAGGAAACTCTTTTATAGAAACGGGTATAAAAAATGGACTACACGAGGTAAAAGTAATGTGCAGTTTTGCTAAATTCGTTAGGAAAGATGTATTAATTGATGCACAGGATATACTAAAATTCAAGCGCGTCTCCTAAATTTGTTACAGAAGTCGTATTAATTAATACACAGTAAAGTATATATTCGTTACACACGACGTATTAATTGAGGGAATGTGAAATACCGACTTTGCACCAGACAAATTTCGGAAGTGCCGTTTCTCTCGTATATTAAATTGAATTTCGTACACGGGCTCCGTAAAAATACTGGACATTAAATTATTATACGGTATACAAAGTTTCCAAATATTTCTAACAGTGCACATCTGACACTCGTAAAACGGTATCATGGCGTCTTTTTCTGTATCACTCCTCTCACCCCCTCTTTTCCTTATCACCTTTTCTCTCTCTCTCTCTCTCTCACTCTCACTTGGCTATAATAAAATCTGGCAAAGCCCGCAGAAAATGCAGGAAACCGGGGGAGAGCGCGAGCGGCCGAAAGAATGCTAATGAAATATTAACATCACATGTAACGCACGCCGCTCGTGTGAATCTCTGCACTGCGGAGTTTCGCGGGGGGCGCGCGCGCGCGCGTGTCTACCCCGCACGGGAAAGCTTTTCTTTCCTGTATTTCGTTTGCCTCGTGTCACGCGGCACTCTCGTTACGCTTCGTTTTTTTATGAACCTCGTCCAATAAATACACGAGTAGCGCGCGAAACAGAGGCGAAAGAGATGAGCGTACGGTAAACACTGCGGATTCCGCGGAAGCCGCGCCGCGCGCGGTTATAAAATTTTGATTGAAAAAACAGCCGAGATTGCTCGATTTTTCAGCGGAAGCATCGCTCTCGCGTTTTCGCTTTTTCCCTCCGGCTGATTTTAATTCGACGTGAGAGCGGGTGTTGAGTTTCGCAAAATCTTTGGCGAGAGGGATCTTTTTTTTTCCTTCTTCTTCTTATTCTAGAACCGTCTCATTTGCCGAGTGCCGAATAAGCGAATGGCGGCGTCTTGGTCGTGGGGGGGGGGGGGGAGAGGGGGAAGGGGGAGAACGGCCAGGATGGTTAGGAACGGAGAGCATCACTACGAAAGGCAGCCGGTGTGTCGAACGAACGCTTTATTTATACACCACAGACATTCTATTTATTTTGGCTGACGAAGTCGGCTCACTCTCTTCCTTGCCGTGAGTGACTGACACCGCGTTCCACCCCGCAACTCCGTGGGACAAGCATTTTCCTTTGACCGTCGCCGTTGGAATATCGTCGCGGGCGACGTCGTTATATACCCTCTCTCGCGTCGTCGTTACGATTTATCGGCTTCCCGGAATTCTCGAAACCTCCTCGATGTCACGCCACATCCATGTTTGCACATTTCGTATTGCTCTTGGCAACTGCTCGCTCATTTCAATTTTTCTTCGTTTATCTCTCCCCCCGAAAAATTGGTGTCGCAATGTCAAATTAATATCTCAAACTAGAGAGTTCGTAATTCGCGCCAACGTGACCATTGTTGTCAAGTTATTCGGCCTCTGATTGGTCGTGGACCGTGACGACCGGCAGTCGTTCTTTGGGGGGGTAGGTTATTCGGTGAAAACACGGCGAGCGCGTTGTCGCTAGTATCGAAATAATCGCAGGTCCTTCGAACGATCACCGGGTGGTTTAGCATCGGCGAGTAAACCGCGAGTCTCGTTCTACGCACAGCGACAACTGTTTGTGGGACACACGACAGCTGTTACTGTCCGAATAAAACTGCGCCGTACGCTAACTTGTATCCTCTCGTCATTGTATATCTGTCATTGTTAACTTCGCACGGAGATAAACTTGTGTGTTGTGACAGCGACACTGAGAGAAAAACATATGGCTGAAACAACAATACTATATTTTTACTATACAGTATAATTCCCAGGGGGAACGTTTATATTTTATAGTTACGACAATGAGAAAAAATAATAGCTGTAAACGCAATAATAGCTCAACTTATCAAGTACATTGTATCCAGTACCAATTGATATGATCGTTCCTCCTACGAATTGTATCGTTATATTTCGACCAACTATTCTACTATATTTTTCTCCGAGTGAAAGAAAAGTGACAAGAAAAATTGTTTTGTTAGGCTGAGCAATCTTTTGCTCGGCTGACAAATCAGTTTTTCAACGCTGAAAATTCTATTTGCCGAGCTGATCAATATTTTTGTTAGCCTAACAAAACGATTTTTCTTGTCACTTTTCTTGGCTGTGACAACGCTGAAATTTCTCTCCGTGGTGGAACTGAAGGATCTCGTGATCGCGTCAAGAAGCGACGAGACTCGCTGCAATGCGATTACAAGATCCGTCGCTTGTATCGTTTTCTCGCCGCGGATCCGTTGAAAGGATCGTTATTAGAGCGCGAGTTCCGCGACGCGGAACACGGGCAAAGTTTTTTCATCGCAGCCTCACGCACCGTCGCGACTGCGGTAGAAAAGCAACAGTGCCATAGGGTACCGAGGCGGCGTTCCAATCGCGAAGAAATGGGGATATAAATAGTCGATGCTTGAAATAGACGAGAGGCGAAATACGTTAGCTTTCTCTCTCCCTCTGCCTCTCGCTCCGGGCTCGAAACTGCGCGGCTCTTTCGTTTGATTCGTTCTAGGGTCTGCACTCGAGCACGAGCGAAAAGAATAGCGTCTGGGGGCTATCAGCGGAACGAGTCTCGGCGTCATGAGAATGAGTGGACGAGAAAAATAAATGGAAAAACGTGAGGGTCGGAGCGAGAGAGAGAGAGAGAGAGAGAGAAGGAAGCGGGAAAAAGAAGGCGAAGGGAAGAAAAAGGTTGTGTGCGCGAGTACGTCGAAGAAAGCCTGAGAACCGCAATAATTTCTGCGCTGTACCCCCGAGGCGTGTTTGTGCGTTGACGCCGCGATAACGTTTATCTTATCGGGCGCGACTGCGTAGACCGGGCAGCCGCGCGGCCGAGGCCGCTCGCAGACGCGCGAGATAGCCGTTGGCCATTCGCGCAGGTATGCGGGGAGGCCCAATAGTTCCCAAGCGATACAGGTAGAAGCGCGATAAAGGCGACCGGGGTCTCTTGGACATCGGGGCCGTCGCATCGACAGCCGCATTTGTTCGAACGTCAACGTCGGCCACGCGTGCCGAATTCGCGTTGGCGCTAGCGAGGTCCTCACAATCATTGGTTCGTCCGGTATGGAAGAAACGACCGCGACATTAAAAAAATGGAATTTTTACGAAAAAAAAAAAACAATCGCCCGGAAACATAGCGGCATCTCGCCCCCGGGTTACCTTCGGCTCGGCAGCGAAACAACTGCGCCGCGCAGTTTTATACACAAGCTTAAACCCCGGGTATAGCTGCAAAAACGCGTTCGACGCCGTAAAATTTTCCGGATATTATCGTCACAATAAGGACGACCACGTGTACAACGTGTATTTTACGGTAGCCAAAGCAAAGCTCGTCTTTGGCGCTTCGAGCGGGCAAAAAGATAAGAAACACGTCCACAAATCAGAATAGTCGAACGAAGCCGAGGCCGAAGCGCGAAGCGCAAACACGCCCGGCTTTTCCGGGCAAAACAGAAAGAGCGCGCGCACGGCCGGGGAAAATACATTGAAGATAAGTTTAAAGCTGGCTCGCGTGAACCGCGCGCACGCGTCCCGCGGTAATGGGGGAAGAGACGCGAAGGCGCTCGGAATTCAAAGCAGATTGATGGGATAAGCCGTAGAACTCAAATGTTTACGAGCTCGCTGTGCGATCGCCACCGTTGTTTGCGTACCTAAATCCTGCACTCGTTCGACGCGCACCGTGTAAACGCGCCGCCCACCTTTGCCTGTATATCTAGGTCCACGACCCGCGACGAGATATTTCGTTAATTCCGTCGCTCTGTGCAACTCAGCCCTGCGCGAACTCTCGGCCTATTACCCAAGAGCGCTATTACTCTCCTCGTCATCGGCGAGATATTCTCCATTACGATGCAGCTTGGAGAGAAATTTCTGTGTTGTGACAGCGTAGAAAAGTGACAAGAAAAATCGTTTTGTTAGGCTAACAAAAATATTGGTCAGCCCAGCAAAAAGAACTTTCAGCCGAGCAAAAGATTTGTCAGCCCAGGCAAAACTGATTTGACAGCCGAACAAAACTATTTTTCTTGTAATTTATTTGGTAAATTATATATGTAGGAACACGCCTGTAATTGTGTAAAAACTCGTCGGAATGTAAAGGACAGGAGAAATAACACACGCTTGGTTTTGCCGTGTTGCATAACGGACTCACGACGATTTTATCGAATGATATTCATCTTTCGGCTATAATTTCAGGGCGACTTATGTAGGGCATTTGAATAAACGAAATTCACGAATAGGCAATAGCGTAGTGGGTACCGTCGTAGCCAGGTGGGTGCATGAAAAGAAACAAGTGATTGTCATACTCAAGGGCGTGGTTAAATATGCTCCAAGCGACAACATCGGTTTGGACAATCGGTACTATTGGGTCAGTACAACCAACCACTTGGACGACAGAAAGAACCGATCGAACGTCACCCAATCGATAAGATGTGACACCCAACAGTTGGATCTCCCAACGAATTTTGCCGCTTGGAGCGTATTTAACCACGCGCGCTAGGGTATGGCGACTAATTAAATCTTTCCGCATAGCATCGCATCTTCCACCCCCGCGCAAAAACGCGCAGTATTAAAACAGTATTGCTCAAGTATTAAAAGAGTCTTGAATTAAAGTATTCCAAGGCTGGCGTATTGGAATAATACATACCGAATAATACTTGGACAAGTATTAATGAGTGTTGCGAGTATCGCGAGTATCGCGAGTATTTTTTGAGTAATAATATCACGGGTAATTGCGAACTCAAATACGAACTCAAAAATACTCGCGAGTCTTCATTGATACTTATTAATACTTGTAATACTTGTCAAAGTATTATTCGGTATGTATTATTCCAATACGCCAGCCTTGGAATAAATATAAAATAAATATATGAGCAAGGTAAAAAAATATTTTATCGAATGAAAAAAAGAAAAAGAAAAAAAATCTTCAATGTCTCCATTTGTCCGGATGAGCGATACTTTTCTCGGTGTATTATCACGCCCGAAGGAATACGAACGGATTGCCGCGGGTGATACATACCGGCAGCGCCGCGCTCGCGCTCGCGCTCGAGTCCCGGCCGTAAATCATCGTCGCGAAAGCATCGTCGCGTTTGTACCGCGGGATCGCGTCCAAATATGAAATGATAAAGGAAACACACAAGGAGTTTACTTTCCGATGTTCTTGCTCCGCACGCTCCTCGCCCCTAACCCGACGGATTCTCCCTGAGCCAAAGAAAAGCGGATGCAGCCGACGAACTTTGCGGTGAAAATGGTGTAGCCGCGGCGTGCAATTCTGGAGGCCAGCCAAATATTTAGGTACTATCTCGTCGTTGCACACCATACGCGAGCTCAGTGGACGAGAGCGGGAGACGTCTACGCAAAGCCTGCAACAACAAAAATACATTGTATTAACATACGTATATTGTCATTTTCATTCACCTTACATTAAATTCAATTACTTGTACAGTAAATGTCACTATAATACATCACTTTCTTAATATTCAATACCGATTATAGTAAATTCAATAGACATATTTTAAACTTGATATGAACATTTAAAAAACTTGAAACATTGTACATTAAGGTAGTTATCACATGAAGACAAAGTCATTAGATGGACCCGAACTTTTTTATATCTTGTAGTTTAAGTATTCATCTTTTATTTGCGAGGAATTCCGAGATACGTTACCGGGCATCGAATTGAGTAAATAATATTTCAAGATAGAGCTTTATACATGGCGTTATATAGGGAATTAAAAAAATGTACTTTTAATCAGAGAAAATGCTTCTCAGAAATGAAATACAGAACATAAAAACAGCTCTACGTTTTCGTTAGGTCTTAAAGTGGTCGTCACCGGATATTTCAGCGAGTTATTGCAAGTTACAAAAATAATCCCGATTTCAAGTCAAATCCGTATAAAAAATAATTCTACTCTTAAAAAGCCGTCGCGATATAATGCGATTTTAGAAAATAAATTCCCGGAATATTTTTCGCGTAATTACTACTGATGTCAAAATACCACACATAATTAATTTTTTTTTTTGTTTTTTTTGTAGCATAGACTCTGATGCCTATGACTCCGGCGTACCGACATAACTACCTTAATAACAATTTTCGCATTTACTGTTATTATAATTTAATATACGCTTGTATGTTAAACATGATGTAAATTTACAAAGATTTTTCGCAGTGTGCGTTGCATATCCGCGGCTGCGTTTCGCTTTACCGAGAAACGGATGCTATAGTACGAGAGGCACTCGGCATATACGACATTCGCGTGGCGAGTTTGTCGCGCGGCCGCGGGCGACGGCGGCCAGGAAAATGCTCCGAGAAATATATACGGGCGCGGTGCGCCGCGCGCCGCGCGCCGCGCGCACTTAATATAACACACGGCGGGAGCGGCGAGCGACATCCACTCGAGCAAAATCGATCCACTGTCTCGCGCGGTCGCGTTACCGCATTATTTCTCGCGTTATTTCGACAACGGCGACGACACCCCCGCCGCGCGCTCGCGCGGCCTCGAAAAGTACTTTATGGACTGTCGGTCGCCCGGCGATGCCAACGAGGTGTCGAGACCGCGATCTCTGACTCGCGGACCGGCCCCGCCTCCCGCGGTTCCTCGGCTCCCTCGACGCGACGTCACTTGCCAAGTACCATTTTTAAACGGAGGCTATCGATGCACCCTACATCGTACTCGCCCGTTGTCCGTGTGCAACGCGAAAAAATACTTAAACGAGTGTAACTCGCGCCTACAACTTGTCAGTCAAAACCGTCGCTGGAAAAAATCTTAACGCTGCTATCACGAATTATAACGAGAGTCGTGAATCCTCTTAATTTAAGAAATAAATATTACAGTACGGTTTATTTTGTAGACATTATTTCATAATAAAAACCCGCGACGATTATAAAATGATGTAACCCTCTATAGAGGGTGATCCAGAATCCCCGCACCAAACGAGTCCCTGAAGGCCGAAATTGTGCCAGGAACGCGTGTGCAAAATTGAAGATTTTTAGTCCCAGTAGTTTTTGAATAATCGAGCCCAGAGTCGATGTTTCGTCCTGCGATTGGCCGAGGCGCCAATAAACAAAAATTGGACCGGTATCAAAGTCCCGCGAACCGAGTTGTTTCAAGCACGTTCGAATCGGTTGCGAAATTGCCATGTGGAGGGGCGAGGGTTACGGGTCGCCTCGAAAACGTGACCTCCAACGCGTTTCCCCTGGGCTAAACAATGTATGCGACTCTGGAAGGCCAACGAAGGCCCAGAGTCGAATCGCGTACGCTTTGCATATTTCTGTTTCCTCGTTAAGAGCCGCCACGCGACGGTAACCTATAATGACAGCTTTAAATATGAAAAAAAAATGAAACGGGAAAAAAAAGAGCCTCGTACTCCTCATCATCGTTACAGAACGGTCGACACGGCTGCCTCCATGAAATTATCCTTATACGAGTGTATAATACGCGCAACAGTGGCGTCGTAACAGTTTTCGAAAATGCCCTCCCATAAAAGAGTCGACGAATTGTTCGCGCGTCGCTGGCAACGCAACGACACACGACACACGACACTTGCCCGTAATATCCGGTAATACACACGGAACGTTCGTACAAGAACCCGGTGAGAACGCCGGGTTGTCGCGCGGTTGTCATCGTTACGCGGTTAACGTTGAATATACGTTCGCTCGAGGGCTTTGCACTCGGTCGGTCGCGGTGAAACAGCGAAAAGGGCCTCCCGTGCACACACACAGCGAGTTAGAAAGGAGCTTGCGAAGCACCGCCACCGGAACGTGTTTACGTGTGTTGCGTTTAGCGGCGCATGTACAACGCGCGCGCATAAGCGCGTCGTGCGCGTCGTACGTAGTACGTAGCACGTAGCACGTAGCACGGGGCTCGTTCGTCGTGGAATACCAAGAGTATACGTTATCCGGACAGGTAATGCGTTTTGGCTCTACCCTCCACTTATCGACGAATCGAGACGGTCACGCCATACTCGCATCGGCTATCGAGCAAATGCGAGCGCGCGGTCGTTAGCCACTCCGTGCGGCTTGGCGCGCTGTGTGTCGGTGCGCGTTCGTCCGTACGCGTTTCTGCACCGCGCGACGCAACCTTCCCCACCTGCAGCGGCAGCCCACGCTGTTAAAAATCTTTCGAAAATTCATACACCGTGTAGTCATTTTATCACCCGTATTTTTACTCGACCCGTGTAGGAAAGGAAAATCAATTTAAAGGGGGACTTGCACCTTGGAGCACCGTTTTTCATTTTACTAGCGACAACGTGCTCGCTTCGCTCGCACTCCTTTCTCCTCATGCACGGAGAGAAACTTCTGTGTTGTCACAGCAAAGAAAAGTGACGGCAAAAATTGTTTTGTTAGGCTAACAAAAATATCGATCAGCCCAGCAAAAAGAATTTTCAGCCGAACGAAAGATTTGTTAGCTTAGCAAAACTGATTTGACAGCCGAGCAAAAGATTGGTCAGCCTAACAAAACAATTGTTGATGTCAGTTTTCTTCGCTGTGACAACACAGAAATTTATCTCCTCGTCTCTTTTCTTGTGGCTAAATGAGATATTTGCATGTTTATATAATTTCATATGACTTGACGCTGTTTTAAGTTAGGTGTGTTGATCCGACAAACGAACATACGCGATGCGCGTGCACCGCATTTTTGACGCGTCATTTGACGATTATTTAACGGTCTTGTAACGGTTACTTTACGCACTCCTTTCGGAAAACTCGCACTTTGACTTGGCTCAACCTCCCCAAAGAAGACTCGCATCACGCGCGCTATGATAAAAAATAGTATGTGTAACTCGTGCGAAAATGTGGTACTTTACGCACTTGTTACACGATATACTATTGCGACAGCCCTTGTAAGGATGTAGAAATAAAAAGAAATGATAATCCATGAGTGACTGTTACGAGTAACGGAAACTCGCTTGGCGTCCTCGAAAATGTGGCAGTCGTCGCATTCTCGGTACGTCGAGTATTCGTCGGTGCTGACCTCCGCGGCGAAAAACATAGCGCCAGCCCGAGCGACGAGTTTGCACATATGTATGCATAAGCGAGAAGCTACAGGATAGGTGAGGCGAATGTCGTGGCTGGCGTTTTCTAGGTAAATCGTGCATGACGGTATGTGTGGCGAGCGAGTGCGCGACGGCGGCGGGTATCGTGGGCCCCGGAGGGCACGGGGTCATCCGACTTGATTCGACTTGTCATACGGATATTCGTATAGCCTATAGCCGTCGCCTCGGGACTCCAAGCGACTCGGCTCGTCGATGCATTATGTATGGCCAGAGTCTTCTCCTAGCTTCGAGTCTTTACCCGCTCGTGTCTCAACAGCGCGAGCGTACGTCCGCGCGTTATCGCTTCACGCGCCGCTCGCCCGTCCAGATCAAAATGCGACGCTCCATCTCCTTTCGATGTACCGGATCTTCCATTTTTTCCCCGCTTCTCCCTACTCGCTTTTCTCTCGCGTACATCGACTTTTTTTCAGCGCGCGTGCAACGCTAATGCGCCGCCCAACTGCGACTTGACAATCATGATATAGGTCAAAAGTTAACGCATTTGTTATTTATTAAAGCACTAGAAAATCACAAAAATAAATCCATCGTTACGACAATTTTTAATTGTTCAGTCCATCGGTTATTAACATATCTTTCCGAGTTTTGCCAATTATTCACACCGATTTCGGAAATGAAATGACACCGCGCGTGCGGGGAAAACGAGAGAGCAGGCTGCGGCGCGCGAGATGCTGGACGCTGAGTTCATCGCCAACACGGTCAACACCAGTCAGTCTCGCTGCGCGAGATTCCGCATCATCGTTAATCACAAAAAACACCGCAATGCCCTCGGCATGTGTAGCACGCCTGCCGGGTATATATCCCGGTGCGTATTGTGTGTGTGTGTGTGTGTGTAAACAGTCTTGCCAGTCGTATACGTACGTCTCGTCAGGCGTTGAATAATCGAAACGTCGAGCGGAGACACACAGCTCGTGCTGAGTTTACCGATGTTACCGCCTGACGTTGAATCTCGCGCGGATGCTGAGAATCCGCGTCTCGAACACTCCACGCGCTTGAGCGTGCAAACGCTGCGACAGCGTATAACGAATGCTAATCAACAACAGTTGGCTTATTTCCTTTTCAGCTTTGCGACCCTGCGTCTTAACAATGATAACATTTATTTTAAATAACGCGCGCAGGAATTTTACTCAACCTTCGCAATTCCGATTTATTTTTTTATTTGATTTTTTTACATAATTTCGTGAGGAAAAACGTCTTCGTTATCAGTCAATAGAAAATATTCATGCAAACGTAAAATTCCTTTGTGGAAAATAATGGAAATCGATCGAGTCTTCAACGAAAAATCGGTTTTATATGCGCTTTTTTATATCTAAGCTAAGCTCAAATAACACGCCGGATATTTTCTCCAAGTTTGCGCTTGCCCATTACGATGCGTTTTTTTACGTCATTCGCCGAGGACGACATTTTTTCGTCACAAGTCAGCGGAAACAAGTTAACGCAAACATAAAATTCCATTGGGTGTAACATGAGAATCGGTGAAATCATCGAGAAATTGTTTTTTCTTCTCTTTACATGATTGTTCAACGCGAGGCGTTCGTTTATGAAAGAAAAAGAAAAGAAAAAAAAGTGTCTTGTGTTGCGCAAAAACGACGTCTCGCGTCTCGCGTGATATTTAAAGTCGTTGGACTCTTCGGAGAAAATGGAAAATCGTTGCGTCTCGTCGGCAGCGTCGACGACGACGACGACGACGCGAATGCAGAACGCGAGCGATGCCAGCAGACGCGATGAAAGCCCTGGGCGACACTTACGTGGCCGGACTCTGCGATAATCGCGAGAAGGCTCGGTGAATCATCGTCGAGGCGTTTTCGCTGGCAACCACGCGGGAGGAAATACACCTCCAAGTAGTTCCTGCGTCGCGCAACTTGAGCGACTACGCACACCAATCTCGTTACACATTGTACGTTCAACCGCAATACGGCCAAGACAGTCACTGAAAACGAAGACGAAGAAAAAAAAAAAACGCCTTCAGCTATCGCTAATTATACTCGATAACTTTTCCTTATCACCGTCGTAAAACGACTCGCAAAGCACACTCTTAACCCAGTCATGCGACGTCTGTATTTTTACCTCGCGCGACTCTAAACTCGATAATCAACCGTGTAGACTACTTCCATTTTTTTTTAACCAGCGTTGAATAAAACCGATGTATTAAGCGGGTCCGCTTCGCAATTTGCACGAACGCGCGAGACAATAAATTTGTCAAGTGTTTATCCAAAGTTTGCCAGGAAAAACGTGAAACGTTAACCAAGTTTTCAAGGAAAAAGGAGAAAGAAAAAACGCTTTATATTTTCTTTAATGTTAACGAACTTTTCAAGGAAAAAAATAGAAAGAAAAAACGCTTTATATTTTCTTTAATGTTAACGGAGTTTTCAAGGAAAAAAATAGAAAGAAAACACTCTTTATATTTTCTGCGTTTCCATTTTAAAGAATGTTTTACTTATTAAGCTTCTGTTGCTCCTGTTCCAACTGCCGCTATGTTTAACTCCCGACTGCCTCACGAAGCGAAAAAACGAGAATTATGTGTTTCACAGCGATCAGCTGGTTTCGGTGATTCCTTTGCCCCCTATGTTCTCGAAAACGGTAAAAAGGCCACGTAACCAAACGATGTACGTCGATTCAGTGACAAGCGCCAAATGTATTTTTCCATAAATCAAGCTGATAAGTTTGTCAATCCGCGTAGATAAATGAATTTTGCAAATAGCCTATTTGAATGTATATCAAAAAAATGAATAAATAACAAAATAAACTAAAATGTTGCTTTATTCCGATTGAAAAATTGCCACGAGTCATGCCGTAGTGACTAAATAAAATAATTTCTCTCAAAGTTTTGATTTCGACCAATCGAAATTCTCATCCCGATAATATTCCGCAATGGCAATATCGCGAAACACCTCGATGCGCGAAACGATAATTCATCGCGAAAATCGCGAGAGCCCCGTGGGCGTTTTAAGTGTCCCCTCGTTAACGGGGGGCGTGCGCGCGGCGAATTCTCGAAATTCCAAAAATCACGTGCTCGCCGCGGCGAGCCCGGCGATGCATTTCGGTGAGCTCGATTACGCTTTGCGGAACGAAGTTATGTTCCGGCGGCGTCGAAGCGCGACGCGCAATCAGCTGTTGAACGCAGCGACACAAATACGCGAGCGAGCGCCTAAACAGTATGGATATGCATGCGGCAGGCAGGCAGGCAGGCAGGCAGCGAGGCGGCCGCGGAGGTAGGTAAAAGCTGCCGCTATACAGCGTGCGGAGCGGCGGGGGTTGGCTCGCCTCGGTATCGCTTGCGTTTCGTGCTTAATATATGTACCCGGCGGTGCCGCTATGTGGGAGGCACAAAAGAAGGTAGGGGAAGAAGGAGCGAGAGGCGCGCGAGACGGGTCCGCCCGAGAGTCGTCGGAGCGAGAGAGAGACGTCGTACACACCGTGTGCACGCGTTCGTCGTCGATTCTGCGCTGCGGCGCGCGGCGGGGGAGCCGGCCAGAGCGGAGAAGGAAGGAATCGAGCCGTCCGTGTGCCGGCGCGCTCACTTGTTGAGTGTCGAGAGCGGCGGACGTCTTGCCATCGACCGGCATCACCGCGCGGGTGAATCCCACACGCACACGCGGAAAACGCGAGACACGCGCGCGCGCTCGTATTTATCAAATCCAACTCGTACGCCGAAGCAAAAAAGAAAACACACAAAGCTGAAAAACGGTTCTAAAAAAATAAAAGTATAATAAATCACGCACCGAGGGTGATAATAGATACTAGAGCGAAACTACGGAACTGTCGGTGCCCGGGAAAAATGTGTCGCGAGTAAAACGACGTATAAATCACTATCTCAGATTGAGTGTAAAATTTCGAGCGATTCATCGGACTAGAAAGAAAGACACATCTGACATACAACGTGAGCAGTGTTACGTGTTGCGCGAGGCGACAAGAGAGGAGGGATAACCGTTGACCGAAAGAGTGACAGAAGTGCGAGAAACGAGAATTCCTCGCGGAGATTCGCCGGTGCGCGACGTTTAACGCCGCACGGATATATCCGCGCCGTTCGCGAGGCGCTCGTAAAGCGGCGAGAATCGCGCGACGATCGGTCCGCGGGGTTCGCTCGCGGGCGAAAAAAATCGCGAAACTGGAACTCCGCTCGGGAATTCGCGGTCGAAGGCGGAGGAGAGACGCGGCGCGGCTACAGTAGAGCCGCGCGTACACGCATTGTGTCGCGGGCGCGCGCGTGGGCTATTTTCGAAGGCCTCGCCGCGCTGCGCGCACCTAGCGTCGCGAATTCCGCGCGAGACGCGCCCGCGTAGAGCGGCGGCCGTTCGTTCGGCCAACCCGTCTTGGGTCGCGCGAGTCTCTCTCGGCAGGCACTCGTAAATAACGCTATTACAAAAGCGGTTAACGATACACCCGGCGCGGCCGCGAGAGCCTCGCGTCAACGGGACGTGTGAAGACCGAGAGTCCCACCGACGACGAAAAACAAACAACAAAAAATACATCACCGCTCGAGGGAAACACGCGAATCGATGCGCATGCAGCGCGCGGAACGGAGGAGGAAGGAACGAGCTCTCGGCGGTTAATCAGCGGGAAGGAAGTGAACCAATCGAGCGCCGCGACGAGCAACACGAGGGGAAGTTCCGCGCGAGACGATTCGTCGCCGGTGATCGCGCTCGCCCTTCTCCCCCCGCCGCGCTCTCGCGTATCTCTCGTGCGCTACCCCGCGCTGCTGCTGCTGCTGCTGCTGCTGCGATCACGTGCGTCCCACCGGTGTCTAATGTAATCACCGAGATCTCGAGCGCGCGCGCCCGCCGTCGTCGTCGTCGTCGTCGTCGTATCTTCGTATATCGCGTCTCGCAACACGTCCGTAGGACGGTCCGCGCGGAGCCACCAAGGCGACGTGTCCATTCCGTCAGTCATATACTATTTTCTTTTGTTCCTTCGCGCTGTTATTATCATCATTATCGTCGTTCCGTGGTGCATCGCCGATTGCGTAACTCACGTTCTGCCTACGGTAGCGCCGCGCATAAATACAACACACACACACATATATAATCTCTTGTATATATAAGCACGAGGCTTCGACCATTGCGTAACGCTATCCTCGCTGTGTGTCCCGTGGACAAGGGAACGAGGACGAGTGTTGTTTTCTCTCTCTCTGTGTTTCCCTCGTTGGACGCCTCGCGCGCGCGCACGCGGGACACGCTTGTGCAGCGCCGAGCGGGCAGCGAGGCGTTTGAGGAAAAGGCGCACCACTGGTGTGTAACTCGAAGCCCCGGCTATCGATAGCGAGGTGCGACGGACGACGGGTCAATGCCGAGACCGCCGAGCTGTCGGGGAGAATAGAATTACGGGCCGATCAGCGCCGCGCGGTGCACACGCGAATATCCCTCGGACTGTGGAAATTTGCCGACGATAGTGCGTCTCGCGTGGCGATTGGCGGACACGCCGCGTGTCCGGAAGAAAGCGGGAAACGCGTCGCTCGGATCAACGCGGGAGTTTGCTGCGCGCCTGCCGAGCGTCCGTTGGCTTTCCCGCCCGGTCGCGCCAATTCCTCGACACCGAGAGCTCCGCCGACGCCGCCGCCGCCGCCGCCGCCTCGAGTCTCTCGCCACACGCGGAAGAGCGAAGCAGGTGTTTGTGTGTCTCTCTCGCTCTGTGTTTGTATACGTCGCGCTTTCACTCTGCGCGCCAGTGACGACGCGAGGAAAATCTCTCCGTGTGTGCGGCCGCCGAGGTCGTCGACCATTATCGTCGTGTCGCGTCAAGTCGCGATCGCGGGATAAACGACCCGCGACGGTTGGATCGTTCGAGTGTAAGAGGTTGCCGCGAGTATAAACAAAGATTTCGCGGAGTTGTTTATTCGAATCCGGGAAAGGATCGGTGGTGCTTGAGCGGGGAGTGTCGAGGCGTTTGTAGTGCGGTGATACACATATATATTATTTTTTTTTTTTTTTTTTTCCAAGTGAAGTGACAAATAATTGTGAAAACTTTTTGCAAACCCCCCCGTTCGGAGTGAAATAAATAAAAGGAAAAAAAAAGCATGGCCATGAAGAGTAGGAAACAGTATTGCGGCGGAGGTGGCCACTTTGGTGCTGCCGGCCAATATCCCGCGATCAGTCAGGCGTACTGGGCGCCGCAACCGCAAAACGTGCCGTATTCCGTACCAGGTAATTATACCGCGTAAACGCGTAAACTCGGTTAAGCGCGTCGATTCGCCGATCGGCTTTGGCGACCGTAGTTTCGGTTCAGCTGCAAATCGTTGTCTCGGGTGTTGGAAAAAAAGAGAAGAATGAAAAATAAAAAATGCCGCCTCGACGTTTGTTTTCAGAACAGCGGTGTTTGTAGTCAATCACTGAGAGTAATCGATAATTAGTTCCGTGCCGATTAATCGCGCGTTAATTAAATAAATTTAATTATTGAATATGGAATTTCGAGGAAAAAAAAAACTGAAAACGTTTTTGGGCATCGGCGTTCGTTCTGAGAATAGCAATGTTTATACATCCTGAATAACGCTAAAATGGTCTTAAAAAAATGAATTGTGGACTTTATCGAAAAAAGTTTTCCGAACATTTTGGTCGAAAAGAAAGTCATGGTTCCATTTAAAAAAAAGCTTGTCGGCCGTCGTATCTCCGCCATTTTTTAAGTTGGAACATATTTCTTTCTTCGGAAAAACGTCCTCTCCTTCGAACCCTACAACTTTCATACAACTTATTTTTCGATCGGAGCCCTATTTTTCGAGATAAATTGGGTGTAAGATTAAAATGGGACACCCTTTATAGTCAATTCTCGACGGTAATCGATAATTAGTTTCACGCCGAGAAATCGCGCGTTAATTAAATAAATTGTATTATTAAGTGCGGAATTTCGTAAAAAAAAAAAAGAAAAGAAATTACATTTTTCGGTCTCGACGTTTGTTTTGAGAGCGGCAATATTTACACTCAATCCCCGCGAATAATCGATAATTATTTTCGCGCCGATAAATCGCGCGTTAATGAAATAAATGGTATTATTGAGCGTGGAATTTCGACACACTCGGCATAATCCGTTTGCACTGATCGATTGCTAAAAAGGATGTGGTTGACGTGCGCGGCGCGGCGCGGGCCGCAGTGGCGAAGCTCGCGGTCGTATTGTCGTCGAGGCGGCGGGCAGGAAGGTGACGACGACGTCGGCATCAGCGGCGGCACTCGCGACACTTTATGAATAGTCAGCGCACGAATATGTCGCTCGCTCCGCCTCGATCATCGATGAGAATGAATAAGTATGTACGTAGGTACAAACCGAGGATGGCATAAATATACATGCGCGTGCGGCTTGTGACGTTACGTGCCAGTGGCGATGTGAGACACGACTATTAATAAAATAAAGGAGCAACGCGCGAGGCGGAGCGCGGAAGCCTCGGACCTGTCGAAGCTCTTTCAGCCCGAGCCACCGGGTGCATTCGACACAACCGCGGGTAGCTTCGTTTGGAACCTCTCGACGTGCGCGCGACAAGTCGAAATAGACGAAACACACGCGCCACACATTGAGGCAAAAATGTTGCACTTGTGCGAATGTTTATTTTTCCCGCGCCCGTGATGTGACATTTTTTCTTTACCGTGTCGAAGGATTTCGGTAGTCAAAATTTGCCACGTACCTATCTGTGATAGTTGACTCAACTCGATAGTTGACTGATAAATTCGGCAGTTTGACCAAGTCAAACCGCTCGGTCCGATCTCACAAGTTGAAAATGCAACAAAAAAAATGGGACAAGAATGATTTCCTCATGCACGATGTTAACAAGATAAACGGCCCAGTTTCCGTCATCGAACTTTTATTTATATTTATTTATTTTTCGTTAAATAAAAAAGAATAGCCATATTGAAGAGCGTTTTTTACTCTTCATTAATGTCATAATCTAACAATTCAACGTAAATAATGATTGGACCGTACTCTGTTAAAAATATATCGTGTTAAAAACTACGTCAAGACGGTGTCTATATAGGTCCACACGAATCACGATGATAACGAGCGGTGTTGGGCGAAAAGCGTTACAATGTATCGTCATTTTACACAGAAATAAATTTAACGATACGGCTGGTGTTAATTTTACACCGTAAAAAGTGTTACTGTTAACACTATAATAAGTAACCCTAGGGAAAAATCCACTCTAGCAGTGTTTAACACCGTATATTTCTAACAGTGTATATAAAAGATTTATCGCATACATTAGAATAATTTGTTTTCGAAATTTCGATAGGACCCGTTATTGAATCGTAAAAAAACACGGACCTGGGCTCTAAAGGTGACGGAAATTGGGCCGTTTACCTTACGCACCTGTGAAGTGATATTTTTTTTTATCGACTTCAATGATTTCATATCAACAATAGTAATCCTCATTTTCATGAACGCGCAGATTCTTCAGAACTCGGTGTAGCTCTAATTTTATTCGAGAATTTACTCATGTGCAATAATAATGATGATGATGATGATAACAATAATAACAATAATAATAATAATAATAACAATAATAATAATAATAACAATAATAATAATAATAATGATAATGATAATAATGATAATAATGATAATGATGATGATAACGATAATGATAATGATAAAGGCCAGAGTTGCGAAAGAGGTATTCCGATCGTGTCTCGGAGTTGCCAAAGTACTTCCTTCCGTTGTGTAGCGCGACTCGAATTGCTGCCGAGGCGCAGTCGAGTCAGCGGTATAGCGGGTACAATAAGCGCGATGTACAGTGATGTTACACGCGGCTCTCTGTACGTAAAGCGAAATATAGATAGGAAGGAGGAAGCACCGAGGGGAATATCCGCGCGCAAGGCGTGGGCGGACGAGGGAGCACGAGGTCCGCGTGCGATACGTACCTGTTATTTCGCCGCGCCGAACGCCGGAGCCACCTGCCGCTGAACGTCCGACGTCCAGGAGTCTACGTGTATATATCATCACGTGTGGGACTCTTGGGCCGAAGCCTGCGTATTAAATTGAAAACGGGACAGCCGAGCTCGGGCCGCGCGGGCTTACGGTACACGCGCGGAACCAACCCGATGCGGCTGTCGTGCGGACGAAAATCGCCGGACGATTTTTCGCTCCGACTCTCGGCGCATCGGTGGCGCAGCGTCCGCGACTCGCTCTTTATTCCCGCGCGATTGGACACCCCGAGTGTCACGTGGGGGGTTCAACGGTAGCGGCGCAGTGACAGCGCCGATCACAGCTTTCGATCGAGCCGTATGCAGGTGCGGAGCGCTAAAACTGCATGCGGATTCGCGCGGGGGCAACAGCGAGATGTAATCTCGCGAACAATCGGCCGGCAATTCGAGTGAAATTGCGCGGAAAAACGGCCACGCGAATGGTGAGAGAGAGAGAGAGAGAGAGAAGGAGAAGAACTCGTCCCGCGGCGCGCTGCAGCCAAGTGTAATGGAAGGAACCGCCTCTTCCTCTCTACCTACGAGTACAGTCTGACATTCCACGAGTCAGTCGGTCAACCGACCGCTGACCGCATTCCGAGGGCACAGTTGGATCTTAATTCGTTATTCGCAGCTCTCATAACCAGCTGATGACGGAAAAACAGACAGTGATAAGCGATACAGTATCTATATTTAGTTGACTTCCGCTTGGTTGACTGAACAATAGTATCGTCTGAATAATGAAATATTTATTCAAGTCAACGATATAAACGATTCGATCAACCAAAGGACACAGTTGATGATTTTCAGTCGGGTTGACGAGATATGGATTGTTGGAATTAAACGGAATCGTAGAGGCAACATAACCGTGGTTAACACAACTGAAGTCGGAAGGTTGAAACAACCGAATGCACATAGTCGATTGGGTCTAGTGGTTAGCGCGCTCGTCTTTAGGCCGTTAGGTGGGTAGGTAGGTAGGTGGTTCATAGGTCTTAGGTTCAAATCACGCAAGCGCGTCATGTCTCTCGAAGAGCGTGAAGAAAAAGTGGATATTTTTTTATGAATTATTATGAAATAATATCACTAACTTTTTTGTGTATTGTGAGTATTACGCTGAACTGACTGAAACTCGTGTTTGGATCAAAAGATTTGTCCGTCGAGTGGAAATATTTTGTCGACCCAACTGTACAATCCCTTGACAGCCCGTGGCCGCCAGATTTAGTTGAGTCAACAACATTTTCAACGAATCAACCATTTTCTTTTCCGAGTGCCATCATTAGTAAGTTTATCGACTCAAATGTCATTAACTTGGATTGAAATGTAGTGCAACACGTTGAAAAATGGAGTCGGTAAGAAAAAGTGTTTGCCAGTTTTTTCAAAGCAGTTTGATGTTTCGAAAAAACTTGTGAGTTCTTTTCACACGAGTTGTCAACAATCTTTGAGACTGGTAAACCGTTTTTTTTACCGTCCGAGTATTCTTTCCACGTGTCACGCTTCGCCTCAATCATGACAATCGCGAAACGTCCGGTATAATGACCCACGCGTGTATCGCGGAGTTTCTGCAGATCTGGTTTTTTTAATGGCGCAAGACAAAGACAAGAAATGAGCTCAACAGCGTACGCATTAATTCCCATAGGGAAGTGCATCAACGACTGTTTGACGTCGAAATGTACGAGGAGGCCGAAATGACAGACATTTGACAAATTACACGGTACATTGTAGAAGGACGAGGCTGTAGAATGTGCAGCAGCGCGGCGAGACGGCGCGCGGGATTCCCCGGCCCGGTGGAGCGGACTGCAACTTATTGCGGAAGTAACGGTCAAGCCGCGCGCGAGCGAGCGAGCGAGCGAGAAAGAAAGCATTGCGTGCGCCATTAGGAGCGGCGCAACGTCGCGAGGTAACTGGGTCGCGTGCGCGCAGCACTATCACGGTTCAGAGAAAACGAACCGGCGAGCATCCTTCTTCTCCGTCGCTGATACACGCACACGGTGCGCACCCACCTGCGCGCGGGATAGCCACGTACAAATGTGTATAAATGCGATACCCAATACGCGAGTCAATCTTCTAAGAGCACGGTGGATATCATTATGTATCAATTGAAAGACGCACCTGTTCTCCACGTCCCTCCTGGTGCACCGCGCCGTCGCGCTAGTTCGTTACGAATGCACGAATATATTATACATGGTGATTCAGAATGATTATTCCAAATTTTCTTTAACGATTTCTAATGGCCGATTGCTCAAAGTTTCACGATGTTCAAGTTTGCATCGTTGAAAAACAACGAAATTCAGGAAAAATATTAATTCTAATTAACGCAAATGATGAAATTAAAAGTGTAAAAAGTAATCAAGGCAATTAATTACTATGGTGATTTTTTATACATAATTTCATCATTTGGGTTAATTAGAATTGTTCTTTTTTCTGAATTTCGTTGTATTCCAACGATGCAAACTTCAACGTCATCAAAGTCTCGCAGCAATTTTTTTTATTCGCGGCATTTAATTACCTATACATTGTAAATTTCGACAAATGGATTTTTCGGGTCCTCCCCGGTTTCTCACAGCCAAAAAATAGACTCTTTGTTAAACGTAATAAAATGAATGAAAGTAAATTAAAGTCATTTAAAGTAATAATCCTCAGGATTAAATTACGAAAAATTGCCAAGTGACTACATGTCTCGGAGGATCAACTGTCGCTCGGCAAAAAAAAGACGAAACATCATTTTGCACCACCCTGTATATATACATAGAACGAACGGTCGAGGGTCGAATCGTGCTGTCGTCACGTAACTGAATCGCGCGCTTCGCGCCGCGGTAATAGAACAACAACAACAACAAGAGCGCGCGCGGGCCCGCGACTCGCCGTGATGAGTATTCGTGCATCACGAATGAGCCGCAGGTATGCGCGCTCTATCGGCCGAGTGCGAAGGTCGTCTTCGATTTTATCGGAAAAGAAATTGCGCGATGCACACTCGAGATACATGACACGCAAACGGGTCCGGATTGGTTCGAGCCGGTGCGGGATACGAATATGTCGCTTCTGCCGCGGCACAATAGAAGTTCACGAATTTAATCGCATCGCTCGGCATCGAGGAACATCTAACGTGAATGGAATTTGCCTTTTTTCCCTTTTCTTTTTTCTCAATTAAAAATTCTACGTCTCTGCGCAGCGACCCAGAACTGGTTCCATCAACTCCGACCGCACTCGCACTGGTTGGTACTCGCTATACACTCGCCGCTGCTTCTGTTTAGTTTCACGCGTGACGTCGCCGCAGCGCTCTCAGCTTGCGCAACTCATTAGCGTACCGCTGTCACCTGACTCGACTTAACTCGCTCGTTCGACGACTCTTCTAGTGGCATCTCAACGCTAAATGAGTTTAAAAGTGGTTACGAGGACGCGCCGCGCTCTGCCTCTCGCTAGCTGTGTGTCGCTGTGCTGCGTCGGCTCGTCGTTGAATTTCGCTGAGGCGCGCTTGCATCGACCTCAATATCCTCGTGTGAAGAAGAAGAAAAAAAAAAACAAAAAAAAAACAAGTGGAACGTCGTCGCGCTGAGGTTCGCGAGCCGAATTAACCATATGAGTGGACCTTTCATTCAGCCACTCCGGTTAACTCTTTTCCTTATGACCAATTTGGACTAAACTTGTTACCTCACTAGAGTCATAGGCGCGCGTGTGACTTGGGACTTTATTTATCATCATAGCAACGCCTGAGATTCAAAACTGTTAGTTGGTTGCAGCGCTTGACTGCGAGGACCAGTCACAGCACGAATAGAACGACAAGAATCCTTGACTGCATGGCCAATTTGGACTTGGCACCTTTAAGTACTTGGTACGCCGCGTCCTTGTCTTTGCGGTGTCCAAAGTGAAACCTCATTGCGCATAAAGTAGCCAGTTTACACATTGTAGTCTCTAACATTGAAAGTCACTGCGCTGGCCGATTGTCTGTCCGAATTAAGGTAGTTATGTCGGTATGCCGGAGTCATAGGCATCAGAGTCTATGCTACAAAAAAAGAATCAATTATTTGTGGTATTTTGACCTCAGTAGGAATTACGCGAAAAATATTCCGGGAATTTATTTTCAAAAATCGCATTATATTGTGACGACTTTTTATGAGTAGAATTATTTTTTATACGGATTTGACTTGAAATCGGGTTTTCTGAGGTTAGGTAACGTCATGTTACCCTAGATCGCCCACTTTAACTTACATTAACCTACCACAACTCGCTGGAATGTCCGGTTACTATAACTTTTTATGGTCGTATCGGTTACTTTATAACCTAACGAAAACGTAGAGCTGTTTATATGTTTTATATTTCATTTCGTAGGTGTCTCATGTAGGAATAAAAAAGTACGCTTTTGAATGGGCGGTCTAACTTTTGGAGGCGCAATACTAAGATTAGAACCCATCAACGAATGCTTTTTTGGACATCGTAAGCCTAAAAATGGAAACTCAGTCGGTGGACTTTGGTGTATAAAATGCTGACAAATGGACCCTTCGGTTGTCAGGGTCCGGTTAGTGCGCAGTCTACACGCCATAGCCTTGACTTTGTAATCTCTAAAGCGACGTCGGATCACCCCAGGTATTCGTTGATGTAATATCACCGCTTATGCGCTTGTGTGCATCATAAACCGCGCGGTTTTTTTACCCCTCTATAAATAATAGTTTACGTTCGTCGAAGCTCGGTGCGTGCCCAACAATACGTAACTGCGTGAAAAAGTTGCTCCCTACCGTCGAATCGATGGTCAACCGTCGGCCGCGACGGAATACTTTGAAACTCGACCACCGCATTATACGCTCGGCTGGTCTCGCTGTGTGCACCGCGCGCGCGCGCGCTCCATCCCGCTCGCTCGCTCGATCGATCGATCAGCCAGCCACGCTCATTTAGTGCTCATACGCTATTCGCGTTCTTGTACGCGTGTCGCAACGCCCCGGACGATGCGGTTCGATCGATCACGGTATATTACGATGTTAAAAGTGAAAGGTGCAAAACAAGTCGCGGCGCTACGTTTGTCACACTATTTTCCCGGGCAGTTGTGTAGCTTACACGTTCCACTATGCACAAAGTGTCCATGTGTGTGAATATATATATATACATATATAATTATACATGTATACTCTCGTAGACGACAATTTTCGATCCTCGTAATTCATCACGTCGTTCGGCTAAACGAAATTCTGCAAAACCGGCGCGATTTATGAGATTTTAAACCGATAGTCGAGAGACCCGCGTGGAATTTATCAATGAACGTCGTTACGACGGAAATGATCCATAAACGAGTCGCGATCGCGTACAGTGATTATCGTTGGGACATTGAGGCCTCACCGCGCACGAAGCGGTTCTCCCACAGAGCCCAGATAAGCTCCGGTGGATTTTCTCGTATGTTCCACTTACGGTATTGCACTGGTATTTCCAGCGGAATGTAACGCGCAACACATCGGCATGCGCGTTATTTCTTCGTTGCCAATAACAGCTTTGCTCGTAAATACGAAAAACTCTCGTGCAGTTGAAACGAAAAAACGAAAAGAGTGCCCGTAATGTCTATATATCCAGTGGCATTTTTTCTCCTCTGTCCCCGCGTGTATTTATTTACTTGTGTTTCTCAACTATCCATGGGTGGTGCGCGCCCATGTTCGTCTTTGACTTCCATACACGCGGTCGCCTTCTTCCCTCTCCCGCTACCCGCTCCGAGCACCGCGATACAACTGTGAACCACGAAGACACGCGTTACATAACATTTTCCACGTACAACGCAAACTGCGTATAAGGAATAGTCAAGGATGTTTGAAAGTCCACATGTCGAATGTGTGTCCACCAGCGAGCGCGCACTCGTAACGCACACGCCATTTCTCGGGGAATTCTCGGTAGCTTTGTGCCGCAACGTCGCGCTGTCGCACCGGACCAAAGTCGCGTTATACCTGTACATACACTGCTAAAATTCTTTGTCAATTTACAACATGTTTAACATACAAATGCATATGGAATTTACAATACAGTGACTGAAAATATGATGTTGAAGTTTGCATCGTTGGAATCCAACGAAATTCAGAAAAAAACAAAAATAATAATTCCAAGTAACCCAAATGATGAAATTAGGTATAAAAAGAAATCATATCAATTAGTTCCTACAATGATTTTTTATACCTAATTTCATCATTTGGGTTAATTAGAATTATTATTTTTTTCCGAATTTCGTTGGAGTCCAACGATGCAAACTTCAACATCATTAAATTTCTAGTAGACGCGTAAATGTTCGTAGACAAATTATGAGTTTTCAAGTAGACATTTTTAGTCGTGATATTTCCACGTTTTCCTGCGAACGATTCCGCTGTCCGATGCCTATGGAGTGTCTCTCCTTTGAAATATCCCACCATCAAGCTTGGATATTTCATAATAATCATATTTTACTGTGTAATAATAGCTCCACGCAATAACAAAAGAATTTGCTGTCATCAGTTGCATGCATCTTGCGTTGGTTCGAGGGGAAAAAAAGAAACAAAAAAAGAGAACGTAGAGTTTGCCGCTCACGCAAATGTCAAGTGAATAAAATAAAGTAAAAACAATTTTCTTCTCTTTCATTGACATTTTTAGGCACGAAAGTCGCGCGACTCTTAGCGAATTGTTTTTTTCCTCATGCTTTAGCTTCGTCTTTTCGCCAAGTGACTTTCGAGGTCGCAACGTTCCGCTCGTTCGGTGCGCACTATCGCGTTTTATGGAAACTCACCGAATTCGCGGCGAGTATCGTTTGTACTACCTGCGAGCTTCGTGCGCCGTGCTGCGATTTTGTGTGCGATTTTTCGAGGACGGCCAAGTTTCACGTTTTTCTTTCGCTCGCGTTATCGATATCCGTTTGCGCGTGGCCTCATTGGAATTTCCAAACTTCTTAACAAAGGCACCTCGCCGTTTTTTCCCCGACGTCCATCTCGCGCGTGCTCGCGGCTTACGTGCCGTATCGCACTCGACGCCCAATGAAACGAGCCGACTTTCCCGGCGCGCTTTATACATAACGAGACTGCGCGCGCTCTTATACAGCCCGCTCGTAAACTCGCGCGAGAAGACCGAGTGCCGCGCGCGACTTTACAAAGGAAAATAACGGAGCCCCGCGAACGCTAGTGGAACCAATGAGTGCCAACTTTTCGCGTTAAACCAAATCCCCCGCCTCCGTAAGTACCCCCCCCCCCCCCCCCCCACCCCCTTTGTTCCGTCTTTGCTAGCGGCCGAGTCGAGAGACGTTAATTTTCCCGAAATTTTCTCACCACTTGGCGCGACAACCGCGCGCTTCAATCATCATCAAAGATAATATATTTCAAAGCAGTTATTTCGCGACGGCAATTCAAACTCAGCTGCTCGGGCTTTTGACAAATCGAATAATTTCATTACACAATAAATAAAGACTCTTGGATCAAGGATAGAGTAAAAAAATTAAGTACTACGAATTCGCCAGTGTATTAGGAATCCATTGATAACAAAAAGGTGGGGTCACCGAACGTTCGATAAAATAAACTCGCATTAACGTGGGTGATCCAGGGTCGCATATGACGTTATCCCTACCTCGCAAAATCCCAATTTCCAAGATGTCGTCCGAAAAGTGCAGTCAAACGCCGCCTAAAAATGTTTCTATTCACAAACAGTCATCGCAATATTATTACGATTTTATAGATTTAAAAAAACTCAAATATTTTTGGCGCAATTAGTGCTGAGTTAAAAATACCGCACATAATGAATTCCTTATGTAGCGTAGTCTCTGATGTCTATGACTGCGGCGTACCGACATAACTACCTCAATCGAGAAACGATAATAACAACCATGTCTGAAAAAACCTTGAAAATTCTTGCACGTGCATTAATAATAGCTTCATTCTCTTCATTCACTCAAGTGATTGCGAAATACTATCGAAGAGTATTGCGACAAAAACATACAGCGACACGTTGCGAATTCTTTTCCAGCCGTTGTATTTCTACCAAACACTCGGAGAACGTACACATTTTCTTCTTCAATTTTTTCACCGGTTTTTTTTTTACATTTCTCATCACGATACGTCGCTATATGCAGGAGGGAAATCTCCGTGTTCGTAAATTTTACGGTCGTGAATTTAAAAAAAACACACACACATTGAGTTCAATTACCGGTGTGTTCGGATGTAGCTAAAAAAGTCTTCCTCTCCCGCGCGGAGGGCGGGAGAAACATTTTTGGCCGCGGTCGTTAAGCGCGCTGTCGGCGTTAAAAAAATGCGCGTTCCGTTTATTCGGGCGTGTGTGATGCGCTCGTCAGAGGCAGCGCGCGTACCTGTCAGTGTGTAGCTCCCAAGAAAGTTGTGCGAGTAACTTGGTCTCGGAAGGCGCGCGAGAGAAAAGCGAGACGGGACCCGAGCGCGCGCGCTTCAGTGTGTCAGTGGAACACGCGAAGCTATGGAGAACTCGTTCTCCGCACTTGCCGCTGGGCCGGCTGGGTTCTCCGGTTGGCGAGCGGGCAAACGGCGGTGAACTCGGAGCTCGGCGCGCAGCTTCCCGCTTCGCTCTTGCTCGCGCGGCGTGTCTTCCACCGTCTCGCTCGTGCTTTGCCCTTCGCCGCGCTGCTGCTGCTGCTGCTGCCGACGGTGGGGCAGCCGCTTCCGCGTGAAATACGCTCGACACAGGCGTAACAACACTCGATGAAACTCTGCACTCTCTGAATTATTACACTCGTACGTTGTATATTGTTCTTCCTATATGTAAGGCGGTTGTACACACGTTTAGCGCTTCCGTGCCCTCCGCACTATGCACTCTGTGCTACAATCAAGTTGTACCTCGCGAGAGCGAGTTATTATCATGCATGTCACTTGTTCAACGCGAGAACGTCTTATTTCTCACCCCGCGACGTCGTACAAAACTCACTCGCTTCTCTCGCGCTCGCGCCTCGTAATTGGATTTCGCAAAGTCCACGATTCTCCAGTCGTTGTAGTGTTTTCCGAGAATTTATATTCAAACTAAAGTTTGTACTTGAGTTGCTTTCTGTAACGCTTGAATGTACGATGTTGGCGATAAGTGTGATTCTATTCACTTTCATTGGGACAAACTGACGTATATTTACATACGGTCAACGGCAAATTCATTAAAAATTACTGATGAGGTAAAGCGGCGAACTGCCACGAATCTCACCAATATGGTGACGCCCTAACCTATCTCGATACCCAATCATCGAGTCAATTGAGCAATTGAGACTAGGAATACGCTTGTTAACGTGTCTAAATAATGTTCTTCTCGAGTCAAAAATCATCTTTATAATTTGTAATAATATTGATTTATACAGGAGTGTCGCTAGCGCGTTTGTTTACAATTTTCACTTTCAGATACTGTATTGACTAGCACGCGGCGACCGTGCATCCTTAATTCGCGAATAAAATTGCGTTCTCATTTTCTTTTTTCATACTAATTTGCACAGCGAAAGTGCATCACGACAGCCTCCTTAATTCGGTAATAGCGCCTCGACTTTCGCGCCCGACGTGCACGCAACCGCTATCCTGTTATGCATAACGCGGAGGGTGCGCTGCACGGTTTATATTAACTCGAGAGGTCAGTGTGCACACGGCAAGCGGGCAAATACCGGGTTCCGTAAGGTCAATGTTAAATCGAGTCGACTAACTGGCGGGGTGGATATACGGCGAACGGGTGTGCGCGGAGCGGTTCACTCGTGCGCTAACTTGACCGTTCGCGCCCGGTTCCAGAGGCCAGCCAACCAGCCAGCCAGCCAGCCGGGCAAAATGAATTGGCAACGAGAATACAGCGTGACCGAGAGCACCGCCGCGAATTTGCATTCGACCTGTGCGAGCGAGCCGCCAAAGTCCGAGGGACGTGCGAGTCGAGTCACCGGAGTGACGGCGATAATACGGCTAGCTGCGGACAACAAGCGTGTCCTTTCCAGTAGAATCAAGACGACGCCAAGTAATTTACCGACCGCTCGCGATGCAATTATATTGACGAGTAATTACCGCAACCTGTGAATACAAGTGTCATTTACAACCTGTAAATGACATTTTTATCGACGATATAAGAGAAAAACAATGTCATTGATTCCAAAGAAATAAGTGGATCGCATCGTTTTATTAATTTTAATGGAGTATTTATATTTGAATTTCAAAGACACGGTTTCCTTGATTTAAAAACAATTTCAAGGGAATTTCTTTGAATGAAAATTTTTTCTCTCAGTGTAATAATAATCTAAACTCTTTCCGCCTGCTTTTGCCATCGAAAATGAAAAAGAAACCTTCTCAGAGGGAACACCGATTGAGAAGGTTTGATTTCAATCTATCGTTTTCAATGGTAAAACGTCTTGGGCGAAATGAAACCTGAGTAAAGCGATGAATTAAAAGACTCGAGAGACATGGCATTTATCCTTTCACTTTTACGACTCGCGGGCTCGAAAGCAAGGAACGCAGAATTTCGTTGCTTCCGCCGCCGCCGCCGGCGAGCGGAGAGGCTCGCGCACCGCGCGCAGTGGCACTTGTCCTCTTCGCTGGTCATTGGCCCCGGCGAGCGAGCGAGCGCGCGTACGTCGCGCCGTCGTCGTTTCGTCCGCCACGCACCGCTTTTACGCAAACGTAATTTCCCGCCCACGACGCGCAATTGCCGAGTTCGAGCCTAAGCTATATGTGCACGCGGTCTTAATGCAGCACGCGCGAGTAGGTATAGCAGCGAGCGCCGCGACGCGTCTAATGCGCGCAGCCAACAAGAGCCCAGCGGCCCCGAGTTGTCGTCTCGAGGTGGCCGGTGGCGCACAATGGAAATAACAAAACGCCCCCGCTCGCGCCTTCGCCGTCCGGCACCGAGCTCCTCGGATGGACACTGAGCTTTTCACTCTCGGTTTCGCTCGCGTTACAACCGACGAGGCGAGATTGCGTCAACCGGCAACGCGTAGGTTCAACCCGTTCATTGGCGTATTGATACAACGAAATTAACGATATCAACTAATATCGTGGAGGGAAAAAATTCTCTCAATTGTTTTTCACTTTGGTGCATTTTTTTCGGAAACGCCAGATATACATGTTTTATATGTATATCTGGCATATAGTTAATTTCCGCATGGGACGGCACGTGCCGGCGGTTTCGGTTGTCTCCGGAGTTGATGAACGGAGGGGGGCTGCTGCTGCTGCTGCTGCTGCTGCGTGCACCGGAGATGCACGCGACACGGCGAGCGCGCGGTCGGAGGACCGCCAAGTTGGTGAGTCAATCGATCCGCGTGCGACGAGAGAAAAGTTTGGCCGTTCGAGTTCCTTGATCCCCGCGCCTCCTCCCCCGAACTCTCGACACCTCGTCCAGATCGCAGGATACCAAAGTACCGGAAGAAGAATTCTTTCGGGCGCGTCATTGTTTCCATTGGATTGTCTCGCGGTGGCCCCGAAGAGAGGATATTGCGCGACACGCGAGAAGACTCGAGTCATCCGGCGGGCAGCCGATGGGCCTCCGTGTGGAGAGTAATAGCGTCGCGTTACACGTCCACCGCGATATATAACTATACGGCGAGTGATAGAAGAGGAGGCCGCGGGAGAGGAAGAGACGAATGCATGCAAATAGACCCGATGACTCAACGGAGATCCGTCTCGCTCCGCTCGGAGCGAGAGACGAGAATCTCCGAGAGCGCAGCCTGCGCTGTGATGTCAGTGGATCTTCTTTCGCACGATTGACCCAGTAATGCTATTACGTGCCCGGCTCGGCACTGCACGGAGCTATACCTACCACTCCAGACAGTATAGCAATAGTGCCGCTTGTGTCTCGTGACGATAGTTCACGATCAGGGTCGTCGCGTGTGCGTTACGCACGACTTGTCACGTCTGATTCTAGTAATTTCAGTTGCGCATGGCTCAGCTATACATCCTGATTGGCATACCTGAGAGCGCGAGGTACGCGTATCGCGCGGCGAAAATTATACACATTTCGCTTCTTACCGCCGGTCAACTTTTTTTTCTTTTTCAAACATAAAATCCCAAACGTCTGACTCTTCTTCATTTTCTCGTTAATTATGCTTTTAAGCCAGCCCACGCATACATTGACGCGAATCGAACCTGGGAATTTCCGGTTATGGTGTTTGCCGCGCTGCGCCTTAGCCTACTCGGCCATTCCGATCATATGATTATACAATTTTTTTGTATATTTCAATTACTAACGTCAACTGTCAATTCAGTGCAACATAGTCAGCACTTTACAGATTTATATGATTGCGTCTGATGTGGTAAAAGTAAAGATACATTCGGTTTTTGTTTTTACTGAAATCGGTTATATCGAATCGTGTATATGATAAAGTTCTTTCCATATACATAAATATATTCGACGAAAATGCCTGTTTGGGTAGGTGACTGACCGCTCGACTGACCCGAGGAACAGTACTAGGATGGATGAATGATTTTTAGACAAGTGCTCGCAGATTGTAGTTGTGGCCCCACAGATTGTAACTTGCCATTCTTTCTGTGGAATCCCTAACAAAATGTGAAAGGGGACCTTTAAAGCTTCCTCACTGGGATCCGATCAGGATGGTCCGAATTGAGCCTATGACGGTATCAGGGCAGCCTTTATGGGTTACAACTCACAGGGCTTCCACAATAGGGCCGTGTTACAATGCGCCCGATTTGTTTACTTGGTACCATGATTAAGCCTGACCGAGCCGTTAAGCGATTACTCTATCAAGTCCTAATTAAACTTCGCCATGGAAACCTAGAATTGCCTTATCAGGGCCCTCATTGGAAGTGATATGGGAATCCCTTTTATGGTATCTACATTAAAGCCCAACAGGGCCCCAGTTTATCGTAGGATTTCCCTAATAATTTTCTTCACCGGTAGCTGATTCGAAAGCTATCTGCCTTCCAATCGCGGTATCCTAGTTGGACAAGATACGCGGGTCGCGATGAACAACCGGCAATTGTTTTGAATATTTGTGAAACTCTGTAAAAAATGCCACACGTAATTAATTGTACTGAATTTTGTGGGGTGATTAAAAGGCAATTGCGCGCATGGGAAGAAACGATGTTGTTTACCGAAATCCGTGTGTATTTACGAAAGGTTTATAGAACGATCAAGTTGGCGGGTGAAGCCGAAAGGGTGCCACGGAAATGCGTCTTAAAAAACGGCTGTTTAGTCGAGCGCGAATCGCAGGACTAAATCTGAACTCCCGCTGGTGAGACAATCGTTGTTCATCCTGCGGTGCTATTCTCGTTCGGTGCCGTAGCCGTACGGCATCCCAGAATATCGACTTTGTTTCCCGAAGCCACGGAGTTATAGAGCTCAGTCGGGGAGACCATTAACCGTGGAACTGCCGTGTATTACGTAACTCGCATGCAACTGAAACGTAAACACACACACACGATTCTCGATCTCTTTGAGAGCACAGAGAGGCCGTGGTGTGGAGGAGCTAGCGCGCCGTACGGTTTTGTGCCGGGGCGGTGCACGCGCGCGTCTACCGCACAGTCGAAGCTCGCCGATCGTCAATAGCGAATAAATATCGAAGAACCGGTATATACATCCCGCACCGACGGCCCCGCACCGAGTCTCTCCGTTGGGATCGCACCACACGTTGCGAATCCGCGGCGCTCGCGGTTTCTCCTATAACGCTCCAGTCGTAACTCCGCTATTGCTATCGGCTCGCGCTTGTGCCCACGTTACTTTTTTTACACGAATCTCTAAAAATAAAATTCACCGCTGTGCGTGTGTGTGCGCGCGAAATCACCGGCGGAGAAACGCGAGGAAGATGAATGAAAAAAAAAAGAAAAAAAAAAAGGTCTGGTAGGAAGAAGCGAGCTCGCGAGGAAGCGGAAAAATGATCAATCTTCTTCTTCCTCCCGCGCGAGGCATATACGATAAATATCCCCGGTGTCGAGTCTTATCTTCCTGGCGATATTACTCCTGTCTCATAAAGTCTTGGGACTCCCGACGCGCGGCAACAGCGTTTAACGATTTTAAAATCAATAAATTCTTGAAAATATCGTGCTGTATATTGGGTACACTATTTTATGGAGTACCGGCAGGTTTCAGTGGCTCGCGAAATGCCCGAGTAATAATTAGATTGTCAGCGAAATGAAGGCGCAACTGAGTGAAATTTTACTTTTCATTTTTTTATAATTCGAAGCGGACTTGCATTAAGCGTGCTGGGAACAGGCAACTTTCGCAAATATATGTTGGAATATTTATGCGTAAGCTTGAAAAAGTGATTGGTCTGTCGCTATGAAAGAAAATCTTCGGTTTGCAATCAAATCCAAAAGACTCACTAGCGACTTTTAATGCCTTGCGCTCAAGTTTTATTTTCGCCTTTACACACCGAGAATAGAATTTCATTGATTTCAGACAAATAGATGTTAATGTGTCTGTTGTGTTATGATCGAGTCAAGTGAAATCAAGAAGACATTCATTGGTTAAACCATCCAAGTTATTGGTTAACATATCCAAGTGCTATGCGGCACGTAATCAAGAATTTGGTCGACATAACCTATAAGTATATATAATTTCGTTGGTGAAATCATACAACGAAAATATAATATTAACATAAGGATATTATTTCATTGACTTGAAAGAAATGTTTCATAGGTTGGGATTTCAAGGAAATTTCATCGAATCGAGGAAACTTTTTCTCTCAGTTGTATGGACGAGGAAATGAAAGTGAAGCGGTGATGACGTGCAGCGTACGAGTCCCGAAAATTCACTAGAATATAATGAACGCGGTCTTCTCGAGAGCTCAAAATGTCTCAGAGGCGGAGAGTGAGAGAGGGAAAGAGAGATGTGGAGGCGGTTGTAGTGAATAAGCACAAGTGCGGGTACTATACGCGAAGGAAGATCGCATGGAACGCACCACGGCGGGAGAGGCTCAAGCTTTCCTCGCGCAACAACTACAACCGACCGCGATATACGACTTGACTCGTGTACGTGCAGCGCGGGCCTCGTTCTTTCCCTAGATATTCGTTTGTCGCTCAATTCCAAGCGTACACGTACCGTTGCGCAAGAACGCTGCTTGATAATTACACGTACATCTATACTTCCATACGTAATACACTCGTTCACAGCGCCATAACGTGATATACACTACGCTCTGTACGTGACCTTACGTATGGGAAAATTCGTGTCAAGTCAAAGTTCAAAGAATAAATATTTAAAAATCCTAAAGCAAGGAAATCACGTCGGTCGGAAGCGATTACAAGTGCGTACAATACTTTCCAAATGTTGAAAAAAAAAGCATCTGCATATTTATTTCGGCAATGAAAACCAAGTATTTCGGGGAAAAGTACTTTTGCTTCATCATAGACGAAACTTTGTTTTCGTGCATTTTTTATTTTCGAGATTTTTATGTCATGACACTTGGAATGGTCCGAAACGTGGAGAAAAGTGGTTTAGAAAAATGTATACATGTATATGTGGCCAGTGTGCAAAATTCAAACTTAGATATCTAAAGATCGGCTGTATCAATCGAGCTGAAATTTCCGTCACACACGTGGGGCAGGCAACCCACTTTGTTTGTGATAGTAAAAAAATTGAAACAAGATAATTTTTTATTCAGTTTCGAGTTAAAAAAAAATGTTTGTAGGTTCTCTAGCTTCCGCAAATTGGTTGCTATCGAGCTAAATAACTTTTGACAAATAAAGCCACGCTAAAGGAGGATCGGTATTGAATTTGTGATCAGTCTGTAAATAGGTTTGGTTCTTATGAGATTACGAATTTTTCGAAAAATGTACGTTTTGCTCCAACTCACGTGAAATATCACCGAGTCAATTGAAATTTTCTACAGACTCACAACGGTACTCTGCGCTCCTATGTACCAAATTTCGCGGTGAACGGCAAAAGGGTTCGGATTTTATGGCATTTTGAAGATTTTCATAAATTTACATTTTGCCACAACTCACGCAAAATATACAATAAAGTTGCAAAGTAGATCATTGCACATTTTTTGCTTCCTCATATTAATAACCATTTTTCAGAAAGCTTCCTCTGTAAGAAAACACAAATTATAAAAACGATTACTCGTAGAGGTAGGTTTCTGAAAAATGAAAATTAATGAGGAAGCAGTGTGAAATGATGTACATAGTAACGTTGTTTATAACTGTTTAATCGCTATTCGTGCTCGTCTCTTCTGCCAACTGTTCGCAGAAAAACAGACTTTATTCGAGACAAGGCGACAAATGGCGTAGAGCGGCCCGTAGTAAGGGCCGCTCGTGTAGACACGACACGTATAACGTACACATAAACAGCGAGGAATCTCGCGCTCGTTGTCGTACAAACTTGTACGTTTTGCTCAACGACGAGACGCCAAGTTGAAGAAGCTACCTGCCTACCTGATGCCGCAACCTACTTAGAGTCCTTTACTACCAGCACCGCTCGCGCAACGTGCTTCCACCGTTGCTGCTGCTGCTGCTGCTGCTGCTGCTGCTGCTGTTGCAGCAAGGTGCAGCATGTAAATATATACAGCAGCAGCAGCAGCTCGGCCAGTGCCGGTTCATTGTCTTACGACCAGAATAAGCGCAGTAAGTCTCGTTCGCCGACGTTGCTTGCAATAATAACGCGCTACTCGCCTTGTACAGCCACGCAACACAGCCCATGCAGCAGTCATTGTGAGGCTCGCCGCCCTCGCTCGGCTCTCAGCCGCGCCACCAAGTTAAATCCTTTGAAGCCGAAATAAATCGCAGCACGTGACTTTGACGGTACCTGCTGCTGCTGCTGCTGCTGCTGCTGCTCCTCGCGAAACCTACGCGCGCCCGTCATGTTCTCGTTCCCCGATAGTTGCGTTCTAGAAACAGTTATTACTCGCTCCACTCTCAAAATAATCGTGTAACCGCGACCTGCTTCCGCGCAGGTACCGGAAAACCTGTAGTCAACCGTTCTGTAAGCTTGAAAGTAAAATCAACCCGATGACGATACATCTTCCTCTGTAATAATAATTTTATGAAAGTAAAAAACAATCATTTCATAAAATTAAAAAACAATTATTTTTCATCAAATTAAAAATATTTATTATAATAATTCTTTACCATGTAGCATACTATACTTTTATCCCGACTCCGCTAAAATAATCCCGTGTCGTGTCCGCAACGCGCGCGGAAAATCGCTCATTTTTGACAAGCGAGTTACGCATGCGCAGTCCGCTTTCATTACCTCCCTAGGGAGGTAATTGGCTTCTTCCTGCCCGCGCGGAAGTCATGGAAACCGTACTACGCATGTGTGTCGTCGGTTGTAAAAAATTAGCTTATTTTCCGTCCTCGTTGCACACACGAAATGTCGTTATTTTTTCCGCGAAATTGGGAGAAAAGTATAGCACACTACATGGGATGAGTGCAACTTTTCACCTCGTGTGAATTTCTACCCTAGCTTCTCTCGGGCATCAAACTTCACACTCGGTGAAAAATTGCACTTTCCTCCCTGGTAACGTAATGTAGTATCGCTTCCGATTTCACTAAAAAAAAATCACCACAATTCGTGCGTGCAGCAATAAGGATGGAACGATGGAAGAACAGCTTTTTTTTTTGCCCTATGACGCGGACGCATGCGTAATACGGTTTTAGACCTGACGTAAAGTTTGTGACGTAAAATAGTATACAATACTCGGAGGAAAAATATTTTCCCGCTTTCGGCCCATGCTGCGACTCACACGACCTGAGAAAACGTTTTTCCTCCCTCGTGGCGTAATATACTATTTATTAATCCCATCTAGCGGAAATTAACCGTTTTCGTCCCTCGAGACTAATGAAACGGGGGACTGCACATGGATACGAGTGACGTTGGTTAAAAACGGGGTTATTTTAGCGGAGTCGGGAGAAAAACGCATTCCACATGATTATTTTATTACCATTATTTTTTTACGATGTTTCGCAATTTTATTTTTAAGATTTGCGTAATTTTATTTTATTCGGCTCGCTCGCCGAATGGGGACGTGCGTTCACCTACATCCGTAGGCTCGACGAAAAATAAAACTTCACGTGTGCCAGAGGTCGCGGGACTCTTAGAATTCATTAGCGATACTTGTACGACGCGCGTTCGCTTACGCCGAGTGAAGAGCTCTTGTTATCGCACGGTTCTATTTCAAAGCCCGGAAGACCAAGTCACATTGCCGTCCGTATATACCCAAGCGTAACAGCGGGATGCCAATTCCAATCTCTTTACCGTAGGAGATGTCACGTGTCCGAGTGGCGTCGTCTTCGGAATTGACTTCGACGAGTTTGGTGGACGTCAAGTGAAACCCGAGAATGTCTAAATCGAGGATAGAAAGCTGAGACCTTCCCCCCCGATGTCGTTTCGAGACATTTGCCATTCTACACTTTTTACGCCTTTCGCATATCGAGGAAAAATCGTTCAGCGCCGGAGGTCGTCGCTTCTCGTTACCACAGTGAATACATTTGTCAAGTGACGTATCGCTTGAAACAAAAATACGCATATAATACAGCCTTATTCTCTTCGGTAATATCTGCAATTATTGCTGCACGGAATGGCAAAAAAAGTGAAAGTATTTTTATAGGTGTTCATAAGTACTCGATAGAAAGTTGATAAATTGCATTACGGATATTGTAGATAACTTTTGTGGGTCAATAGTGCTTGATATTTATCGAGCAAACGAAACGATTGGGAAGTGAGAAAATCTTGGGAGTGTCTTTTCATTTAACGACGAATTCCGTTCTATGATAATACATGCGATATTACATCTGTGATAATGCACCATTGTCAATGCGTTGTTGGTGAGCGGATGATAATTGAATTAGTCCAGTTTGTACAATGTTCGTTAAGGTTTATAAAATTACCCGCATCTGGTGTTATTCGTAATAAATATTCCTGGTCGAAACCAAAAGAGTTTCAATTGACCACTCATTGCCACTATCGCCCATCATCTGATATAAAATAAAGGTCGCTATCGACAACAACTATAATCTCCAAACGACCCGAGTAGAAAATCTATAGCGTTACATCCGGTCACGCCTGAAGCCTATTAGCCCTATCTATCAGGGCCTGATCAGGCCCTGATTCCAGCCGGACGTATCGCCGCGGATTTTCTACTCGGGTATACGCATTATACTCATTATCGAAATCTTTTAGTTATCGCGAGATGACGATTATAAAGAGGGCGTAATGTGGGCCAAGCGGAGGGGGGAAAAACAAAAGCGATTTCGGTGAGAATTAAACCGAGTGCCGCCGCAGGACTCGACAGTCGGGCTGTGCACTCTTGGCGGTCGTCCGTTTTCATTGCGAGGGTCGTTAATGCGGGCACTAAAAAACGAAAAATAAAATGTAAACGCTGGAGGTTGTCAAAGTGAAAAGCAACGGTTTACCGTGCGCGGCCGGTCGACGATCCGCGCGCAGGCAGGCCGAACGCGAGTCGCGAGAACGAGAGCTCGAGGCAGTCGCGCGCGCGCAAAGTCACGGCGGAAACTTGTTGCGAAACTTGCGGCGAGGCGCGCGGGGCGCCAGCGAGCGTCGAGAGGGCGACGCAGGGAGAGAGCCTTTTAAATATTCCGCACGGGCTCGGATAATCACACAGCCATTACGGGGTCGTGCGGTAGGTATACACAACAAACAACCACACGACGAGGGACGAGCGGCACGTGGACGAGCGGATTATTATTGTTCGATTATTATCTTCGGAGACAGCGCACTCGACGTCCTTTGCGGCTGCAATTGCGAAACGAGAGTTCGCCGCGACGATAGTCGATAGCATGCATTCATGTCGCGATCGTGAAAACTTGCACTCGGTCCAATGTGCGCGGCGAATCATCGTGTGGCATTTGTCATCGTAGAGTCGTTGTGGCAAATTGTCGTTTGCCTTTTAATCGCATCGACATTGGGTCTCGAGGTACACAGCCGGGTACCTGCATTTTTCCATCACCCGCGCTTATATTACGCGCTCTTCAAAATTTCTCTTTCAACATTCATCATTTGTGTGTCAAGTTTGATGGATATACGGTACACAACATTTACCACACTATTGCGTGAAACGTTGAATGCACGGTATATTAAATATTTACCCTAGAACTCATGACTTATTTTCACTATGTATACGTACGTTACAGGTCGCGTGGGGTCCCGCCGGACCCCAGTCATGAGTTCTAGGGTTAATATACAGTATATTAAATTTCGTTGATTTAGCGTTAAATGTGAAAAAACACTATAGTGTAGTATTTTATAGATAAAACATGGATATTCGTGAAAAAATTATAGCCACGAATACTCACTGTTGTAAACAACAGATCGTATTAACATATCATATATTGTCATTTTCATTCACCTTATGTGAAATTCAATTACCTGTATAGTAAACATCACCATTATACATCAATTTCTTAATACTCAATGCCGATTGTTATAAATCCAATGGGCATATGTTAAATTCAATTTGAAGATTCGAAAATGACAAACATTGTTTATTAATAACACTTGTACGCTAAACATGTTGTAAATTTACAAACATTTTTAACAGTCGCGCTTTCTTTTCTCCTTCTGATTAATGCAGGCTGCGAATTCTAGTCCCTCAATTGTCCAAGTGTTTGGCCGATTCCTCCGAGACTCGGCGGCGGCCGCAGCGGCAGCGGTAGCTCTGAATTATTTTGCCGCCGGTCGATTTCGAAGCCGTACAGCCTCGTGTCGATGGCTAATGATTCCCTCCCGTCGGTCTCCGCGCTCGGACGGGTTTCATTTCCCCGCGGTATACAAACAACCGCGGCGCCGGCTTCGTGAGCCACAGCCATCGCCTCGCCTAGACTATGAAAGAATAATAACAACGAAACGAACGGAACGAACCGGCGAAATTAGTCCGCGTTGAAGAAAACACAATGGCGCAGTCGCGGCTCTCGTAAAGGACACAACGAACGCGACCGAAAAGACACGATGAACCTTGCTGGGGGGAGGGTTTTGTATTTGCAACTTGTGCAATTTCCAATACAATTTTCAGCGAATTCAATGGTCGCTCAGACGCGACAACGCGACAAAAAAGACCGATTTCATTTCAACACCTCACAAATTGTCGATGACGCGGCTTTGAATTTCTCGAAACACAAATCCGCGTTCGATCGTCTAGCGTGCGTGGAAGTTTGTGCAAGTGATTTGAATCAGCCAGCGTTGTAAATTCCCATTACTTTAAGGTATCATCACAGTGTGACATTTTCAAAAAATCGTTTTTTTTTTGTTGCATTGTCGGATAGTACACACTGTTATAAACATTCTCTCAAATTTGTAAATCGGAATTCGAATTAATTCGAATGGACCTGGCATTGCCGATTGATCGTAAGTAAACGATTTATTTGAAAAGTTGTCACTTCAGACACGTTTTTCTCGAAATGGTTTTTGAAAACGGTGTGCACTCTCAAAGGAAGAGTTTTTACGCTATCCATTTTTATTTTTTACAGAACATTCTTCACGTCATTCTCTATCGTGCTATGGAAGCTTTTTTTAATCTTCCTATTTTTTTTATAAAACACTGTCGAAAGAAAAGGCTAAATTCAATACGTTTTGTTCAAACCGCCGCCATTTTGACAAATTAAAAAAAGCACCCATACCACGATAGCGGCTTTCCTACAGATTGATCATCTTTTTGAAATTTTTGGTTCAGATCAGGATTAAGGCCGCAATCCTGGACACCATGCAGGGCCTTTTTTTTTAACCGGACTTTTCAATAATTTATAACAACATTGAACTATAAATAAATCAACTTCCAAAAAATCATTTTGTATTCTTCATCACTGCCTTAATTTGTACAAAAAAACCAGACCGATTGGCTTATCCAAACCATAACAAATTCGCGAAAAATCAGTGATTGTTCGGAGGGTCACACTGTGATGATTCCTTGAGAAATAAACGTTATGCTTTGTAGGTCCGATTTAATAATAATAACCTGTGGAGATTATAAAGTGATGTGCGAACTTTTGAACTGCCGCATAGATACAGCATTTTCAATACAAAAAAATGGTGAGCAGCTGCGATGAAAATAGAGAAACACTTTTCTCCGTTACTTTCACATTACATTCACCGCGTGTCTCCAGTTTTTCAGGAAAAATTACTGTCAACTTTTATTCAGGACAAATATTTTTGGCGGCCATTGAAATATGTACACATTATATTATAGTTACTTCGTGTTACTATTACTAATTAACGACCACAACACCATTTGTACCATCAACTTTGTTTCCGAAAGATTTCGAGATTTACAACTCTGGAATGAGCTTTGAAGAAAATGAACGGTCACCTATTTCGCTTTTTTAACTCGCGCTTCGAGGGGATTTAGCGTCGGCGAACGTTCGACTGGCACGTCGAGCAATTCGAGAGCCAACGTCCGCGGCAAGCCGAGGCCTTGAAAATAGCCGGAGCTACAGAGAGAGAGAGAGAGAGAGAGAGAGGAAGAATTGAGTATGCAAGAGGCGCCCCGACGCTTTGTCCCGCGGGAATGGGTAGCGCGACCGAGGTGGTGACTACGGGACTGGGAATCTCCGAAGGTGGAAAGGAGACGGCGTGCGCGCCGCCGGATGGTAGTGAAGAGAAAAGGGGAATATAGTCGGATTGCCATCGCTATATGGACAACCGGAAGGAACCAAGGGGCATTGGATCTCATACAAATGTCCAATTAATGCACCCCCGGGCGCGTTCGCGCTTACAGAAACACCTCGTACTTTGGAACACTGCCTCTATCTCTATCTCTTTATTTCTCTCTTTCTCATACCCGCTTTCTTTTTCTCTCTTCCTCTTAATCTCTCCTCTCTCTCTCTCTCTCGCTCTCTTCCACCATATATACTTCCGTATTTTCAGTTCTCCAAACATTCCCTCTCTCGTTTCTCGTTTCTCGTTTCCGCCAAGTCCATCTCTCCCTCTATTTCTCTTAGCTCTATAAAATTTCCGTTTAAAAATTCATAATATGTATATCAAGTTTTATACATGTAGAGTAAAATTGACTGTCCCATTGCTTCAAATTTTTAACACACGGTATATTTAATTTTAATACACAGTATATTAAATTTAATTCATTTAGTGTTAAACTTAGAAAAGCATTTAACTGAAAGAAAATACTTTTAATTATCATCAAACAGCTTAATTACGCACTGTTATATAGTATTTTATAGGTAAAAGATAAATGTTCGTGAAAAAAATTATCTCCGTGAATACTTATTGTTGTTAACAATCGCCTGGTATGGGACTCGAACTACCGATCCTAAAATTACTCCACTTACCTATGCCTACCTACCTACCTAAGACGCTACCCACTACGCTATTGCCTACTTGTCAATTTTGTTTATTCAAATGCCCTTATAAATCGCACTGAAATTATAGGTGAAAGATGAATATCGTTCGAAAAATCGTCGTAGGGCTGTTATGCGAGTCACAGATTTCACCCGGTATCAACCAAATGTCACTGTGTAAGAAGAAAAAATTGATTGTATTAACATACATATATTGTCATTTTCATTCACCTTATATGAAATTCAATCACTTGTGTAGTAAATGTCATTTTCTTAATATTCAATACCGATTATAGTAAATTCAATAGACATATACTAAATTTAATACGAAAATAAAAAAAAAACTTCAAATATTGTGTATTAATAACAAATTACAGTTACTGTTATTGTAAATTTCATATGCACTTGTATGTTAAACATGTTGTAAATTTACAAACATTTTTAACAGCGTTTCCCTCTGTCCATGTATTTCTATCTGTAACTTTGCGCTTTCTCCTCTCGACTACAGCCGGAATGAGATCATCCGCAAATACTCCAGAGACTCGAGGAATAATGCAAACGTCACGAGAACTTACGAGGGAGACCCGCGGCTGAAGGAATAATTTTTCTAGCGAGGATAATCGTTGAAACTGCGCGCATAGGCATTCGCTGTACAGCAGTTGCGGCGGGGGCAAGAAGAAGAAGAAGAAGAAAAAAGCAGCGCTGACGAAGTTAGTTGCTAACTGCAGCAGCGCGGCAGTCGTATGAATTATTTCGTCGTGTCGGGGAGTTTTAGTCGAGTGACCCGCTGAAGAAAGTTTGTACGTATAACGCTAATCGGTATGTCGGGCGCGTCGTCGACGCCTCCTACAGCGCCCGCGCCGCGCCGCGCCGCGCGCCTCTTTGCGACTCCTCGTCACTTCCGGCGAATTCTGTGAGAGAAATATTAATGAGGCCCGTAGCCTCGCGTATATACATGTATATCCGCGGTATATGCATTTGTCAAGTACGTGGAGGCTTTCTCGTCGCGCGTATGGCCTCCACTGGTGCCACCATTAGGTATCTCGAATTTCGGAAGAAAAAAACGAAAAGCGAAACAAAGTCCGTCTGAAACGTCGCGAAAGAATTTTTATGCGGCACAAAGATTGTAATATCGTATGACATTAAACTGTGTAATGGTGCTTGGAGAAAGAACTTTAGTTGTCGACGCACCGACAATTTTAAACGACAGGCATTTCATATCCCAAAAACGATCCCGTGTATTCGTCCTTAAATTGAAAGCCCGTGTCTTATTACCAAGTCCACCGCTATAGGTTTATCAATTCGTCCTGCGATGAATCGTGCTCTAACAGTGGAGTCACATTTTTTTCACATACGATCCGTCTACCACTTTTTTCGACTTCGAAGAGAGGTTAAGGTCTAATCTGATCGGAATCGAATTAAACCAAAGAAAACTGACTAAAAAATATACATAATTGTGCATTCGCTGTCTTTAGGCAAAAAAATCCATCCAAATGGAATGATACGAATGATACACATAAAAAATGTTGGCGCATTTATTGCGGAATTTAGCGACTTCGTTAAAATGGATGATATTTTCTTTTTATAGATACATATCGAGGCTTTTCTTTTTTAATCCGACAAAAAGTTATACATGCGCAGCTGAGATTCAACGACGTATTTTTATTGTACGCCTGTCCATCTATCTTTTCTTTTCTTAAAAAGATAGAAGAGCACGTTGATGCATCGCTTTCGTAATGCGGCAACCGCAGTTGTCAATTTTTTTCAGAAAAACTACCATCATATGTTATTGAGAATAAATATTTTTTGCAGCCATTAACAAATTTTGACATTGCATTATAAATTACTCCATGCTAATGTTATTACTTTGTTTCTAAAAGATTTAAGACTTGAGAACTCTGATATTATACAGCACAGAAAGTTGGGTATTACTTTGAAATCAAATGAAAATGCGCTAAATCATTGTTTTTACTTTCTTTTGCTTTTTCAAATATTTCCTTACCAGTCGAAATGTTATTGCTTACAGATCGCAAGCTGTTCGTTGGGATGCTTTCGAAGAAGTACAGCGAGAACGATGTGAGGGACATGTTCGAGATTTACGGAGCCATCGAAGACTGCACGGTGCTGCGGGACAACGCCGGGCAGAGCAAAGGCTGCGCTTTCGTGACATTCGCGAGTAAACAGTACGCGATCACGGCAATCAAGACGCTTCACCACTCACAAACGATGGAGGTGGGTTGCGACAGAATCGGAATACTTGTGGTGAAAATAAGGGAGGTGCGGGCAAAATGGGACACCTATTTTTTCACTTCCAACTATTTGTGCGGGTAAAATGGGACGGATCCCCATTTCATGAAAATCGCGTCTATACGACACAATTCGACGCATGTAAGCGGAATATAAAGATTTTTCACAATTTTGAGTGTTTTAAGGAATCTGGCTTTTGAAAAGTCAATTTGGGAAAAAATAATTTACAGTTTTATTTTTTTTTTTTTTGCAAAACAATCATTAAGGAGTATCACCGAGTTAAAAAAAACACGAACTTCCGAATTTGGGGGTCCGTCCCATTTTGCCCGCACTTTTTTTTGGCGACGTTCAAAATTGATGATTGGAAACGAATTTTTGGATGAAAAGCTATCAAACTACACTTTTGTTATCGTCATGAAACCATTTTTCGCTTATGCGTCCCATTTTGCCCGCACCTCCCTTATATCAACCGTGAATCATCGTAGTATAATAAAATTTCGAGCTAGACCCGGTCGTGTGCATAAGAAGTAGGAACTAAGTACCTACTTGACTTGCCGACAGTTTCTTTTCTTTTTTTGCTCAAGTTGCAAACAGCTATTCTTCCGCTGCAGGAATTGCGTTGGCTCGTTGCCACTGTCCCGAAGAGCGTAGCTAGTGCGGGTAATACACATTCACCCCGGGCTAGTAACCTCATCCGGGGAGTCGATATACCGATTTAACTCTCGGGGTGAGAATCGAGCGCCGGATCACCGAACGGAGGCGAGCGAGCGAGCGAGCGAGCGAGCGACTCTTCGACGATGCCAATCGTCTCGAACACTTGATTCCCTCGCGACGACGCTCGGTCGTTAATTCTCTTTTGTTTTGACGATGCAAGGGTCGCGCGAGCGCGAGCTGCCTTTCAATAGCGGCTACATCGATTCAACCGAATCAACGACCCATCGCGGACTCTTCTTGCTGCCTCAGATATAGTAGCTAATCTATTACGCAAACAATTCAACTATTTTTATTCTGCTTAATAATTCGTTACAATTATTTTAGTCTATTTCATTGTTGCTTTATTTCTACGGTAAACGGCTAATAGTTAATAGTAAATGTATTTTCCCGAAAAAAAAAACTTATAGAATTTCAAATTTTTTAGAAAAGAAATTTATCATTGAATCACGTCGAATCTCAAGAAATCAAGTGAAATGTTCTACAGACGAAAAATAGCACACAGCGCTACTACGCTCCAAATTTGGCGATGATCGGTAAAGCGGTTCGGATTTGACGGCATTTGGAAACTTTCAAAAAATTTAGATTTTCGTTCTAACTTCGGTAAACATTCGGACAAAATTCTGTAAAAATTCATACGTATTCAGAAAAATGAATGAATAATTTTCATCCGAAAAAAAGTTACCAGGTAAATTGTCGAGGAATTAATTTTTCATTTATTTGTTAATAACATTTTGGAAATATTATTATGGAAAATCAATGTTTTCGGTACCTACAACACGCTTGATTTTTTCGGATTTTTATCCCATTGGGAAGTGTTCGAAATATTGTCTGAAAGTCACGTTTGTCGCGGGACTGTACCCGTTGTATTACCTTAACGAGGAAGCAATGTGCAAAGTTTTATCAACAGTTTTCCATGTGAATATAGTGCCTATATGCGGGATTAGAAAAATGAAAAACGTCGTGTTTTTGCTCCTTCTTTTAGAAAGAGAAATAGGTTTCGGAAGAGACGAGAGTTCGGTGAAAGGTATATTACAGCATAATCCGGGATAACTGCACCGCCGCATCGCAGTGGTATACCCGCGAGAGTGCAGTTACGCGCCACGGGAGTATATAATGCACTCTCCCGACGTGCAAAGGTGAAAATCCATTTGGCTAAGGAAATCTGCTTCCAGTTGCAGATAGCGTGCAAGTATAGATAGAGCTGGCTCGAGCTCTACGGGAGATGCATTTGCCAGCTTTCGCTACCCCCCGACGACTGCATCGCATCACTATTGCACGCGGAGAAATGGAATAGGGAAGCACCGGGAGCTTCCGCCACTCTCACGGCGAAAACTTTAATAAACCCTCTATCTTTGCATCGTGTATACGAGACTTTCCGATTCTTCGAGTCTCGTGTGTTTCCGGCTTTTTCGAAAGAGATACCCGCACCGCCAGGCCCATCGCGCACCTGCTTTCGGCTCGCGACGTTGCTCTCGTTTCACCTCATATTATTATTTCTCCACTATTCCGTTACCCACATCACGACGGAGTTACATTTTAAATATACTATTTACATATTTATTTATTTATTTCGAACGGGTGAAATTCAGTGCGTAATTGAGCTGTTTGGCGATAATTAAAAGTATTTTCTTTCAGTCAAATTCTTTTCCAAGGTTAACACTAACTGGATTAAATTTAACCTTTCGTGGTCACACTGGGTAAAATTTACCATAGTAATTTAATCTAGAATTCGACGATGGGGTGACCACGAAGGGTTAATATACTGTATATTAGAATTTAATATACCGTATATGTATAAAACTTGATAAGGAAATTATTGACAATGTTGACAGCCATACGAGTGCGGCAATAGAAGTCAAATGCGATACATAATTGTTCATAATATTTACACAACTTTCATCAGTAGTCAAGTGACAACAATACTGCAATAATAATGAGATAATAAAACTAGAGCGTGATATGGAAAGACAAAAATGGAAAAACCTAGATGTAGCAAAACTGGAAACTGGAAAGAATTTTGGAAGAATCAATGACGGATCAGGGTAGCGAATTACAATAGAAACCACGAGAATTAGCTTATTGAGCTCATATATACCGCATAGTGTAATTCCAGGGCATATCGACGAACAATCTGGTAGGGGAAAACTCGTGTAATGTTGTGAAATTGTATAATGAGTACGGTATGACACGTAAATTACTACGTCACCGTCATTGACACAAGTTACAAGTTGCAAGTTCGTTCCCCCATGTGGATCGATGCGGGCACTGACCCACATTAGGGTAGATGTACCGTCAGTGGTCATTTTTATTATTGTATTCTTCAAACTTTTATTATCTCACACTCAGAGAAATCGTCCAAATTCTGGTAAGTATAAAATAACAACCATCAAATTTTTCGTTCATACTATTATTTTTATAGTTGACGATAATTAATTAATAGTTATGATAACTGCGTTATATTTACCATAACTAGAAAAATAGTTGTTGTACCTATAAAACGCGGCTCGTCTTGCCCCGATCTTCTGTGCCACATTCGCGTCGTATATGTATGTTCAAAATTAATTCCAGCGACTTCGTGAACGCGTCAAAGTCATGAAAGTCAACATTATGCATTGAGTGTCGTTTTTTTCACACTGAGCGCGGAATATAACGCGGGCCGAATATCGGCAAGTTCACGGTTAGAGGGCCATTCGGGCGTCGCGCGGTATTGCGCCGGGGATATAACGACGATGAGTGCGGGGAGTGAGAGAGAGAGAGAGAGAGCCAGGCCAGGTCGTTGCCAAGGCACGAGGCATCCGACTTGGTCGACGTCGTCGTTGTGTTCGGAATAGTGGCTCGAGCCTCTGCCCCCTCCCCCCTTTCCGCCCTTCCCCGGCGCTCCGGCAATTTCATTTTAATATCATGAATATTTCCGGCTCCAAGTACCACGAACCCGATCGTCCAAGGCGATATAACGCTGGCCCATTTCCTTTTCGATTGCACATCCCGGTGGCGACAGCCTCTTTCCACATTCACCCTTGAACCATTGCCCCTTGCATGCATCGAGAGAGCCCGGGCTATCGCCCCCAGACGCGCCTCAAACCTTTTTCGCTGCACGCGTTTTCGCGCTGCAACCCCCGGCACCGGCCAGCTCAGCCGCGCGCGCGCGCGCAGCATCTTCGGGGAATCGAGGCGAGGTGGAAACTTTCGTGAAAAAAAAAAAAAAAAAAAAAAACGGGGGGAAAAGAAACGACGGGATTATTCCGCACCTGGCTGATCTCCCCCCGCGCTCGATCCCTCGAGACATCGCGGCGTTGCTCTGTCGCTAGCGAAAAAATTGCCACTCGCGAAAACGTAGGACCGAATGAAAAGCCATCGTCGTATGGACGCCGACGAAACGGTCACCGTGATTTTCCCCGGAAAAAATATATACTTTTCTTCCGATTTCGCTAAAAACAAATGACGGTACGCATGCGTAGTACGGTTTTCATGACTCCCGCGTATGCAGGAATGAGCTGCGATTACCTCCCTAGGGAGGTAATGAAAGCGCGCATGCGCATGCGTAAGTCACTTGTCAAAAATGAGCGAGAATTTTCCGCCCGCGTTGCGGACATGAAATGGGCTTATTTTAGCGGAGTCGGGAGAAAATGGATATTTATTCTTCATTTTTCGAGCGATAACGAAAAAATAATATAATAACAATATCGCTGACGCTTGTTTTCTTTTTCGTTATCCTCAGGGTTGCTCGTCGCCGCTGGTGGTGAAATTCGCGGACACGCAAAAGGAGAAGGACCAAAAGAGGATGCAGCAGATACAGGCGAACCTCTGGAATATAGCCGGGGTCAACATGACGCCGCATTACCTAACCACCGTGAGTAAAATGCGTGCATACATGCATCGCGGCACCCCGGCTTGGGGCTTTTATGTATACATATATATATATATTTTCCATGTACCTACAATGGTTACGCACGACCGGCTCGCTGGTTTCCTTGCGAAGGGGTTTAAATATAGTGCGTGTAAAGATACCTGTACGCACCGTGTGCACCGCGGTTACCACCACGACACGAGCATGCCGATGCACTTGTACAGGCTCATTCAGAATTATCTGTGACGTTGGAGTTTGCATCGTTGCAATGCATCGAAATTAAAAACAATAAAATATCAATGAACACAAATGATTATACCAAAGTTATTGTGACAACTTGCAGCATGACAAAACAACATTATTTCACCCCCTAATTATTATTTTTTTTCGAATTAAATTAATATTTCGCTTTTGATTTCGTTGCATTGCAACGATGCAAACTTCAATGTCATAATGATGTTTCGAATTTTTCGCGAGCGATTGTTGTTGAGCCCCTTAGAAAAGTTACTTGGGAATTTTTTGTCATTTTATCCTGAGAATTATTACTTGAGTTTAGTTTACTTTGATTTATTTACTTACGTTTAACGATTGTTCTATTTTGTGGCTCTGAGAAACCTGGGAGCACGGAGAAGACGATTTCGTTATGCCAGCAATCTTTTTGCTTAAAATAGTGACACTATTTCGTTATCTGCCAAGCTAACAAACAAATTTTTTGTTTGTCTAGCAAAACAGTTTGTTATACTAGGAAAAAAAATTTGTTTACCTAGCACAGATAACGCAATGGTGTCACTATTTTAGCAAAAGATTTGCCGGCATAGCAAAACCGTTTTCTCCGTGAGAACCCGAATCATGCATTCGTCGAAATTTATAATAAATGCAATGAAGTAAGTGAGGGAAATAAAAAAAGAATCGCTACGAAAGTTTGAGGTAACGGCGGTCAGCGATCGCTAACGAAAATGTGGAACATTTTTGTTATTTTGAATTGCCCTGTATACACGGCACGGGGCAACGCACGCTGTGTTGTAACGCTCGCCGCGCGGCGCTGTTGTCGGTATATATACACGCGCCACGGGGTGGGTTATTCCTTGGTCGCGAGCCTCGTCGGGGCTCGCGCTCTAATGTTTACGTACGTGTGTCACGAAAAAGCTGTGGACGCTAATGTATTTACTTTGAAAACAGCGCGGCAGCCCCGCCGCCGCGTGCCGAGCGCGCGCGACGAGCGAGTCCGACGGCGCCGCCGAGCGCGCTCGTGTTTTCCCATGCGAGCACTCGGCCAAGTATCGAATAGCAAAAGTTTGCGCAATCGTGAAAAGCTGCCGGCTCGCGCGGTGCGACGGCGACGGGGCTGATTCCACATGCAAGTCCGTCTGCGTTTTATTCCTCCATCCATCGGTGGCTTCCTCGCTCTCGCGCGGCCTGCACACGCGAGGGGTTCACGCGCCCCCAACACATATCGACACTCATTCTCGATGCGGTTTGAAGAACCAACCTATATACCATATAGAGGAGCCACACGCGAGTGGCCCGCGGTTTGCAGCAGCGGCAACAAAAAAAACTCCATTATACATGACCCAGAATTATTTATTCACCCGAGCGCACTTCGCGCCTGCATTTTTTTGCCTTTTTTCGTTTTTTCGTTTTTTTTTTGTTGCTTTTTTTAGTGCTCGGTCGTGGATGACGGTTTTTTCGTTTTTATTTTCTTTTTAGAACGAGCGCCGTTTTTTTGCTCCGTCGTTTGCTGTATATGGGGAATTTCAATTAATCGGGCGTAAGAGGGCGTGCGGGAGAATTAATCACGCGCGCTCTTGTGCGGTTGTGTGCGTGATTTTGGATACGCGACGCGCGGAATGAGTGTGCAATGCGGATGACGTTAGAAAGGTTTTGCACATTTTTGCCGTAAATCCAGTCTATTTTGTCCTCTTTATTTTTCACCAAACGGTTGGGGGAATCTTGCTCTGCGCGTGACAAGATGATTTAGGTAGTTCGGTGGCGCACTGCATTTGGGGATTTTTGTTCCTCATTGGGATAAATAGTCATTTCTGATTCACTCTTTTCGCACTACCTTGCTGAGAAACATACAAGCGGATTCGAGAGACAAAATCTTTTTAACTCATTATTTACTGTCTCGATCGTTTATAGAAATTATCCGAAACTCAGCCACCGCTTCCATTGTAAGACATATTATATAGAATGTACAAGCACGTACTTGGGCTGCTCTGTGTTACTAAGAGCTTCGTGAAGTGCCCGAGACGTATAGCTGCATATGCGGCATTCCATATGAATTTAGGAAAAAATAAAAATTGCAAATTTTTCTGCTCCAAGAATCAAGTCCGGTGGTATCAGCCGATAAACATTTTTAATGGTTTTTTTTTTATCTATTTGACTTTTTTTTAACGGATAATGAGCGTCCTGACATTGAGAAAATGATATTTTAAACAAAATTAAAATTTCAAGCTGCTATAACGTCTAAGACATATTAAGGCTATCCCATAACCAAATATTCCAAATTCGGCAATCAACTACAGATTCCGAGGCAATTTATCCGATAACGAAATCCGAAGTACTACTATTAAAAATATGTCTTTCAGTTGTTTTTCCATAAAATATGGCCTGAAATGACACAATTAATTCTGAATCAATGTTTTTCTTGTTGACCGTGAAAAAACACACGTTTTCGTTGTTTAATCATTTCGATACGATTAATCATTTCCGAGATATTGATTGGATGAAAAATGAGAAAAATCGAATGTTCCGCGGTAATATTTTATTATATCGAAATTTGTTGCATCAACAAATCTGAGAATCGTTATTTTTTTTGGGTGGGGAAATTCATGTGGAATGCCTCATCATATATGGAAAACGTTAGCCATTAATTTAGCGTAGTAGGCGTTGCCGCGACCATCGATCTCGAGCGGGTAGTTCGAGTGGTCGAGGTGCAGCCGAGAGACGGAAGATTAATGACTGTTTGGTCGTTGCGCTCCTTGCAGAACGACACACATGCCCTGGCACCAGCGTCGTTGCAGCTACTGCAGCAACTGCAGGCGACGTCGAGCGCGGCAACCCCCGTGAGCGCCAACGCCGGAGCGAACGCCCTCTCGACAGTCCAGCATCAGTTGTTGCTGCAGCAACATCTGGGCTTGGGAGCCGCGACACCGACCCAGGCTGCACCGCCGGCCGTCCCGAGTCCGCCGGAAATCAACCCCGCGAATCTTCAGAGCCTCGCCACGCTCGCCTCCCTCAACTCCGCCGGTGAGTATGGTTAGTGTCGCACGTGCAATTTTTCTTTTTTTCTCTTCTTATTTCTTATTCGCCGAATCGGACAAGATTTCTTTGCGACGCTTTGCCTCGTTGGTTTGAAAAAAGAAAAAGAAAAAAAAACGGCAGCTTTTCGCCCGCCTGTTGTCATTCGTTACAAACGAAACTTCATTGACACAAATTAATCTTATTTTATACATTGACAGTCAAAATCATTCGTGTTCAATGAAGGTAGTTCCTGCGTCTAATATTCATTTCGCATAAATTCGAGGAATATGAGAGAGAATTGCAAACACTTCTCGATGATATAAAAATCTGGAAAAATGCATGCACATTAAAGGTACGGAAAAGACTCATTTTGCATAATAATAATTCGAAAATGTTATTAACAAATTTATGAAAAAAAAAAGAAAAAAAAATGGTTTAACGAATATTTCGATGACCCAAGTTTTTTTTCATGAAAATTATTCCTTCGTTTTTCTGAATACATATGAATTTTTTTCAGATTTTAGAGTTCACTTTGAATTTTGTGCGTTTATGGGGAAAATATGTGAAAATTCAAAGTGAATTCTAAAATCTGAAAAAAATGAACAAAACATTTTCATTAAAAAAAAAAGATGGCTCATCGAAATATTTGTTAAGCAATTCTTTTTTTTTCATCAATTGGTTAATAACATTTCAAAATTATTATTATGCTAAATGAATGTTATCAGTACCTATAACGTGGATGAATTTTTTCCGATTTTTAGACCATCGAGAAGTGTTGGCAATTCTCTCTGAAATTTCGCGAATTTATGCGAGATGGACACAGCGTTTCACAGCGTTCAATGTAGCATGTATCGATTTATCGCTTCAACTATTGTTTTCAATAGACGATAGACGTGTCGACGCAATGGTAATTAATCAGTAGGACGATTAACGTGACGATTCGTGAATTACAAAATTTTCCAGCAAACGCCGGAGTGTCGCCGATGAGTATGCAGAATCTGGTGACGCTAGCGGCGATGACCGGTGGAAATAACAACCTTCAAGTGTCGCCTAACAGTGAGTACAGCGGTGGTTGATGTACAGGAGGCCGAGAGAGCGCGACAGGTCGCGCGGTATGAACTGGCAGTAACGACGAGCTAGCTACTCGAGACACTCTCGAGGATGTAGAAAATCGCACAGTACAGCTTTCTTCCGCATGATCTCACTAATCCGGCTACACACAGATACACACGCAATGTCATCATCCCAAAGAACGAGACCGAGTCTCCCGCGAGATCTCAAATCGCCGAGCCGCCGCCGCCGCCTCCTCCTCCTCCTCTTTCCTCCCTCTTATATCCGTTCTATTCTCGCTTCACTACTAACTCACACGCGTGTGCTAATATCGGCGATGCTCTGTATGTTTCAGCGCTAAGCGGATTGGCCAATTCGACAGCAGGTATGTCGCTATGTAAGTGTCGCATTGCCTGGTACAGTATTAACCATTGACTAAATATACTCAATATAATATTAATACCAACCTTGCGACCTAATATCAGAATCTGCAGAAACAATCTAACAGATAAACACCACGTTTTTATACACGTCATCATACATTGAAATTCACGGAACATTCCGAGACGTCGCGTTTCGTCGTTTCTAACGATTTATTTTTATTTTTTCCCCTCATCAGCCGCTCTTCTTGGAAAAACAGGAAGTACAGGTGAGACTGAAACACACAGAACTGAAAAGTACAGTCGTAAAGTCGCTGCTGACATGTGCATCGAAAGATAATTCTTTCTTTCATTTTGTTTTATACATATTACACGTTGAGTCAGTAGATGCACCGTAGCACTAATCGGTTTTGCGTACCTATTATCTCTTATTATCTACGTCGCAACTGTAACCCACGCACAAATCGCCTCAGCCGTCAATCCTTATACATATATATCCCAAAGTATTTCCTTCACGAATCACCGAAATACCCCTCGCTGTATATTGTATTGTGCCAAAGGGCGTAACCCCGCGCCCTGAAAAGTATTTTTTACTCGTATGCGGATTTATGCAGTAGGAGCATGTTTTTCTCATTCGGCCATTTGATCGCTTTCGCAGTATTACATTTTCTCTGTGTCTGGTTTGATATTTTTAATCAACATGCCGTTACTTGCGCCTGCTAATTCGTCTCACGTGTCAAAACTGTATTATTTTCGAGACTATAAAAAGTATATTCACTCGTAATTCTGTGTAAAACATTGAGTCACTACTAAAGACGTTATCAATTTTTGTTTTCTATCTTTCATTGCATTCAATCGTAATTCTTTTGCGTAAATTGCGACTTTTGCTACTGGATTTTTCTACCTTCTCAAGTCGCTCCATTTTTTTTGTGCATTTTTTACTTTATGGAACGCTTATAGCACGTGAGTGACGGCTGGTTAATTTTTTTTTTTATCTATAGTGCGATAGGTAGAATTTATACTCGCGTGCTTCTTGTGGTAATTAGTTACAGTCTGATGTATACAGGCGTATACATCTATACAGGTGTGCATAATGATTCCAGATAAAAATCTTGTGTGCTCGCTCGTCCACGTGAATACGTTTTTCGCAGTGTTCTCGCGTGTGTATTCGAAAAATCAATTGATGGCTTCGATTACATTCCACTAACTCGAAACTCAATTCGATATTATGCCGAAAAAGCGCTTCTGTTATCGTTTATTATGATTATTATTATTATTAATCTGTTTTCAAGCACGAGAGGTTTAGGTGCACCACCCGTATTTACGCGGCTTCTCTTTTATTCGTGTCGCATTATTACAGGCATGCGGCGGCATGCATTCGATCGAAAATTGATTGCGTGTCGTACGAACAGATCGTGAATGAGAATATATTTTCTTTTAAACGAGCGCGAACGCGATGTCTCAAGGTCTCGATCATTTTCAGGGTCCACCGGTGGCAGTCTGAGTCCTGTGACCTCACTGGCCCTCAACTCTTTAACGGGCACGCCGTTGAATGGTCTTCAGGACTCCCTGAGTAACGCTTACTCGAGCTTGCAGCAATACGCCGGTAATCAATCACCATTAGCTTATTTTTCCTGCGTTGTACATAAAATCCAATCCGACTATCAATTGAGCTCAAAACTAGAGATGCGAGGTCCGTTTTGCGACGGTCATTTTACCCTCACAAGACTGTCAAATGTTCGTCAAATGACGCACAAAAATTACCAATTTATTTGTCACCGATTATTTAACGCTGCCGTCAATTGCGCGTGTTTTTCGTTTGAGCTCGAATGATTGATACCTGCGTAACAATTTCAGGAAATCATAAAAAATGTGTCCAAATGCTCGGCAAATGTTGCATATCAGCTGATCTGCGTTAAAAGTCGCGATTTTTAATGTTTAGCTTCAATATTGACTTACATATTTGAGTTGAACGTAAAAAATTTGTGACCAAAAAAAAAAAAGACCGTCAATTGACGGTAATTTTTTTATCTTTTGACCATTAAAAAAATGAGCATCATTTCGCATCTCTACTCAAAACCCACCGATACTAGTCGTGCATACGTGAGTGGATGTTTCTAACGTAATTTCACCTGTACGCATTAAAGCTCTCATTGGAAAAACGACGGTGACGGTGGAAAAGAAAGAGTTACATAGTGAGTAAAAATCAATGAATACACAGAAGCGACGGAACTGCGCTCGATTAATTTCGCTTTGACGTTCATTTCGAATTGTTACACGTCGCTAGTTTTATTTTCATTGCGTCTGATAATATTTGAAGCGTAGTTAGTGTTTCAAAAGCATTTAGATATTAGAACTTGATTCGTTTCCAAAAACAAACAGCTAAACGCGAATGTGTTGCGCTCAAATGACTTCGGCTTGATCGTTAATATTGAGTTTATTAGACCTCGTGATGTTTATTATTGTTAGATACAATATTGGAGCGTAGTGAATGTGGTAGAAGCATGTGGATCATTCAATTTCTCCGTTCGCACTTACTCGCCGCTCAACCGAAATATCTCGTGTTTATACTTAGATAGCCGGGAATTTATTTTCGTACCGCTCCAACAGCACATTCGCACTATTCATGCACATTGAAAATCGCTCGAACGCTTTCAACCGATCGACTGTAATTGAAATACACTCTCGTGACGTAATCGAATACCCGGAAGATATTTCCGGGAACAAAGTCGAGCTCTCGTCGTGTACACCGATCGAACAATGCCGCTCATGCGGGAACAATGATCATCGATAATACAAGTTGATGTTAACGATACGGCGCTATGCGCGCCATGCGCATTGATTTAGCTTTCCCGTAAACGCGTGAGCCTATAATTGGAAGCTTTCGATGCGCGCACCGTGTAACAATCGTGATTCCCACGAATTTCTCAGTTACCGTGTAATCAATGACGCACCAGAAAAATACTCTCCGCTGAAATTCAAAGCAACGGAGAGTAAAAATATAAAACAGCACGTTTACAAATGACATTCGTCGTATCCGTAACCCGATCTCGAGCCGCCCACATTCGTCAATGATCGCGACTGCAGATTTCGCGAGTATAAATAAAACAAAAGTTGCAAAGAATTGGATAGGGGCGGAGAGCAGTCGGTCGAGACACGAAGAGTCGGCGTCTACATTTTCAACCGTGTACCATTCCGTCTTCGCAATTAAATCTCCACGCTGGCGTTATTCTGGCTGCCCGCCAAATTGTTGATTCCGGTCGTACACCGCAAATTATGCGGACAGGTGGATCTTTCCTGGATGATTGCCATTTGTTCGTCCCTACCGCGATTTATCTCGTCGGAACATTGTCGTGTCTTTGACGTCGAAAGAGTCGACCGGCGGGGGTCGTCCATCGGGAGGCGATGTGCGCGGGTCGAGAGAAACGGGACGCGAACGCGAGAGCCTCCGAGGGTTGCCGAGAGAGCAGCCGGGAGGCTCGATAAATCAGGCTGACTCCGAGTGATAAAAGATCCATCAAACTTTTCAGGGTTCCCAGCGTTCACGGGAGCGTCGGCTGCAGCCGCGGCGGCGGCGGCCGCCGCCGCCGCCGCGGCCCAGAACTCGAGTTCGGGACCGGCGGGCAAACAAATCGAGGGACCGGAGGGTGGCAACCTCTTCATCTACCATTTGCCACAGGAGTTCAGCGACAACGACCTGGCATCAACCTTTCTGCCTTTCGGCAACGTCGTCTCTGCCAAAGTTTTCATCGACAAGCAGACCAACATGAGCAAATGTTTCGGTCAGTGTGACAAGCCGAGCTTCGTGCGCGCACCCGCTAGCGGATAATTGTCTTGTTACCGAAAAACAAAAAAGAAACAACAAGAAAAATCCCTGAAAACGACTTTTCTTTCTTTCTTTTTTCAGGTTTCGTATCGTACGACAACGCATCGAGCGCCCAAGCCGCGATTCAAGCGATGAATGGCTTCCAAATCGGCACGAAGCGACTCAAGGTTCAACTCAAGAGATCCAAAGAGGCGTCCAAACCGTACTAGCCGAAGACCACGAGCCTCGTTCGTAGGTAGATAGTCGAAAAGAATGAAGAAAAAAAAAGAATATATATATCACATGACAAAAACAAGACGCGCACCGTAAACCGGATCTCTTTAATCCGGTTTGTCTGTAAAAATTCGGTGCTTAGGTGACTAGTCCTCGAACTCTGACCGTATTTACGAGTCGGTTGTCCGTCAAATTGTTAAGTAGGATGATGTGCGCTACCTCCGGGGGTCGCTTTGCTCAAGGAACGTCGAACAACGACGCATTCGACTCTAGTCAAACAGTATTTCACTCGTGCCCGGTATAACTCCGCGATAAGACTTCCTAGTATATCACTGGTATAATTATAATTATTATCTTTTTTCGTATTTCCCTCGTTCGATTTCTTTTTTTCTTTTTTTTTCTTTTCTTTGTAGCGCGGTCGGTTACTCGGGACTCGTACAAAGTCACTCGTACCTCTTTCAACTAATTACTAAAACGGTAACAAGAGAATTTATTCTGGAGCCTGTGATATTACGCGAGAGCGGATCCAGGGACTGATGACTATTGCAGTCTCGTGAAGATTCGCGCTCGCGGTGTTCGAAAATAGGAGAATCACTTCCATCCGTTCACTCGCTTAATTTGATTCGTCTTTTCTTTATCTTCCGCTCTTTATACACATATATAACATAATCTATATATTTATATTTGTCCATCTTTCTCTCTCACCGCAAACTCCGTCCGTTTAATGATTCGCAATTTACTACTATATATTTACAATCATACCGATCTGCCACTATTCACTCTTATCGTCTCGTCGTGTTTAATTGATGTCATAGTTGAGTGTGATCGTTGAGCTTCCTCGAGAGCCCTCGCATTCATTCGGGGGGAGCGCTCGTGTTTTTTCTCTTTTCTTTTCTCTTTTTCTACACAGAAAAATATATTATTATTATCGTATCGATGAATATCACGTGCGATTGACGTTTATATATTGTTAACGATGCCGCCAAAGCTTTATTAGTATGATAGTATACTAACAAAAAACGCCGTGTGTTTATCTATTCAAATGAGGGAACGCTCAAAGTCCCATCGAAGTGACATCGCGATTTTGTCGATCAGCCTCTCCTTTATTTTTCAACATTTTCGGCATCACTTCATACGCGGCGGAGATACGATACATTTCGAAAGAAAAATATATGTAAATGAGAGGCTAATCGCGGGAATCTCTGAAACTCAAGTGAAATTCCCGAGGATCCGTTATCGTTATCGACAGGATCCTCGTGAATTCCGGCCGAGTACAGCGTTGCAACGCCGTGCCCGATCTTCGCTTATACGAAGCCAAGTCTTCAATTTTATAGAAAAAATAATTAATCATTCGTTGGGCAAATCGTCATCAGAGTTGGACAACGTCTTCACACGCATTGTTCCGTGCGTAATACCATTAAATACGCAATATTAGAATAACTCTTTGAGTATCGATGCAAAATTAACTTTTGTTAACATACACAATGTCTAAGAAGAAATAGATTTTCTCTGTAAATATTCGTATGATTCTCAGTATGCAACTTTAATGTAGTATTTCGAACACTTTTCGATTGGATAAAAATCGGAAAAAAATCAAGCACGTTGAAGGTGCTGAAAAGATTTATTTTGCACAATAATAATTTCAAAATGTTGTCAACAAATTAATGAAAAAATGGATTGTTCAACAATTTACCCGGCAACCCAACTTTTTTTTCTGATGAAAATTATTCATTAATTTGTTTCAGAATTTTGTCTACATTTTTTTAAATGCGCGTTTTTCGCCCTTCGTTTTTCTTGAAAAAACGGAATTTGAAAAATTCTACAACATTCTGACGAAATTCATACGTATTCAGAAAAATGAATGAATCATTTTTATCAGAAACAAAAGTTGGGTTACCGGGTAAATTATTGAACAATTCATTTTTACATTTATTTGTTTATAACATTTTGGAATTATTATTATGCAATATCAATCGCTTCGGTATCTTGAACGTGCTTGATTTTTTTCAGGCTTTCATCCCATCGAAAAACTAACGTTTGGCGGGACTGCACCGCTCGTACTACCTCAATTAAACTACGTTTACCTTGCTGCATTTGATGCACCCATTAACAACCTGCATTTCTTTGCGTAAAAACGTAGGAAACTAATATTTTATGTACCGCTTCACTGTGTATTCTCGTATTGCCATGACGCATCGTCAAACAATGCTCAACGACAGATTACAGCCAGTTTGGAAAATGTAAAAAAAAAAGAAAACGAGGAATATTCGAAGAATTTGCAACTCTGAATGTCGGTGCCTCGGGCACTGTGTAGCATCGCTGGGCTTCCCGTTTATTCCGGTGTGGTTGGTGACTAACCTGTCCGTGTGTTTGTTTGTGTGCCAGCAGGTGGCCTGTGACGTTGTGACCGTGTACTCTCGACCCGGAGTCGCCGTGCCATGTCTGTCTCAGTCAGTCAGTCACGACTCAATCGCTCTCGAACAGTCTCTGTGTGTTGTCGGTGCCTGTTGCAACTCAACATATATATATATTTATAAATATATATATGTATATAAACAGATATATATTTATATTTATATATATACATCGACCCGAGATCCCACACGATATCCGCCAATAAGTTTTTCCTCTCCCTTCCTCCCTCCCGCCCCACAAAATGTTACCCGGAAAATCTCCCAGTCACGATCACGTACTTCGCACAGAACCTACTTCGTACCGCGCTCTGTACAGCCCGACCATCCTCGGGCCCCTCGGCTCGCGCCATCGATTCCTCGAGAGACAAATCTCATTATCATTTTATCAATCGATTTCTGCCGATCACCGTGCGCAACATTTTCCCTCGTCGGAATTTTTTATAAACCGATTAACCGTTTTATCTCTTGTCCTGCTGGCGGCAAACTTGAGGAGAGAAAAGCGGCCGCGAGCGAAGCGGAAAGACTGGCGAATTTGTGGAACGCAACGAGCGGGGGGAAAACGAGAACGATCGGTGAATCGGATGTGTCGAGGAAACGATGGCGACGTCCGGAGCCTCGAGAACCAAAAATAACGATAGTAGAATCACGCGATGTAAAGTATATGAAGTAAAGTATAAAGAATATTTAGTTAACGAAAAAGAAGGGGTGTAAACCGAGTTAAGAGATAAGAGCCGTCGGCCGCGGCGTATTCTCGCGAATAAACAAAAGTAACGTTTATCCCGACGCCAACATTATCTGTGTGTATATATGTGTGCCCGTGCGTGTGTATATGTGTCTAAATAACCGTGCATACGCACGACTTGCTTGTGATTCGAGAGAAAAAAGATGTTTCGAGATCGATCGCGGAATGAGCTTTCGGGAATCAGCTCGTCGCCGTGAAATCGCACTCGAAGAGACTCAATCAACGTTGCCGTCGTCGTCAATAGCAATGAGCGTTGCGCGGGGGCGGGATATCTGTCGGGCGTGTACGCGTCGAGCAAACATATTAATATACATATATATATATATACACTTGTATGTATATATAGCATCTATTATTGTACGTGAGAAAAAGACGAAGACGGATAAAGAAATGAAAAAAGTAACAAAAATTAGATATATTAAACGTTGACTGAGAACATTTATTTTTATCGGATAGTTAGCGGGATTTTTCGCGGCGCCTCGGCTCGCGACACGTGCGTGTGTTTTAAATTGGCTTATCTTTTCATTTGCCCGTTTTGACAAAACGCGAGGCTATCGGTGCGCAACCGGTGCGAAAAATCGGATCGTCGACCTTGCGGCTCTCGCCGCAGTTGCCCCTCTCGGCCGTCCACCTCGCTCCCGGACGCGAACGGCGGACCGCGACGAAAAACTGCCAAGCCGTGAGTCGTATGCCAAAATTATACAAACGAGTAGAGACGGCGGCACGCGAGTCTATCGACTTTTTGTAAAGACTTTGTATAGGATTGTAAAATAACGTCGAACGGGGATTATCGCTACGGCGACCGAGAGTCGACGAAACGGGGGACGCTGACCGTAAGCTCGGCCAACTTAAAACCGATCCGCGAACATCGCTAAATGCAGCTGTATCGTTATTTCAATTAGTTCATTTCATTCACGCAGCTGGCGTCTTTTAACGCGGATCCTTGCGACAGATGCGTTCGCGACAAACGCTAAATATATTTTTGTGATTACTTGAAAAAAAAAAAAAAGAAAAAAAAAAGAATTACAAAAAGCACAAAATTTAAAATTACACAAATTCTCGATCGTAGCTTCTGTGTTCATGCAATGAGAAATCAAATTCTGAGAAGCGAGAATTGTCAGAAAAGGCGATTTATAGAAGATCGAGCGTCAACACTTTTTTTCGAGTAATTGAGAAAACATATTTCAGCCTGTACATTCGGTGCGCGACTATCATTGAACCGCCGCAGGTTCGCAATAACGAGTACGTTCCTTACTGTGTTCCTGACTCTCCGGAAAACTTCCCCCGTATATTTCTCTCTCTCTCTCTCTCTCTCTCTCTCTCTCTCTCTCTCTCTCTCTCTCACACACACACACACACACGCAAATACATAAAAACACACACAATCTCCGCCATCACTTCCTCAATCGCTTCCCCGATATCCCACCGACAATTGGTCGCCGCTCAAGAGAATAAAATATTTAAAAAACGTGGAACATCGTCGTCGTCGATCGTCTTCGTAAAGCCTTCAAGCCTTGGGAGAAAAACCGGCCATCGCCGGCTGCACGAAGGACGCCGCGCCGTGTTTTTGGAGCTCGCCCGATATTGTCGCATGCGCCAAAGCTCTTTTCCCCGGGAGTCTCAACGCAAATCAAACAAAACAACAAGAACAAAAATATGCCGAAAGCTCACGACTAAGCAAACCCGATCCACGCTTTATCTTTTGCTCATGACGATTTCTATTTTTTTTTTTTTTGTTCTCGTCTCATTTTTCACTGCGCGCGGCGATTGATCGACGCGCGATCATGACGAAAAAATTCTTGACTGACAAACAAACAAAACAAAAATTCTTTTCAACGCTTGTCAGCAATTTCGGCACAAGTAACAATTGCCTCCTGAATTTTGTGTACTCACGCGCGTTGATCATTACGTTAATCCCCTATTACGTTACCGTCTATGTATGTGTATGCGTATTTGTATGTATTGGAGCAAAGTTACGGAGCGCCGAGAGCGCGAGAGAGAGAGAGAGAGAGAGAGAGTGAAGCTCCGCCTTGGTGCGAGGAAGGCGAAAACCCTGGGAACCCTGCAAAGGCGACGGCGGGCTAAAGCCGCGGCTCTCGAGTTTTTTCAATTAATTTCGACCAGTGTCGCAAAGCTCCAAGGCAAGATTTACCAAAGACGTGTCTTAAATTATTAACCGATGTACTTACCAATGCAAAGCTACAATGACTAATAACCACGTTAAGCCAATTTTTTTTGTTAACACTTAACAGCAGTGAGTCGAGCGCACGCAAACACGACACATGAATTACAAAAGAAAATGAAAAAAAAAAGATCGAAAATATAACGCATACACTCACAAAAAACACACATGTACACACGTAAAAGTCGCATGAACGCAAAAAAATGGAGCCTAGTCATAACTATTCGTTACGGTGTTTACATCACTGTGTTCTATACCATCGTCATTCGTCATCATCGTCTTAAGCACGACCGTCATTACATATGACCATCGATACTACTTGTTCTATATGTGTAGTAGGCATCGGTATTTCATTGTCGCCTATTATTACTTTACGACTACTGGTACTATTATAATTATTCTTCTTATTATTATTAATATTATTAAACATGTCACCGCAAACTATCCACGTTAACTGTTGAATATTGTTATTATTCGTAGTAATGTTTTTACGAGAGTAATTATTTCGTGGCACCGGTTGCAAGAATTTATCATACAACGATATGCTTATTATTGTATAATTAATTACTACGTTTATTATTTTTATTATTATTATTATGAGGCTCAAGGGAGACGCGACGATGATAAGTTCTCCGAGCCTGTCGTCGTCGCTCGGTAGCTCTTAATATAATTTTTTTTGTTTTTTTTTCGTGACTCTACGATTCTCTTTGTATCACGGGAGAATATCGCGAGGAAGGAGAGTATCGTTCTCGGGCTCGGTTTCCTTTTTTTTCACAAATTCTGCGAGGGCTTTGCTTTTTTAGGTAATTATTTTCTCTCAAATGTACTTAAAACACGATGCGAAGGTTCTTACGATTTGTAACGAAACGAAATCGATATTGACTGCACGATGGTGTTTTGGCGAACATTTTATCGAAGCGGAGGCGTACCGTCGTTTATCATGACAGTCTCACAAGTGTATGCGGACCGATGCTGATTGTTCGGACAACTGCATGACAGACGACGAGCGACGCTTACGAAAAGAGGATGTCGTCGCGCAATGACATCGTGATAGCTAGCCATGCCTGCGTCGAACCGTCGTCACTACTGTCACTACTACAACCTAGCATTATTAGCTTATCAATGTAATCGGTGCGATTATGTTAGTAACTACATGTTTATTTTTATTCTGATTACTATCAGCGTTATAACCGTTCGATACAACAAGCGCTGCACCTTACCACTTAGTCGGGTCGATTTGTCTCAACCCCCTGTTACGAAAGATTTATTTCTTTTTTTTCTCGCCTCATGTTATCATCGTCGTTCTGCTTTTATTTCAATTATTTTCTTTTTTTTTCGTCAAACACGTTTATATAGTGTATATTTTTTTCGTTTAATCTCGCCGAAAATTGTTATCTGTACGGCCGGAAAGACGCTGGACTCGTGGATTGTGCCATTAAGGACGAGACGAGGCTTCGAAGCACCGATGCAAACCGACTTCGATGCCAGTTGTAGAGTTTAAGCTGAACCAAAGTATGTTATCAAGTTCACGGGCGATATTATAAGAGATTATACGTATACGCCTTGTGCTATCGTCGTGTAATCTCGTCGGCCGTGCTCGACCCTCGCCTCGTCCACAGAAGAGAATCCAGCGCATCTCCGGAAACTTGCGGCGATCTTATCAATGAATATGTTAAGAAATAACGCCAAGTTCGCATTTTTTTCGTTTTTTTTTGTATTTTCTTTTTTTTTCGCCAGATCGGCAGGGCAACGCTGTATTGTTTATGCAATTTTTTTCATAAACCGGCACACTACACATGTCCGTGTGTATGTATATATAGGTATATACATATATTACTTTGGGCATTACACTTATTACTCTGTATATGTCTGTATGTATGTATATGTGTAGGTATATATGTATACGACTATGTACGTGCCAGCAATTTGATGTGAACGTTTTCAGTTTATTTCTTTTTGTTTTTTTCTTTTTTTTTTTCTTTTTCTTTCTTTTCATTCTTTATTTCATACACGCGCGTTGTGTGCCACGAAGCGAATCCGTTTGTTTTACTCGCACGAGGGAGAGATCGCGTACGTCGAAACGTCGTTTATATTGAAAATATATACAATGCGTGTAACGTCTATCGAGGGCAGCTCGATCGGCATATGACGTATGTGAAATAACAATATACACATATTTATTTTGTTGGTTTAATTTATTTTCATTGTTTTTGTCCTCGTACCTCCGCCCTCTCGAGCGTTTCCAATCCACCAGTCTCACCGTTTCTTTCTTTCTCCTTCACTTCTTTCGTATTCATATCTCTTTTCGTTTATACAATTCCACGGTAACACTTGGAGCATGTAGAAGCGAGCGAGCTTCGATGAACGACTTTAAGACAAGACTCCATTTTCAGTCGGTTGAAACCAGAGTCGTGCGCGTATCGATATCGATATCGATAAAACGGAAAAACACAGGGCAATCTGTACTTATGTGTGTACGAGAATTACCCTGGGTAACAAATTATTTTTCAAATTATTTTAAAAAATTTAAAAAATGGGCGACTGCGCTGTCGATTTTTCGGTGAATAACCAGGACTTTGAGTGTAGGCAAAATTGCAGAACAAGCACGACGGTTGTACACGACAACTCGGTGATCCGCTTTGCTTGAATCTCCCGTGGACGGAAACTTTCATACCGACAATTCCAAGGTTCCATCGGACGGAGCGAAATAGCATTTTTAACGACGAATTTTTACTTGTGTCTCGCGAGGAGAGTGAAGAAAAAAAAACAATACAAAGCAAATCGCCGGGTATCGATGTGCCATTTATTTCTTTGGTGAACGCCATAGGCCGATCGTATTGACCCACATGTTTAAGTATTCACATTGGCATATAGATAAAGTAACAATTAAAATAGTATAATGTATGTCACAACTAAGAGTCACGGTGTCTAAATAGTTACGATTTAGATTTTTTATATTTGCGTGCGAGGGTGTAGACGTGTGATATATAAGATATATATATATATATATAAATATTAAATGAATAAAAAAAAACAAACCATGCGTGTGTGAGCGCACTGCGCTGTAGTTAGTTGGGCAAGTTAATAAATCGTATTTTGGAAATAAAAATGATCTCGGCTCTTTGTATAACTCCCAACTCCCTTTCCTTATCTATATCAACATTTTACGCGACGTTAACTCCGTGAGTATAAAGTTGATTAACTAACAAAAAAGTGGCTTATGTTCATGTGGCTACAAAACGCACAGGAACCGCAAAAAGTCTACCGGTCAACGGTTAAACTATTGAAAAAACGAGCCTGAACGAGTATCATATCGAATCTTAACAAATATTACGATACAGTAGAACCCCGATTAACCGGAATGCTCGGGACCGAAGAATTCTCGGATGATCGAAATCCCGGATGTAACTTTATTTTGACTCGTTGCAATGAGATTTGGTACAAGTTACATTTAATTATTGAATAGTATAAACAACAAGTATATAAAGCTTTTAGTGTTTTTTTTAATAACGTTAAGTGACCCAGGCTCTTATTTTTTCAAAGTACTCAATGACTTTTATTTGTTTCTTCCAATTTCTTCGCTTCTCGTGATGCCCGGTTCATCTACTTCCCGTTTAATTGGCTTCCCGGTTAATCCGGGTTTTACTGTACTTTCATATTTCTACGTGGTCGCGCGGGCTTGCCGTCATTTGACCGGAAATCAAGATTGCCGAACGGACCAAACGCCTCAAAATATAAATGCCGATTGAGCGTTCACCCGAATAACCAAAAACCCGACAAGTCGTAATGCCGAAATGTTAATTAGCCGAATGGCGAAAACGCCGAAATGCGGGATTGCCGAACGGATGAAAATACTGAATTTCATTTCAGCCAAATGATAATGTTCCCCAGTGCTCCATTTGCTCGAATGTATCGAACACTCGAAAGTCCGTTCGAAAGGCATTTTGCCCGAATATGTTTTTCACCTAACAAGAGCTCTTCATTACCGATACATGATACTAAGTCTGTCGATATCTGGGGTGGGATCCTGAGTTAACGATAACGATACGGTAAGGCCTCGCCGGCCAATCATGGATCAAGCACAAAGGAATGCAGCCAATCACGAATCAGCATTCCTTTGTGCTTGATCCATGATTGGTCGGCGAGGCCTTACCGTATCGTTACCGTTAACTCAGGATCCCACCCCTGTAGTCGCCTCGTCCTGAGATATATAACGTTTTAAAAAGGAAAACCCGTTAAAAATCCTTACTAAAGTAAAAAATGTCCGCTTTATACGGTGTGTAGTGTTTTTAAAGAGAAAACCGTGAAAATTCCTTACTAAATCGCGGAACATTTCCGCCAAGTGACAACAATTTTGTGTGATTTTAATGAAAAAATAAAAAAATAAAAAAATAAAAAATAAAAGTTATGTTTGCGTGACGCTAGACACGATGGTATTTTTTTGGCAAAGACATTTTTTCGTAATTCCCGTATTCGTCGGGTAAGGTGGTAGCGTGCCGATCGCGACGTTGGAATGCCCGACAAGATCACCTGGCAAGTGTCAACCGAATGCCCGAGTCCCTTACGACCGAGTAGAGCGTTAAAAAAACGCAATGTGATTTACTGACCGAGCTTCCGTAACGTTAATCGCCGCGCTGTCGTTCTAATAAACCAGTTGAACTGTGATAAATCAGATATTGAAATATTAACCTCGATTGTGTTGTCGAACGTAACCTCAAGACGAATCGTGTTTTCGTAGTGTTTGAACAAGTCGCGAACAAGACGACGAGATGGCGCACAAATATGACAATTATTATCACAACGAGTATCACAAGAATCACGAGATGCAGGAGAATTTGAAGTATCAGAGGAAATACCGAAAACTGAAGAGGATAGTGAAAAACACGGTGTTCGTAAGTCGTCGGGCTTTTCTGTGATTGGCCGGCGACGATTCGGCGGATTTTAACACTGATTATTCCAGGAAAACGCAGCTCTGTGCGATCAGGTGGCTCAGATGCAGGAAAATCTTGTGACGGTGAAAGAGGAAAGACTTTTTCTCCTGAGAAAATTGTGTCAACAGCAGGGTGAAGTCGATCCAGCGGCTATGCTCGCTAAAGCTCAGCAGAATAATCTGCCAGTACAGTCGATCGGTATCGAAGGTGTAACACCCAAGAAGAGCGTAAAAAAACGTAATTCCATTGACGGCGCGAGTGCTGGGGAAATTGGTGAGCTTCTCCGTCATTGGAATATTATTGACACCTCGGATGAAAATTCAAAGATCCAACATAGATCAATTCTCTCGCTTCCCATCCTGGCAGCTTCATGATTTGCCAAAATTAACGCATTCTTGATTATTCATTTTTTTGCCAAGGAAAATTGGGAAACTTTGGAGAGATTTTGTTGCGTTTCCGGTGGTTATTTATCAGTTCCGTTGAGGTAGTCCTTGCGCGGAATATTCATTCCGCATACATTCAGGGAATACGAGAGAGAATTGCAAATACTTCTCGATGGTATAAAAATCTGAAAAGTGTATGCACATTAAAGATACTGAAAAGATTAATTTTGCATAATAATAGTTCAAAAATGTTATTAACAAATTGATGAAAAAAAATCATTGTTTAACAAATTTTTATGAGTCATCTTTTTTGTCAATGAAAATGTTTCGTTCGTTTTTCCGAATACATACTAATTTTTCTCAGATTTTAGAGTTCACTTTGAACTTTCACATATGTTCCCCATAAAAACACACACAAAATTCAAAGTAAACGCTAAAATCTGAAAAAATTAATACATATTCAGAAAAACCAGGAATCATTTTCATGAAAAAAAAAATCTGCGTCATCGAAACATTTGCTAAACAATTTTATCTTTCATAAATTTATTAACAACATTTTTGAATTATTATTATGCAAAATTAATCTTTTCAGTACCTTTAATGCGCATGATTTTTTACCAGATTTTTAAACCATTGAGAAGTGTTTGCAATTGTCTCGCATATTCCTCGAATTTATGCGAAATGAATATTAATTTCTTAGTAATATTTTGATATTATTATAATGCACAATCAATCTTGTAGCACATTCCATATGCCTAATTTCTCTCAGATTTTTATGTTATTAAGTGTTGAAAATTTTCTTGGAAACCCCAGTTCAGCCGGAGTGTATCGAGCCGACTACCTAAGAACATCCACGTGAAAAATGTCAGAATGTTGCAATCTATGCAATCCTCCCTCTTTTAAAATGTTCATGAGTAACGGAAAGCATTGTTAGCGATCTATTCGAGCTGTGATTGGTTGCCAGGAAAGTCCGTTGTAAACTAAATCAGTTTGATGTGAAATTTGACGACAGGCGCGGCAGCGCCCGTAACATTTCATAAGAGTTGCGCGGTAGCGCAAAAATGTCTCAGACACGTGTGATTAGTCCAGTAATATCCATAATAATGCTATTTCGTCGGTAATGTAGAAACTAAGTGACTGAAAAACATGACTTGATGCGTTGAACAATTGTAGGTGTGAAAGCGAAGCCAAAGAGAAGCAGCAAAACGATGAAAAGAGTGGTACAATTGATACCGCTCGATATACACGGGAGGCCGATATTCCCGATAGCCTTGGGCGATCTCACGGTGTATTCTTTGGGCGAAGTTGTGGCCGACAGAGTCGCCTATCACACCGAGGACCTCATCTATCCAGTAGGTTTCTGTAGCACAAGAATATACGCGAGTTTGAAGGACGCCCGCACGAAGAGTCTCTATACCTGCAAGATTTTGGATGGCGGTACCAAGCCTCGCTTCGAAATCGTGTCGGACAGCGATTTAGATCAACCCTTGGTTGGGTCCAGTCCGGACGAGTGTCACTCACGATTGCTGGCAGCTATCTCACCGAATCTGTGCAGCATTGCACCGAAAGGTGCTCACTTCTTCGGGATCTCGCATCCGACGATACAGAACCTCATACAAAGCTCGCCTGGTACTCGCAAACTCGCCTTGTACAAACAGCAACGTTTCGAGGTATATTATAATACTACTTTACGACATTGGCGCGATCAAACTTTTTCTCACGAGCGTTGCAATAACACCATTTAAAAAAACGTTTATCGCAGGAGTATCTTACGAAATTTTATTTCACAAGGTGTGAAAGTGGGGATTTGTGCACGCGTAGCATGTGCAAAACCGCGTTTCTCGCACCGAGCGAAATAAAGTATTGAATAGGGTGTCAAAAAACAACAAAATTGTTATTATTTTTTTTTACTACAAAAGTGTATGCTCTGACCTCAATATACACGTTCTATACCCTAAACACGACAAACATTATTTGCCGTGTTTACGGTAATAAAAACAAAACAAAAATTATTTCAGGTTCGTTGCAATAAAAGACCTCGATTGAGACATCTCTAAATATTATTTGTCAGCGAATTCCTTTGACTCAATTGATTGTTAGGTCATCTTCTCGAGCTCAAGCCATGAAGACCAAAAAAAGCGCGACAGTACGCAGATAGAAACTGAAATTAAGAGAAGATAAAAATAATGAAAAATTGAGAATTTTTCTTCTTAATTTCCGCTTCTATCTGGGCGTTTCTGTCTATAAAAAAATAACATAGATAATCTTTTTTTTTCTTTTTTTTTCTTTTGACACACCCTAGTATTGCACCTACCTACCGTTTTTCGTTTTCAATGATAATTACGAGAATAATATATTCAATGTCAATTGTCAATTGGTTCTACAATGGCGATGCGTCTCAATGCCGTTCTGGTTTGTTTTTACGCTACAATGATTGTCTGAATTTTGTTTTAAGGTAAGCAAAAATCAATCAGCGGAGCGGGGGACAAGCCCGATGCCGGAGGAAGAGATGGATCCCGGAATCAGTTTCGTCGCGCTCCACAGATCTTTCAGCTTGTCTTCCAATTATGGCATCAAAGAAGAGCCATCGGAGCACGATCTTCGAGCGCTTCAAGACTTACTTTCATAAGTATTCGATATCTCACGGGACACAAATATATATATATATATATTTTAATATTCACAAAACAACGAAAATAAATTAATTTGCCTCTTAATGTCCTCACTCTACTCACTACCCTTCCAAGGTGCTCCTTAATATGATTATAATATAATGTGAAACTGTTCAATACAGGCAAGAAATATTAATTTCCCATAAAACTTGATGGTTATCCTATTGAAAAAATGGAGAAACCCTGTTAATGCATAGTGAAAATAATGGAGGACTGTGCTTGTTCATTTTTCGCACGATTTCTCCCAGAATTTAATTAAAAATGGTTTTTTCTTTCGGCTATTCAAAAGGTCAGTTTGGTGTCCAATTAAAAAAATTTGATAAGATCAGACACGGTAGCACTCGTAACCTTTTAAAGCTTTATAAGAGCGCAGCGGCGCAAAATTGTTTAGCCTATTATAGGTGATATTCTGAAGAAAAAAAAAATATATATATATATTTATATATAGAAAAATAAATAAATAAAAAACATCCGAGGCCGATTTTGGCGATTTTCGGTCCGAAGCCGGATCTATGATTTCTGACAAAAAAAAAGTCGCCAACATTTTTTTTCACATTCGATTAAAAAAGGTTAACCAGTATTTTCGGGGGTAGAATATACGACTTGGGGACGATGGTATAGGTTAAAAGTTAATATTTTGAAGAAAAAAAATCTGAGGTCGATTTTGGCGAAAAAAATGCAGACACGCGAGCCAGCGCGTGTGATTACTCTAGTGTAATTCTTAAAGTAATGGGGACTTACAACACTGGTTTCCACAAAAGAGGGGTCGGTCCGCCTATCGAATATTACTTCATGACGAAAAATGCTTTATTGTAAAAAATGTAAACAATCAGGGAGCAGCTCAATCAGGATCAACGTCGCACAATGTGAACTGTTAAAGAGAGCTCGTTTATGCACAGCGATGAATTTCTCCTCCGACCCGCTTTTTCTTTAATTCGTAATTTGTGTAAAAAGCATTAGCATAGAAAAACATTCACTACCATTACAGTTGTATTTACAATATCTCTGTGCCGCTATATTATATGTATAATATATGCATATATACATATATATTAATATATCTAATGTACCTTTAGCTAGGCGAGCCGGATGCTACCCTCAAAACGTTTTTTTCCTATTAAAGTTAGGCATAAAATAATATACAATATCGATGTCTAATCACTTAGCATCGTTAATTCGAAGGCCAACATTGCTATCGGAATTCTTCGTTTGAAATCACATTGTTTAACCGACACGATTGTCTTACGAGTTATCAAAAAATAAGGTTCCTGGCTTGAGGTATTGAATAAGGTCACAGCCTTATTCAATTACTTCATTTCCCGATGGATATGCACTATTTACGTTATCGTGCTCGTCTGTCTCGAGCGACTTATCCCTATTTTTCGTTGAACGATAGTTTTACAAATGCCTCGTTTGGATTCAAATATTAGTTTATGTCTCCACGTTTATGAATGTCCATTTACCAATTGAGCGAGAGAATGTTATGAGATGTTGTATAGTTAAATCAATCTCGAGCATAACAAAGTTCGATGGTCGCGGGGATCCGAGTTTCTAAATATTCTTCTCCTTAAAGTAATTTATTTATTTACACAATTAATGAACTGAAACTGCGGATCATGAGTTCCTTGAATACGCGACACAGTCCACGTAAGATTAATAAATTCCATCGCTGGATAAAAAAAGACACGCACAAAAACTCCACGGTTGTAAACTGAAATTTCAATCAACGAGATGTTGGAACGCAATTGGTCGATATTTCGGCTCGCAAACGTTCGATAGGGATAAATCGCTCACCTATTAACTCGGTAGGCTTAAGTTTAAGCGTAAGTGACACGGTTGACTAGTCGATCTTCAGTGTAAGTGTATTCACGAAATAAAAAAAAAAAATAAAAAAAAATAAAAAACAAGGAATAACGAAATTGGACGTTGGCAGTAATGACACTGAGGCGAGACGTTGCGGCTTTTACTATACAACGTACATGATTTTCTTCGATAGCAGCCTTTGACAATATACAAAAAAGTCCATTACTCGCGCAGCTTTAAACAATCCCCGTGAATAAGCGATAACGCAAGTCGGAAACAAGTTGCCCGCGATATTATCACGACAAAATGAGTCGTGAGGTAAAAAGCTTCGATCGATCACATTATCACTCGCCTAATTGTAAAAATTATCACCTTCGCACAATCATCGAGATGCATAAGATTATGCGCGTAATTGTATTACTTTATACATCGGCTGACTATCTCAGTAGAAGATATGTACAATCTACGTGCGTTCGACGAGAGGTCAGCTTCCCGAGGCTGACGCGCCTCGAGAACCGTATTTCAATTGAGGCTATGGGGCGCGAACGGGCGTTTCACGGATCCCCGCGGACAAATCAACACACTCCGTGTTCGGTATAATTGCGCGGCAATAACTAACTTCGTATGTCGTTCGTAAGCGTTTCGTTGTCGCTAGTCTTGGTAGCTGCGACGTCGGGACGTCACCGTCTCGTCGCCGGTCCGATGGTCTTGTTGAAAAGCGCATTTGCTATTGCGATTACCGGCGAAAAGAGTTTCAACGGGCAGTCACTGGAAAGGAAAATTCGATTATTTACAGGATGCCAAATGTTATGTAAATCGACTAGCAGGTTATTGTGGCTCGCGAAAATAAAGAAAAATTAACATTTTTGATGGAAAAATTTTGTTTGCAATTTTTGTTGTCGAGAATTTCCCAACATTTTCTATCGCTGGGGACGCCTGGTACCGAGACGTTCGGCGACGGGACGCCTGGCATCGCGGGACGCACAGCGTCGGATTGGGACAAACAGACAAACAAACAAACAAGTTTCGAAAAAATATATATATAAGATTTGTATGAATTCTCGGTGAACGTAATTTGGAATCTAGTTTCGAAGATGCGCCTACATGTTCTTGTAAGGAAAAAATAGGGTCGTTGCGAAACCTACCAAACTCCTGTAACTGGTTCCGCCTCGTTTCCGCTGACAATAAAAAGTGGAAAGAGAATGGAGAACACGCAGCCGCTGAAAAACGAATGGAATTTGCGACGAGCGTTAATTCGTCAAGTCCGGAAGAAAATGAAAAGTAAAAACATGACTCACCTTATGACGTACGAATTTGGCAGCTGTGTGAGCACCGCAAGCGGCAGGCCAAATCCGACGAAGTACGGCCAATTACCCTCGATAAATGTGAGCCTTCTGTGCAACTCCCATCCCATGTTGAACCACTTGTACTCAAAAGCGTAAAGCGCGTAGAGAAAGCACATGTGAATGAGCTCCAGGGCTTCGCCTATCGGAGGTAACGGTATCCTTGACACCAGCATTCCCTGGCCGAGAAAGAGAGCCTGAACGAGAACGCTGAAGAGCGTATCGGCCACGAGTTTGCTCACACTCGATAGCAACAAAGGTCTGCCCTGCCTATACCTGTACGCGCTGTCCGCTATGTCCTGAATTCCGTCGAATAAATCTATCAAATTACTCGAAACCAAAAACCTATTGCGGTAAACTGGTCCATTTATTTTCTATTCGAAGAATGCAACATTTTTATCGCAAAAGTTGTACGTTTCCCGATTTTGCACACAACCAAGGATTATTATTATGAACATTACATATATTATTATATATATATTGAGAATCATTCTTTACGGAATGCTCCAATTATTTTCAAGCTCATGAATAAAATTCATTTTAAGACAAACAGATGTGATAAATTGGTTTTACAAAGAGAATAAGCCAAGTAATTTACATTGGCAATGAACAATCCCAAAGATAAATAACGTGAAAAACGATCGAAATAATTGCGTGGACTCGTAGGTATATTTGAATTACTTTCTTATCAGCCGCAGCTAATAGAAAATTGTAACATTGGCGAATTCTCAAGTTTTCTCGTACCTGAAACCACAAACTGTTGACTATTCGGCTGAGCAAGAACAGCGGCAGCACCCAGACGGTGCCAAAAGTGAGAGACAGGAATGGCTTTGTCCATGACCAAACGGTGAGTCCCATCCCGGGCGAGTGGCCGAATATAATGGTAAGCAGATACTTGAGGAATGGCAAGAGTCCGCATTCAAAGATCAATATACTAGCCCAAAAGACTCCTCCGTTAAGCGCGCAACATTGTATTGTTCGCTTCAAAATTTTTGATTGTCTGCAACAAAGTAAAAGAAAATCAGTCTTGACTTCCTCGGTGCGGTAGTGAAGACAGTGGGATGTATTATGCATGTTTCGCGAGCGTAAAACCCCTATTTTCACACATGGTGAAGTAAAATTTTGTACGATCCCAATGGAAAACCTTTTTCTCGGTTTGTCTTCGACTCGTGCTGCAAACTCACACGAGCGGAGAAAAAGTTTTTCCACCCTCGTGTCGTAATACTCAATTTCCCTTGAATAACGTCGAAATACACACCGATGTTCCTTGGAGGGTTTTACTGGACTTTGGTTAGCCCCACCTGCGTCTCTTCTGCGAAGTTCGCTCCTGGCTGGTGAATTTCGTACTATCCTCTCGTTGATTCGCTTGTCCATGTAAAAAAGTACTACGGCGCCTTTGAGACTGTCCGCGAAGCCGCGACACACGGCTCGCACTATGCCCTAAAACAAAACGAGTGTCAACACCATTCGAATGACGAGGTTAAGGAAAACACGAGACCAGCTGACGTGCTCGAAATTTTACGGCCAATTAACGAAACGCAAACTCACTGTCGCGTTATCCATAATTTTCCAAAGTTTTTTCCTTCTTTCTCTTTCGCACGATCACGACCGCGATTATATCCTTTGTGTCGTTAAATAAACGGTGCGACGACCGTTGACTCGACACCGTCTCGTTCGCTCCGAAAGGGAGCCGAGCGACGAGCTTTTCCGCTTCGTGGCCTTTTCTTTTATCGCGAAAATCGTCTATTACGCGTCGGAGGTTGGCAGTTGCCGTATCTCACGAAATGCCAACTCGGGGTCAACACAACGACGGCTCGGCCAGTGTAGTCAAGCTGATCGTAGAGAAAAACTCGGTTACTGCACGCGGCTTCGCCGTCGCCGCCGCCGTCGCCGCCGCCGCGACAAAACACGTGCAGTAACCGAGCACCCACTGTACACCACAACGATTCTACCGTGGAGATGCGAGGTCCATTTTCTGTCGGTCATTTCACCGTCACAAGACCGTCAAATGATCGTCAAATGACGCGTAAAGAATGACCGATTATTTGAAACTGCCGAATATTCCGCGTGTTTTCTTTTTGTTAGTTTGAGATTGTTGGTTAGTTGATGATTGATAGCTGCGTAACAATTTCAGGAAATCATAAAAAATTAGTCTAAATGTTCAGTAAATGTTCGGCAAATCGGCCGATCTGCGCATTAATATAAAAATCACGATTTGTAATGTTTAACTTCAATATTGATTTGCATATTTGAGTTCAACGTGAAAAATTTGTGACAAAATTTGTGGCCAAAAAGTAAAAGACCGTAATTTCGCAATTAAACGGGTGTTTTGATCCAATTTCCCTAGCAGTTCGAACAACCGAATTTCAACGGTACTTCCGGGTTGATCCGAGACGCAAAACCAACCATCATTTTTGTCAATCCGACCCAAAAACCAACCAAGCTTTCACCGGGTTGAAAATACGGTTATTTTTTTAATTTTACGGTTGTTTTCACGGTTGTTCGATCTGCTAGGGTTGGACCGTCACAAGACGCTTCTCGAAATGAGCGTTATTTTTACTTCGACAAAAGGGGCAAAAAAGAATGACGTCAAATGACGGTAATTTTTTGGTCGTTTGACCAATTCAAAGAATGACCGTCATTTCGCATCTCTAATCGTCGATATCGTTGACGAGAGGCACATTACATGCCAGGAAAAATAAAATTGTTACATAATTCAGAATCAAAAGAGGAATGTGATGTAAAACGGGTGACTGCCATGGACCCTAGAAATCAAAATCTCGCAATAAAAATCCCAAAATGGCAGTCACCCGAAAAATTATTTATCGTCTACTGATAAAGGAGGAATTATTTTTTATTCACAGATATACATGACATTCAAATCCCAAATATGGCAGAAACGTGGAATGCGTATTACTCACACGTTGAGTAATACATAGTGCTGCACATGCTCAAGTTTCGGCGTCCAAAAAATCAAGAATTAACTGGAAAATTTTCGGCAGTTTTGGATGTAAATATATAGAACTTGTTATAATAAAGATACATATAGCTAGAACGCTACGTTGAAGTTGATAATTTGTTTGCCGTATAGTTTGGTAAAAATGCTGCCGGACGAAATGTGGGAGGAAATTCTAAAATTTGTGGACGTTCTTGATCTCGTTCGGCTAAAGAGAGTCTCCAAGTACTGGCACGAAATGATCACGCGAGTTATCGAGGTAAGCGTAGCACATAAATTAGTGATGGAGGTTATGCTACCGCGGCGTGTGGTGTTGTGTTTACACACTCGCATCTGCAGATGTTTTCTGCCGTACGTGGCAATAAGATTTCTACCTTATCGACATGTTGCGCAATTGACAGTATTACGCACAATTGGCGCGAAATGTATATGTCGATCGATGGGCATATACAGCGATATTCGCGAATAAACTACACCGCACAGTAAAACCAATGTTGTAAAACAGAAGCGATGAAAAGAAATTGTCAAATCTTAGTCGCTCTGCTCTTTACTCAGTCGGTATCAAAAGCTGCAAGCAATTCTTATATCGCATGTAGCTATTTGCGTAGCTTATAAAAGGTTCTATAAGAAATAATAGCGACGTTTTCTACCTTAAAAAAAAAAAAAAAATTCGTTAAAAACAAAATCCACATAAACTTCAGCCTTTGGCATTAATGTAAAAAAATTATTAAAAGATCGCAACAAGTATTATTAGTAGTAGTAACATATGGCTAATTTAAAAAAATATCCGCGAGAGATGGAAAAAGTAGTCGCGTCGACAGAAAACGTTGCATGCATGCTCGACATTTCGGAAAAAAAAGCGAATGATTATAGTGGACGTTAAAATGAATCCCGCATTACACGATGCTTCGATTTGATTGAAAACACCAACCGTTGTTAAATGGCTTCGATTATAAAAGAATAACTGATGGCAAGGACATTAAAAGGCACGAAGTATATAAAACGGACAAAACAAATGTTGCGAAATGTTGTCCCTACTAATTTGTTATGTCTTCGGCAGAGAAATTGTAAATGGTACGAAAAATGCGTAAAAGAAGTGCCGCAAGTAACGTGGAGCTCGATACTCGAGCACAACACCGATCCGGAAATATGCTGCGATGACTTTCACAGATCGAAAATGCATTCGAAAATATGGATCTCGCTGTGTAAATCGTGGATTGGATGGAACAACTTGACAAAAAGAAGCTCGTCCACGCAAACAATTGAAATTTTCCGCGAGAATGAAGACAACGACATCAGTTGTGTTGACGCAAAAAGTAATTGTCCAAATTTCGTTTCCAAGCGAACCCTAACGAATGTTTTAACGAACGAACTAGCAACGATTTACACGAGACCATTAGCGAACTCAAACTGTTTTAACGGTGTTTCGTTTAATCGGCAGGTAATATAATCGGTATTGGAACAGGTTCGGACAACCGCATTATCTTCTACGACATCTCGAAGTTCCCTGGCGACCCGATTTTCGAAGCGAATCATGGGTCGTACGTTGTTGGCATTGATTTGGGACGAGTAGGTCAGGTCTTCGCATACTTTTGCATCTTCCACGCTTTAGTAATTAAGAAACAAACAGAAAATGCATATCGAAATAAAACTGTTTTCTAAATGTACAACTGGAATTTATGTTTCATTATTTTAGATGGCGATACCATAGCTGCTTCGAATTCCTGTATGGGCGTAACCGACTTACAATACTGGAATTTGCGCACGAAGGAGCGAATACATCGATACGTATCTCGCAAATACAGGAACTGCATAAGGTTCGCGACTAATCTTCTTCAGGCGGCGTAAAACATTTTGCGTTCGGTAACTCGACGGTTTTTCATTTCTTTGTCTAGCGCTAGCTTCGAATATTGTCATATGGTGGAACACGAAATGGATGATGACAATGTCCCATACTACTTCTTGAAGGTCGAACGTATGGGTTCTGGAATAGACTTGCGATCGGTTCACGCGTCAATTACGAAACACGGTTTCATAAATACCATCTGTGCTGACGGAAGTAAAGTAAGCAGCCCGCTTTTGTTCATTCATTTTTGTCATTTATGTACAAACAACTTCAATATGAAACATTCGTTTTTCGCAATTCTATGGCGACTGTTCACATTTATCAGTTTAAGGTAGTACGAGCTGCACAGAGCGTACGAGCACTTTTCCATGGGATAAAAAACTGAGAAAAATCAAACCCGTTGAAGGTGCTGAACGGATTCATTTTGCGTAATAATAATAATTTCAAAATGTTATTAACAACTTAATGAAAAAAGTGAATTGTTCAACAATTTACCCGGCAACCCAACTCTTTTTTCTGATGAAAAATATTCATTCATTTTTCTGAATACGCATGAATTTTTTCAGAATTTTGTCTATATTTTTTTAAATGCGTTTGTCGCCCCTCATTTTTCTTGAAAAAACGCAATTTTGAAAAATTAAACAAAATTCTGAAAAAATGCATACGTATTCAGAAAACTGAATGAATAATTTTCATTTGAAAAAAAAAAAAAAATTGGCTTATCGGGTAAATTGTTGAACAATTCATCTTTACATTTATTTGTTAATGACATTTTGGAATTAATATTATGCAATATCAATCTTTTCGGTACCTTCAATGAGCTTAATTTTTTCATATTTTTATCCTATTGAGAAGCGTTCGAAATTAACATCCTCTTGGTGTGTTGAGAACCAACGATAACATGAATTTGTGTGTTGCCAGATGATACTGTTGATATCAGATTATGAACTTCCAATTGTGAGAGTGTATACATGCGAAGCGAATGATGATTTAAAAGTGGTATACACAATACACAAGGATGAGCTGCCGGATGGACCTTATCGTACTCTCCTGCTTCTAAAGCCTTGCGGCGTCGTCACTTACATCGCTACATGTAAGTCCCACCGTGATTCTTCAAGCTTTATTGTATGCCAATTCTATTTTCGGAGCAAATATTGTTTTTGAGGGCTTGAAAGGATAAAAAAAACATGTTTTGCTAAAAATAATTCGTTATATTGTTTACAGACGAAGGGACAAAATTCGGTTTCTCCGTTAACGGCAGAAAATGGAAGCAATACGATGTCGAGCGGGATCTTGGTCTCAGTTGCGGAGTGAAATGCATATGGTACCACGTTGGGAATTTGTTATTGGGATTGACGTCAGGTCAGCAGAGTAACGACTTAATAAATATTTGTAAAGTTGGCAGTTCAGTGTAGTCTTCAATTCTCCTCTCTAGGCGACGTACTTATAATATCTGTACGGGACGTTGACGGTTTGGAGAAATTGGACCTGAAAGCAATGCGAAGCACAATGTTGAAACTGGATTCTCGGCCCATTAACACTCTCAAATTAACGGAATGCGGTTCACATCAGTATTTAGTCGCAGTAAGCGACAAAAAAATACATCTTGTGAAATTTAATTGATGTAAAGCTGTTTGTTGTACATTTAAAGCTATGTCTTTAGATAGCTTTAAATTCTGTCTGTTGATCATTAAGCTTCTAGGCTGTGAAGGTAAAACAGATTCCACAAAATACAGTAGGAATTATATATATTTATGGCATAAATTGTACTTAAGTTGCAGAAATTACGTATTTTTTCGAAAAAGCATTGTTTTACATTATTTCCGTGGAAGAGAAAGATATTCCGTATATATATAGATGTGTTACATTGTTGTATAAAAATTCGAATGAACAAAATAAAGTTTAACACTTGTACAAGTTTCATATATTTTTAATGTAACATGCACACTAGTTGTTTTATTATCGTATGCGACTTTATGTAATGTTAGAAATTCTAAAACGAAGATTTCTTTAAAGTATTACTTTCACTGAGAAATGTCAATGTCAAGCTTTGTCTGCCGCCAAATATGAAGCGTAACTTTCGTAGTTGTAGAAAATTTACTCAACATCACTGGTAAAAACGCGACGTTATTCAGAGATGCACGCCGCTTAGACGCTAAATTTGGGGCCTCGTACAATATGTACATATACGTACATATTTATTTAAGAATAACATCTACCTTATCAACTTAAAAATGAACAAACAGGCAAAGAAAATATAACTTATTGCCTAATTAGCACTGAACCTAATTTGGTACTCGGGGGGTCTTTGATGTCATTGATTACGAATCCAAATTCAACATTCAGGAATTCAATATGGCGAACTAAAATGCAAAAGGTACTTGATCCGGATGAAATTAAAATGCTGCCGGATGAAATGTGGGAGGAAATTCTGAAATTTGTGGACGTGCTTGATCTCGTTCGGCTGAAGAGAGTCTCGAAATATTGGCACGAAATGATAACGCGAGTTATAAAGGTGAGCGTAGCACGTGAATCAATGAACGAGGTTATGCTACCGCGTTGTGTTTACATACTCGAATTTACGGATGTTTTCTACCGAAAGTGTCAATGAGATTTCTACATTATCGGCACGATGTGGAATTGACAGTGTTTACGCCCAATCGGCACGAAATGCATCTACCGATCATTGGCGTATACAGCGATATTCGCGAATAAACCACGCCGCACTGTAAAAACAATGTTGTAAAATGAAGTGCTAGTTTTCGCAAGGAATAAAAACGTTCTGATAATTTGGGAATAAAAAATATCTGCACAACACGTATTTGGTTGTAAAATGAACATAAAAAAAACTTGCCAAATCTTAGGCACCCTTCTCATTACTCAGTCGGTATTGCAAACTATAAGCAATTCTTATAGACATTCTAAAGCAATTTTATTGGGAAAAACAGCTACATTTCTTCAATAAAAAAATGTTGTAAAAAAGGCCACCTATGTGAAATCTAGCTGTAAAATCTACATAATCTTCAGCCTTTCGTAGTAACATAAAACATGTGTTATTAAAAAATCGGATCAAGTTTTAATAACAGTAGTAACATTTGGCTAACTTTGAAAAATATCTGCGGACGACGGAAAAAGTAGCTGCGTCGACGGAAAAAGCTGTATGCGTATTCGACATATCGGGAAAAAGCGAATCACTAGTGAATTTTAAAATTAATCCCGCTTTCTACGATGCTTCACTTTTACGTAAAACATTAACCGTTTTTAAATCACTTTGATTATAAAAGAATAAAAACTAATCGCAAGAACACTACAGGACACGAAGTAATTGATATGATAAGTTTGCCCTACTGAATTATATGTTATGTCGTCGGCAGAGAAATTGCAAATGGCACGAGAAATGCGTGAAAGACGTGCCGCAAGTAACATGGAGCTCGATACTCGAGCACAACGCTCACCCGGAAATATGCTGCGATGACTTCCACAGGTCGAAAATGCATTCGGAAATATGGATCTCGCTGTATAAATCGTGGATAGGATGGAACAACTTGACGGAAAGAACCTCGTCCACGCAAACAGTTGAAGTTTTTCACGAGAATGAAGATGCGAAAGTCAGTTGCGTTGACGCAAAAAGTAATTGTCCAATAATTTCGTTTCCAAGCAAACCCGAAAGAATGTGTTAAAGAACAATATAACTACAATTTACACAAGAGCATTACCGACCCGAAACTGTTTTAACTGCGTTTCATTTAATCGGCAGGTAATATAATCGGTATTGGAACAGGTTCAGACGAAAGCGTTATCTTCTACGACATCTGTAATTTCCCTGGCGACCCGATTTTCAAAGCGAATCATGGCGCGTATGTTTTGAGCATCGACTTGGGGCGAGTAGGTCAGGTCTTCGACATTTTTTGCATCTTCTGCGCATTAGTAATCAAGAAACAAACATAAAATGCTTGTTGAATTCTTTTTTCTGTACATGTACAACTGAAATTTATATTTCCATATTTCAGATGGTGATACCGTAGCTGTTTCAAATTCCTGCATAGTGAAAACCGACTTGCAATACTGGAATTTGCGCACGAAAGCGCGAATACATCGACACGTGTCTCGCAAATACAGGCGTTTCTTAAGGTTCGCGGCTAATTTTTTTCAGCCGATGTAAAATCTTTTGCATTCGGAAACACGATGGTTTTCACTTCTTTGTCCAGTACCAGCTTCGAATATTGTCATATGGTGGAGGACAATTCGGATGGCGAAGAGGGCTATCTCTTGAAGGTCGAACGAATGGCTTCTGGAATAGACTTGCTATCGGTTCCTGTGACAATTACGAAACACGGTATCATATGTAAGATCCGTGCTGACGGAAGTACAGTAAGCATCCCGTTTATGTTCATTCATTTCGCATTTACTATGTGCAAACGACCTCAATTTGAGACATTCCTTTTTAGCAATTCCATAGCGACTTTTCACATGTATTATTCAAACCCGTTCAAAGCAGTATTAAACCTCTTGGTGTGTTGAATATCAACAATAATTTAAATTTGTGTCACTAGATGATACTTCTGATATCAGAATACAGAACTCCAATTATGCGAGTGTATACATGCGAAACGAACGATGATTTAAATGTGATGCACGTAATACACAGAGGAGACCTGCCGCTCTGTTCGTATCGTTCGTACATGCTTTTAAAGCCGTGCGGCGTCGTCGCTTACATCGCTACATGTAAGTCTCACCGTGATTCATCAAACTTTATTGTATGCGAATTTTTTCTTGGGAGCAAATATTGTTTTTGAAGGCTCGAAGGATAAAAGTAACAACTTTTTTAATTAAAATAATTCGTTATAATGTTTACAGGCGAAGGGACAAAATTTGGTTTCTCCATTTACGGCGGAGAATGGAAACAATACGATGTTAAGCGTGATCTTGGTCTCAGTTGCGGAGTGAAATACATATGGTACCACGTTGGGAATCTGTTACTAGGATTAACTTCAGGTCAGCAGAGCAACGACTTAATAAATAGTTGTATATCTGTCAGTCAAGTATAGTCTTCATTTTTGTCACTCTAGGCGACGTACTTGTAATATCTGTCCAGGATGTTGACGGTTTAGAGAGATTGAACTTAAAAACAATGCGAAGCACAATGCTGAAGTTGGATTCTCAGCCGATTAACGCTCTCAAAGTAACAGAACATAATTCACATCAGTGTTTAGTCGCAGTAACCGACAAAAAAATACATCTTGTAAAATTTAATTGAAGTAAAGCTATTTGTTGTGCATTTAAAGCACAACTAGCTATTTCTTTTGATAGCTTTACATTTTTTCGCTTGATTAAGCTTCTAGGCTGTGAAGATTAAACAGATTGCACAAGATACAGTAGGAATTATATATACATCTATTATGGCATAAATTGTACTTAAGATGTACAAATTACATTGTTTGTCGAAAAAGCATTACATGCATGTTTTACATCGTTGTATAAAAGTTCGAATTAATAAAATAGAGTTTAACGCGCGTACAAGTTTCATACATTTGTGTTGTAACTTGAACACGAATTGTTTTATTTTCGTATGTGACTTTATGTAATGTCACATACGGACACGGGAACGGACACGGGGGGACATGTTTTTACCTCCAAAATTTTCTCGCGCCGCTTCGCGGCGTGACGCCATGTTCTGCCGATTCTCAAAGTGACGAGCGGGGGGGACATGTTTTTATCTCCAAAAGATTGCCGCGCCGCTTCGCGGCGCGACGCCATGTTCTCCCGATTCTCAAAGTGACGAGCGGGGGGGGGGGACATGTTTTTACCTCTAAAATTTTTCTCGCGCCGCTTTGCGGCGTGACGCCATGTTCTGCCGATTCTCAAAGTGACGAGTGGGGGGGGGGACATGTTTTTACCTCTAAAATTTTTCTCGCGCCGCTTCGCGGCGCAACGCCATGTTCTCCCGATTCTCAAAGTGACGAGCGGGGGGGAGACATGTTTTTACCTCGAAAATTTTCCTGCGCCGCTTCGCGGCGTGACGCCATGTTCTGCCGATTCTCAAAGTGACGAGCGGGGGGGACATGTTTTTATCTCCAAAAGATTGCCGCGCCGCTTCGCGGCGCGACGCCATGTTCTCCCGATTCTCAAAGTGACGAGCGGGGGGGGGGGGACATGTTTTTACCTCTAAAATTTTTCTCGCGCCGCTTTGCGGCGTGACGCCATGTTCTGCCGATTCTCAAAGTGACGAGGGGGGGGGGGGACATGGTTTTACCTCTAAAATTTTTCTCGCGCCGCTTCGCGGCGCGACGCCATATTCTCCCGATTCTCAAAGTGACGAGCGGGGGGGGGGGGGGGGGGGCGGAGGGACATGTTTTCACCTCCAAAATTTTCTCGCGCCGCTTCGCGGCGCGACGCCATGTTCTCCCGATTCTCAAAGTGACGAGCGGGGGGGGGGGGGGGGGGGGTGCAAATTTTTTGTGCCGCTTCGCGGCGCCACTCACAGTCTCTGGTACGGCAGTGCTCGCAAGCATCGGCGTGCGGGTGAGTTGTCTGCTGTACTTTACTTTACTTTACTTTACTTTACTTCACTTTACTTTACTTTACTTTACTTTACTTTACTTTACTTTACTTTACTTTACTTTACTTTACTTTACTTTACTTTACTTTACTTTACTTTACTTTACTTTACTTTACTTTACTTTACTTTACTTTACTTTACTTTACTTTACTTTACTTTACTTTACTTTACTTCACTTTACTTTACTTTACTTCACTTTACTTTACTTTACTTTACTTTACTTTACTTTACTTTACTTTACTTTACTTTACTTTACTTTACTTTACTTTACTTTACTTTACTTTACTTTACTTTACTTTACTTTACTTTACTTTACTTTACTTTACTTTACTTTACTTTACTTTACTTTACTTTACTTTACTTTACTTTACTTTACTTTACTTTACTTTACTTTACTTTACTTTACTTTACTTTACTTTACTTTACTTTACTTTACTTTACTTTACTTTACTTTACTTTACTTTACTTTACTTTACTTTACTTTACTTTACTTTACTTTACTTTACTTTACTTTACTTTACTTTACTTTACTTTACTTTACTTTACTTTACTTTACTTTACTTTACTTTACTTTACTTTACTTTACTTTACTTTACTTTACTTTACTTTACTTTACTTTACTTTACTTTACTTTACTTTACTTTACTTTACTTTACTTTACTTTACTTTACTTTACTTTACTTTACTTTACTTTACTTTACTTTACTTTACTTTACTTTACTTTACTTTACTTTACTTTACTTTACTTTACTTTACTTTACTTTACTTTACTTTACTTTACTTTACTTTACTTTACTTTACTTTACTTTACTTTACTTTACTTTACTTTACTTTACTTTACTTTACTTTACTTTACTTTACTTTACTTTACTTTACTTTACTTTACTTTACTTTACTTTACTTTACTTTACTTTACTTTACTTTACTTTACTTTACTTTACTTTACTTTACTTTACTTTACTTTACTTTACTTTACTTTACTTTACTTTACTTTACTTTACTTTACTTTACTTTACTTTACTTTACTTTACTTTACTTTACTTTACTTTACTTTACTTTACTTTACTTTACTTTACTTTACTTTACTTTACTTTACTTTACTTTACTTTACTTTACTTTACTTTACTTTACTTTACTTTACTTTACTTTACTTTACTTTACTTTACTTTACTTTACTTTACTTTACTTTACTTTACTTTACTTTACTTTACTTTACTTTACTTTACTTTACTTTACTTTACTTTACTTTACTTTACTTTACTTTACTTTACTTTACTTTACTTTACTTTACTTTACTTTACTTTACTTTACTTTACTTTACTTTACTTTACTTTACTTTACTTTACTTTACTTTACTTTACTTTACTTTACTTTACTTTACTTTACTTTACTTTACTTTACTTTACTTTACTTTACTTTACTTTACTTTACTTTACTTTACTTTACTTTACTTTACTTTACTTTACTTTACTTTACTTTACTTTACTTTACTTTACTTTACTTTACTTTACTTTACTTTACTTTACTTTACTTTACTTTACTTTACTTTACTTTACTTTACTTTACTTTACTTTACTTTACTTTACTTTACTTTACTTTACTTTACTTTACTTTACTTTACTTTACTTTACTTTACTTTACTTTACTTTACTTTACTTTACTTTACTTTACTTTACTTTACTTTACTTTACTTTACTTTACTTTACTTTACTTTACTTTACTTTACTTTACTTTACTTTACTTTACTTTACTTTACTTTACTTTACTTTACTTTACTTTACTTTACTTTACTTTACTTTACTTTACTTTACTTTACTTTACTTTACTTTACTTTACTTTACTTTACTTTACTTTACTTTACTTTACTTTACTTTACTTTACTTTACTTTACTTTACTTTACTTTACTTTACTTTACTTTACTTTACTTTACTTTACTTTACTTTACTTTACTTTACTTTACTTTACTTTACTTTACTTTACTTTACTTTACTTTACTTTACTTTACTTTACTTTACTTTACTTTACTTTACTTTACTTTACTTTACTTTACTTTACTTTACTTTACTTTACTTTACTTTACTTTACTTTACTTTACTTTACTTTACTTTACTTTACTTTACTTTACTTTACTTTACTTTACTTTACTTTACTTTACTTTACTTTACTTTACTTTACTTTACTTTACTTTACTTTACTTTACTTTACTTTACTTTACTTTACTTTACTTTACTTTACTTTACTTTACTTTACTTTACTTTACTTTACTTTACTTTACTTTACTTTACTTTACTTTACTTTACTTTACTTTACTTTACTTTACTTTACTTTACTTTACTTTACTTTACTTTACTTTACTTTACTTTACTTTACTTTACTTTACTTTACTTTACTTTACTTTACTTTACTTTACTTTACTTTACTTTACTTTACTTTACTTTACTTTACTTTACTTTACTTTACTTTACTTTACTTTACTTTACTTTACTTTACTTTACTTTACTTTACTTTACTTTACTTTACTTTACTTTACTTTACTTTACTTTACTTTACTTTACTTTACTTTACTTTACTTTACTTTACTTTACTTTACTTTACTTTACTTTACTTTACTTTACTTTACTTTACTTTACTTTACTTTACTTTACTTTACTTTACTTTACTTTACTTTACTTTACTTTACTTTACTTTACTTTACTTTACTTTACTTTACTTTACTTTACTTTACTTTACTTTACTTTACTTTACTTTACTTTACTTTACTTTACTTTACTTTACTTTACTTTACTTTACTTTACTTTACTTTACTTTACTTTACTTTACTTTACTTTACTTTACTTTACTTTACTTTACTTTACTTTACTTTACTTTACTTTACTTTACTTTACTTTACTTTACTTTACTTTACTTTACTTTACTTTACTTTACTTTACTTTACTTTACTTTACTTTACTTTACTTTACTTTACTTTACTTTACTTTACTTTACTTTACTTTACTTTACTTTACTTTACTTTACTTTACTTTACTTTACTTTACTTTACTTTACTTTACTTTACTTTACTTTACTTTACTTTACTTTACTTTACTTTACTTTACTTTACTTTACTTTACTTTACTTTACTTTACTTTACTTTACTTTACTTTACTTTACTTTACTTTACTTTACTTTACTTTACTTTACTTTACTTTACTTTACTTTACTTTACTTTACTTTACTTTACTTTACTTTACTTTACTTTACTTTACTTTACTTTACTTTACTTTACTTTACTTTACTTTACTTTACTTTACTTTACTTTACTTTACTTTACTTTACTTTACTTTACTTTACTTTACTTTACTTTACTTTACTTTACTTTACTTTACTTTACTTTACTTTACTTTACTTTACTTTACTTTACTTTACTTTACTTTACTTTACTTTACTTTACTTTACTTTACTTTACTTTACTTTACTTTACTTTACTTTACTTTACTTTACTTTACTTTACTTTACTTTACTTTACTTTACTTTACTTTACTTTACTTTACTTTACTTTACTTTACTTTACTTTACTTTACTTTACTTTACTTTACTTTACTTTACTTTACTTTACTTTACTTTACTTTACTTTACTTTACTTTACTTTACTTTACTTTACTTTACTTTACTTTACTTTACTTTACTTTACTTTACTTTACTTTACTTTACTTTACTTTACTTTACTTTACTTTACTTTACTTTACTTTACTTTACTTTACTTTACTTTACTTTACTTTACTTTACTTTACTTTACTTTACTTTACTTTACTTTACTTTACTTTACTTTACTTTACTTTACTTTACTTTACTTTACTTTACTTTACTTTACTTTACTTTACTTTACTTTACTTTACTTTACTTTACTTTACTTTACTTTACTTTACTTTACTTTACTTTACTTTACTTTACTTTACTTTACTTTACTTTACTTTACTTTACTTTACTTTACTTTACTTTACTTTACTTTACTTTACTTTACTTTACTTTACTTTACTTTACTTTACTTTACTTTACTTTACTTTACTTTACTTTACTTTACTTTACTTTACTTTACTTTACTTTACTTTACTTTACTTTACTTTACTTTACTTTACTTTACTTTACTTTACTTTACTTTACTTTACTTTACTTTACTTTACTTTACTTTACTTTACTTTACTTTACTTTACTTTACTTTACTTTACTTTACTTTACTTTACTTTACTTTACTTTACTTTACTTTACTTTACTTTACTTTACTTTACTTTACTTTACTTTACTTTACTTTACTTTACTTTACTTTACTTTACTTTACTTTACTTTACTTTACTTTACTTTACTTTACTTTACTTTACTTTACTTTACTTTACTTTACTTTACTTTACTTTACTTTACTTTACTTTACTTTACTTTACTTTACTTTACTTTACTTTACTTTACTTTACTTTACTTTACTTTACTTTACTTTACTTTACTTTACTTTACTTTACTTTACTTTACTTTACTTTACTTTACTTTACTTTACTTTACTTTACTTTACTTTACTTTACTTTACTTTACTTTACTTTACTTTACTTTACTTTACTTTACTTTACTTTACTTTACTTTACTTTACTTTACTTTACTTTACTTTACTTTACTTTACTTTACTTTACTTTACTTTACTTTACTTTACTTTACTTTACTTTACTTTACTTTACTTTACTTTACTTTACTTTACTTTACTTTACTTTACTTTACTTTACTTTACTTTACTTTACTTTACTTTACTTTACTTTACTTTACTTTACTTTACTTTACTTTACTTTACTTTACTTTACTTTACTTTACTTTACTTTACTTTACTTTACTTTACTTTACTTTACTTTACTTTACTTTACTTTACTTTACTTTACTTTACTTTACTTTACTTTACTTTACTTTACTTTACTTTACTTTACTTTACTTTACTTTACTTTACTTTACTTTACTTTACTTTACTTTACTTTACTTTACTTTACTTTACTTTACTTTACTTTACTTTACTTTACTTTACTTTACTTTACTTTACTTTACTTTACTTTACTTTACTTTACTTTACTTTACTTTACTTTACTTTACTTTACTTTACTTTACTTTACTTTACTTTACTTTACTTTACTTTACTTTACTTTACTTTACTTTACTTTACTTTACTTTACTTTACTTTACTTTACTTTACTTTACTTTACTTTACTTTACTTTACTTTACTTTACTTTACTTTACTTTACTTTACTTTACTTTACTTTACTTTACTTTACTTTACTTTACTTTACTTTACTTTACTTTACTTTACTTTACTTTACTTTACTTTACTTTACTTTACTTTACTTTACTTTACTTTACTTTACTTTACTTTACTTTACTTTACTTTACTTTACTTTACTTTACTTTACTTTACTTTACTTTACTTTACTTTACTTTACTTTACTTTACTTTACTTTACTTTACTTTACTTTACTTTACTTTACTTTACTTTACTTTACTTTACTTTACTTTACTTTACTTTACTTTACTTTACTTTACTTTACTTTACTTTACTTTACTTTACTTTACTTTACTTTACTTTACTTTACTTTACTTTACTTTACTTTACTTTACTTTACTTTACTTTACTTTACTTTACTTTACTTTACTTTACTTTACTTTACTTTACTTTACTTTACTTTACTTTACTTTACTTTACTTTACTTTACTTTACTTTACTTTACTTTACTTTACTTTACTTTACTTTACTTTACTTTACTTTACTTTACTTTACTTTACTTTACTTTACTTTACTTTACTTTACTTTACTTTACTTTACTTTACTTTACTTTACTTTACTTTACTTTACTTTACTTTACTTTACTTTACTTTACTTTACTTTACTTTACTTTACTTTACTTTACTTTACTTTACTTTACTTTACTTTACTTTACTTTACTTTACTTTACTTTACTTTACTTTACTTTACTTTACTTTACTTTACTTTACTTTACTTTACTTTACTTTACTTTACTTTACTTTACTTTACTTTACTTTACTTTACTTTACTTTACTTTACTTTACTTTACTTTACTTTACTTTACTTTAC